>CM062807.1:157692980-158292980 GCA_031772625.1 Pinus tabuliformis | reverse complement strand
ACGAGCCCCTATAAATGAGACGTATATCTATTTCTCTCTAATAAATTGACAAATATGATAGGTCATATCTTATTGTAGCTTATGTAATCAATATTTTGTTTGAAGTTTGTGGGAAAATTAGAGAAATTTTGAGGTCTAAAATAGGCCTCCTAAGAAATATTATAAAATAATAGTGGAAATAATAAAATCATATTAGATTGCATCAACAAATTTTAGAGGGAAAAAAGAAAAAACTACTTTTTCAACTTGTATTTCCAACTTATCTCCATATGATTTTACTCAAATTTCGAGTGGGATCACTCATTGGATGTGGAATTTAATTCCTCATCCAAGGAGTACCAATTTTTCATACTTTCATTGGAGTCGGCGACATGAAAAATGAGAAATACATGAAAAAAGTTACTACAATAAAAAATTTCATGTATTTATCATGTTTCGTGTAGCAGGGTCCCTCGTAGGTATAAAACATGGGTACTCCTTGGATGAGGAATTAATTTTTTCATCCAATGAATACTCCCACTCGATATTTGAGTAAAACCACAGGGAGATAAGTTGAAAATATGAGTTCGAAATTTATTTATTTATTTATTTATTTATTTTTATTTTTTTACTCCAAAAATGGTTAATCACCCCCTATGGTTGAAATAATCATCTTCAATCCTATTGGTTCTTATAAAGTTTATTTTGGTTGTAGATTTTTGTTTTGAGGCCCACAAGGAGATAAGTTGAAAATATGAGTTGAAAAAATAGTTTTTTTTTTTTTTTTTTTTACTCAAAAAATGGTTAATCACCCCCTATGGTTGAAATAATCATCTTCAATCCTATTGGTTCTTATAAAGTTGATTTTGGTTGTAGATTTTTGTTTTGAGGCCCCTTCTTTCCTTCAAAATTTCTCTAGTGCCCACTAGTCGTTGGCGAAGAATTGTCCTACAAGAATGCATCTAGTATCTTCATATGAACAGAGATGGATAATGATATCATATCATAGCTCCAAGAAGTGTTCTAAGTATAAATCCATATTGGACCAAGGCCCTCTAGGGGTGAAAATGATGGAGGAAATTAGACTTTTCTTGCTATGTTCACTACCACAAACCTGCAATCTTAAGAATAATGAAAATGATATCTTTTCCAGTAGTCACAAAACTAATAATCCACAATTTTGGGTCAATTTGATGATCCAAAGTTTGTTGGATTGGATTTATATGTTAATCACAAAACAAGCTTCCATGCTTTCTTTGAAACCAAATAATTAGATCACACTTCACATAAAATTATTAGATTCACAATTATGCACGCACTCTCATTCATTAAACTAGCTTTGTATATACATATTCTTAGAGGCTTGCATTCTCTCTATTCACTCTATATGGCCTGATTTCATATTCATTTGGCCATTCCTTCTCATTTCTCATAGGCTTACAATAAGTAGGATTAAGAAATTCAATATATTTTCTAAACCCTAAAAGCACTCCATAAATCACCCATAAATCGCTCCATAAATAAAATTTTCCTAAATACTAAAATCACTCCATAAATCATCCATGAATCATATTTTTCTAAATTCTAAAGTCACTCAACCTATCCCTAAAATCTCTCATACTTTTCAAGGTAGATTCTCACCCTAAAAGCTTGTCTATTTTGTCTTATCCCTATCCATAGTTGTTTTAGAAATAGAGAAATTAAAATTGTTTACAATAAGGAAATAAAATTCCTTTTCCATGTCAAAACCCCATTTGGAGCTTTTTCTCCAAAAGGCTTGATTATTTGGAATGTCTAATGCTCCTACATCAAACTCCCAATGTAGAAAACATTTCATGGTCTCCTGACCATGAATTGTGTTGCTAATGTCCTCCTTGAACCCATACATAACTTTGTTGTTGATCATTGGCTTTGTCATGTCATTGTATTGTTGTTTCATCTTGAATTCCACTATAATTATGTTTTTTCCTTCCTTGATACAAACTAGTTGTTTTCACAATGTTGTTGCTCACTATTTCAAGTGAAAATTTTCCGCCACAAAAACAAAGAAAATATACATCCATCCAAACATACTTGTAGCTTCATTCCACACTTGTAAATTTTCTCTTTGAACTTTTTGTCTCACTTCAATCTATTGATTGAGCTCTATCTCCATGCTTCCAACAAAATCTTCCTCCTTTGACTTTGTTCCATCTTCGCTCACAACAAATTTTGCAAATTGCTCACCCTTAGTTACTATTCCACTTACATCAGTTTGAAAATTGATAATCACTTATGTTGCACCTACATGGACACACTTAGTGTGAAGATTGAAAGCTATCTCTACCTTTGGATCATCATTCCTTATAACCATCCAATACAAGTATTTGTCCTCCTCTCTACTGAGAACAAAATTCAAACTATGTTCTCTTCTATCTTCCTCTTTTTTTATGACAGTCTCAAAAGATTGTCCATCATCTACAATAATACCTGCAACCATAAATGAATCATCATAAAAAAAGGCTTTATAGCCTCATTTGATGTATCAAACATCAAATCTCCATCAAATTTGTCACCATCCTCTTCAAGGATTTCTCCTTGCTCAGGTTTTCCCCTTTGAACTACCTTCTCACACTCAGTAGCTTTGAGTTCTTCCTTCAACCTGTGTCTCAGCATCTATATTTTCTTCTTGGCCCATAATATTTCAATAGGAAATTTAACCCTTTTTATCAGGTTCCACCTATACCTTTGGTTCTCCTCATTTTGTTGTAGTGGATTTGTAAGAACATTCAACCGTGCTTTTATCTCAACAAGTTCCTTCTCGTACTCTTCATCACCCATTTTATTTATGCTAGCTGGTTTGGCATCTCTGTGGCTTCCCTCTGAATTATTGAAATGACTATCCATAGCCATATTCATTTTCTCCTCTTCTTCTGTGAGATTCCACTACCCACTCCTCTGGAACCCCTTTTGAGCACTCCTTGCTCTTCAATTTTCTGCAGCCACTCTTCTTCATACTTCACAGCTGTGTTATTTGTCAGAATTCCTTTGCCACAATTATCATATCATTTGATTCTACCTACTCTTTCCTCGTTATTATCTGCAAACACATTTGATAAGATTCTCCTGCTCTGATACCCCATGATGTAAGGAAATTGAATTTTGCATACTATGTTCACTTCCACAAATCAACAATATTAAGAATAACAAACAATTATATATTTTCCATCAGTCACAAAACCAATTATCCACAATTTTTTTCTAATTCAATGATCTAAATTGTGTTGGATTGGATTGATATGTCAATCACAAAACAAGTTTCCATGCTTTCTTTGAAATCAAATAATCAGATCACACTTCACACAGAATCCTTAGATTTACAATTATGCATGAACTCTCATTCATTAAAGTAGCTTTGTACATACATATGCTGAAGGAATTCATTGTCTCTATTCACTCTCTATGGCATGGTTTCACATTCATTTGACCATTCCTTCTCATTTCCCATAGGATTACAATAAGTAGAATTAAGAAATGAAATATCTTTTATAAATCCTTAAAGCACCCCATAAATCACTCGATAAATCAGATTTTCCTAAATCCTAAAATCACTCCATAAATCATATTTTTCTCAATTCTAAAGTCACTCAATATATCCATAGAATCTCTCATACTTTTCAAGGAATATTCTCATGCTAAAATATTATCAATTATGTCTTATCTCTATCCATAATTGTTTTAGAAATAAAGAAATTAAATTTATTTACAATAAGGAAATTAAATTCATTTTCCATGTTGAAACCCCGTTTGGAGCTTTGTCTCCAAAAATATTGATGACTTGGAAGCTCTAATGCTCCCGCGTTAGAAAACCAAGTAATCTGAATGTATTGTCTATATATGTCATCACAAATTACATAGTTCAAGTCTTACTTAAACAGTAGTAGATGCATCAAACCATATAAGGAGCACTTGAATGGGGCAAAGGTTTCGAGATATGACCACTTATTAGAGAATTCAAGATGCCTCTAGGTACTAAATGTGAGTGTGCTTTGTGGTGTAGGTTGAGGAAATGCCCTAAGAGGATAAAGTGATAGATAGGGATATCTTTCTTTTCTAGAAGTTGGATGCCAATACCATGAAATTAATCGCTTCAATGTGAAAATATTGGGCTCAAAACACACCTTTCATAATGTGTTGGATTATAATCTATTTTCATCAGATGATGCACCCAAGAAGAAAATTATAAGCACTTTTTTCCTAGCCAATCAATCTATAGCAAGGTAAATCCCTAAATCTCCAGTCTATAGAGGACTGTGGGTCTAATTATCATGTCCAAGAATTGTATCTTGGATGAGATGTCATATAATTTTACATGGAAACATTATTGTTGGAGGAGATAAAGGAAACCATACACTTTATTTCATTGATGCTAGAGGGCTTATTCCATGAAAAACCAACATATCCCAAACTAGAAACCCAAATAGGTATAAGATGTCATAATCTCAATCTCTTTCTCACAAAAGTAGAAGTATACATCCAAGAGCTCACACAACCTTATTTTTACCAATATTGATCACTAATTGTTAGAGGTTGCAAAAGCTAGCCAAGACATCAACATGTCTTTGTAATCCCTCAAATTAGGCAAGAAAAGGCATCAAGTCATTAGTGTAAAGAAGTAGAGAGACCAACATGGTGTAGGAGGTACCCACTCTTGCCCTACATTTTCTTGCAAAATAAATATTCCAAATCATCAAAGTATATATTAAAAAGGGTTGGAAAGAATGGGCAATCCTACTTGACCTCAATGGTACTCAAGATGAATTTGAATAGTTTGTGTGCCATATGGAGATGACCAATAGCTAACTTATAAAGTCTCATGAATGTAACATGGAAGGTGTAAAATGTCAATGTCAAAATAGAGTCTTTCCCAGTACTATCAAATTCTTTCCAAAAGTATACAATGGTAAAGGACATTCAAAGAGAGATGGAAAGCATCCTCAATAATGACCCTTAGCGTTAATATGTGATCCATTGTCTAGTACTTGTGCTAAACACTAGTGAGCCCTTTAGTGTCACCATGTATACACTTTAACTCATCTAAAAATCATTGATGAAAAACTATAACATATAACTTTGAGAAAGTATGCCTAACTATGATGGTTCAATGGTTATTTGGATCAGAATTGGGTCATAATTTGGAAATTGGGAGGATGATGTATTGGGTCCAAGCATCAGGGAAATCATATCAATTACATGGTTAAATAAATTAACAATGTGCGAGTTAGATGTCATGTTTCATTTATTTTTCATTGTTTTATGCTATGCCAATTACTTTAGCCCAATTCAATTCTTAATTAAGAAATATTTTCAATAACAATTAATTCTTCCAATAATCAACAGTAATTGAAGATAGAATAATGACCACAATGACAATAAGAGACAATCAAGAGCATCAACAAGAGACACCAATTTTGTCAAAGACCAGGGAAAACCCCCACAAGGGGGAAAACCTTTTGAAAAATCTTTTTCTATTAAATTGCCTTCAAATGTTTAGCATAGAGTACAATGAGAAAATCCATAAACAAGAGTCAAAGTCAAATCTTTGACTTATCCAACAAATCAACCAACCAAGATCCAATATGCCAATGATGAAAAATTCAAATATAGTCAACTATTATAAAGTCTACAATTAAAAGTCAACAATAGTCAACGTGCCCTAACCAGTCCCAAGTCAACGACAAAATCTATCCTTCAAGAGCTTGGCTAAAAATATACAAAATCGGCCTCCAATATTGGTCAAATACATCCCATAAAAGTCAAAGAAAGTCCATTCAAACTCTGTCAAAGGAGAAATATTTGTTGTGATCAAAGTATCCAATTTATCCTTGCGATCAATCAAGTCAAAGTGCCCATATCACCTCAATTTCTAAGCCAATTAATGCATCCTAGAAAAAAATAAATATCCCTACCAAGAGCGAATTCAAATCATGCCAAAATCACCCAAGTCAATTCTATTCAAAATCTTACAGACAAAAAGTCAACACACAAATTTCATAGCTACCGTAAGGACTCTCATATGTGTGAAGAGAAGTTGCCTCAAAATTGTACAAACCAATCAAAGAAAGAGAGAGAAGATGAGATGTTGTGATGTGATGTCCAAATGACCTTGAGGTCATTTGTATTTATATGCAACTTTGGAGGGGGAATTTGTCCTTGAGCCGACCTTCACAATCTTTGTACTTGTGGCATTGGCTTCAAAAATACACTTACTTCTCATAAATAGGAATCTAGTCCAATGATTGGAATTTTCCACTGAGCTACCAAATTAACACTCCCTCTCATCTAAGGATAAATTCCAACTGTATCATATGATTATCGCAAACATCTCGTCATCAAATCATGTTTACTCTCTTATCACCTCAGCTCAACTCTATCTATTGAATCATTTTAGAATCTAAATAAGAAGAATCATAGGGGAGCTACAACTACCACCCTATATCGAGAAATAAGAAAGATACAACTTACTAAGCAAGGATCATAACCATCCCATTATGTAATCAATGGGCGAGATACCACTTGCTATAAGAGGTAAGGATCACATCTATCTTATTGCCTAATTATCTTCCCAACAATGACCCATAAGAGTCATTTGGTGGAACACCTACATCATAATCGAGCTTGGGTGAGATACCTGAGTTACCAAAGGTAAGGATCACATGTTCCAAGCCTCCTCAACCCATTGTCTAGATGGGGAGGAACAATCCCAACAAGCCTAGTTTGTGGGTATGACTCAAACTATGGTATACTCTACTAATCCTGATAGGAGGAGATACCCAACTTGTCATGAAAGACAAGGATCACACCCACCCTATAGTAACAATATGGGAGATACCCAACCTATTATAAGAGTAGGTATCACACACACCTATTGTCTAGAGATCCCACAACCCCAGGAGCCCTTAACACTCCATTCCCACCTTGGGATCTCTACCAAGGGGGGAGTTATGCTTAGTGTTCTCAATTAGCGGAGACCCTTATCTGAAGGGGTCACATCCATCAGTCCAAGATTCTCTCTAAAGACCAATAACTTCCCTTTCATCAAAGCCTTTGTGAGTATTTGTTATTTTCTCATTTGTCGATATGTCATGGAGTCTCACGACTCCTCTCTGCACCATGTCTCAAATGTAATGATACATGATCTCTATATGCTTGAAATTGTCATGAAATACATGATTCTATGCCAATCAAATCCCACATTGGTTGTCACAATATATCATTGTAGTGTCCAGGACCTACTCAAACAACTCTCCAAAGAGCTTTCTCAACAAAACTACCTCACAATTAGCCATACTAGTGGCAATATATTATGCTTCGGCCGTACTCAAAGCTACAGACTTATATCTTCTACTCATCCAAGATATCATGGCATATCCAAGGTTGAAACAACATCTTGAAGTGCTCTTCCTATGAATAACATTTCTTTCCCATTCAACATTGGTATATCCATGAATTCTCACATTTCCAACATTATATCTCAAACCAAGAGTAATCGTCCCATGCAAATATCTCAGAATATGTTTGAAAACAACCCAATGTGCATGAAGAGGCTTAGTCATGAATTGAATCAAAGTGTTTTCTGCAAATCATATGTCCGAATGGGGGTTTACCAAGAACATCAAAGCCCCAATTAATTGTTTATACTCGGATGGATTCACCAAATTGGATCCTGCAAGTTCTCCACATAGCTTCTTGAAATTCATTTCCATTGGTGTCGATAAGGACTTGCATTATTCAATTCCAAATATCTCTAGCAACTTCATGACATATTTTCTATGTGAAAGGAAAATCTCATCAGGCCTTTGCCACACCTCAAGGCCTAGAAATTTGTGTGTGAGTCCAAGGTCCTTCATCTCAAATTCAGAGGCCATCTCCCTTTATGCTCAATGATTAGAGGCTCACTACTTGTTAAGAATATATCATCAACATATAAAAAAAAGAAAAGGCATATCTTGGACCACTTTGAAGTAGAAGTTTGGGTCAACATTGCTTCTCATGAATCCAAGCTTCACTGGGTAATTATTTATATGGGAATACCAAGCTTTGGGGGCTTTATTTATACCATATAATGCTTTCTTCAACATACACACATGAGTCTTCCTATCATATACTTCAAAACCCTATGGTTTTTCAACATACACTTCTTCTTGTTGTAGTCCATGAAGGAATGTTGTATTCAAATCCTTCTGGTTAAGGGTCCATCATTGACTTGTAGCAAGGGAAATTACTGAACAAATGGTGGTATATCGGGCCATAAGAGCAAAAAAGTCACCATAATATTCTCCCTATTTTTGGTAGAATCCTCTAGCCACGAACCTTGCCTTACATTTCTTAATGCTTCCATCAGCTCCATGCTTAATTTTCAATAGCAATTTCAAGTTCATGGAATAATTTCCTTACGATCTCAACACAACATCCCACACGTCATTATTCATAATGGATTCATATTCTTTGGCCATGGCATTCTTCCCAACCTGATCTTTCACAACTTCTTCAAAGGTGGGAGGCTTAGCTTGAATCATCTTACTCATCGCTACAACATATCCCTGGTACCTACACGACTTCAATCTTTCTCTAAAGGTTCCATGGGAAATAACATGTCTTTCAGCATCTTGTAATGTGTCACAAATCCAAGGTAGCCTCTTCCTAGGAAGGAGATCACATGGAGGAGGATCCAAGGGGTCCATCAGTTCCATGGGATCATCAGCAATGTCTTTCTTAGATTATGGCACAAAAGTACCTTATAGAATATCCATGTAATCATTTTTCTTATCAAGAGGAGGAGGCAGAGCAAGGTCCCTTTATTTTCCAAGGGAAACATATTCATCGAATGTTACATCCCTACTAATCTCATTCTTCCTTTGATCAGGAATATATATTATAAATGCTTTAGAATTTTCACAATACCCAACAAACATACTTTTTCTTCTGATAGCTTCCAAATTGTTCCTTTTGTCTTTCAACACATGGAAATACACAAGGCAACCAAATATCTTGAGAAGCCCAATGTTAGGCTTAACACCTATGAATAGATCTTTAGGAGTTTTATTGTCTAATGAATGATGAATAACCTTGTTTTGAACATATCGATGTATTTGTTGCTTCTCCCCAACGGAACTTTTACATCCTTTAATCATGGAGCATAGCTCGGGAAACGTCTACAATAGACATGTTCTTTCTCTCAGTCATGGCCATTTTTTTGGGGATTATAGGGCATAATAGTCTCCTTCTTGATACCTACCTTTATTCAAAATTCTATGAAATCATTTGAAATGTACTCTCCACCATTGTCAAACCTAAATATCTTAATTTTCTTCCTTGTTTGATTTTCAATCAAATTCTTGAATTCCTTGAACATATCAAAGGTATCATCCTTATGCTTCAGGTAATATATCCATGTCTTCTTAGAGAAATCATCAATTAAAGTTATGTAGTAGAGATGGCCACCAAGAGAATGCACAGGAATTAGTCTACATAGGCAAGAATGAATGAGTTGGAAGATGTCATTACTATTATTCTTGTTAGAGGGGAATGGTCCCCTTAACTTCTTCCCACTAACATACCCTGGACATACTCCATCATGTTGATCTTGAACATTAGGGATCCGAGAGACCAACTTCTTCAATTTTGGAAGAGCTTCATAATGTAGATGTGCCAATATTTGGTGCCATAGCTCACTTTGATGATTAGTGTCATGGAGCATTGCCTGAAGAGGTCTTCGAGTGACTCCATGGAGTCCTACTATAGATCCTAATGTAAAGGCATATTTCATTTAGGATTCCTTCGACCAAGTGAGAACTTTTCCTCTTATGAAGGCTACTCTCATTCCTTTGTCTTCCAAGGAAGAAATAAATACCAAGTTCTTCTTTAGTTCTGGAACGTACATCACTTCATGAAGAATAACAAATTCCCTAGAGTTCAAATTAAATTTGACAGATATAAAGCTCTTTGTAGAATATTCAATATTTTCTCCAAGAATAATCTTAAAACTTATCTCCCTCACAACCAAATTTGAGAGGACCTCTCTATACCAGGAGAAATGCTAAGAGGCCCCACTCTCTACTAGTTAACTATCATATGAATTTAGAGGAGAAGAACTAGAAAGGGTAGAAATAAGAATATATTCAAATTGACTAGTAGCAACATTATTTTTATAGCTAGAATTTCATGAATTATTTTGAGGATGCTAGTCTTCTTCACAATCATTCAGAGAAGCTATTCTTCTTATTCAATTTCGGCCATTCCTTTGATCATGTTTTCCTCTTCGATTATTGAACCTGCTATTGTTGCTTCAAGTGTTGTATCTTGGAGCATTGTTCTTCTCAAGGAAATATCTAACATAATGACCTTTCTTGTGACAATTGTATCATTCAATGTGAAACAATTCTATTTACCTTCCCTTCCTTCTATTAGAGGTTCGTGTTGATCAGTGGTTGTCATTGATGTCAACCTAAGCAGTACTAGGGGCTACCCCGATATTGCATGGGAATTTTCACTTGATAAATTACTCTATTCTAAGTCAAGGATATTCTATATGGATTCTACTCTATATGCTTCCATTGATATATGGCACACCAAGTAATTCTTCACGGTGAGATATTCATATTTGATGTTAGTAACCCCAGTTAGTGAGCTAAAACCCTATGAGGTTGTGGCATGGAACTCATAATTGGTGGTGTTCATTGAATAGTCAGTAATTAATAATAAAAAATTTCCTCCTAAAATCCCTCCAACGTTCACTTGTTGAGGAGCCTTACATTCATATAAATAATGACCTTCATATCCTCCTCTAGTAGGGATTTTGTGGCTTCAAACATGTCATCATGGAATTTTTGCTATAAATTTTTTTCAGTGAAACTTCAGAAGCTGAAATTAAAACCCATTTGAGAGGAAATCTTGATGAACCTCGTGGCCAAATTTTAGATATTGTTTCGCTATATTTTCGGAGATATGATCTTAGATAGTTGGGATTTTTGTAGGCTCCCGAATTCCATGTCAAATAGGTGACGTTGGGAAAATCATCATAACTTTCTCTCTAAGCATTGGATTCAAATTTCATAAATATTCACAAAATAGGCTGGACTGTAGTTTTTTTAGTAGTATTTTCAAGGACGAAGGTCGCAACATCGACACGTGGGACTTCGTACAAGTTTGCTCTATTGAACCGGTCTATAATCAAGTCATTGTGGGAGATTGGGCATAACTCTTTCTTGAAGAATCCAATATTGATTAGACCTATGGGGTAGGAAAGAAGACTCAAAGGGATACCACAAGATGCAATTTCAGACCCTGGCGATCCGAAATTACATAGGTACAATAGATTCAATATCAAGCTCATAGAAGGAAAGAAAAAGCATGCATTCAAGGATCACTGCAGTAAGGACCACACATCAACAGTCAAGGGTAAGTCTCCTATAGCAAGGTATGTATGATTAGTGTTTACATTTGAAATATGAGTATCATCTCTGACATATGTTTTTACAGGACAACGTAATTATATACATGGTCTCGGTTATATTTCTATGTTTCTATATGCCACAGTTAGTTTTGATACCACATTTCAGATGTTCTATTCTTGATATTGCACATTTGATGCTACATATTCTTGATGCAACATAAACTCTGGTAAATCTATATGATGTTGTAAGTTCATGTTACTTGTCTTGTCGTAGTTGATAGAATGGTCTTTGTTGTTGTACTTAGAACTTGGTCCATCACAAGTCTAGGGTATGTCATCAATTTGTATTGTATCTATCTTTAGGTCAATTTTGGATATATTCTTGCATAGAGTCCAGGCATATATCAAGAGTGAGATTCTTTGTCTACTACTGCAAAAACTCAACAACAAAATTGAAAAGCACACTTCAAGTATGCATTGTAATTTGTATTTGTATTTATTCATTATTATGCACTTACATGTGTTTTGCAGGAGGAGGTAACTTGAAGGGTATTTTGTTTTGTTTTGGGATTGGTTTCGTAGGGAAAATTTTTCATGCAGGTATAAGAAGATTCAAGTACAACTTCAAGCAAGAATTAAAGAGAAGAAGTATCAAATCAAAGGAAGAATTGCATTGGGACATCCTTTGAAGACACGACAGCCATTCGTATATTGTGAAGAAGTGTCAAGGCCAAGAGTCATCATTCTAAAGTTGTAAAAGAGTCATTTGTAAAAGTTTCATCATTGGAAGAATCATTATTGTAAAAGAGTCAATCTTCCTAAAGTCGAAAAGGAATTATTGGGAGGTATAGGAGTCTCTATTGGGATGATGTCATGGTTGGGTTTCAGGTCATAATGTGATTGGGTGTTTCGTCAAAATCATTGTAAATAATATTGTATCGTGGATCGTCATCCCTGGTATGGCAATCTAGACTCTTGTCTCATTTCAGTCATTATAGGGTGGCAGGGAGGTGTTAGGCTTGTGCATGAAGTTGCCTACAGGTTGGAGCCTGTGAACACTTCAGGGTGGTAGGTTGGTCTAGGATGTTGGGGAATCCATTCAGTTGACTATTGAAGAAGCTAGGACATTGGGGCATCCTTCCAGTGGGAGCTAGAGAAAAATTATTTTCTAGAATTCTAGGAAGTTGTTGCTTTCATTTCAGTTGGGGCTGAAGATTAAAGAATTTATTAGAGAATCGTTTGGTGGTTTTTGACCCAGAGGGGGTTTTCCACCTAAAATTCTTGTGTCTACTATGTTCTTTTATTTACTGTTATTACTACATAAACATTAATAATAATTGAAGATTAACTAATTCTCTGAAAATATTTAAAAGTGTTAATTGCTAAGGGATACTGATTTACCCCCCCCCCACCCCGCCCCGCCCCCAGTATTTCCAATAGTTTGGGGAGTAGGCTTCCTTGAGCTTGATGAAACTCCATTTTCTTTCTTTTTCTTGTCACAAGCAACAAAACTAGAGGGTTCTCCTTCTTCATGCTTTTGAATCCCACCTCTCGAAAAAATGCTTGATTCTTCCTGAGTGCACTTTCCAACAATATCATCAAATGACAAGAAATTGTTATCATTTCTTATGGTGGTAATGAAGGTTTCCCATACGAGGAGGGATAGCTCTAAGGGTTACCGACACCAACCCTTTGTCAAGTACAATTTCCCCAACTCTCTAAAATTGATCTTTAAGACAAGATATCCTCATGATATAGGATTGTACATATTCTCCTTTATTTATTTTCATGTCTTTGAGTTGATATTTCAAGGAGATGATTTCATTCAAATTGTTAACATCATACATGTCATCTAGCTTATCATACATATCCTTATATATCTTTAAATTTCCAACATACACAAGCAAACGATCATGCAAACCGTCAACAATAGTTTTCTTTCTTTTAACTCAACTTTCTTGTGACTTATTCTTGGTAGTAGCGAGAGAATTTTTCGGGTGCTCAGAAACTTTTTCTTACATGTACTCCAAGACATCGTTGTCATCTAATATGATTTCCAACCTAATCTTCCAAGCAGCAAAATTTGATGAGTCTCCAGTTTCTAAGTTTCATTGAATTAGGAGGTAGTCATCTTGACTTGTTGAGATAGATTCCTTCAACTTTTCTAAAGATGATTTCTCTAGCTATTGTCTCCTTTGGGCATATCCTTCACCTTACCTTTGATACCATGTTAATTTTTCATTTTTCTATGTTATGTCAATTACTTTAGCCCAATTCAATTCTTCAATAAGAAATATTCTCAATAAAATTTAATTCTTCCAATAATCAACATTAATTGAATATATAACAATAAAGGAAATGACAATAAGAGACAATCAAGAGTATCAACAAGAGACACCAATTTGTTCAAAGACCAGGGAAAAATCCCAGAAGGGGGAAAACCCTTTGAAAATTCTTCTTGTATTATATTGCCTTCAAATGTTCAACAAATTACAATGAGCCAAATCCATAAGAGTAAAAGTCAAATATTTGACTTATCAAACAAATCAATCAACCAAGATCCACTGTGCCAATGATGAAAAATTCAAAGCTAGTCAACTTTTATAAAGTTTGCAATTTTGAAAAGTCAACAACATTCAACATGCCTTAACTAGTCCTAAGTCAATATTCAAATTTTTCCTTCAAGAGTTCAGTCAACAATCCACAAACTCGACCTAAAATATTGGTCAAATTTAGCCAAAAACAATCAAAGAAAGTTCAGTCAAACTCGGTCAAACGAGAGATATTTTTTGCGGTCAAAGTCTACAGTTTATCCCTACGGTCAACCCAAGTCAAAGTGCCCAGATCACCTTTTTTATGTGTTAATAAATGTGGCCTAAAAGAATAGAAATATCCTTGCCAAACGTGAAGTCAAATCATGCCAAAATCACCCAAGTCAGTATTGGTCAAAGTCTTCCAGGTAAAAAGTCAACGCACAAATTTCAGAACTACCTTAAGGACCCTCACCCGTGTGAAGAGAAGTTGCCTCGGATCTGTATGAACCAGTCAAAACAAGAGAGAGAATATGATATGTTGTGATGTGATGTCCAAATGAGCCTGAGGTCACTTGTATTTATATGCAACTTTGGAGGGGCAATTTGTCCTTAATTTGACCTTCACAATTTGTGTAACTTGTGGACTTGACTTCAAAAATATGCTTTTCCTTATCCAAATTCAGTGCTTCCAAGGTCAATTTTGGTCCTCTTCGAAAGATGAATCTAGTGTAATGATTGGAATTTGTCACTCAACTTCCAAATTAACATGTTTGAGGAACTTGACTTCAAATCCTTCATTGTTAGTGGCCTTATTGGCACTAATTTAACCCTAATTGTTCTCTTGATGTATTATCTTGAGAAGATATGACAAGAATGAGGGGAGATGTGATACCAATGAGGAGTTTCTTATGTATGTCATAAAGGGAGCTCACATAGGAAAACATGGACCAAGTATCTTGGTAAGGGGAGAGGGCATGATGCTTAAGAAAAGGGTGCACTAAAAGGTTTTAGGGAAGTCACAAAGGGCCACACAAAGTTCATGTCTCCTCATTGATAGGAAAGATAACTTTTTTAAACAAAGGAGGTAATGGTAGTTTAAATATGGAGGTCCTTATATTTATACGAAATCAAGTTGTTTATGAATAACTTTGCATTCCTAATTGAACGAGCTTTGCATCACACTAAAACCAATTTTGGGGGTATTTGTTTGTTATTGGATGTGCACATATAAGTCAAGGGTTTCCTCCCCATGAAACTTAGAGAGGAAAGAATAAAGGGGGAAGTGATAATGATAGGATGTTTCCTAGCTATGTCATAGAGGGAGGTAAAACATGAACTACAGTTATGTTATAATCCAGGTTTAATGCATTGGGGTTTATGGATGCTTCGGCATGTATATATGTATTGTAACATTGAAAGGAACATAATGAAAAATCAATCTGGTAGTCCCAGTTTTGGGATCCAGGGGAAAATCATTGTGTACATCTATTTTATGTTTTATTCTCTCGACATTGTTTAACTTCTATTTTTAGAATTCATATACAAGTAATTTATGTACAGAGTTAAAACCTACATTTGGTATCAAAGTTGTATTGGCTTCAAGGGGACACCTTTGTTGCTGAGGGGTTTTTGCTCGGGATTGTGGTAGACCCTATTCAGTGGGAGATCTGTTGGATTGACTCTTGTGGAGAAAGAAGATGGCGAGAAGTGGAAATATAGAGATCGAGAAATTTAATGGTCATAGCTTTGAGTTGTGGAAACTCAAGATGGAGGATATGCCAGTGGATAAAGATTAGTGTATCACAGTAAATACAGGTACTAAACCAACAACAATGTCAGTTGAAGATTGAGAAAAGTTGGATTGAAAGAAAAAGAGCACAATACAATTATGTGTCTCAGATTCAGTATTGTTAAATGTATCAAGGGAAGCTTCAACGAAGGCTTTGTGGGCCAAGTTAGGGACTTTGTACCAATCTAAGTCTCTAGTGAATACATTGTTCCTACGGAAAAAGTTGTATAACTTGAGGATGAAAGATGGAGACTTGGTGACAGCGAATATGAATGCATTTAATATTGTGGTAAGTCAGTTATTATCTATTGATATTAAAATTTCAGATGAAGATGAAGATAAGTGCATCAGTTTGTTGTGTTGTCTACTAGATTCATGGGATAGTCTGGTTGTTGCAATAGGTAGCAATGCCACTGGTTTGTATTTTGATGAAATGGTATCATCCTTACTGTCAGAGGAGATGATACGGAAAAATATGGATGGCTAGAATCGTGATGCCTTGTATGTATGAGGATGGTCCTAGAATAGAAACAAAAATAAGTCCTCAAGTGGGAGATCTAAATCACTAGGAAAACTTGTAAGGGTGTGCTAGAAATGCGGAAAGTAACGGCACTTCAAAAGAGATTGTAAATATAAATCTCCTAAGAAAGGAAATGGATATGATGATGCTCCTTCTACAGAAGTGGAAACCACCTTAGATGAAGGTGCAGATGTGTACTTGGCTTCTTCTTCAAGTACACATGTAGATCATGAAGCATGGTTGATTGACTCAAGTGCATCCTTTCACTTCACTCCCCATAGGGAGTGGTTCTATGAGTATGAGAAATATGATGGTGGTGATGTCTTCTTAGGGGATGACAGGAAGTATAGAATTGTTGGTCACGGAAAAGTCAAGTTGAAGTTGCAAGGTGGAAGGATTAGAACACTTATGGTTGTTCTACATATTCTTGCATTGGCGAGAAATCTGATTTTTGTAGCAAGTTAGATGATGCAGGTGTAAAAAAAGTGTTTGAGAAAGATACCTACAAGATGGTTCGGGGAGCACTGGTATTGATGCGGGGAGTTCGGATTGGAACTATGTACAAGCTTCAAGGTAGCACTGCTATTATGGGTGCAACAGTTTTGTGGTTCCTGAAAGTGGAGCATAAAATCTAGTGGTCTCTGGAAAAAAGACCATGCTATGGCATTAAAGGCTTGGACATATTGGAGAGAAGGGCCTTCAAATACGTCATGGTAATGGTATGGTAGAAGGTATGTCTAGTAGCTCTCTGTATTCTGATTTTTGTGAAAATTGTGTATATGGGAAGCAGAATTGGGTAAGTTTCCCCTCTGGTGGTAAGAGGGCGAAACATATATTAGAGATTGTGCACAATGATGTGTTACGACCTGTGTCAGTTCCATCACTGGGAAAGTTTGTGTACTATGTATCATTTATAGATGACTTCTCAAGGAATACATGGATATATTTCCTCAAGAAGAAATTTGAAGTCTTTGAGAGAAATAATTTAAGGCTTTGGTGGAAAACCAGACATAGAAGAAGATAAAGGTGTTGAGGACAGATAACAGTGGAGAGTTTTGCAAGAAGGAATTTGAAGAGTTTTGTAAGAAGTGTGGTATAGCACGACAGAAGACTACTCCATACACACCTGAGAAAAACAGAGTTGCAAAAAGAATGAACAAGACATTGATGGAAAGGGAAAGAAGCAGGATCAGTGGTGTCGGGTTAGGATAGGAATTTTGGGTAGAGGTGATGGAGATTGCATGTTACCTAGTCAACATATCACCTTCATCATCGTTGGAGGATAAGACTCCACAAGAGGTATGGACTGTTAAGAAACCTTCTCTTTCATGTCTGAGGGTATTTAGATGTGATGCATATGTACATGTTCCAAAGTAGAAAAGGACAAAGTTGGATAGTAAATTTGAAAAGTGCATCTTTATTGGGTATAAGGATGGATTAAGAGGTTATAAGCTTTGGAACCCAGAAACAAGGAAGGTTGTGTACAGTTGAGATGTGTTGTTTAGAGAGGTGAAAGATGTTATTAAACATGAAGTCATAACAAAGGAACTTGAGAACATATATTTTGAGCTAAACGAGGAAGAATCAGACTCTACAACAGAAGAGGAATCAGAAGATGAAGAGCCACAAACTCTGGCTATGAGAAGACTGGTTCGAGAAAGAAGGCAGCGAGAAAGGTATAGTAGATCTGCTTTCTATTCAAATGTTGCTTTATCTATTACTGATGATGATCCCAGAACTGTGAGGGAAGCAATGGATTCAGAGGATGGAAAACTCTGGAAAGAGGCCATGGTTGATGAAATGGCATATTTTCACAAAAATGAGGCTTGGGATCTGGTGGAGTTGCCAGCTGGAAGGAAACCCATTGGAAACAAATGGGTGTTTAAGAAGAAGATGAATGCAAAAGGAAAAGTGGAGAAACACAAAGCTCGGTTGGTAGCAAAAGGTTATTCCCAGGTGCCAGGAATTCATTTTGGTGATATTTTTTCTCATGTTTCCAAGGTAACTTATATTAGATTACTTTTATATGTTGTTGTTGCTTTTCATTTTGAGGTAGAACAAATGGATGTGAAGACAACATTTCTTCATGGGGATCTAGAAGAAGCGATCTACATGAAGCAACCTAAAGGATTTGTGGCGAAGGGTAAGAAAGAACTGGTATGCAAGTTAAAAAAGTCTTTGTATGGGTTAAAACAGTCACCAAGGATGTGGTATCAGAAATTTGATACATTTATATGGGGACTTGGCTTCACCAGAGGAAAAGAAGATCATTGTGTGTATTTTAAATTAATTGGTGACCATGTTATTTATCTGGTCTTGTATGTGGATGATATGTTGTTGGTTGGAAATGACAAAGAAATTATCCAAGACTTGAAGACCCAATTGTCCCCCAAATTCGACATGAAAGATCTTGGTGCTACAAACTATATTTTGGGCATGGAAATTAAACAAGATCAAGCAAAGAGGAAGCTCTGGTTAAACTAGAGGAAGTATGTCGAGACAATACTGCAAAGGTTTAATATGCAGGATAGTAAATCGGTGAAGGTTCCTATTCTTGTAGGTGTAAATTTATTTGTTGAACATTGTCCCAAGAAACAAGAAGAGGAAGAGGAAATGTACCATGTTCCATATGCAAGTACAGTCAGTAGCTTGATGTATGCAATGGTATGTATTGGACTATACATTGTACATGCAATGGGAGTACTGAGCAAGTTTATGTCAAAACTAGGGAAGGAGCCTTGGACAACAGTGAAGTGGGTTTTTAGGTATTTGTGTGGCACTAGTGATTATGGTTTGTGATACCAAGGAATACTAGGATTGGATAGAGTTTTGGACATCTGTGGCTTTGTTAATGCAGACTGGGCTGGAGATCTGGATCAGAGAATATCTACAAGTGGGTATGTGTTGAACCTATTTGGAGGTGCAGTCAGTTTGATGAGTAAGAGACAGTTTGTAGTGGCACTTTCAACTACAAAGGTAGAATACATGGCTGCCACTCATGCAAGCAAGGAAGCAGTTTGGTTGTAGAGAGTGTCTTCAAGTATGGGGTTAGTAGAATGAGCTATAAGGATAGACTGTGATAGCCAAAGTGCAATTTTCCTAACAAAGAACCCTATTTATCATTCAAAGACAAAGCACATTGATGTTCAATATCACTTAGTGAGGGATATGGTTAAGGACAAAAAGGTGTTGCTAGTAAAGGTGGACACTTTGAATAATACTACAGATGCATTGAAAAATTTTGTGAGTACTGAGAAGTTCTCTTGGTGTAGAGAAACAATGGGCGTTGCAGGGTTGGATCAATGACTAAGCTCTCCTATGACCCCCTATGGAAAGAAAAAAACAAGTGGGAGAATGTTGGGTTGTGTTATATTCTTTCCACGACTACCCCACGAGCAGGGGGGTCACAAGGGGGTGGTAGCACCCTTTGTATGTTGCGCCAGGTGCCGCCAAGGGTTCATAAGGGGGGTGGTTGTCCCCCAGTCAGGAGGTATTAGGTGAGTGTACCTACCTATGGTTTTGTCCATGGATTTCACACATGTTTTGGGCATGATGGTTTTATGTCCATGGTATTTTGTAGATCCAATCAAGGGAGCTATGGTTATGTGTTGGAAAAAATACTGAGAGGGGGATGAATCAGTATTATCAGATCAATAATTTTATTTCCCAAATAGATTTGTATACACTACTTCAGTGAAGTGAACTAGCGTGTATACTCAATTGTGATTAAAGAAACCAATGTATATCTAGAGAACTTGTGATTTAGACAATTTATCATGTGTTGTGCTTAAAACAGTATATCTGAGATTTATTAGATAGTGCAGTAAAAGCAGAATAAAGCATCACACATAAGAAACACACATGAACACCAATATTTAAGGTGGAAACCCAATGTGGGTAAAAAAACTTGCTACTATCGTCTCTGTCTTCTTTTGATAATAAGAAAATCTATTTACAATCTTGTACTAGTGCAAACTCATACGAGTACGTAGGCTTCTACCTGCAGAAGGTTACAACCTTCTCTCGTTCTCCAGCTTCTACTGGAAGGGAGCTACAACCCCATAGCTTTTGTACTAGCCAATATGTTTACTAGTACGTAGGTTCCGGCCTA
Source organism: Pinus tabuliformis (assembly GCA_031772625.1). NCBI lineage: Eukaryota > Viridiplantae > Streptophyta > Pinopsida > Pinales > Pinaceae > Pinus > Pinus tabuliformis. The sequence goes on along the minus strand of CM062807.1, from coordinate 158,272,613 downwards.
TAGAAAACTCCACTCTTCCACTAGGGACCACGTTTCATTAATTTTCAAACTGGATACTCCTGGATCACAACACCACAATCTAAAGGCCACGTTTCATCAAATTTTCATACTGGGCCCATCAATGCTTTTGCATCAACCAATATTCAGTTAATCTGAATAATCAGATCATAGTGACCAGAAAACTGTGTTGAACCTAGAACCCTGTATCATCATTCAGAAGCAGTTGTAACCTCAAAAGTCATGCATTAGAGTGTATACGCTACTTGGTTGAACCCAAACTGTGTATACACTACTTCCATGAATTAAACCTGTGTATACCTTCAAAACTACTACAAACATACACTTTTGAATCAAGTATGTACCAACCATGAATATGTTGAATATCTACTATCAACTTACAGATATTTACACAGGCAGGGACAGAGATCACTTCTTCTCACTTATACAATCATTCAATCAAATGCCACCCTCCTTAAGTATTCAGTTTTACATTTAGATCTAAGAAGACTTCATTGACAGACAACAGTAAAAAAATAGAATTTTATTAGATAGATCAGTCAGATCTGAAAAAGATGATTTTCTTTTGTATACGCTACTTGAAAGAACCGAGCGTGCATGTATACGCACTTTGGTCGAGACGAACCTGCATACAGATCAGTAAATATTGATTCAGAACTTTGTTGTAATTGTAGACTTCAGACAAACCCATATCATGATAGATAACAAATAGAACAGACACAAAACATCAGATCTAGTCTCAACCAATATCAAATCATTCAAGAATAAGTCATTTCAAGTCTCATGATTCCTGATCCAATATTGAACTCAAGGTGCACATGAATATTTCAGATCTAAACCTGAACATAACCATGCAACTTCAAATATACTTCAGATAGAAGTATTCCTTAGAATATTATTTCTTGCACACCTAGACTTATGATATTCTCTTCCTTATATAGCTTTAGGCCCTTTGTCAAGACCTTGGACCAAAAACACTTAGTCCCAATACCTTGGACCAAAACCACTTATGACCAATACCTTGGACCAAATACCTAAGGTCAATACCCCGAACCAAATACCTTGAACCAAAAACTTGATTTTCCATCTCATACACGCTTTTCCCTCTGTAAAAGTGTGTGTGTATGTATACGTGCTTTTGATCTGTGTTCCCACATGTATACGCTACTTTGATAAAGTGAACCAGCGTATACCTCTCTTTCTTCAATCTCTAGAGTCTGATCTATAATCCTTTGTTGTTAACTTGTTACATTATGAACTTCCATCTGTGTGACTTGCCATCAAGGACAACACCTGTATCATAATGCCAACAATCTCCCACTTTGGACTTGATGGCAACAACAACACCAAGTCACTCTCCCCCTTTGACATCAAGGGCAAAGGCAAACCAAGATATTCTCCCCTTTGATATACATTATTTTGTCCATGCTCCCCCTGAGTATATGTTGAATTCTTTAATTAAGCTCCCCCTATGCTCAGATGTACTAAACCGTTCATGCGAGTTCCATTCTCCCCCTTAGCACATGCAGAATATACTGGAGTAACATGACTCTATAACTCAACTAGGTGAGTATGACCTTCCTATCACCAATGACTCATACATACATCAATCTCCCAACCAAGTGGGGATACACCAGATTTGACTCATCCACCAACCAAGTGGGGATATACCAATTGTTTATACATGACATAAATACATCATCCATCCCATGAAAAGTGAGGATACAAATTACATCATTTGTCCAATAGGACTCATTCAAATGTATGAGAAGACATATCACACCCTAGACTTTTACATGACTTAAGTAACAAATGGTATAAATATCTAAAGCCATAGTTGGACTCAGCAACCATAATGCCAACAATGCAGAATGCACGTGAAGGCTAATGCTCCCCCTGAACCTGTGCTACATGTGCATTGTTAACAAGTCAATGATCAAGGCATCTTTCTCAGTCAGATAAAAATTTATGAACAGAGAATATCGATAGACTATAATCATCAACATCAAACAGAGCACCCATAGTAGAGTCTACCCCACTATTTTTCCTATCTGAAAAACATATACACTCCTTTACCCACAGAAATTGCATGTGTACGTGACTATACTTCATGAAACATGAGTATAATAACCTTTCTCTGGAAAAAAAAAAACTGGATTTAACAGCATGATGATGTGTTAGGCCCTTATACTACTAGTGTAACCCCTTATTGTTATTAGTACAACCCCCTCATTATATTGATGTACCCATGTAGTGCCCATATTGTTACTATTGTGCCCCATAGAAGCCCACTATTGTTATTATTGGCCCTTACACTATTATTGTTATGTCGGCTCTGATTATATTATGACCCCTTAGACTCCTATATATAGAAAGGAGGTCTTTTCATTTGTATCATCCAAGAATTGTTCATTAATGTAATGTAAAGGAGGTTGCCCCCTCGAAGAGGCTGAATTCTAAGGTGTTGATCTATCTTTTCTATCTTTTCTTGAGTTGGTTTCATAACATTTGGTATCAGAGCTTTGGATTCTAGGGTTTCGCTGCTCCAAATAGGTCATCGTGGAATTTTTTCTATAAATTTTTTTCTATGATGTTTCAGAAGCTAAAAAAAAACCCATTTGAGAACAAATCATTCTGAATCTCAGGTCCGAATTTTAGAGCTTTTCGCGCTATGTTTACAAAGATATGATCTGAGGAAATCGGTCTTTTTGTAGACTCTTGAATTACATTCCAAACAGGTGACCTGGGGAAAATCGTCATAACTTTCTCTCTGAGCATCAATTGAAATTTCGTAAGAATTTAAAGAAAGAGGACGGACTATAGTTTCTTTATATATTTTTTAGAGCCAAAGGTCGAAACAGTGACACATAGCACGTCGTACAAGTTCGCTCTACTAAACTAGTCTATAATCAGGTCATTGTGGGATATTTAGCATAACTCTTCCTTGGAGAATCTAATTTGGATCAGACTTGTGGCATTGAAAAGAGGACACAGAGGGCTACTGCAGGTTGCAATTTCAGAACTTAAAGATCCAAAAGTACTGAGTTACAGTTGTTTCAAGATCGAGCTCCTAAAATCAAGAAAAAGCAAGACGAGGAAGTTTGATGGAAAGGATCCGGTAAATTGGATACTTCAAATGGAGAAATATTTGGATCTACATGGTGTACCACTGTTACAAAAGGTATGTATTGCATCTTCATATTTAAAACTAGATCAATTTTTATGGTATGAAGGGCTTTGTTCTCGTAAACAACTTGTTACGTGGTCAATTTTTACGGAGGAAATGATAGCATATTATGAGGATACAAAGAGCAACACCTTCTTTAGAGCAACACCACAACAATTGGAAAGAGTAAAAGGACTTTGTTACATAGTGGAATGTAAAATTATGGCAACAAGGAAGTCTACCCCTCACAACTATAAAGATGGAAGTATTTTTTCTTCTAGCCTTCCACAACCTACAAGGGTTACACCACAACAATTGGAAGAAAAAAGAAAAAAAGGGCTTTGTTACAATTGTGATATAAAATGCACTAAAGGTCATAAGTGTGCTGAGAAGAAATTATTTTACATAAAGTATGAATAGGAGGAAGAAAAGGATCAAGAAACATCAAAAGAAGAGGATATACGCCAGGACCCAACCCCAGCAAAAGAAGAAATGAATCAGACCATATCTTGTAAAGCATTGGCAAGAATTACCACTCCTCAAACTCGCAAGATAGAAGGAAATATCAAGAAGAAAAAGGTGCAAGAAGTGAAAGATCACATCGAGAAAGAAGAAATGAATCCAACCATATCTTGTAATTCATTGGTCAGAATTACCACTCCTCAAACTATCAAGATAGAAGGGCATATCAAGAAGAAAAAATTTCAAGAAGTGAAAGATCACATCAAGCATCAAGAAATGAATCCGACCATATCTTGTAAAGGATTGGAAGAAATTACCACTCCTCAAACTCTAAAGATAGAAGGACATATCAAGAAGAAAAAGGTTCAAGCAGTGAAATATCACATCGAGCATCAACAACAAGTTCTCCAACTTTTAAAGGATAACGCCACTTTGGTGAAAAATCGAATGAAACAACAGGTAGATCAACATCATAGTGAAAAATGTTTTGATGTAGGTGATTGGGTATTTTTATTGTTACATCTCAAGCAAGCTATTTATGAGAAGGAAATGTTGGCAATACTACATGCACTTAAGAAATGGTGACCTTACCGAATGGGAAGACACTTCAAGGTAAAAATGGATCGTGATAGTCTTAAATACTTTTGAGAACAACTATTATCTTTAGAAGAACAGAAAAAATGTGTCACAAATATGTTGGGTTATGACTTTGACATCATTTATAGAAAATGGAAGCAAAATTTTGTTGCAAATGCACTTTCCAGAAAGGATGAGGATGTGGAAGCATTGTTTTGTGCTATTTCTATTATCCAACCAGATTGGATAAATGAAGCAAGGGATGAATGGAAGAAGGATGAAGAAGTATGGCCACTTATTCAAAAGTTGCAAAAGATCTCAATTCAAACAACATTGCTAGAAATTGAAGAGGAAGGAAAAATCATATTGGAACCTGGAGAAGTCACAGAAACAAGAATCTGACAGCTATGAAATCGATCAATTTCAGAGTATCTCATCAAGTGGAAGAACTTACTCACTGAAGATTCCACATGGGAGGACAAGAATTTTATACAGAAGCATCAATAACTACTCAAGCGTTGAGGACAACACTTTTTGAAGGAGAGGAGCATGTTAGGCCCTTATACTACTAGTGTAACCCCTTATTGTTATTAGTACAACCCCTTATTATATTGATGTACCCATGTAGTGCCCATATTGTTACTATTGTGCCCCATAGAAGCCCACTATTGTTATTATTGGCCCTTACATTATTATTGTTATGTTGGATCTGATTATATTATGACCCCTTAGACTCCTATATATAGAAAGAAGGTATTTTCATTTGTATCATCCAAGAATTGTTCATTTATGTAATGTAAAGGAGGTTTCCCCCTTGAAGAGGCTAAATTCTAAGGCGTTGATCTATCTTTTCTGTCTTTTCTTGAGCTGGTTTCATAACATGATGCAGCAACTCCTCCCAACTTTTGTCTGAGATATTCAAATGTTTCTTTGGGTAGTGGTTTAGTGAATATATCATAAACCTATTATTTGGAGGGAACATGCTCAATTTGACCTTTTGTTCAAGCACTTGTTCACGTAGAAAATGGTACTTGATGGGTATGTGCTTGGTCTTGGAGTGCAAGACTGGATTCTTTGAAATATTGATGGAACTTGTATTATCAAATAGAATGGAGATGGGTGGAGTACATGTGATATGAATGTCTTGCAAAGTTTGCATCATCCAAAGTAGTTGTGTGCAGCAAAATGCTGTAGCCACATATTCTGCTTCATCTGTAGATAAAGTAATTAAGCTTTGTTTCTTGCTGAACCAAGATACTAACTTGGAGCCCATATAGAATTCACCACCACTAGTGATTTTTCTATCATCAACATTTCCTACCCAATCTGCATCTGTATATGCATGAAGAGTAAGATCTACATCTTTAGGATACCATAAATCAAATTCTTGAGTTCATTGACGATATTTGAAAATTATTTTGACTGCGTGAAGGTGTGATTCCTTTGGATTTTCTTGGAATATTACAACTATTCCTACTGCATGCATGATGTCAAGTCAAGTACCTGTTAGATAAAGTAGACTGTCAATCATGGATCTGTAAGTTGGTTGATGTATTGCTGTTGATTCATCATTTGAGCTGAGACTACATCTTGTTACCATTGGGGTACATACAAGCTTGGAATCTTCCATTCCGTACCTTTTGAAGATCTGTTTGAGATATTTGGTTTGTTAAAGAAAAATACCATCTTCATTTTGTTGAACTTGTAGACCAAGAAAATAGGTAAGTTCACCAAGCAAGGACATTTCAAATTCTTGCTGCATTACTGAAGAAAAATTCTGACTCATGGATTATTCATTGCTACCAAAAATGATATCATCAAAATAACAATAATAATTAGCAATTTATCAATTTCAATCTTTGTATATAGATTGTTATCTGCTGAACCTTTTGTAAAACCTTGTTGGTGTAGATATTTGTCAAGGTGGTATTACCAGGCCCTTGGAGCCTGTTTCAAACCATAGAGAGCCTTTTTGAGTCTGCATATAAGTTTTGTATTATTTCCAAGAATGAATCCTTCTAGTTGTTCAATATAAACTTCTTCTTCTAAATCTCCATTAAGGAACGCTAATTTTACATCCATTTGGTATACTTTGAAATTATGAAAGCTAGAAATAGCAAGAAACATCCTTATGGCTTCAATTCTGGCAACAGGTGCAAAAGTTTCTTCAAAATCTATACCTTCTTGCTAAGCATACCCTTTACAAACAAGTCTGGCCTTGTTTCTAATGACTTATCCATATTCATTCAGCTTGTTTTTGAATATCCATTTAGTTCCTATATTATTTTTATCATGAGGTCTAGGAACTAATTCCCAAGTATCATTCTTTTCAATTTGCTCAAGTTCTTCATCTATGGCCTTGACCCAACATTCATCTTTGCATGCTTCATTTACATTCTGAGGTTTAATGGAGGATAGTAATGCTAGATAGCTTGATGTCCCTATAATAGTTCTTCTTGTATGTACACTTGCCTCTTTTTCCCCTAATATTTGAGTTTCTAGATGATTTTTCTGAACATACCTGGACGGAGTCTTTTCTTCTACCATTATCTCTTCTTCTGGTGCTTCATTGGTTTCTTCTTCAATATGATTTTGATTTGATGTGGGAAAATAATCCCCATCTTCTTCATTGTCATAATCTTCTGTTGATTTTATCTGTTTTGGATTTTTGCATGCTTCATCAACTACAAAATCAATGCTTTCAACAATTTTCCCAAGTCTTTTATTATAACTTTTATATCCTTTACTTTTGGAAGAATAACCAAGAAGAATACCTTCATCTTCTCTAGGTTCAAACTTACCAAGTTTCTCATCATTGCTTTTGATAAAACATTTGCTTCCAAAAACTTTAAAGTATTTTACAGTAGGAGTCTTAACATACCAAAGTTCATGTGGAGTTTGAGTGCTATTTACCCGAACATTTTCTTTGTTGACAATCGTCATGGCAGCGAATGCAGCTTCACCCTAGAAGGTTGCAGGAGTTTCAGATTCATCTAGCATAGCTTGAGCCATTTGTTGAATTATTCTATTCATTCTTTCTACCACACCATTTTGCTGAGGAGTCCTTGTGGTGGAGAATTGCCTTTTTATTCCATGTTGTTACAAAATTCAAAGAATTCATCCGATGTAAATTCCCCTCCTTGATCATATCTGAGGCATTTGATTTTTTGATCTGATTCATTTTCAACCAAAGCTTTGAAGGCTTGGAAATTTTCAAATGCTTCATCTTTATGCTTTAGAAGACCTATCCAACACATTCTAGAAAATTCATCAATGAACAAAATAAAGTTTTCTTCTCCACGAAGTGACTTTTTCCTTGTTGGTCCACATAAATCAGTATGGACAAGTTCAAGAGGCTTACTATCTGACTCTTCTTTTTCCATGAAGTGAACTCTGGTTTGCTTACCGGTTTGACATGGTTTGCATATTGTATTTTCTAGGATGACGATATCTAGAAGATCACGAACAGCCTTGAATCTGCATGCTTTCTTTATTTTAGAAAATCTTAGATGTCCCAATCTTCTATGCCACAGCCAGATTTCATCATTTTTTCTTAGATAGCAATGTTGTTTTCCTCCCTTGAGTATGTATAAGTTGTTTGGAGTTAATGTACCTTTGATCACAATCTCTCCTGTATCAAGCTCACGAACAACACATCCATTTGATCAAAACACCACTTCATTTCCTTGATCACACATTTCACTGACACTCAACAGGTTATGCTTTAAACCATCTACATACATAACATTTCCAGCTTCAACCTTTTCTTTCAAGAAAACAAAACCTTTACCTCTTATGACAGCTGGAGTGTCATTTCCAAATGAGACATTATTTTCCTTTTCTAAGGCATTATATGAGTGAAGTTTCTCTTTGTCACCTATCATGTGTTTGGAGCATCCATTGTCAATGTACCACTGATTTTCTTGTCCTTCTACATACAAGGCTATACCACATCTTTTTGTTTGAGATTCTTTCCTTCTCCATATCTTGGGATTTAATGGCATTTGCTCCTTTTAAGGTGTTTGCTGAAATTTTCTCCTACATTCAGATTCTTCATGACCAAAGTTGTTACAGATTGAGCATTCTAATTCATTTTCAAGAGGAGAAAAGTTATTATAGAAACTTCTCTTGATCCCTGTTACATTCCTTTAATTTCGTGCTTCTCTAGTCATGATGGTTTTGTAAGCAACGCATTTAGCAGCTTTGTGCCCAAAATTATGACATGAAAAACATTGCCCATTAAAGAAGTTTTTGCGACTATCGAATCTAGTTGCCTGTTGATTGTAGTTTCTATTGATCTTCATCTTTGGAGCAAATTGAGTATGATTTTCCTCAGGTTGGTTGTGGCTTCTATTCATCCTTGGAGTAAATTGAGTATGATTTACCTGGTGATCAACTTTATGCCTTTGTTGACAATTGTCATACTGTTCACTGGTCTTTTTTGCATCAAGATAGCTTTTGGTGGAGGCTAACAACTTCTGTGATTGAGATGTTTCTTCGATATATCCAAGACCTGTCTTTATTAGAGGAGAACGCTAAACTTTGATAATTTCATTTAAAGTTTCTGATCCTTTAGCGAATCTAAGATTGAAAGATTTCGTTTTCTCAAGATCCTTTCTTAGACCCACAATTTCACATTCTAGTTTTTCATTATGTTTTTCTTTTTCACCAAGTTGGTATGTCAAAGTATCTATAATCATATTCTTTTCTTATAAACAGATTTTGAGTTTAGAGATTTCTTCATGAAAGTCTTCCTCTTCTAAAGCATCCCAAAAAGTATCATCATCATAAGCCATGAGAAGTTTATAATCATCGATGTTAGATAAACCATCACTATCCTCTTCTAAACTATCCCAAAAGTCATTGCTATCATAAGCGATGAGAAGTTTGTAATCTTGTCCAGTTTCAGCTTCATCACTATTAGATAAACCATCATTATCTTCATGAGTATAGTAACTCCTTTTATTCACAACTTGTTTTCTATTCCCTTTTGCATAGTCCCTTCCTTTTTCATATTTATCTTTATGAGGACATCTGGCATCATAATGACCGACTCTGCCACAAGCAAAGCATTTGAAAGGTAGCTTACCTCTAAACCTTCTAGAACCTCGTTGAAGCTTCTTGACAAAGTTTACCTCATCTTCTTCTTCTAAAATGTGTCCTGATTCATTGTGTTCTTCCTTTCCTTTTGCTGAAGCTTTAAATGCGACTTCTCTCATATCTGATGTTCCTCCTTTTCTCATCTCAAAAGTATTTAAGATTTTGTGAAGCTGTGTCATAGTAATATTCTGCAGATCCTATTTTTCTTCTATGGCAGACACTTTTGATTCAAATTTAGTAGACAAGGATTTCAAAATTTTCTCAACTAAGGTAACCTCCTTAATTTCTTCACCCAGATTCTTCATGCAATTAACAACCTCATCTATACGTAAGGAGTAACTAGCTATACTTTCATCACTATGCATCTTAAGAGTTTCATACTGAATTCTGAGAGTTTGAAGCTTAGCATGTTTTACCTGAGAGTCTCCTTCATAGCTCTAAACGATTTTGTCCCATATTTCTTTGGCTGATTTGAGCTGCATGACTTTGACAAACTCTGATTGTGACAGACTTCCCAATAAAGTATTGACAACTTTGGAATTGGTTACATATTGCTTTTTACCTACCCATCTGTAAGAATTGTTGTTGGAAATGTATATCCTCCTTCCACAATTTCCCAAACATCCATTCCAAGAGATTGTAGATAGGTTGTGGTTCTTATTTTCCAATAAAAAAAATTTCTCCAATTGAATATTGGTGGTCTAATGGATCCCAAACTTTCTTGATTATTCATGTTCATGGATCTCCCTTCAAGCGATCAAGATTCTTCTGAAGGACCTGCTCTGATACCAATTGTTGGAAATAATACTGAGAAGGGGGTGAATCAGTATTATTAGATCAATAATTTTATTTCCAAAACATATTTATATACGCTACTTCAGTGATGTGAACTAGCATGTACACGCGACTATGATTAAAGAAACCAGTGTATATCCAGAGAGCTTGTGATTTAGACAATTTATCATGTGTTGAGCTTAAAACAATATATCAGAGATTTATTAGATAGTGCAATAAAAGCATAATAAAGTATCACACATAAGCAACACACATGAACACCAAGATTTGATGTCGAAACCCAATGTGGGTAAAAACCACCTACTGATGTTGTATTTGTCTTCTTTTGATAATAAGAAAACCTATTTACAATCTTGTATTGGTGCAGACTCATACCAATACGCAGGCTTCTACCTGCAGAAGGTTACAACCTTCTCTCGTTCTCCAACTTCTACTCGAAGCGAGCTACAACCCCTTAGCTCTTATATTAGCCAATATGTTTACTAGTACGTAGGTGTCAGCCTATAGAAAACTCCACTCTTCCACCAGGGACCACATTTCATGAATTTTCAGACTGGATACTCCTGGATCACAACACCACAATCTGAAGGCCACATTTCATCAAATTTTCATATTGGACCCATCAACGTTTTTGCATCAACCAATATTCAGCTAATCTGAACAATTAGATCACTGTCACCAGAACACTGTGCTGAACCCAGAACCCTACATCATCATTCAGAACCATCTGTAACCTCAAAAATCATGCATTAGAGTGTATACGCTACTTGGCTAAACCCAAACTATGTGTATACGCTACTTCCGTGAATTAAACCTGTGTATACCTTTAAAACTACTGCAAACATAAACTTTTGAATCAAGTTTGTACCAACCAGCAATATGTTGAATATCTATTGTCAACTTACAGAGCTTTACACAAGCAGGGATAGAGATCACTTCTTCTCACTTATATTATCAATAAATCAAATGCCGCCCTCCTTAAGCATTCAGTTTTACATTCAAATCTAAGAAGACTTCTTTGACAGACAGCAGTAAAACAACATAATTTTATCAAATAAATCTGTCAGATCTAAAAAAGAAGCTTTTCTTTTGTATACGCTACTTGAAAGAACCGAACCTGTGTGTATACACACTTTGGCTGAGAAGAACCTGCGTACAGATCTGTAAATATTGATTCAGAACTTTGTTATAATTTCAGACTTCAGAAAAGCCCATATCATGATAGATAACAAATAGAACAGGAAAAAAACAACATATCTAGTCTCAACCAATATCAGATCATTCAAGAATAAGTCATTTCAAGTCTCATGATTCCTGATCCAATATTGAACTCAAGGTGCACATGAACATTTCAGATCTAGTCCCAAACATAGCCCTGCAACTTCAAATATAATTCAGATAAAAGTATTCCTTAGAATATTATTGCTTTCACACTTGGCCTTATGATATTCTCTTCCTTATATAGCTTTAGGCCCTTTGTCAATACCTTGAACCAAAAAAACTTAGTACCAATACCTTGGACCAAAACCACTTAGGACCAATACCTTGAACCAAAAACTTGATTTTCCATCTCATACACGCTTTTCCTTCTGTGAAAGTGTGTGTATGTATACACGCTTTTTGTTCTGTGTTCCCGCATGTATAGGCTACTCTGATAAAGTGAACCGGCATATACATCTCTTTCTTCAATCTCTGGAGTATGATCTATAATCCTTTGTTGTTAACATATTACATTGTCAACTGTCATCTGTGTGAGTTGCCATCAAGGACAACACCTGTATAATAATGCCAACATTATGCTCTAATCCAGGGTTAATGGATTGGGCTTTATGGATGCTTTGACATGTATATATATGTATTGTAACATTGAGAGGAACATAATGAAAAATCAATCTAGTTGTCTCAGTTTTGAGATCCAGGGGAAAATATTTGTGTATATATGTTTTTATGTTTTATGCTCTCGCCATTGTTTATTTTCTGTTTTTAGAATTCATATGTAGGTAATTTCTATATAGGGTTAAAACCTACACTTAGGGAAAAGGGTGCACTAGAAGGTTTTAGGACAATGATAAAGGGACACACAAATTTCATGTCTCTTCATTGAGAGGAAATCTTATGTTTTACAATGAAGGATGTAACGATAATATATAGATGGAGGTCCCTGTATGAATATGAAATAAAGTTGTTCATGAAGAAGCTTCCATTTCTCATTGAATTGGCTCTAAGTTGCACTAGAAGCAAGGGTTTGGGTATTTTTTCATTATTTAATTGTGAGTCAAGGGTTATCTCCCCAATAACCATGGAGAGAATCTCATATTTCATTATGGCTATATCAGTGATCAAAAGTGGTAAAAGGGTCATGTGAAGGGATAATTTCTAAATATAGTGTGGGTAGTAGCAGGATATTCTTACATATAGGTAAAAGAAATGGTCCCCACAAAAGTCAATGTAGGGTGAAAATTGTGATGAGAGTTAAGGGGAAATAACACACTATAATATAGACATCTTGTTGGAGAAACTCGTGCAAATCTGGGCCACCAAAACCCAACATGATTTTTAAGGGCACAATGGAGAATTTATTCTAAACAAAGTCATATATGATGAATGTGACCCCATGAACTCCTCCAATCCTATCAAAACATCTTTTGTCAAAGAAGGTGAAGCTAAGTGGTACTAGTGGAACAATTTTTTTGTCGATGTGGGAGGACATGTGCCTTTATGAGAAAGATGAGATATCCAAACCTAACTATGTTGTGAATTTTCCCCAAAGAAGTTGAAAAGCCATGTTCCAATTCCAATAAGTAAAGGAAATAGAAAATGAGCCCCCTTTCCTTGGTAGGCTCATTATTTGGACCAAGTATGAGACCAGGGGAACAAAGTTCCAAATAATTGCTCTAAGGTACCTAAATAATACCAACACCCTCTCCTTCTTGGTTATAATGACTTATTACCTAAAGTGCTTGATCTTAGCTAAATAAAATTGGGTGAGATCAACATCCATAAAGATTTGATATCGGAAGTAGATAATCACCTCTTTTCTTCAAGAACTCTAAGATGATTCCCTAATGAAATTAATAAGATGGAGAGTTCCAAGTTGGCCTAAACAACCCCAATCCAAGCACACTCTAGGTTAACATCCTTTCAGGTGAGTGTAACATGAAGAAATGAAGTGACAATGGCCATGATTGTTAAAAAAAGGAGCACATGAGGGGTTCACCTCTACAACCTAATGTTAAATTCTTTTCTCCTTATTAGACACCTTTTTGTGACGGAATCAAAGCACTCCAATCACTTTCAACAAGCAAGGAAACCATCCCCTTCTCTGAACGTTGTGAATCCAAAGTTTATTTCATGCATGATTAGGACCTATTAGGATCTCATCTATTATTACATGGATTTTAGGATAAAATTTATAGTTGTAACAAAAAATTGTCTCTAAGTGTTGGAGATGAATTTTTTCCACGTCTTTCATCTTCATTACAAGTTTTTTTATTGTAATTTTTAAACTCAATTTCAACGATTATATTTTTGAGGTCATGAACTTATGACAAAGTATGGTGTTTTATGAGAGTATAACTAAAGGTACATGCCAACTTATTAGAGGTTGGATAAATTAATTAACATTAAAATTTAAATACAATACCCAAAAAAGTCCTTTCTTTCTTCCTTTATTTTTTTAGTGTGTGTTTTCAAGATTGATAGTACAAGTCAAGGTACTTAGAAACCAGCTGGTTCAAAGTCTAAATCAACTAGTTTGACTAGTTTGTATCCAAACCCACTAGTTTAGAGTCTAAATAGGTCCAAAACTTATTGAAAAGAACAATTTGAATTGAAATTTATTACAACTAATCTAAATAAACATGCACAGATAAAATGGTAACAACCCTCTATCATAAGCATGGTGATATATTTACAAGGCTAACCTAATGCTACAATCCTATGGATTTAATGTAATAGAAGCTTCTCAAGTCATAGTTGGAGGTGGATTGAAATTAGGGGTTATAAAAGATGATAATGTAACACCTTTGTCTAGTTAGGTAGGCAAGTTGGTTCTTAGGGAACACGGGGGTTTCACTGGGGGAGCAATATCATACCACGTGGGTTCGTATTGGGGGATATATATTGAGGTTAAAATGACATAATATATCAATGGGGGATATATAGGGGGTAAAAGTTTTTATTTTGTGAAATATAAAAAATGGAGGTCAAAGTTAAGGAAAAACATATTAAAGGGGTATAAAAAATGTTAATGAATAAACAGACCTACAATATTTAGTGAAAGTAGGGGTTTTTTAGATTCGGAAGGTGTATTGGGTTTGTATTGGTAGGGGGTTAAATAATGTGATTTTTAGAGGTTTTTCCATATGTAGCCAAATTAAGGGTATTGTTTAATATGCCCCAAATGCACATGATATGACAAAGGTTCATTGAGTGAAGCCTCGTGTTAGGGTAAATGGTGCACTAAAAGGTTTTAGGACAATGACAAAGGGCCACACAAATGTCTTGTCTCCTCATTGTGAGGAAATCTTGCTTTTTACAATGAAGGATGTAATGATAATATGTAAATGGCCTGGTTAAAAGAGGGCCTAGAAATTTGTTGATGGACTAAATCTTAAACTTGTATATTCAAATAAAACTACACACTAAAAATAAAATATGTAAATGATAAAATAAATCGGATAGAATTTAACTTGAAAATAAGAGAAATAATATCACCAAAGTCTATTAGCTCTACCTCAGGAATATCCCTTTACAACTAAATGAGTTTTCTATTTATCTACGCTTCCTTTCTGCATTCTACTTCTTCTTAAATACTCATTTTCTACTCATGAAATTTATTCCACTTCACAGCTCCACTAGATCCCAAGCCTCATTCTTGTCCAAGGCTACCATTTCCTCAACCATGGCAATTTTCCAAAGCTTTCCATCCTCTAAATCCACTGCCTCCTAGTAGTTTTACAATCATCATCAGTAATAGAAAAAGAAAAATATGAATGGAAATCAGGTGGAGTATAAAAAATAGTTTTTTTCTTTTTTCCCTCCAAAATTTGATGAGGTAATCTAATCTTATTTTATTATTTCCACTATTATTTTACAATATTCCTTAGTAGGCCTATTTTAAACCTCAAAATTACTCTAATTCATACTCAATTCTACTTCCCATGTAAACAATGTTCACATAAATCAAAATATATTGATAAATTAGGCATACCTTCTACTATACCATTATTGTGTAGTACTCAAATGCCATTCTCTACAATATGTCCCATTATTTGTTGTTGTAGCATATACTTTTCTCCAAAGGTTGCAATATATTTTCCTTCTTCTTATCGACTCTCAGGAAAAATGGAACTATTGCACCCATCAATAACAACTTCCCCACAAATTATATATAGCTCTAATCCAAACTTCCCTCACCAATACCATTTCTCCTCAAACCATTCTATAAGTGTCCTTTTCAAAGACTATTTTTACACCTACATCATTCATCTTGCTTACATAAATTAAATTTATGGCTAATCATGGGAAGTGCAAAACACTAAGGAATGTTCTAATCCATCCACCCATGAGCTTCGAATTAAATTTTCTTCTTCCTATGATTCTAACTATCGAGTCATATCCTAAGAAAACATCACCATCATCGAATATTTTATACTTGAAAACCACTCCCTATGAGAATTCATATGAAAGAATGCACCTAAGTCAACTAGTCATGCCTCATGATTTATGTGTGTACTTGAAGAAGAAAAGTAAAAATCCCCTTCTTCATTAGAGGAGGATTTTTCTTTTGCGTAAGCAGCATCCTTAAATCCCTTCCCTTTATCAACAATTTTGGAGTTACAATAATTTTTATAATTCCCTCTTTTTCCACATCTTCAACATACCTTTACAAACTTTCTGGCTGATCTAGATCTTCCTCTAGATTTATATCTCCCAATAAAGGACTTATTTTTATTTCTATTCTAGGAGGGTCCTCTTACCAACAAGGAATCTCCATTTTGGATTTCCATGTTTTATTGTCTCATCTCCTTTGATAACAAGGATGAAACTATTTCATCAAACCTTATAGTAGTTTCATTAGACCCTAAGGAAATAAGCAGACCATCCCATCAATCTAGTAGAGACTATAAAAAATTAATACACTTATCTTCATCTAAAATATTGATATCAACATATAATAGCTAACTTACCATAGTTACAATGAAGGTGTTCAAATGCACTTTGATTGAGTCCTTATCATTCATCATCATGTTATATAGTTTCTTCTATAGGACCAATTTGTTCACCATGCATGTAGATTGATACAAAGCCCCTAATTTATCCCACAGAGCCTTTGTTGTAGTTTTCCATGATACATGCACACTAAATATTAGAGACACAATATTATTGCATTATTTTCCTTTGATCCAACTTGGTCTAGTCTTCTATTGACATCCTCGTCGATGCAAAACCTAGATCCACAATGATCCTCTAAACTCTGTCCACCAACAAGTATTCCATTTTGAGCTTCCACAACTCAAAATTATGCCCATTAATTTATGGATCACTATCTTTGAGCTACTCACCATTTCCTTTCACCACAAGAATGAATTTCATAGATATCCCACTGTAACAGGGTCTACCATAGGTCTAATTTATACCCCTTAGTCACAAAGGTGCCCCGTTGAAGCCAAAACTACTATGATACAAAATGTAGGATTTAACCTTGTAGAACTAATTTATGCAAACAAATTCTTAATTAAAACAGAAAAGATGCAATGACAAACACATACATTAACACAAGGATCTTCAACTGGAAACCCATACCTGTTTTGGTTTCCCGGATTAAATCTATGTGTTAATGTGTGTGTTTTCCATTGCATCCTTTCTATTTTAATTAAGAATATATTCACAATAATTAACTATAAAAGGTTAAAACCTACGCTCAATAAGAACATTTTGTTGTGAATGGATAAGAATAGAAAGTATCCAAACTCATCAAATCTTTATATGACCTAAAACAAGTATTGTGCACTTGGTATGAAAAGTTAATTGAGCATATTCTGAAATTAAATTTCAAAAACTATAATCTCAATGATGCAACTCTATTTTTCAAGAAATTTTGCTAAGTTATTTTATATGTTGCGGTATATTTAGATGATCTATTGAACAATGAAAACTATATTTCATCCATAAAGAAATATTTGAAGAAGGGATTTGAGATGATAGATTTATGAAATATTCACTACTTACTTGAGAATTGAAGTGAATCAACATCCAAGTATATATTTCTCACCCAAAAGAGGTACACTAGAGAATTTTTTAATAGGTTTGGCATGACTGGTTGCAATCATTTATCTACTCTAATGGAACAAAACTGGAAGCTCACATCAAAAGAAGAGAATGAATTTGAGGACGCAACCAAGTACATGCAACTTGTGGGAAATTTATCTACCTTACCACTACCAATCAAATATTCCATTTTTTGTCAGAATTCTTTCCAAATTTATGCAAAAGTCTTGTGAATAACTTTGGTTTACTGTAAAAATAGTTTTAATGTACTTGAAAGGAACTCCATGACTTCAGACTCAAATATTCACAAATGGATAACTTCATCTTGATTAGAAATTTTGATTCGGAACTTGACAGAGATAAAGAAAATGATCTACTTCGGGATATATTCTAAGCCTTGGATTAGATTTTTCTCCTATAGGTCACACAAATAGTTAATTCTAGTGAATTCCATTACAAAGGTAGAATAATTTTCAGCTACATAAGCAACAAAGGAGATTGTGTGGCTTAGGAAAATTCTTCAAGACTTGCAGGAGAAACAAGTGAATTATACTCTTCTTCTAATTGACAATAGTTTTGTAGTCAAGTTGGCCAAGAATCCTAGATTCCATCATTAAACCAAACACATCAACACAAAGTATCATTTGATTTGATATCATGTATAGGCAAATAATTTTAATCTAATATATTATTCCCAAATGAGAAAATTGCAGACGTCTTTACCAAATTACTTGGAAGAGAAAAGTTTAAAAAATTCAGAATGATGCTTGGGCTCATAAACACACTCCCTCAGCGTAGAGGAGGGAATTTTGGACACATAATCCTTTAGGATTGTGTATTTTTAACTAATTTGTAAATATTTTAAATTTGAAGAGTCACTCTATATAGGTGAATAGGAGGAGTCGCACCGACCTTCGAAGATGAAACTAAAGGACATTTCAAATGTTATATACCAATCCATATAAATGAAAAATCATCAAATTTGGGAGTTATCAATACTAGCTTGACATCTATGTATACGGATATCATTCAATGAAAATTTCATTTCATGATCCACTTTCATATTATTTCAAGGAAAAGCTTTGCCAAACTTTTTTTGGTTCTTATCCAAGTGGTTATTCAAGAAGAGTATTGTGAAATATGTGGACCTCTTTGATGGATAATCCCACAATCGAGAGTTATGAGAATATATAAGAATAGGATTTTTTTATCAAGGTTTACAAAGCTTTTCTTGAGAGGGTATAGAATCTAGTGACTCGTGATGTTTTCCTTAAATTGGGAGTATCATGTTCAACAATGTGGTAAGAGAATAAAGTGGAATTTTTCTAAAATTTTCATGAAGTATAAATTAGTTGATGTGTATCAGTGGTTCGTTTTCATGCTAATTCTTGATTCCAAGATGAAAAAACTTTAGAGATTAGGCTTAAAGTAGTGTACCTAGTTGTTTTAGAGCCACTTAAACTAGAAATACTTTATTATAATCCTAATAAAGTTGTATTTTCCTAGTCCTTACTTCTAAGAAAGCTTCTTGTTGGGAAAGACTTGAAGTACATGAGAGTTTGACAAAGCAAGTGTTTTTTTTGTCCCTTTGATCAATCACTTGATTTGATTTTGTCCCTTTGCCAAGTGAGTCATGAATGAGTCTTAAACCTATGTGGTTGGCCTCTCCTTGGGTATGTTAGCTAGAAGTCTACTCTCCGTGTAAGTGAGATCCCTTCCATTGTTAGAATACCAAGTGAATTTTTTGTCCCTTAGATCAATCACTTGATTTGATTTTGTCCCTTTGCCAAGTGAGTCATGAATGAGTCTTAAACCTGTGCGGTTGGCCTCTCCTTGGGTATGTTAGCTAGAAGTCTACTCTCCTTGTAAGTGAGATCCCTTCCATTGTTAGAATACCAAGTAACACGACAACCTTTTAAAATAGAGATCTTATTTTTATATAGAAAAAATGATATGAATGTGTGTTTAAAATTTATTATTTCGATATATTCACCTAGTAAGATGGATCTCTAATCAATGTTTACTTGTTCTTGTACATCCAAGTGCAAGTTATGAAAGTGAAATTGTATTTGGTGAATCTCCAACAATGGATGGAATTTTGGGAGTTGGCTCCATAGGAATCCAAATTCGCTAGATATTCATTTCCCCGACCTTAATTCATTCACATCATTATGGAAACATACAATCAAGGCTACTAATTTCAATAATGTAACATGGAGGCCAAAGCTATGATTATAACATCCACCCAACCCATCCTTGGCTAGGTAACAAGTTCCCCAACTTGGATTGTTTATCTTGATGGAGAAGCATTTTAAGCTTGTTAATGAGCCACCATTTATGTTAATGCGATATTTAAATGAAAATTTATGAAAAAAGATAAACATGTATAATCACAAAGAAAGGAAAGAGAATTTAGGAGGAAAATATAAAATAATTTGAGAAAGAAAATAAGTATGGTTGATTACAACTCATTCAATCTCAATCGTTAACCTACACATTTACAAACTCATGGAAGGAGTGGCCATCTAGGAAGAGTGGTAGCTTGTTCAGATGCTTATCAATGGGATGACCTATTATTAAACATTAATCAATATTTTATCTACAATCTATTGTAAGATTTGATTCTAAGCTAGTGCAATATGCTCTTGTCTGTTTTTTCCATGTAGATATTTTATTGGAAATAGTCATATAATAGATTATTCTGATACTCAAACATACTAATTATTTTCCTCCTTATGTGTCTGTCTTTGACTTTGAGTTTGAAGAGAGACAAAGGGAGAAAATATGGTATCTTGCCTTTTATTTCACCAAAAAAGCTACTTGATAGTAGATATATAACAAACATATCTCAAATGTCATCTCACTTTGTTCTTCTTTCCTTCTAAGTATCTTATTATCTAATTCACATTGTTCACTTTCTTTGTTGATTATTACATTTGAATTATAGGGTGGGTGGCCTTAAATTTTGTTTTCTAATTATTTTCTCAATTTATTTTATATGTTTGTTTTCATCATAATATAGTGGTGAGATTTTCTCTTGTCATTCAAATGACTCATAATCAATCCTAGTAGTGATATGTCTTATTTTTATTTGTATCAACATTTTTTTTTTCTTCAATAGAAGCAACAAAAATGACATGCATTTTTTGTATCTATTGAAATGAAAACATCACTTAATGAAAATTTGATCCTTGGAAATGGAATTTTTATTTTTATTTTCAATGCCAACAAAATTTAGTTACAACGTTATATGCCCTCTGTTTTTTGTGATGGATGGAATTGGATGTTCTTTTATTTCCAAGCCTTCCATATAGGTGGATCACATCCTAGTAAATATGTTGCATGTATCATTGCACTAAACACATGGAAATATGGATTGGATACCTACTAACACAAAAGTAGCTAAATACCAACATAACAAAGTGAACTAATCCCTTAGACTTGAAGTGGATCCTCTTATTGACTTAATGAATGCATGTAGTGGCATGTTATGAATACAGTTCATATAGATATAATACATCTAAATATAAATATACTAATAATTAATTAACTAATAGTTAGTTAGTTAGTAATGAAGAGGCATGTCTTAGAGACGTGACCATTCATGAAAGGGCACATGCCTAGGGTATATAAGCAAGCCCTCATTCTGATTTGTAATCATCTCATATCTTACATCAATTCAATATACAGTTACATGGCTTACAATGGAAATTTACGTCTTTGAAGTATTTTAAAGATTTATGTTGCGTATATGACTTTTGGTCATTACATTGGTATGAGAGCCACATTGGTAGATCCCAACCTTTGGTCATCAACTTGTCACGCAATTGAAGTGTTTCGCTACACAAATTGGAGTTTTTCTATTTTTGGTTAGGCCCTTGGCCACTTTAAAAAGAAAAAGAAAACAAGAGTTAAAAAAAATTAGAAAAAAAAAGATTATAAAATAAAATAGTCATATATATATATATATATATATATATATATATATAGATATAATTAAAAAAAATAAGGCCTTTGGCCATTGACATTTTAATGCTTGTAAAAAAAAAATAGTCCGATGTAAATTTTGAAAGAATATATATATATATATATATATATATATATATAATATATAAATATATATATATATATATATATATATATATATATATATATATATATATATATATATATATATATATATATGAAATTTCTACATTATTGATAAAAAGTGCATGATAAATTCAAAATGGAATCTTTCCAAATATATTTAAAGCTATACGTAAGAGAAGGAAGAGTAGATAAGATTAGCTTGATTCTTCATTACGTGGTTTACAAGCTTGTGATTTTGGCAACCCATGGTAATTTCCCATGGTATTTTCAAGGTAAAAGAAGAACAAATGGAATACTAAATCTCTTTATGTGAATGATATGTTTTAATTTTTACGTGGAGAAAATTCACCGAGTCAAAGGCACGTAAGTGGACATATATTTTATATTATACCCTAAAAAGGTGAATAACCATGTTTCACTAGGGTTGTAACTTTTCAAAAAAGAATATATGTGTGTGTGTGTGTGTAACAATATATATATATATAAAGAAGATGGTTTAAGAATAAAAAACTAACTGTTGAGAATAGATAAATAAATATATATATATATATATATATATATATATAATAAAAGTAAATAAATAAATAACTACCAAGGAAGGTTATCAAGTCAAAAAAAATGGAGCCTAATTTGAAAATAATGAAGTAAATAAGATGAGTTCCACACAACAACCACTATTTTGGACTAGAAGTCCATTTTGTTTAAATGAAATTGGATATACTTATATTTAAAAAAAGTGCAATCTAAGATGTCCAAGGTATGAAAGATTATTTAGTACAGAAGAAAATCAAGACAATGAGCAAATGAAAATAAAATAGTTAAATGAAGAAATCACCAAACTTAAACAAAAGAATGAAGCATCAGAGTAGAAATATAAATATTTCGAAGATCAATTTCAAGAAAAATCAACAGAAGGTAATGAAGAGATTTTGCACCTTAGAGACCATAATAAAAATTTACTTGAATAGGTCAAAAATTCCAAGATTAAGAGGAAAAAATTAAAAAAATAGAACGAAAGTTCTAATGAGAAATTCAACAAGAATTTGTCGAAGAAGGAAGAAGAAAATTTGCATTTAAAAACTCTAAATCAAAGGTTATTAGAATAGATCAAAAATAAAGAAAAGGATAAGGACAAAGTCGACAATTCAAAAAATGACGAACTTTCACATCTAAGGAATCATAACCAGACCCTACCTATGCAACTTAAGAATATTCAAAGTGACAAGAAGTCACTAAATGACAAGTTAGAATAACTTTAAGAAGAAGTATTCAAGTCTCCAGCAGTTTCAGTCCAAGTTGAAGAAAAATGAATAAATACCGATCCAACTAATATCACAACTCAAGAGGATGAGAAATTAAAAGAATTTAAAACATATTCAGAAGTTGTAGTTCAAACGATGGACATTCTAAATGATGATGTCAGCTCAATAACAACAACACCTGAAGGAAATTAGGTAACTACCACTAACATGATAAGGGAAATTCCAACCAGAAGAACTCCTTATCAACATCTGAATCATAATATCATACTTTCCAAACAATCTACATACCAATATCACTTAGAATGAAAACAACAGATTTATGTTCTCAAGAATACTAAAGTTTGCATAATCCAATCCGATGATAACAATTCAATGCAAATAACTAGTGACCAGAATATTTCACAGAGGATTAATCTAGGATGGTCAGATCCATTTTCAATTCGACAATTTTATTTATCGCTCCAAGGATCATATCATCTTGTAACAACAAACATGACAATTCCACGAAGATTAGAAAAAGAGATCCAACATTTAATCAGTAAGCCTTGAGGATAAAGCTTTTTGAAGAGACGGGCAATGTTATAAATATAATTCATATAAATATAATAAATATAAATATAATAAATATAAATATAATAAATATAAATATAAGAATAATTAATTAACTAATAGTTAGTTAGATAGTAATGAAGAGGCATATCTTAGAGACACAACCATTCATGAAAGGGTGCTTGCCTAGGGTGTATATGCAAACCTTCATTCTCATTTGTAATCATCTCATATCTTACATCAATTCAATATACAATATTCAATATAAAGTTACATGTCTTACAAATAACATTTACATCTTTGAAGTATTTTAAATATTTCCGTTGTGTATACGAATTTTTGTCGTTACATGGCCTCCTTGAAGGTGAGTTAGTAATAAGTGAATTTGGGGTGTTGGGGATGATGGTTTTTAGAAAATTCTTCCAATTTAGACTAGAAGAACTATTGAGATATTTAATGACAACATATTTCGTTTATGGAAACATAAGATGTAAATGAACTTGTTAAAAGAGGGCCTTGAGACTTGTTGATAGAATAAATCCTAAACCCGTATATTCAAATGCAGCTACGAACCAAAAATGACTATCAAGGAAACTTAAAAGATTGAAATATTTGACCTAGGATCAACTCATTCAAAAAATGGATTCTTATAGTAATTTCCACAATAATTTCATCACTACAATTCTTTTTTTGATATAGGCTTGGAAAAAGTTTACACTTAGACATTATATTTTTAAGAATGTTAGTTTTTTTTAGCCTTATCAATCTATGACCTCTTTACAGTTATAGTAGGTTTATAATGTGCCCCTAGGAGTTTTTGGAATTAATGATGTTGATTTAAACAAGTATGGCCTCCAATTCTCTAGGTTTTATTTATTTCATTAGCAATACCAAGTGAAGGTGTTCAAAGTGATGGCACATCCAATGTCAAGCATAAAAGCAATGAGAAGTACTGACATTCAATGTAATACAATGAATAAAGGTAAATATTTTTCATTCTTCTAAATATCATATTTTGAATTTATCTTTTTAATGAAAATAGATATAGATTGATCATACAGGGAAAGAGATGGAAAGCGCAAGTATATAAACAAAATTAATTGCATTTTTTGAGGGATTTTTTCCAAACCAAGTGGAAAAGAGTCGACATTTGGTTAAGGAAAGAACTTCAGAACTTCACACCAAGAACTATAGTGAACTTTGATATCACTCAATATCACATGTAATTGATGAATGTGAAAAATTAAGATAATATGGCTTAACTTGAAAAATGTTGACATTTATTGATAATTTTGTAAAGTTTGAAATGTTATCAACTCTTTGTAATCTTTGAATAATAATTATAAGTTTTTTGTAGGAGACTATCAATATATATTCTTAATAGTCATGCAAGAACCAAATTTATCAAAATCAGTAGAAAAATCACCCCAAGTATGCAATGTTTGTTCATATATATTGCATGTTAGGGTGAAAATAGAAAAATGGAAATTCCAAACTCAAGGGTTCCATGAGGAAGGGGTAATGAGTCTTATTTTGGACATATGTTGAAATGATGAAAAGGTTGTTCACTATCATGAAAATTGGAAAACACCATACTTTATATTTTATCTTTATGAAGTTAAATGGGTCTGATTCCATCAAGAAGTGTCCTAAAATCAAGTTTATACTTTAACTTAATTCTAAAATTTACTTCAATAAAACCAAAAGACAAATAAAGCTAAATTGCAACCCTTTAAAGTTAACAAGATAAAATAAGATAATTGTACTATTGTACAACAAATCAAAACAAAATTAGATCAAGGCATTAATAAGTAGATATATGGTGAATACAATGTTGATGTGCAAATGCAAATCCAATATTGATACTAAAAGAAAGACCCACAAAGACGAGCACAAAATTTAGTATATAGATAAAACATACATGCTCACAATTGAGAAATAATGTACATGTACTAATGTAAAAAGTGAATTAGTAACTAAAAACATTAGCAATATATCAAAAAGAAATGGAGAAAGGATGTCAAAATTTGTTTGCATTGATCACTAACAACAAGAAGGGTTGAGAGACTCACTTTCTATTATCAATCACTATGAAAGGGTCAATGAAAATTTGAATGATATCTTCTAAGGAATGTTCATGGCTGAGGGGACCTATAGATACAATCTTAAGGGAGACATTAGATCAATGGATTTGTCTCTCTTACCATCATAGGTTGAAAAAAGACTCCTAATAGAATCTTGGCTACTTTAGCAATGAGGTGAAACCTAGCTTATGATCTATCTAGAAATTGTATGTTTGCCAATTTGGTGATGCATGATATGTGACCTAAAACAACAACTCCTCACGCCTCAAATATATTAGTGTCTTATTGGGAAAGTTCACGAAAAGACCCAAGAAGAAACCTAGGGTCTCACCAATCAGGGATCTAAAGTATCATGTATATCTACTAATTATTTGTTGCCCAAATAAGATGGGTCAAGCCTAAAAGTATGAAGTTATACTCTTGCATTTCTCAAGTTGAGATAAGGAGAGAAAAAAAATGGGATATGCATTGGATCATTTCTCTCATGGAGAGAACAAGGAATCACTAGTTGGGATATCAAAAAAAATTAAAGAGGTAACTCCATGAGTACTGGGATTGACAGTGGTAGTGACCTCTAATGTCATCAAAACAAGCCCCGATAAATGAGATGTATCTTTATTTATTTATAATAAAGTGACGAATATGATAGGTCATATCTCATTGTAGCTTATGTAATCAATATTTATTTGAATTTTGTAGGATCATTAGATAAATTTTGAGGCTTAAAATAGGCCTCCTAAGGAATACTATAAAATAATAGTGGAAATAATAAAATAATATTAGATTACATCATCAAATTTTAGAGGGATAAAAGAAAAAACTACTTTTTCAACTCGTATTTTCAACTTATCTCCATACGATTTTACTCAAATTTTGAGTGGGAACACTCATTGGATGTGGATTTTAATTCCTCGTCCCAGGAGTACCCATTTTGCATACTTTCAATGGAGTCGGCTAGATTAAAAATGAGAAATACATGAAAAAATGTTATCGCAATAACATTTTTCATGTATTTCTCATGTTTCATGTAGCAGGATCCCTCGAAAGTATACAACATGGGTGCTCCTTGGATGAGGAATTACATTTTGTATTCAATTAATGCTCCCGCTCGATATTTGAGTAAAACCGTATGAAGATAAGTTGAAAATACGAGTTGAAAAAGTAGTTATTTTTTAATCTTTTTACTTTTTTTACTCCAAAAATGGTGAATCATCCCCCATGGTTTACATCATCATCTTGAATCCTATTGGTCCTTATAAAGCTAAGTTTGGTTGTATATGTTTGTTTTGAGGCCCCTTTTGGACCTCAAAATTTCTCTAATGCCCACTAGTTGTTGTGAAGGATGGTCCTACAAGAATGCATCTAGTATCTTCATATAAATAGAGATGGATAATGATATCATCTCATAGCTCCAAGAAGTGTTCTAAGTATAAATCCATCCTTGGCCAAGACCCTCTAGGGGTGAAAATGATGCAAGAAAATGGACTTTTCCTACTATGTTCACTTCCACAAACCTACAATCTTAAGAATAAAGAAAATGATATCTTTACCAACAGTCACAAAACTAATAATACACTATTTTTTGTTAATATAATGATCCAAATTTTATTGGATTAGATTGATATGACAATCACAAAACAAGTTACCATGATTTCTTTGAAATCAAATAATTAGATCACACGGCACATAGAATTCTTAGATTCACAATTATGCATGAACTCTCATTCATTGAACTAACTTTATACATACATATTCTCATAGGATTTCATTCTCTCTATTCATTATCTATGGCCTGATTTCATATTCATTTGGCCATTCCTTCTCATTTTTCATAGGCTTTCATTCTCTCTATTCATTATCTATGGCCTGATTTCAAATTCATTTGGCCATTCCTTCTCATTTGTCATAGGCTTACAATAAGTAGAATTAAGAAATGAAATATATTTTCTAAATCCTAAAATTTGTCCATAAATCACCCATAAATAACTCCATAAATCAAGTTTTCCTAAATCCTAAAATCACTCCATATATCACTCCATAAATCATCCATAAATAATAATTTTCCAAATTTTAAAGTTACTCAACCAATCCCTAAAATCTCTCATACTTTCAAGGTAGATTCTCACGCTAAAATATTATCTATTTTGTCTTATCTATATCCATAGTTGTTTTAGAAATAAATAAATTACAATTGTTTACAATAAGGAAACAAAATTCATTTTCCATGTCGAAACCCCATTTGGAGCTTTTTCTCCAAAAGGCTTGACAATTTGGAAGCTCTAATGCTCCTGCATCAAACTCCCAAGGTAGAAAACATTTCATTATCTCTTGACCATGAGTTGTTGTTGCTAACGTCTTCCTTGATCCCAAACATAATTTTTTTGTTGATCATTGGCTTTTTCATGTCGTTTTATTGTTGTTTCATCTTGAATTCCACTATAATTATGCTTTTTCCTTCCTTGATACAAACTATTTGTTTTCACAATTTTGTTGCTCACTATTTCAAGTTAAAATTTTCCCACCAAAAAAACAAACAAAATATCCATCCATCCAAACATAATTGTAACTTCATTCCACACTAGTAAAGTTTCTCTTTGAACTCTCTGTCTCACTTCAATTTGTTGATCGAGCTCTATCTCTGTGCTGCCAACAAAATCTTCATCCTTTGACTTTGTTCCATCCTTGTTCACAACAAATTTTTCAAATTGTTCACCCTTAGTTTCTATTCCACTTGCATCAATTTGAAAATCGATAATCACTTATGTTGCGCCTATATGCACACACTTAGTTTGAAGACCAAAATCTATCTCTACCTTTGGCTCATCATTCCCTATAACCATCCCATTCAAGTATTTATCCTCCTCTCTGTTGAGAACAAAATTTGAACTATGTTCTCCTCTATCTTCCTCTTTTTTTATGACAGTTTCAAAAGATTGTCTATTATCTACAATAATACCTGCAACCATAAATAAATCATTAGAAGAAAAAAAAAGGCTTTGTAGCCTCATTTTATGTCTCAAACGTAAAATCTCCATTAACTTCGTCATCATCCTCTTCAAGGATTTCTCCTGTCTCAGGTTCGCCCCTATGAATTGCCTTCCCACACTCAGTAACTTTGATTTCTTCCTTCAGCCTATGTCTCAGCTTCTACCTTTTCTTCTTGGCCCATAATCATTCAATTGGAAATTTAACCCTTTTCATAAGGTTCCACCCATATCTCTTATTCTCCTCATTCTATTGTAGTGGCTTTGTAAACACATTCAACCATGCTTTTATCTCAATGAGTTCCTTCTTGTATTCTTCATCACTCATTTTATTTATTCCAACTGCTTTGACATCTCTGTGGCTTCCCTCTAAATTCTTCAAATGACTATCAATAGTCATATTCATCTTCTCCTCTTCTTTTGCGAGCTTTCACTGCCCAATCCTCTAGAACCCCTTTCGAACACTCCTTGCTCTTCAAGTTTCTGCAGTCACTCTTCTTCCTCCATCACAGTTGTGTTATCTGTCAGAATTCCTTTGCCAAAATTATCATATCATTTGTTGCTACCAACTCTTTCCTTGCTACTATCTGCAAACATATTTGAGTGTATTATCCCACTCTAATACCACTTGATGAGGAAAATTGACTTTTCCTGCTATGTTCACTTCCACAAACCTCCAATCTTAAGAATAGCAAACAATGATATCTTTTCCAACGGTCACAAAACTAATTATCCACAATTTTTTGCTAATTCAATGATACAAATTGTATTGGAATGGATTAATATGCCAATCACAAAACAAGTTTCCAAGCTTTCTTTGAAATCAAATAATCATATCATACTTCACATAGAATTCTTAGATTTGCAATTATGCATGAACCCTCATTCATTAAAGTAGATTTCTACATACATATGCTCAGAGGCATTCATTCTCTCTATTCACTCTCTATGGCTTGAATTCACATTCATTTGGCCATTCCTTCTCATTGCATGTAGGCTTATAATAAGTAGAATTAATAAATGCAATATATTTTCTAAATCCTAAAACAACTCCATAAATCACCCATAAATTGCTCAAAAAATCATATTTTCCTAAATCCTAAAATCACTCCATAAATCATATTTTTTTAAATTTTAAAGTCACTCAACCTATCCATAGAATCTCTCATAATTTTCAAGGAAGATTCTCACACTAAAATGTTATCAATTATGTCTTATCTCTATCCATAGTTGTTTTAGAAATAAATAAATTAAAATAATATATAATAAGGAAATAAAATTCATTTTCCATGTTGGAACCTTGCTTGGAGCTTTGTCTCCATAAAACTTGATGAATTGGAAGCTCTAATTCTTCTACATTAGAAAACCAAGTCACCTAAATGTATTGTTTGTATATATGCCATCACGAACGACATAGTTCAAGTCTTACTTAAACAATAGTAGGTTGATCAAATCCTATAATGAGTACTTGAATGGGGCAAAGGTTTCTAGATATGACCACTTATTGGAAGGCTTATTGCATGCTAAACTAAGGTCTTCAAAACTAGAAACCCAAATAGGTATAAGATGTCATAATCTCAATATATTTCTCATAAAATTATAAGTATAGGTGCAAGAGATCACACAACCTAATTTTTACCAATATTGATTATTAATTGTTAGAGACTGCAAAAGCTAGCCAACATGTCTTTGTAATCCCTCAAGTTAGCGAGGAAAAAGAATCAAGTCATTAGTGAAAATAAGTAGAGAGATCAACATCGTGTAGAAGGTACCCACTCTTGCCCTAAATGTGCTTTCAAAATAAAGATTCCAACTCAAAAGTAGATACTAAAAAGGGTTGGTAAGAATGGGTGCCCCTACTTGACCTCAATGGCACTCCAAATGAAGTTGAATAGTTTTTGTGCCATATGGAGATGACAAATAACTAACTTATAAAGTCTCATGAATGTAACATGGAAGGTATAAAATGCTAGCGTCCCAAAGCCTTTGAAATATATTCTTTCCCAATACTGTCAAATTCTTTCCAAAAGTCTACAATGGTAAAGTACATTCAAAGAGAAATGGCAAACATCCTCAATAATGACCCTTAGCGCTAATATTGTGATCCATTGTCTAGTACTTGGGATACACACTAGTGATCCATTTAGTGTCACCATGTCTACTCTTTAACTCATCTAAAAGTCACTGATGAAAAACTATAACATATAACTTTGAGAAATTATGCCTAACTATGATGGTTCAATAATTATTTGAATCAGAATTGGACCTTCATTTGGAAATTGAGTGGGTGATCTATTGGGTCCAAGCATTAAGGAAACCATAGAAATTACATGGTTAAATAAATAATGTATGAGTTAGATGCCATGTTTTGTTGATTTTTCATTGTTCTATTCTATGTAAATTACTTTATCCCAATTCAATTCTTAATTAAGCAATCTTTTCAATAACAATTAATTCATCCAAAAATCAACAGTAATTGAACATAGAACAATGAAGAGCATCAAGAGCATCAACAAGAGACAATCAAGAGCATCAACAAGAGACACCAATTTGGTCAAAGACTAGGGGAAAACCCCACAAGGGGGGAAACCCTTTGAAAAATCGTATTCTATTAGATTGCCTTCAAATGTTCAGCAGAGAGTATAATGAGCCAAATCCATAAAAAATATTCAAATTAAAGGCTTTGACTTATCCAAAAGATCAACCAACCAAGATCCAATATGTCAATGATGAAAAATTCAAATATAGTAAACTATTAAAAAGTCAACAATAGTCAACATGCCCTAACCAGTCTCTAGTCAACAATCAAATCTATCCTTCAAAATCTTGGTCTACAATCCACAAAATTGGCCTCAAATTTTGGTCAAAGTCATACAAAAAGAGTCAAACAAATTCCATTCAAACTTGGTCAAAGGAGAAAGATTTTTTGTGATCAAAGTATACAATTTATCCATGCGGTTAACCCAAGTCAAAGTGCCCAGATCACCTTGGTTCCTATGCCAATTAATGCATCCTAGCAGAACATGAATATCCCTGCCAAGAGTGAAGTCAAATCATGCCAAAATCACCCAGGTCAATTCTAGTCAAAGTCTTTGAGATAAAAAGTCAACCCACAAATTTTAGAGCTACCTTAAGGACCCTCATACGTGTGAAGAGAATTTGCTTCAAATCTGTACAAACCAATCAAAGCACGAGAGAGAAGATGAGATGTTGTGATGTGAAGTCCAAATGAGCTTTAGGTCACTTGTATTTATATGCAACTTTGGAGTGACAATTTGTCCTTAAGTCGACCTTCACAATTTGTGTACTTGTGGGATTGACTTCAAAAATACACTTTCCTCCCGGAAATAGGAATCTATTCCAATGATTGGAATTTGTCATTGAGTTGCCAAATTAACACTCCCTCTCAGCTAGGGACAAATTCTAACTGTATCATATGATTATCACAAATATCTTGTCATCAAATCATGTTTCATCTCTGATCACCTCGGCTCACCTCTATTTGTTAAATCATTCTCGAAACTAAAGAAGAAGAATCATAGGGGAGATACAACTACCACCCTATATCAAGCAATATGCAAGATACAACTTACTGAGCAAGGATCACAACCATCCCATTATGTAATCAATGGGTGAGATATCAATTTCTATAAGAGGTAAGGAACACATCTATCATATTTCCTACTAAGCTTCCCAACAATGACCCGTAAGAGTCATGTGGTAGAACACTTGCATCATAATTCGAGCTTGGGTGAGATACGTGACTAAGTTACCAAAGGTAAGGATCACATGTCCCATGGTTCCTCAACCTATTGGCCATATGGGGTGGGACAATCCCAACAAGCCTAGCTTTTAGGTATGATTCCAACCAGGATATACTCTACTAATCCTGATAGGGGGAGATACCCAACTTGTCATGTAAGACAACGATCACACCCACCCTATAGTGACAATAGGGGAGATACCCGACCAATTATAATAGTAGGGATCACACACACCTATTTTCTAGAGATCTCTCAACCCCAGGAGCCCTTAACACTCCATTCCCACCTTGGGAGCTCTACCAAGGGGGAAGAGTTATGCTCATTTTTCTTGATTAGCAGAGACCCTTATCCAAAGGGATCACATCCAACAGTCCAAGCTACTCTCTAAAGACCAAGAACTTCCCTTTGAGAAAAGCCTTGGTAAGAATATATGTTATTTTCTCATATGTTGATATTTCATGGAGTCTCATGGCTCCTCTCTGCACCATGTCTCGAATGTAATGAAACATGATCTTTATATGCTTCAACTTGTCATGAAATATGAGATTCTCTACCAATTAGATCCCACTTTGGTTGTCGCAATATATCACTGTAGTCTCCAGGACCTACTCAAACAACTCTCCAAAGAGATTTCTCAACCAAACTACCTCACATCTAGCCATACTAGCGGGAATATATTCTACCTTAGTCGTACTCAAAGCCATAGATTTTTGTTTCCTACTCTTCCAAGATATCATGGCATATCCAAGGTTGAAACAACATCCTGAAGTTCTCTTCCTATCAACAACATTTCTTGCCCAGTCAACATTGGTATATCCATGAAGTCTTATATTTTCAGAAATATATCTCAAACCAAGGGTAATCGTCCCATGAAAATATCTCAGAATATGTTTGACAACAACCCAATGTGCATGAAGAGGCTTAGTCATGCACTGACTCAAAGTGTTCGCTACAAAGCATATGTCCGAACAGGGGTTTACCAATAACATCAAAGCCCCAATTAATTGTTTATACTCAGATGGATTCGCCAGATCAGGTCCTGCAACTTCTTCACATAGCTTCTTGAAATTCATTTCCATCTATGTGGCCAAGTACTTGCATTCTTCCATTCCAAATATCTCTAGAAACTTCACAATATATTTTCTATGTGAAAGGAAAATCCCAGTGGGCCTTTGCCACACCTCAAGGAAAAGTTGTGCATGAGTCCAAGGTCCTTCATCTCGAATTCAGAGGCCAACTCCCTCTTACGCTTTATCATTAGAGGCTCACTACCTGTTATGAATAGATCTTCAACAAATAAAACCAAAACCAAAGGCATACCTTGGACCACTTTGAAGTAGAGATTTGGGTCAACATTACTTCTCTTGAATCCAAGCTTCACTAGGTAACTATCTATATAGGAGTACCAGGCTCCAAGGGCTTTCTTTAGACCATATAATGCTTTCTTCAACATACATACATGAGTCTTCCTATCATATACTTCAAAACCCTATGGTTATTCAACATACACTTATTCTTGTCGTATTCAATGACGGACCATTGTCTTCACATCCATTTGGTCAAGGGTCCATCCTTGACTTGCACCAAGGGAAATTATTGAACGAATGGTGGTATATTGGCCCACACGAGAAAAAAAGTCATCATAATATTCTCCCTATTCCTGGTATAATCCTCTAGCCACTTCCTTATATTTCTCAATGCTTCCATCAACTCCATGCTTGATCTTTAATAGCCTTTTTGAAGTCACGACATATTTTCCTTTTGGTCTCAGCACAACATTTATACATTTCATTCTTCATAATGGATTCATATTCTTTGGTCATGGCATCCTTCTAGACCTGATGTTTCACAACTTCTTCAAAGGTGGGAGGCTTAACATGAAACATCTTACTCATCGCTATAATATATCCCTGGTACCTACATGACTTCTTGCTTTCTCTAATGGTTCCATGGGAAACAACTTGTCTTTCAACATCTTGTAATGTGTCACGAAAACAAAGTGACCTCTTCCTAACAAGGGGATCACATGGAGGAGGATCCATGTGGTCCATGGATTCCATGGGATCATCAGCAATGTCTTTCTCAGATTACAGCAAAGAAGGACCTTGTATAATATCCATATCATCATTTTTCTTCTCAAGAGGAGGAGGCGGAGGAAGGTCTGTTTCTTTTCCAAGGGAATCATCTTCATCAAATGTTACATCCCTGCTAATCTCAATCTTTCTTTAATCAAGGATATATATTATAAATGCTTTAGAATTTTCATAATACCCAACAAGCATACTTTTTCTTTTGATGACTTCTACCTTGTTCCTTTTGTCTTTCAGCACATGGAAATACACAGGGCAACCAAATATCTTGAGATTCCTGATGTCATGCTTAACACCTGTGAATACTCCTTCAGGAGTTCTATTGTCCAATGAATGATGAGGAACCTGTTTTGAATATATATCGATGTATTTTTTGCTTCTCCCCAAAGGAACTTTGGCATATTTTAATCATGGAGCATAGCTCTTGAAACTTCTAAAATAGACGTTCTTTATTTCATTCATGGCCATTTTGTTATGGACTATAAGGTATTGTTTTAGCGGTTATAACCACCCTCCAAAATTTTTCCCATGCTTCGTTTTGGAGCCTCCCTCCTCAAATCATAGCAACTCATCTTACATCAACCCAGGTACTTGTGCTTTAATTTAGTATTATCTTCTACTTACGGCTTGTGTTTTTTAACTTTCTTTGTTGTCTATCTGCAATTCAATCTCTTGACTTGGTTGCAACCCAGTTCCAGGCTTGCCTTAGTGAGATGTGCAATCCTTGAGGGAAACTATCCTTGCTCTCGGGGAATGCACAGTTCAAGCCAATAGTGAGCTTCAGCTCCAGAATTGCACAGACCCAATTGGTATTTTGCCTTTAGTGGGGAAATTGTGCAAATCATGAGAGGCTTCCAGAGCCACTCAACCCAGGAATTGTGTAGAAGCTTTCCCTCAGTAGCTGCCCGATGCATGTGTTAGCGAGTTGCACAGTTCTCCTTGGAATTTCGCAATCTCTCCGAGCATGCATGGTAGCCTTTCCTGAAAAAGCGAAAAGAAAAAAGTGAAAAAGTATCCCTCAAAAATAGGGATCTATTTTTAGTATTCCAAAGGTGGAACTTGAGTTATTTTGGAAACTGTCGCCAAGTGTCGCTTTTAACTAGATTTTTGGCCTTTGCGTCATAAACCCTAAACTGACCAAATCTATTTAATGAATGTCGCTAGAGCTCATTTTCACATTCAATATTGGAGCTCTGACATTTCCAAGGAGATCTAGGAACCTACATCACAGTCATCACAGCTTTTACAGGTAAGTCCTGCTTTTCTAGTCTTTTGCTGCTTATTTTGTCACTTTTGTCTGCTTGGCTTGTGAGAGTGTTGTTTTACCCGTTTTATTAAATGACCGCTAGTGTTTTGATTTTTTTTTAGCTTGTATAAGTGTTGTTTTAAGTTTTTCATTGAATTTCCTAGGTGTCACATGCATTAACCAATTTTTCACTAACAGTCATCGTTGCGACAACTCTCTCCATATGCTTCGTTGTTATTCAATTTGATTGATTCCTGCACTCATTTTGTTTGCATGTATCAACATTCACTCAGATATGCACCCACCTTCACTTCTACTTTAATATTTGCTCATTTTCGTGTTTCCCTTGAGCAGATCTAGGCTTCCTTAGACCATATCTAGCTCTTCTCGGCATGCACTGCGCATTTTTGGATCTCAAGGTTTTTCCTTGGTTCTAGAATTTGCGCAGAGGCTGCCAACACTTAGATCCAACTGCGCACTGCATAGTTCCAGGAGTCAGTCATGAGCCTTCATCACTTTGATTACGCAATGCGCAATTCCAACTGGTCTGAGCCTGACTAAACTGCACATTACGTAGTTCTAGTCAGTAGCACCTCCCCACTAGCAGTTGGGACTGCGCAATGCACAAAACAATTGGAAGTCAGTCATCTTTGAGAGCCAAGATTGCGCAATTCTTCCCAACAGTTGCCCAGCTTGTTGCTTGGTTTGTTCTTTAAGTGATTTTTCTTTCATGCTAATATTTTCATGCCATGAGTGTCCTCTTTTTCTCTAGGTACAACGGTTGCTGAGCAACTCTCCACAGTTATAGATAACATGGCTTCCAAAAGAGTTGCATCAAATGATTTTGTTGAAAGTAGCACTGGGGATGGAGTTGAGTAGGTGTCAATGAGTTTACCAATTTATAAATACACTCAGTTGTTCATTAAGAATGACATGAAGATACGTGGTAGGAAATCAAGGATATTTTTCAGGGAACTTCAAGGAAGATCTAGAAGATCGACAGGTCTATGTCAACATCCACCGGTCAATCTTACATAAGGTTTCATGCAGGTACCTGACCTTCACATGTGGGGACATCATTCACTAGATTTTATAACATACCAATCCTGAGACGATGACATTGTGCAGTGCCATAGGAACACAACTTTCTACCTTCAGGACAAAAAACTATCATCAGATGTATCACCTACCTCAACCGGTGAACTCGATGGATGCACTTTTCTATGCCACCCAAAGTAATGTGAATACTAGAGATATCATAAATTGTTGGGTGAAGGATCCATCAAATTTCGGAACCACGCCTAATAATGTTTACAAGACAAAGTCACTCAGAAAGACCTAGCAAGTCTTGATCATCTTCGCATGCAAATTGTACAGTCAAGAGAGCACAGAGACCTTTCTGTAGAATTGGGTTGTTCTGTTGGACCAGTTGGTGAGTGATGGAAAACCATTTAACTGGTCGGATCTATTGGCTCATCAATTGAAACTCCATGTGACTAACACCCAGAATCCTACCAAGGATGAGCAAGCAAGATTCTACATGTTCGTTTATTTACTTGATGCAATGTGTGCCCAACATCAGTTTCCTAGCATGGGTTGGATGTGGACACCACAGGAGCATGCCATCAATATTCATTGCAAGTTTCTTTCTGAGTTCAATTGCCAAGGAGTTATGGCAAGGCTATCTCACCATTTAATCACCCTAGTGTACAAGTTGATCTTCGACCAGGATCCACCTTGCATGTCCCAAGAAGCAATGGAGACATTACTTAACATTACAGATTGGTATGCCTCACCCAGTGGCACATTCATCAGGATATTTGGCAGAGAGAATCCTCCACATGTTCTACCAAGATTTTCCACGTACAAGTTGGTCATGCAAGAAGTTGAATATCACATCTCCACAAGGTTATTAGCAGGGCTACATAGGAGGAAGAAGGCACCATGGCTTTCTCTTCCTTTGCAGATTGTATTGTACAACATCAGTAGCTTGAAGGATGCGGATGTCGAGGCCAAGGACTTAGAAAAGTTAGAGTTTGGAACCAAAGACTAAAATCTGTATGATCCCCACTGTATATGCAAGAACCACTGTGCGAATTTGTATTATCCATGGATCCATGGGACATTTCATTGGGCATAGGAAGATCCTTGAAGGTACTGTTACAACTCCTCCAAGCTCAATGAACTAGTCAGCAAGGCTATAGAATAGAAAGTTTCTTTACAGACAACAGCACCGCAGGAAGCAACAACAACAACAATAGTAAGTAGAAAACCGGCACAGAACAAAGGCAAGAGGAAGGTTTTCGAGAACCCAGAGGCTAAGAAAAGAGACAAGTTCAAAGAAGATCCTCTCATTGAGAAAGCAGCACTGGCAATGGAGGTGAAGAGGCAGAAACACATAAAGAGAGTAGAGTGAAGGAAGAAATAAAATAAAAGGTTCAAGGAAGCAGAAAGGAAGTCACAGGAAATAGAGAATAAGTTGAAGGAAGAGCAAGAGCTAAGAAGGAGAGAGAGAGAGAAGAGAAGCATAAACAGAACAAGAAGAAGGCTATGGTGCAATGATAGAGCAAACTACATCAATATAGGCTGAAGAGTTA
The DNA here is from genome assembly GCA_031772625.1 of Pinus tabuliformis. Taxonomy (NCBI): domain Eukaryota; kingdom Viridiplantae; phylum Streptophyta; class Pinopsida; order Pinales; family Pinaceae; genus Pinus; species Pinus tabuliformis. The sequence continues at coordinate 158,234,556 of CM062807.1, read as the reverse complement.
GAACAAGCAGCAGATGAAGAATAGGGTGAGAAATTGCAGGATCGGGAACTTGCTCAGCATATTAAGAAAATGGTTGAAAAGATGGACATGGCATTGGCACATAAGCCACAATACCAAGATACCGATCTCATACCGAGAGAATATGAGGTCGCCCCATAGTCTCCACCACCTCCAGTACCGTAACTAGTCCTGAGCAAGAAAGGAGAGGTTGTTCTTCTTGATGATGATCCGCTGATGTATGTGTACAATATATCCTTTGATGATTTGCAAAAAAAAATTGTACAAGCACGAAGAAAGAATTTCCCGAACGATCATGAATCACATTCATTTATGAAGGAACGATTGATAGTGTTAGATATTAGAAAGAATCCAACTATCATAGTTGATGCCACTAACTCTTATGTAGAAGCCATGAGCTTAAATGTCAAGTTCTTGTTAGTAGAGAATGATCAGATGGCAAATGACTTGCAAGCGACTAGGTAGAGGGCATAACAATTACTAGGATCCGCTATGGCAGAGATGAGGAAATTGATGCTTGTTGAAGTATTAACTCTTGAGACCACCAAGCGGAAACTTTATGATGGATTTGTCACCATACACAAGGTAGTGGTCCATCTATATGGTTTTCAACATTAGTGCATAAAGATTGTCCAAACTCACAAGGACATACATGTTGCCATTGCACACGTACAAGAATGGAAAATGAGATACAAGGGAGCCCCACTTTACTTGCATAAGATGATGAAGTCACTGGCAGAGATAGACAAAGCACAGATCTGGATGTTGATCTAGAATGATGAGAAGCTCCCTCCGTTCATCAGTAGCATATAGGATTCCTATGCACGGTTGTTCAAGAGTCTAGATGTCATGGTGAGGATATAGAGGATCCCTTCAATTATTTCCTTCACCCAATCCATTGAGAAGAACCAAGTTTGGCTGGAGTTTGACAGGTACATGGAGCAGCTAATGTGAGAAGCCACTAGCAATGACTTGCAATTGAGCACAGAAAACATGCAGAGGTACATTTGTGGTCCCATCGTTTTCTGGACAATGTTGCACATGCTTTAAGATCAGTTAGACAAAGGTTCGAGGAATATATACCCAAAATCCATGGAGGCAAGAGTTCGTTTCTAGAAAGACATCACTAAATAGTATGGGGACACCATAGCGCAGTACCAAGCTTGGTATCAGTTCGTCACCAAAGATCATCAAGAGGATGTTGTCGAGTTGGTCTTTCCCCAAGCTTCTGAGTCATAGTGTTTGTCTTGTTAGGCTGACTCTAGCCTATTTTGTCCCACATGGGTATATGTGGAAAATGTATATTATTTGTAAATATATTGTAAGTGAAATTCCAAGTGTCATTAGTGGAATGTGAACAGTCACTATGTAATGTAAAGAGTTATTTGTAAAGGAGTTGAAGAGTCATGAGGGTAGTCAAAGAGTCAAAGGGGAATGTTAAGGGTCACCCCACCCTTTGTTATAAATAGAACCTCATAACTCATAGAACGGGCTTTTGGGAGCCAAGCTTTTGGATAGGATTAGGTTTACAGAAGGCTTGGGAATATTGTGACGAGCCTTGACTTCTCCACAGCGTAGAGCAAGTACACTTATTTGGAAGAGCAGGTGGTGTTGACTGTAATGTTCCACTATTGGGGCTAGTGGCTATTATTGGTGTATGTATGGATGGAACTTTCACTTAATAATAATATAATTGAGTCAACACGTTTTCATGCATATGTTGTTATTGCAGTTCGACTATTATGGTTACTTTAGCAATGTATGTTGTTTAGGTTAAGCATTTTCTTATGAACTATTTTTTATGCAATTGTATGAATCTAGTTGAAGGCGTGTTGTTGGATTAACCCATCACTTTGGTTTGTGGACTATTTTCCTTCCAACTTGTGATGTCATTCCACTTGTGTGTTCCTTTCAGGTTGCATACTATTACAGGATTCTAAGGGACGTGCTTCATTTTCCCCTCTATGTGTTAGAACCCCCATGCATCTCACTTGACTTGCTGCAAGGACACACACTTTCTTTTGACCAAAGTCATTATACTTGTCTCTGTGTGCTACCACAGTCAAGGCACTACATTACGACCCACTGTTGGGAATCCTACTCCAAACAGCCTGAGGTCTAGTTGGGACTTCTTACCGGAGAGATCCCCTTGAATGTTGGTGGGTCCAACACCGTCAACATGTACAATAGTCTCTTTCTTGATACCTTTCTTTTTACAAAAGTCTATGAAATCATTTAAAATGCACTCTCCACCATTATCAAATCCAAAGATCTTAATTTTATTCCTTGATTTATTTTTTATTAAAGTCTTGAAGTCCTTGAACATATAAATGGCCTCATCCTTATGCTTCAAGTAATATTTCCATGTCTTCCTGGAGAAATCGTCAATGAAATTTATGTAGTAAAGATGGCCACCAAGATAATGCATGGGCATTGGTCCACATAAGTCTGAATGAATGAGTTGGAAGATGTCATTAGTCTTATTCTTTTTAGAGGGAAATGGTCCCCTTATCTTCTTCCCACTAACATAACCTTGACATACTCCATCATGTCGAGCTTGAACATCAGGGTCCCAGAGACCAACTTCTTCAATTTTTGAATAGCTTCATGATGTAGATGTGCCAATATTTGGTGCCATAGCTCGCTTTGATTATTAATGTCATGGACCATTGCTAGAAGAGGTCTTCTAGTGATTCTATAAAGTCATATTCTAAATCCCAATGTAAAGGCATATTTCATTCAAGATTCCTTCGGCCAAGTGAGAACTTTTCCTTTTATGGAGGCTACTCTCATTCCATCTTCCAAGGCAGAAATAGATACCAAGTTCTTCTTTAGTTCTCGAGCATACATCAATTCATGAAGAATAACAAATTCCCCAGAGTTCAAATGAAATTTAACAAATACACAACCATTTATAGGAAATTCAGTATTTTCTCCAAGAATAATCTTCAAACTTGTTTGCCTCTCAACCAAATTTGAGAGGACTATGAAAATTCCTAAACCAAGAATCCCTACTGCAGCAAATTGATGTTACTTCTCGCACTTTTTAATCCATACAAGTTATTTACTTTGTTCTACTATAAATATCGAAGTAAATACAACTGCAGTGTTCACTATTTAAAATAATATGTCGAGATAAAAAACTGAACAAGGAAAAATACAACACAATGACACAGTTATTTTTAGACAAATGTACCTGGAAAAAACCCATGTGGAAAACCGGTGAAAAAGCTTTGAGGGTTTTTATTATAATGCAGTAATAATTTATGAATACAACTTCTCGATGCCTTCCCGACAATCTACTTACAAAGAATATCACTGACAAAGAGATTTGTGAGTTTACCTCACGTTATCACTGGAAATCTTGGTTGATCAGCCCCTGAATGACTACTCCTAGCTGCCTCTACTCTACCTCTACATAGTCTTTGCGTCAGCCCAATGTCAAACCTTCTGGGGACAAAGTCACTCCTCCAGCCGATTGATTTGATGCCTATAACTTCGATTTCTACCTCCCAATCTCACACCTCGGCTCTCGGATTTTGCAATCGATTCATTCAGCAAATTTTCAACCTTCCTCTTGGCTTCTGTGTTTCCTCTGTGTGGCCCTGCCTGGCTCTGTGTCGGACCTTGTGTCTATGCGCTCCCACTGTTGGATCTCCCTTTCCCTTCTCTGCTGAGTATTCTCCAGCCGGGAAATATTTCCCTTCGAATACTATCCCTGCCCCTCACTGCAAAATATGACTATCGAAAATCTCTTCGACAACTACTCTGCTTCAAAATATTGAACTTTTAATCTCTCCTTTCTGTATTCTCCAATTGCCCATCGAGCCTTCTTTTATAATCCTCTCGTTGATCAATCAACAACCTAGATTAGATTATAATCAATGGCTAGGATCATATTAACTTGATCTCCACCTTATTCTAGAAGTTTCACCCACAGTTTAGATTAATACCCATAAATTATTTTAATTTCCTAAGTTTAGACTTAAGGTCCCATTAAAAATTATTAATTATTTTAATAAAATTTTCTTTGGGTGTAATTTCCCAAAACTATTTCTAGGTATTGGAGAATGCATGTGTCTAAGCCTCCCTGCAAAATTTGAGACTTAGAGCACATACAATGCTAACAGAAACCAACACTCCCTCTTAGCAAGGAATGTTCTCTAGCAATGCAACTTGCTAAAGCATCACTATGTTCTGTAACATCTCCATCTGCAACACTGATGTCTGACATCTTATCCACTAACTACTATGTAAATGCTACATTTGTACTATTGTTGACCCTTCCACTGTCAACACTGCATCCGTACTAAAAATCCTTCTCAATTCTGCATTCGTGTTGTTGTTGGCACTGCCATTGCCAACTGCAGCTGCACTGCAACCTTCTCCAATTGTTGTTGCTACTGCATCAACAATGGAAAATTATCCCAAATTACTAAAATAGTGTTCAGTATGATGCATCTCGTTGCTGGAGTCTAACTATTGCTAGTCTCTAGGCAGAACCTCTAAAGCCTCTGCATTGTTGTTCACCTCTGCTCTGTGCCATCTGCACTGCTGCCAACTTTGATCTACGCTTCTCAATCTCTGGTGTTACTATCCTTTGCAACTATCACTCCGGCACTCCTCTGCACCAACTAGCCTTGTCCATCCTACTAACTCTGTTCTGGTCTCCTGTAGCAAGGAATTGATCCAAGAGGTGGGATCCTTAAGGATCCTTCCCATCTGTGGTTCTTTCGAACTACAACTCTAAATCATCCCACCTTCCTCCTGGAGGTATCTCGGATGTCATGGAAAACTGATCCTCCTCGATCTTCACAGCTGCAACCTTCAGATCATGCTTCTCATCTTTGTCTTTCTTCCTGAGAGGACATTGTGTTTCATAGTGACAGAATTCACCACACTTGAATCATTTGATCTTTGAAACATCCTTCTTCTGCCTTCGTTGGTCCTGCTGCCCCTTGGATGCGAGGGATACATTCTCATCCTCCTCCTTGGGCTTCGACCCACTGTTGTTGCTTTTGTCAAGTTTACACTTGACCAAATCTATCCTCAACTCCTCTTTCTTAAGAGCTTCCCACATCTCATCCCAATTTGTAAAAGTCGCCCTACCCAGGATGTTATGGACAAAGACTTGTCACTCCTCAAATACTGAATTTAGGGCCAACCTTACCATCTCGGAACCTTGAGGTGTTGACCCCACAGCTGCCAATTCATCTTGGGTCTCCTGAAGCTTCATGAGAAACAGATCAATGTTTTCCCTCTTCTGCATCTACGTAGATCTCATCTTCTGCTCCAAGTACATCTTTCACTGCTCGGAAGATCCCTCATACAGCATTGACAATGCATCCCGCATATCCTTGGCATTGTTTATGTCAACTATGTGACAGAGTATATGATCCTTCATTCCATCAAGGATCATTCTTTTTGTATTCACCATTTCTCCCTTGTACTTCTTGAGACGATCTGGATCTGTGGGCTCAGCTACCACATAGTCGACATAGACTTTGAGAAAATGCTCATCCATAAGGCATGACATTATTACCTTCTAGATAACATAGTTGGATGCCCCATCCAACCTATCCTGATCTCTTCGTCTATTGGTTGCCATATTTTCCAATTGAAACAATCTAATAGCCTCATCTCTCCTCTATGCAGCACTGGACTAACCTACGCACTCCCTTCTGGAGCTTGTAGATTTTCCCCTCTCCATTGTCGCTTAGCTAGTGATAATTCATATGTGTTGGCTAGAAGTCCTCTGAGAAATAATTCCCTCAACCGTGTCTCTCTCTTCCTTCTGACGTCTTTCTGCCCAGCAACTGCCTACAGAAAATTGCGTCCCACCAGAAAATCCCCTCTTTGCTGAAGCTTTTATTTCGCTACTCCCTTTTCCACTAACAAATTTCGATCTAGAAATCCTACCTCTCTGTCAACTCACTCAGAGAGAGATTTACCATAAAAAAAATAGCCCTCCTGGTCTAAACTACGCAACCCCTCTGGGGATTCGAATTGTTGCCTCTGCAGGAATTTGGAATTCCCTTCTTCCTTTAGCATTGCGTCTTCCAATTTTGTTATTGTTGCTTCACCTGCAACTCCGATACAAGGTGAAAATTCCTAAACCTGAAATCCATACTGCAACAAACTAATGTTACTTCTCCTACTTGTTAATCCATACAAGTTATTTATTGTTTTTTAATGGTAAATATCGAAGTAAATGCAACCGAAGCATTCACTATTTAGAATAATATGTTGAAACAAGAAACTAAACAAGAAAAAATACAACACATTGACACGGTTATTTTTGGACAAATGTCCTTGGAAAAACCCAATGCGGGAAAACCGGTGCAGCAGCTCTAAGGGTTTTTATTATTATGCAGTAGTAATTTTTTAATACAACTTTTGGATGCCTTCCCGAAAATCCAGTGAAAAGAGAATATCACTGACAGAGAGATATATGATTTTACCTCACACTATCACTGGAAATCCTAGTTGATCTAGCCCTTGAATGACTGCCCCTAGCTAACTCTGTACAGTATCTGCATCATCCCAGCATCAAACCTTTTGGGGATAATGTCACTCCTCCAGGTGATTGATTTGATACCTTGGAACTTCAATTTTTGCCTCCCAGTCTCACACCTTGGCTCCCGGCTTATGCAATGGATTCCTTCAGAAAATTTCAAACTTCCTTCGGCTTTTGTGTTGCCTTTGCGTGGCCTTTCGTCAACCCCTCTGGTTGTGCACTGTCATTGATGGAACTCCCTTTGCCTTCTCTGTTGAGTATTCTTCGACCGGGAAATATTTGCCTTCAGATACTATCCCTACCGCTCACTACAAAAAATCACTATCGAAAATCTCTCGAGTAGTTGCTCAGCTTCAAATGACAGGAATTTTTTGTTATTTCTTATGGTGGTAGTGAAGGTTTCCAAAACAAGAGGGAGAGTGTTGATTAGTGATTGTCATTGATGTCAACCTAAGCATAACCATGGGCTACCCCGATCTTGCAAGGCATTTTGACTTGAAAACCCATATTATTTTGCATCAAATATCTTTTCGATGGATTCTACTCATCGAGATGTTTTCGTTGATATATGGTATGCCTCCTAGTTCTTCACGGTTTGAGACTTACTTGTGTTTGAAGTTAATAACCCCGGTTAGTGGGCTAAAACCCTATGGGGTTGTGGCATGGCACTCATAATTGGTTTTGGTCATTGAATAGTCAATAATTAATAATATTTTTTTTCTCCTAAAATCACTCCAACATTCACTTGTTGAGGACCCTCTCAAGTCAACACATTCATATAAATAATGACCCTCATATCCTCCACTAGTACGGATTTTGTGGCTTAAAATAGGTCATCGTGGAATTTTCACTATAACCTTTTCGTTGTGCAGCTTTAGAAGCTGAAATTAAAACCCAATTGAATCAAACTCTTGATGAACCGAGTGACCAAATTTCAAATCTTAGTTCGCTATATTTTCATAGATATGATCTGAGGAAACTAGGGTTTTTGCAGGCTCCCGAATTCCATGTCAAACAATGGACGTTGGGAAAATCGTCATAACTTTCTCTTTGAGCATTGGATTCAAATTTCATAAATATTCACAGAATGAGGACGGACTGTAGTTTTTCTAGTAGCGTTTTCAGTGTCGAAGGTCACAACAGTGACACGTGGAACTTCGTACAAGTTCGCTCTACTAAACCAGGTTATAATCAGGTCATCGTGGGAGATTGGGCTTAACGCTTTCTTGAAGAATCCAACCTTGCTCGAACATGTGGGGTTGCAACAAGAACTCAGAGGGCTACCACAAGACAAAATTGCAGACTCGAGAGATCTGGAATTACATATATACAACAAATTCAATATCGAGCTCCTAGAAAGAAAGTAAAAGCATACATTCAAGGATCACTACAGTAAGGACCACACACCAACAATCAAGGGGAGTCTCATATAGCAAGGTATGTATGATTAGTGTTTACATTTGAATTTTGAGTATCATCTCTGACATATGTTTTTGCAGGACAACGTAAGTATATATAGGGTCTCAGTTATATCTCTATGTCTTTATATGTCACAGTTAGTTTTGATACCACATTTCAGATGTCCTATTCTTGATACTACACATTTGATGCTACACCAAGTCTACTAAATCTATATGATGTTGTGAGTGCACGTTACTTGTCTTGTCATAATTGATAGAATGGTCTTTGTTGTTGTACTTAGAACTTGGTTCATCACAAGTCTAGGGTTTGTCATCAGTTTCTATTGTATATATCTTTAGGTCAGTTTTGGATATAGTCTTGCATAGAGTCCAGGCCTATATCAAGAGTGTGAGTCTTTGTCTACTGCTGCAAAAATTCAGCAACAAAAGTGACAATAACATTTCACGTACGCATTGTAATTTTAATTTGTATTTATTCATTATTATGCACTTACGTGTGTTTTGCAGGCAGAGGTAAGTTGAAGGGTATTTTGTTTTTCCTTTTGAGATTGGATTTCGCTAGGAAAATTTGCATGCAGGTAGAATAAGATTCAAGGACAGCATCAAGCTAGAATTCAAGAGATGAAGTATCAAATCAAAGGAATAATTGCAGTGGGACATTCTTTAAAGATATGATAGCCATCCGTATATTGTGAAGAAGTGGCAAGGCCAAGAGGCATCATTGTAAAGTTAAAAAGAGTCATTTGTAAAAGTGTCATCATTGGAAGAGTCATTATTGCACAAGAATCAATCTGCCTAGAGTCAAAAAGGAATTGTTGGGAGGTATAAGAGTCTCCGTTGGGATGATGTTATGGTTGGGTTGCAGGTCATAGTGTGATTGGGTGTTCAGTCAAAATCATTGTAAATCATATTGTATCATGGATCATTGTCCCTGGTACGAGAATCCACACTCTTGTCTCATTTCAGTCATTATAGAGTGGCAGGGAGGTGTTAGGCAAGTGCATGAAATCATGTACAAGTTGGAACTTGTGAACACTTTAGGGTGGTAGGTTGGTCTAGTGTGTTGGGGCATATTACTAAGGAAACCAAGGCATTGGGGCATCCTTCTAGTGGGAGTTGGAGAAGAATGATTTTCTATAATTCTAGGAAGTTGTTGCTTTGATTTCAGTTGGGACTGAAGATTAAAGAATTTGTTAGAAAAGTGTTCGGTGGTTTTTGACCCAGAGGGGGTTTTCCACCTAAAATTTTTGTGCCTATTGTGCTCTTTTATTTACTGTTATTACTGCATAAACATTAATAATAATTGAATATTAACTAATTCTATCAAAAGATTTAAAAGTGCTAATTTCTAAGGAATATTAATTCACCCCCCCCCCCCCCCCCCCCCCCATTAGTATTTTCCAACAATTGGTATCAGAGCTTGGTTCCTTCAATAGCAGTCTAACAACTGGAAGGAGGTCATGGAGTATACTAAGAATAGAGTTCCTTTTTTCAATGGAAATAACTATGCACTTTGGAGTGGAAGAATTTAGGTTCATTTGCTGGCGCAAGGATACAAAGTATGGGAAATCATTGACAAAGACTTCACACCGACTCAGGATGAACAAGTTAAGAAAAATATGGTATATGATGCAAAGGCTAAAGATCTTATTATCCGTGTGATTATTGAATCTATCTATCTTAAGGTATTAAGTTGAAAAATTGCTAAAGAGGTATGGGGAAAGCTTGAAAATATATATGCAGGTGACTCAAAGGTGAAAGAAGCAAAAGTTCAAATTTTCAGGGAAAAATTTGAGCAACTCAAAATGAGGGAAGATGAAGATATTGCTACATACTTTCAGCTTGTTGATGAAACAACAAATACATTGGAAGGTTTGGGAGAACCTGTTGAAATGAAAATTGTTGTCTGAAAGATCCTCATAACCTTGCCAACAAGATTTAACCCTAAGGTATCTGTGTTGGAAGATAGATCAAATTTGACCAATCTCAACAGAGATGAATTTCATGGAATTCTTATGGCATATGAAATAATTATTGAAGAAGAGGATGGCACATCTCACTTAAAAACAACATTTTCTACATCCAAGAAGAATAGTAAGGACAAGCAAACTCCGAAAGCAAAATCTTGCAATTATAATGATGAGGAAAAGGAAGAAGATGAAGAAGAATTCTCAGATAAAGAGTTTACCTATTTCTCATGGAAAATGAGAACAGGTACGAGAAAAGTTAAAGGTAAACTTCCATTAATATGTATTCATTTTGGTGAGGTTGGGCATTTTGCAACCAAATGCCCTCAAAAAAATGAGGTTGTTATGAAAGGAAATAAAAGTCCCAGGAAGTTCAACAAGAAAGGCAAGAAGAAATGGTTTAAGAAAAGTTTCTTCTCCAAAGAAAATAGCTCCTCATTCAAAGAAGATAGTGATAACGAAGAAGAATTCAATGGAAGAGTATTGTTTATGGCCAAGCACAATAAGCAAGAGGCTCCTGACAAAGAAGGAGATGAAGAAAAAGAAATGACTGAGATTTAATTTCGAAACGAAGTGATCAGGGTTATCAAAGAGCTCAAGGCTGAGAAGAAGCACGTCAACACTCTTGAAGACGAATTAAAGACACAAAGGAAATAGGTCCTAAATCTTAAAATCAAGGTTGAAGAATACAAACAAATTGAAGAATCGCTTAGGAAAGAATTAAAGGAAAGCAACAACGAAAGAGAAGCATTGGAAGCTTAAATCATGTCTTTACGAAAGGAAGTAAAAAATGGAAAAAGTCTTCAAAACTATGCCAATAGCTCAAATAATTTGGACAAACTCATCAGCAACTAGCGATCATGCAGCGACAAGACTAGTCTTGGTTACAAAGAAAAATTCGAAAAGGAGTCAAGTCCTTCTATGAAAACTAAAGAAGATGGATATGTAAAATCTACCAAGTAGGTAGATCTCCCAGCTAGATTGAGAGATCAAGATTCACAGGAAGAACCTTGGAAGACAATTCTCGAAGAAGATTTCCTCCCAGGTATCAAGCTATCTTTTATGGTCATTATTATTCATGTGGAAGGTTTGGACATAGAGCTTCAGAATGTCCCATGTATGTTTGGAATGAATATAATTCCAGGAGATCTCTCAGAAATGGATATTCCATAATTTAGCAGAATATCAACAGATTTGATCATTTGAGAGATGATGTCAAATGTTACAAATGTAACAATTTTGGACACTTGACTAAATATTGTAGACTTAGAATTTCTTCAAAGGAATTCTCACAAAAGTAGAATGAACAAGTATGGAAAAGGAAGATTGAAAGATGTGCTCTTGCTCTCAAGGTTCAAAGCAATAGAAACGTATGGTATGTTGACAGTGATTGCTTAACGCACATGACTGGAGATACAAATAAATTCATATCCTTGAAAGAAAAGAAGGATGGAACAATGTATTTTGGAAATGGTAGGTCTTGAAACATCATAGGAGGAGGTATGGTCACTCATGGAAGCAAGGATGCATTAGTAAAGGATGTGTTTCTGGTTGAAAATATGAATCACAATCTGCTCAATGTTGGACAGATGTTCGATCAAGGACACACGATGTTATTCAACTTGAAGAAATGTGAAATAAGGAAAGGCAAGTTTGGTAAAATTGTGGATACAACAAACAGAGATCCAAATGACATATATATTTTGGATGAGACACCTACAGGGTGTTTCTTAGCAAAAGAAGACGAGAGTTGGTTATGGAACAAAAAAATGGGACATATAAATTTCGACAATTTGGTCAAGGTCAGCAAAAAGGAAGAAGTTAGAGAAATGCTGAAAATATCAAAGCCTACCAATACAATATGTGAATCTTGTCAGCATGGTAGACAGAAAAAAGTCGAGTTCAAGACAAAGGAACATTTTGTGTCACATCCATTGGAATTAATACATATTGATCTATGTGGTCCTATGAGAACAAAAGGTTTAGACAATGAATTATACTTTATGTTAGTCGTCGGTCTTCTGAAGAAAAAGTCTGAGGCATTCGAATGTTTCAAAATCTACGAGGAACTGGTCAAAAATGAAACCGATTTGAAGATCAAATGTCTAATATCGGGTAACGGCAGAGAATTCACGTCCAAAGAATTTCAGGAATACTATGATGAACATGGAATAAAAAGGCAATTCTCAACAGCCAAAACACCACAACAAAATGGAGCTGTTGAAAGAAAAAACAGAACCGTACAGGAAATGGCTAGAACCATGTTAAAAGACTCAAACTCAGATGATAAATTATGGATTCAAGCAATTGATATTGTTGTATTCCTTATAAACAGAGGCCTGCTCAGGAACAATTGTAACATAACTCCATACGAACTATGGAAAGGAAGACCAACTAACGTCAAATACTTAAAAACATTTGGAAGTAAATGCTACATCAAAAGAGAAGACCAAAAATTGGGCAAGTTCAATTCCCATGTTGACAAAGGTATTTTTGTTGGTTATTCACGCAAAATAAAGGCTTATAGATGCTACAGTCTAAGGTAAAAACAAATTGTTGAAAGTATAAATGTTACTTTTGATGAAGACAGTGTTCTAAAGGATAACAATGAGATCGTCTCTTCAATCAAATATGAGGGGATTGAGGTAGAATCATTGAAGGATGAAGATGAAGCTCCAGAACAAGACCAATCAAATAAGGAAACACCAATCAACCAAGAAGAAATAAGAAATGATCACCGGGATGTACAAGAAGTTTCTCCAAAAGGTTCAAAAGAATGGTATCAAAATAATCATCTGTCAAATCAAATTATCAGCAACATAAATGAAGGAATTGGAACCAAAAGAAGTCAACAACTTCATTCATCACAGCAAGCCTATCTTGCCCTTTTAGCGACTTTTGAGCCTAACAATTTTGAGGAAGCTAGTCAAAATGAACACTGGGTAGCAGCTATGAATGAAGAACTGGATCAAATTGAGAAGAACGACACTTGGGAAGTGGTTCCATGACCAAAGGATAAAAATGTTATTGGAACTAAATGGATCTTCAGAAACAAATTCAATGAGGATGGACAGGTTACCAGGAATAAAGAAAGATTAGTCTGCAAAGTATATGCACAAGTTGAAGGAATCCATTTCGAAGAAACATTTGCTCCCATTTCTAGAATGGAAGCTATCAAGATGTTTCTTGCTTATGCATGCTTGAGAAAAATCAAGGTCTACCAAATGGATGTTAAGTCAGCCTTCCTAAATGATGAATTGGAAGAAGAAGTTTAAATTGAAAAATCCGAATGTTTTCTGCTCACTGACAAAGAAAACTACATTTTCATATTAAAGAAGGCACTATATGGTGTTCAGCAAGCTCCTAGGGCTTGGTATGATCGTCTTGATAGGTATCTACATCAACAAGGATTCAAGAAAAAGCACTGACAACAATCTCTATGTGAAAGTGGATCGATATAACCTAATGATTATCGATGTATATGTGGATTATATAATCTTTGGAAGCAATGATGACAGATTAAGTAAAGAATTTTCCACAAAAATGCAAAGTGAGTTTGAAATTTCTTTTCTTAGCGAGCTGACATACTTTATGGGGCTTCAGATTTCTCATCATGATAAAGGAATATTCATATATCAAACCAACTACATCAAAGAAATGCTCAAAAAGTTCCAGATGGAAGATTGCAAGCCAGTCCTTACCCCCATGATAATAGGTTGCAAGTTAAGCTTAGAAGATTCATCAAAGGATGTGGACCAAAGGTTGTATAGATCCATGATTAGTAGTCTCCTATATGTGACAGACTCCCGACCTGATGTGATGTAGGCAGTTGGAAAAGTTGCAAGATTCCAAGCAGCACCAAAATAATCTCATATTATTGCCTTCAAAATAATTCTTCGATATCTTAAGGGCATAGCAGAATATGGTATATGGTATCCCAAAGGAAATGATCTGGTTATCCAATGCAAATTGGGCAGGAAGTGTTGATGATCGTAAGAGTACCAGTGGAGCAACATTTTATCTAGGTGGTTGTCTTGTTTCATGGTTAAGTAAAAATCAGTCTCCAATCTCGTTATCCACAGCAGAAGCAGAATATATCGCAACAGTAGCTTGTTGTACACAAGTTCTCTGGATGAAGAAAACTTTGCAATATCTTCAAGTTAAGTTTGATGAGCCTATTTCCATATTTTACGATAAAACCAGTGCCATATATATCTCCAAGAATCCTATGATGCATTCCAAAACGAAGCACATTCTGATTAAATATCATTTCATTAGAGAGCAGGTCGCCGAAAGGAATATCAAGCTTGAATATGTTGGCACAAAGGAACAAATTGCTGACATATTTACCAAACCATTACCTCGTGAAACATTTGAGTATCTTCGCCAAAAGCTTTGTATTCTCCCAAGTTTTCATTAGACTCTTTCTCTTATCTACTCAAGTAGAAAGGGGGAGTGTAGGTGTGTACAGGTCCGCAAGATGGTTGTTTGTCAAGGGGAGTTACTCTTTTCCATTGATGACAAAGAGGGAGAGAAGGCAATAGGAAGAGGTGTCATGATCGTAGGGGGAGTACTTGTGTTGCCATCAATGCCAAAGGGAGAGATTGTTGATCAGTGGTTGTCATTGATATCAACCCAAGCAGCACCAGGGGCTACCCTGATCTTGCTAGGGAATTTTGACTTGACAACTTATATTATTTTGTGTCAAATATTTTCTTTATGGATTTTACTCATTGAGATGTTTCTGTTGATATATGATACGCCTCCCAGTTCTTCGCGGTTTGAGAGTTATTTGTGTTTGAAGTTAGTAACCCTAGTTAGTGGGCTGAAACCCTATGGGGTTGTGGCATGGCACTCATAATTGGTTGTGGTCATTGAATAATCAATAATTAATAATATTTTTTTTCTCCTAAAATTCCTCCAACGTTCACTTTTTGAGGACCCTCTCAACTCAAGACATTCATATAAAAAATGACCCTCATATCCTCCTCTAGTAGGGATTTTGTGGCTTAAAACAGGTCATCGTGGAATTTTCGCTATAACTTTGTTTATACGAAGCTTCATAAGATGAAATTAAAACCCATTTGAGACAAAATCTTAATGAATCGTGTGACCAAACTTCATATCTTGATTCACTATATTTGCGGAGATATAATCCGAAGAATTTAGGGTTTTGTAGGCTCTTGAATTCCATGTAAAACAGGTGATGTTGGGAAAATCATCATAACTTTCCCTTTGAGCATTGGATTCAACTTTCGTAAATATTCACAGAAAGAGGATGGATTGAAGTTTATTGAGTAGCATTTTTAGGGCTGAAGGTCGCAACAGTGACACGTGGCACTTCGTATAAGTTCGCTCTACTGAACCAACCTATAATTAGGTCATCGTGGGATTTTGGGCATAATTCTTTCTTGAAGAATCTAATCTTGATCGGACCTATGGGGTTGAAAAGAGGACTCAAAGGGATACCACAGAACGAAATTTTAGACACTAGAGATATGAAATTACATAGATACAATAGATTCAATATCGAGCTCGTAGAAGGCAAGAAAAAGCATGCATTGAAGGATCATTACAGTAAGGACCACACATCAACAGTCAAGGATAAGTCTCCTACAGTAAGGTATGTATGATTAGTGTTTACATTTGAATTTTGAGTATCATCTCTGACATATGTTTTGGCATGATAACATAAGTATATAGAGGGTCTAGGTTATATCTCTATGTCTTTATATGTCACAATTAGTTTTGATACCAAATTTCAGATGTCCTATTCTTGATACTACACATTTGATCCAACACCGACTCTGCTAAATATATATGATGTTGTGAGTTCATGTTACTTGTCTTGTCATAGTTGATAGAATGATCTTTGTTGTTGTACTTAGAACTTGGTTCATCACAAGTCTAGGGTTTGTCATCAGTTTCTATTGTATATATCTTTAGGTCAGTTTTGGATATAGTCTTGCATAGAATGCAGGCCTATATCAAGAGTGGGAGTCTTTGTCTACTACTGCAACAAGTCAACAACAAAAGTGACAAGAACATTTCAAGTACGCATTGTAATTTTAATTTGTATTTATTCATTATTATGCACTTACATGTGTTTTGCGGGCAGAGGTAAGTTGAAGGGTATTTTGTTTTTCTTTTTGAGATTGGGTTTGGCTAGGAAAATTTGCATGTAGGTAGAAGAATATTCAAGGACAACATCAAGCGAGCATTCAAGAGATAAAGTATCAAATCAAAGGAAGCATTGCAGTGGGACATCCTTTAAAGACATGACAGCCATCCATATATTGTGAAGAAGTGTTAAGGTCAAGAGCCATCATTGTAAAGTTGTAAAAGAGTCATTTGTAAAAGTGTCATCATAGGAAGACTCATTATTGCAAAAGAATCAATATGCCTAGAGTCGAAAAGGAATTGTTGGGAGGTATAGGAGTCTCTGCTGTGATGATGTCATGGTTGGGTTGCAGGTCATAGTGTGATTGGGTGTTTGGTCAATATCATTGTAAATCATATTGTATCATGGATCATTGTCCCTCGTACAGGATTCCACATTCTTGTCTCATTTCAGTCATTATAGGGTGGTAGGGATGTGCTAGGTAGGTGCATGAAGTCACCTATAGGTTGGAGCCTGTGAACACTTCAGGGTGGTAGGTTGGTCTAGGGTGTTGGGGCATCCATTTAGTTGATTACCGAAAAAACCAGGGCGTTGGGGTGTCCTTCTAGTGGAAGCTGGAGAAGAATGCTTTTCTAGAATTCTAGGAAGTTGTTGCTTTCATTTCAATTGGGACTGAAGATTAAAGAATTTACTAAAAAAGAATTCGGTGGCTTTTGACCCAGAGGGGGTTTTCCACCTAAAATTTTTGTGCCTACTATGTTCTTTTATTTACTGTTATTACTGCATAAACATTAATAATAATTGAAGATTAACTAATGCTCTGAAAATATTTAAAAGTGTTAATTGCTAAGGAATATTCATTCATCCCCCGCACCCCCCCCCCCCCCCCCTCTCCCCCCTCTCTGTATTTTCCAACAGAGAGCTCTAAGTGTTACCAACACCAACTCTTTGTCAAGTACAATTTCACCAACTCTCTGTAATTGATCTCTAAGAAAAGATATCCTCATGATATAAGATTGTACATATTTTCCTTTATTCATTTTTATGTCTTTTAGTTGATATTTCAAGGAGTTGATTTTATTCAAATTGTTAGCATCATACATGTTGGCTAGCTTATCATAAATATCCTTATATTTCTTCAAATTTCCAACATAGACAAGTAAATGATCATGCAAACCATCAACAATAATTTTCTTGCTTTTAACTGACCTTTCTTCTGAATTTTTCTTGGTAGCAATAAGAGCATCTTTTGGGTTCTCAGGAACATTTCCTTACATGTACTTCAAGAAATAATTTTCATCTAATATGATTTGGCAACCTAATCTTCCAAGAAACAAAATTTGATGAGTATCTAGTTTCTAAGCTTCCTTGAAGTATGAGGTAGTCATCTTGAACTATTGAGATAGATTCCTTCAACTTTTCCAAAGATGATTGCTCTAGCTCTTGTCTCCTTTGGGCTTCTCCTTCACCTTACCTTTGATACCATGTTAATTTTTCATTGTTCTATGTTATGTCAATTAATTTAGCCCAAGTCAATTCTTCAATAAGCAATATTTTCAATAACAAATAATTCTTCCAATAATCAACATTAATTGAAGATATAAAAGTAAATTAAATGGCAATAAGAGACAATCAAGAGCATCAACAAGAGACACCAATTTGTTCAAAGACAAAGGAAAAAACCCCACAAGGGGGAAAGCCCTTTGAAAATTCTTCTTCTATTAAATTGTCTTCAATGTTTAGCAAAGTACAATGAGCCAAATCCATAAACAAGAGTAAAAGTCAACGATTTGACTTATCCAAAAAATCAACCAACCAAGATCCACTATGCCAATGATGAAAAAGTCAAATATGGTCAACTATTATAAAGTTTGCAATTTTGAAAAGTCAACAGTAATCAACGTGCCCTAACCAATCCTAAGTCAATAGTCAAATATGTCTTTCAAGAGCTTAGTCAAAACTCCACAAACTCGGCCTCAAATTTTGGTCAAATTCAGCGCAAAACAATCAAAGAAAGTCCAGTCAAACTCTGTCAAAGGAGAGATTCGGTCAAAGTTTGCAATTTATCCCTGCGGTCAACCCAAGTCAAAGTGCCCAAATCACCTCGGTTTATGTGTCAATCAATGCAACCTAGAAGGATAGAAATATCCCTACCAAAAGCGGAGTCAAATCATGCCAAAATCACCCAAGTGAACATTGGTCAAAGTCTTCCAGGAAGAAATTCAACCCACAAATTTCAGAGCTACCTTAAGGACTCTCGCACGTGTGAAGAGAAGTTGCCTCAAATCTGTATGAACCAATCAAAACAAGATAGAGAAGATGATATGTGATGTGATGTCCAAATGATCTTGAGGTCACTTGTATTTATATGCAACTTTGGAGGGGAAATTTTCCTTAAGCTCACCTTCACAATTTGTGTACTTGTGGGCTTGACTTCAAAAACACACTTTTCCTTATCCAAATTTTGTGCTTCCAAGGTTAATTTTGTTGAAAAAAGTGTAACTCGGTCTAGTCTTCATAATGACATGATCTTTGTAAATGATGAAATAAAAGAAATAAAAAAAAAAAAAAATTGTATACCTTGCTTCATTGGTTTCTTGAGAAAAAGGTTTATTTATTAATGGCTCCCATTGAGAGCCTTAGGATTTATTATTAAGTCAAAGATTCAATGTAATGAAAAGATCTTCTTGAGAATATGTAAAATATATATGAGTCAACCATTAGGGGAATCTTGAGGTCTAAAATGGGCCTCCTAAGAAAAATGTACAACCAAAATAAACTTTATAAGAACCAATAGGATTCAAGATGATGATGTCAACCATGGGGGGTGATTCACCATTTTTGGAATAAAAAATTAAAAACATTAAAATATAACAAAATAATAAAACTACTTTTTCAACATATCTCCCCAATTTTTTGCTCAAATTTAAACTTGGAGTACTCGTTAGATGAAAAATTTAATTCCTCATCCAAGGAGTACCCATGTTGCATACTTTCGATGGACCCTGCTACACGAAAAATGAGAAATACATGAAAAATGTTTTCATGTAGCAGGTTCCATTGAAAGTATGCAACATGGGTACACTTTGGATGAGGAATCAAACTTTTCATCCAACGAGTCTTTCCCTCTACAAGTTGAAAAAATAGTTTTTTTTTTCCCTCTAAAATTTGATGATCTAATCTAATCTTATTTTATTATTTTCACTATTATTTTATAATTTCCTTAGGAGGCCTATTTTAGACCTCAAAATTCCCCTAATGCTAATGTCTAGAAAATCCATCCAAAAATACAAGCACAATCCTCTTAATGTCAGCCTTCAAAAGGAATTAAATACACTCATTCCAGCTCACCTGAAATGACACACTTCTTCATTGGTTCATGTCAGCTAAATATGGAGGATAAACCACTATATATAGCCGGCTAGGGTCTGCGCAAAAGGGAAGGTTCAGGATCTTGGCATACCTCTGAAATCTCGGTGGTAATTACAGTCAAATCTTTGCATATTTCCCTGCAATTTCGAATGGAAAAATAGTAAGTCACTTTGGATGGGTACAACAGAGAAAGTCTAAGATTTTCGGATGGATACAGACCTGAGATCTTCGCATATACAAAAACAATGAGACACTTTCGGATGGGTACCAAAGAGGTACAATCTTGGCATAGTTGTGACAAGAATGATCTCGGTTCAGGGAGAGAACACTTTGTCTCGGCATACCTCTATATGCAGTTAAGATCTCAATTAAATCGAGGTGCAGTCATGATCTTAGCATAGTTATGATCTTGACCTTGAATGATACATAGTCACAAGGTGAAGATCTTAGTGAAGGAGCAACAATGGTGCAACAAAAATGATCTAGTTGTTATGATGAAGACCTCGGTGAAGGTGCAACAATGGTGTTGCAGCAGTAATGAAGATTTCAGTGGTGCAGTAGTGATGGCCTCAATGGTTCAGCAATGATGATGATCCCAACAGTGACAAAGAAGAGAATTGGTGTCTTGGTATTGGAGTGGCTAAATAGGTCAAGGGTCATGGTCTTGGTATTCGTCAATTGGAATCTCTATAAGAAGAATTTTGTACGGGTTTTCCTCTCAAAGAGTGAGAGGTTTTGACCCTAGCAAAAATCCAAGACCTTTTGTTCTTGTCTCTTTAGTTTGGTAGCTATTTGATGAACTAAGAAGACACACTCTAATAATAACAAGTAAAGATTGTGCTAAGAAGAAAAAGTTAAAATACCTCACAAATAGTTATCATGGCAAGAAGAATCTTGTTAACCTTGATTGCCCTAGATTCTTCAACATGGTATCATAGGTAAGGTGTTGAAGTCATAGGAAGGGCAGCAAAAAGAGATATTCAAGGATCAATTTTCAAGAAGGGCATCAAAGCAAGTTGAAGGGATTTTTGTTTCAAAACCTACAACAAAGTTTGACAGACCAGTCTACAACAATAGTATACAATGGCAAGGGTTTTGTCTATATAATCATGGAGACTGCAAGAAGCTGCTGGAATAAGCCTAGATGACCTAAAGGTAAAATGAGGTATGTATGCTTGTGTTTAATATTATAATCTCATGTCATATGGTTGTAGGTAGCATGGATCATTACTTCTATCTTAACAAGAATGATCAAGAGAAAAAGGATCTCCTCCTCTGAAAAGATGCAGGAAGGCATAAGTCACACTAGATGAAGTCAACATAATATGTCCTACTATGAAGTATGAGGTGGTTGAATAGAATAAAGAAACTTTGATTGAAAACTCCTCGGAATGGAATTTGTGAGGAAGGAAGAAAACATGAGATATGCAACCATGATGAAGGAAATGAACATCCAAAAGACCAAAAAGACTTGACTAGGAAATCTCCCCTAAAGATATGAAGACTCTGCTGGAAAAAGATGAAGACCCTTAACAATGGATATCTTTGGGAGATGTGTCAACATGTATGTGGGATATTGATACCTACAGGAAGATGTCATGATGAAGAGTCATCTCGTGAGGTACTATTTGATTTAATGTTATGTTTTGATTTCTTGAATAATATCTGGATGAATTCACGCAGGGCTACTAGAACAAGAGTTGTAAGTGCAAGTACAACTAGCATTCATGTGGTGGATGGAAATTCCTGAAAGACACATGATGAAGAAGAAGTAGCCATATGAAGAAGGTTCCAGATATGTATCAAGAAGGCCACTTTCCATGAAGAAAGTAATGACATGACAAACCAAGAAGAAAAGTGATGGATGGCTAAATGCCCTACAAGGAAGAACCTCAACTGAATTTCATGACATCAAAGAAGGATATTGATCAAGCAGCTGAAGGACCCACGAAGAAGAAGTTGTTGATGAAAAGGAGAGTCCCTAGTTAAGAGGGAGCTCTGGCAAGTCCCTAATTGAGAGGGAGCTTGGGCAAGTTCCTGATCAGAGGGAACTTGGGTACATTCCTTTACAAGAATGGGCATATCCTCCCTAATTGAGATAGAGAGATAGACACAACTCTCTTGTCTTCATCTTGGAAGAAAGAATGGAAGGATTGGGTAATCATTTGGCATCGAATGCTCTTTGAGGATGTGTAGGGAATCCAAGATAAGAGTAGGAAAGAGGACCGATATTCTTTGAGGGCAAGAATAGTCCTAGAAGGTCATACTCCATGAACACTTGGGTGGGTGTGTACCTTGAGAGACAATGATGAAGGTGTCTATAATCATTGGACTCACCAACATTGTGCTCTAATCGGTTGAGAGATAGAGTTGTCAGTCAAGGCCTTGCTGTGGAAACAATGTTGGTTACTATGATGTTATATAGATGGGTTACCAATCTGATTCTTCTAATGATAAATTCTTCAAATTGAGAATGACCAAGTACCATTATGAAAACCTCCCTATTTAAGAGGGACTGTTGTAGAAATTGTAACTAGGTTCGTTCTTCATAATGACATGATCTTTGTAAATGATGAAATAAAATAAATAAAATTATTTTTGTAAGCCTTGCTGCATGGGTTTAATCAGCAAGAGGATTATATATTAGTGGCTCTCATTGAGAGCCTTAGGATTTATTATTTAGTCAAAGGGTCAATGTCATGAAGAGCTCTTATTGAGCAAATGTAAAATATATATGAGTCAACCTAGTGTCTAGAAAATCCCTCCAAAAAGACAAGCAGAATCCTATTAATGTCGGTGTGAAAAAGGAATTAAATACACTCATGTCGGCTCACCCGAAATGACACTACTCTTCATTGGTTCATGTCGGATAAATATGGAGGAAAACCACTATATATACCCATCTAGGGTTTGCGCAAAAGGGAAGGTTCAAGATCTCAACATACCACTGAAATCTCAGTGGTAATTACAATGAGATCTTCGCATATGTACCTGCAATTTTGGATGGAAAAACAGTAAGTCACTTCGAATGGGTACAACAGAGAAAGTATGAGATTTTCAGATGGGTACAGGCCTGAGATCTTCGCATATACACCTCTGAAATTTCGGATGGCAAAAACAGTGAGACACTTTCGGATGGGTACCACAGAGGTACAGTCTTGGCATAGTTGTGACAAGGATGATCTCGGTGTAGGGAGAGAACACTCTATCTCGGCATACCTCCAGATGTAGTTAAGATCTCAATTATGAAGTTGGTATAGCACACATAGCCTTGACATACTTCAAGGTGCAGTCATGATCTTAACATAGTTATGATCTCGATCTTGAAGGAGACTAGTCACAAGGTGAAGATCTCAGTGAAGGAGAAGCAATGGTGCAACAAAAATGATCTAGTTGTTATGATGAAGACCTCGGTGAAGGTGCAACAATGGTGTTGCAGTAGTAATGAAGATTTTGGTGGTGCAGGAGTGGTGGCCTCAGTGGTGCAGCAATGATGATGATCTCAGCAGTGACAAGGAAGACGATTGGTGTCTTGGTCTTGGAGTGGCTAATAGGTCAAGGGTCATGCTCTTGGTATTCGTCAATTGGAATCTCTATAAGAAGAATTTTGTGTCGGTTTTCCTCTCAAAGAGTGAGATGTTTTGGCCTTGGCAAAAAGCCAACATCTTGTATTCTTGTCCCTTTATTTTGGTAGCTATTTGATGAACTAAGAAGACACAGTCTAATAATAACAAGTGAAGATTGTGCTAAGAAGAAAAAGTTAAAATACCTCACAAATAGTTATCATGGCAAGAAGAATCTTATTAACCTTGATTTCCCTAGATTCTTCAACAAAGTTTGGTCCTCTTGGAAAGATAAATCTAGTCTAATGATTGGAATTTGTCACTCAGCTTCCAAATTTACATGTTTGAGGAACAATATTTCGAAACCTTCATTGTTAGTGGCCTTATTGGCACTAATCTAACCCTAATTGTTCCCTTGATTTATTATCTTGAGAATATATGACAATAATGAGGGGAGAGGTGATACCGATGGGGGGTTTCTTATGTATGTCATAAAGGGAGCTCATATGGGAAAACATGGACCAAGTATCCTTGTAAGGGGAGAAGGCATGATGCTTAAGAAAAGGGTGCACTAAAAGGTTTTAGGGCAATGACAAAGGGCCACACAAAGTTCATGTCTCCTCATTGATAAGAAAGATCACTTTTTAAAACAAAGGAGGTAATGGTAGTTTAAATATGGAGGTCCCTATACTTATATGAAACAAAGTTGTTTATGAAGAACTTTGCATTCTTCATTGAACCAACCTTGCATCACACTAGAACCAAATTTTGGGGCGTTTGTTTGTTATTGAATGTGCAAGTATAAGTCAAGTGTTTCCTCCCCAAGAACCTTAGAGATGAAAGAAGAAGGGGGAAGTGATAGTGATAGGGGATTTCCTAGCTATGTCATAAAGGGAGGTAAAACATGGACTAAGGATTAAAGTAAGGCGAGAAGGCATGGTGCTTAGGGAAAAGGGTGAACTAAAAGGTTTTAGGACAATGATAAAGGGCCACACAAATTTCATGTCTCCTCATTGAGTGGAAAGCTTGTGTTTTATAATAAAGGAGGTAATCATAATATATAGATGGAGGTACCTGTATGAATATGGAATAAATTTGTTCATGAGGAAGATTCCATTTCTCAATGAACTAGCTCTACATTGCACTAGAAATAAGGGTTGGGGTACTTGTTCATTATGAAAAATGTGTGAGTCAAGGGTTGCCTCCCCAAGAACCATGGAGAGAGTCTCATATTTCATTATGGCTATGTCATTGATCAAAAATGGTAAAAGGGTGTGAATGGACAATTTCTAAATATAGGGTGGCGAGTAGCAAGATATTTTTACATGTAAGTCAAAGAAATGGTCTGCATCAAATTCCATGTAGGGTGAAAATTGTGACGAGAGTTAAGGGGAAATAGAAAACTACAATATATACATCTTGGTGGAAGAATTTGTGCAAATCTAGGCCACCAAAACCCAACATGATTTTCTAAGGCCACAATGGAGACTCTATTCTAAACAAAGTCATCGATGACAAATGTGACCCCACAAACTTCTCCAGCCTTATCAAAATATTTGTTGTCAAAGAAGGTGAAGTTACGTGGTACTAGTGGAACAAAGGTTTTGTCTATGTGGGTTGACATGTGCCTTTATGAGAAAGATGAGGTATCCAAACCTAACTATGTTGTGAAGTTTTCCCAAAGAAGTTGAAAAAGCCATGTTCTTCATATTTGACTTTTTCAATGATGAAAAAGTCAATTGTTATAAAGTTTGCAATTCTGAATAGTCAACAACATCAACATGCCCTGACCATTCCCAAGTCAGTTGTCAAATTTGTCCTTCAAGAGCTCAGTTAACAATCCACGCACTTGATAAAAGGAGAGATTTTATGCGGTAAAAGTCTGCAATTTATCCCTACGGTCAATCCAAGTCAAAGTGCCCAGATCACCTTGATTTATGTGTCAACCAATGCAGCCTAGAAGAATAGAAATATCCCTGCCAAAAGAGAATTCAAATAATCCAAAAATCACCCAAGACAACATTGGTCAAAGTATTCTAGGTGGAAAGTCAATGCACAAATTACAGAGCTACCTTAAGGACCCTCACACGTGTGAAGATAAGTTGCCTTAGATCTGTATGAACCAATTAAAACAAGACAGAGAATATGAGATGTGATGTGATGTCCAAATGAGCTTGAGGTCACTTCTATTTATATGCAACTTTGGAGGGGCAATTTGTCCTTAAGCTACCTATC
Source organism: Pinus tabuliformis (assembly GCA_031772625.1). Taxonomy (NCBI): domain Eukaryota; kingdom Viridiplantae; phylum Streptophyta; class Pinopsida; order Pinales; family Pinaceae; genus Pinus; species Pinus tabuliformis. Next base: position 158,209,342 of record CM062807.1, on the reverse strand, counting down.
ACGATTTGTTTACTTGTGGGCTTGACTTCAAAAATACACCTTTCCTTATCCTAATTTTGTGCTTCCAAGGTCAATTTTGGTCCTCTTGGAAAGATGAATCTAGTCTAATGATTGGAATTTGCCACTCAGCTGCCAAATTTACATGTTTAAGAACTATACTTCGAAGCCTTCATTGGGGGAATTTTGAGGTCTAAAATGGGCCTCCTAAGAAAAATGTACAACCAAAATAAAATTTATAAGAACCAATAGGATTTAAGATGATGATGTCAACCATGAGGGATGATTCACCATTTTTGGAGTAAAAGAGTAAAAAGATTAAAAAATAATAAAACAATAAAACAATAAAACTACCTTTTCAACTCATATTTTCAAGTTATCTCCCTAAGGTTTTACTCAAATTTCGAGCAAGAGTACTCATTAATGCAAAATTTAATTACTCATCCAAGAAGTACTCACGTTGCATACTTTCGATGGGCCCTGCTACATGAAAAATGAGAAATACATGAAAAAACGTTATTGCAATAGCGTTTTTCATGTTTCTCATTTTTTGTATAGCAGGGTCTATAGAAAGTATGCAACATGGGTACGCCTAGGATGAGGAATAAAATTCTACATCCAATGAGTGTTTCCACTTGAAATTTGAGTAAACCCATAGGGAGATAAATTGAAAATACAAGGTGAAAAAATAGTTTTTCTTTTTTCCCTCTAAAAGTTGATGATGTAATCTAATCTTATTTTATTATTTCCACTATTACTTTATAATTTCCTTAGGAGGCCCATTTTAGACTTCAAAATTCCCATAATGCATTGTTAGTCGCCTTATTGGCACTAATTTAACCCTAATTGTTCCCTTGATGTATTATCATGAGAAGATATGACAAGAATAACGGGAGAGGTGATACCGATGGGGGGTTTCTTATGTATGTCATAAAGGGAGCTCATATAGGAAAACATGGACCGAGTATCAGTGTAAGCGAAGAGGGCATGATTCTTAAGAAAAGGGCGCACTAAAAGGTTTTACGGCAATGACAAAGGGCCACACAAAGTTCATGTCTCCTCATTGATAGAAAAGCTAACTTTTTAAAACAAAGGAGGTAATGTTAGTTTAAATATGGAGGTGCCTATATTTATATGAAATAAAGTTGTTTATGAAGTACTTTTCATTCCTTATTGAACCAACTTTGGATCACACTAGAACCTAATTTTGGGGTGGTTGTTTGTTATTGAATGTGGAAGTATAAGTCAAGGGTTTCATCCCCAAGAACCTTACAGAGGAAAGAATAAGGGGGGGGAGTGATGTTGATAGGGGATTTCATAGCTATGTCATAAAACATGGACTAAGGATTCAAGTCAGGGGAGAGGACATGGTACTTATGGAAAAGGGTGCACTAAAAAGTTTTAGAACAATGATAAAGGGCCACACAAATTTCATGTCTCCTCATTGAGAGGAAAGATTGTATTTTACAATAAATGATGTAATGATAATATATAGTTGGAGGTCCCTGTATAAATATGAAATAAAGTTGTTCATGAAGAAGATTCCATTTCTCATTGAACTTGCTTTACATTGCACTAGCAACAAGGGTTGGGGTACTTGTTCATTATTGAATTGTGTGATTTAAGGGTTGCCTCCCGAAGAACCATGGAAAGAAGCTCATATTTCATTATGGCTATGTCAGTGATCAAAAGTGGTAAAAGGGTGTGAAGGGATGATTTCTAAATATAGGGTGGGGAGTAGTAGGAGATTTTTACATATAGGTCAAAGAAATGGTACACATCAAACTCTAGGTAGGATGAAAATTGTGACAAGAGTTAAGGGGAAACAAAAAATTACAATATAGACATCTTGGTGGAGCAACTCGTGCAAATCTAGGCCACCAGAACCCAACATGATTTTCTAAGGCCACAATGGAGACTTTATTCTAAACAAAGTCATAGATGATGAATGTGACCCCATAAACTCCTCCAGCCCTATCAAAACATATTTTGTCAAAGAAGGTGAAGCTAACCGGTAGCAGTGGAACAAAGGTTTTTTCTATGTGGGCTGACATGTACCTTTATGAGAAAGATGAGGTATCCAAGCTTTACTATGTTGTGAAGTTTCCCCAAAGAAGTTGAAAAATCCATGTTCCAGTTCCAACAAGTAAAGGACATATAAAATGAGCCGCCTTTCCTTGGTAGGCTCATTATTTGAACCAAGGATGAGACCACCCAAAGGGGACAAAGATTCAAATCATTTCTCTAAGGTACCAAAATACTACCAACACCCTCTCCATCTTTTGGTTAAGACGACCTATTCCCTAGAGTGCTTGGGCTTAGCTAATTAAAATTAATAAGATGAAGAGTTCCAGGTTGGCCTAAACAACCCCAATCCAAGCACACTCTAGGTTAACATTCTTTTGAGTGAGTGTAACATGAAAAGATGAAGTGCCAATGGCCACAATGGTCAAAAAAAGGAGTGCACGACAAGTTCACCTCCACACCCTAATGTTAACGTATTTTCTCCTTATTAGACACTCTTTTGTGACAGAATCAAAGCACTTCAATCACTTTCAGCAAACAAGGAAACCATCCCCTTCTCTAAACATTGTGAATCCAAAGTTTATTTCATGCTTGATTAGGATCTATTTGGATCTCATCTATTCTTACATGGGTTTTAGGATAAAATTTATAGTTGTAACAAAAAAGGTGTCTCTAAGTGATTTTGGAGATGAATTTTTTCTTGGTCTTTCATCTTTGTTACAAGTTTTTTGATATTGTAATTTTCAAACTCAATTTCCACGATTATATTTGTGAGGCCATGAATTTACGAACAAAGTATGGTGTTTTACGAGAGTATAACTAGAGGTACATGCCAAATATTAGAAGTTGGATAGATTAATCAATATTAAAATTTACATACAATACCCAAAAAAAGCCCTTTCTTTCTTCCTTTATTTTGTTAGTGTGTTTTTTTGGGATTGTTAGTACTTAGAAACCAATAGGTTCAAAGTCTAAATCAACTAGTTTGACTAGTTTGTATCCAAACTCGCTAGTTTGGAATCTAAATAGGTCCAAAACTTATTGAAAATAACAATTTGAATTAGAGTTTCCTACAACTAATCTAAGCCAACATGCACAAATAACATGGTAACAACCCTCTATCATAAGCATGTTGATATATTTACAAGACTAACCTAATGCTACAATCCTATGGATTTAATGTTATAGAACTTCTCAAGTCATAATTGGAGGTGGATTGAAAATAGGGGTTATCAAAGATGATAATGTAACACATTTTTCTAGTTTAGGTATGCAAGTTGGTGTTTAGGGAAAAGGGTGCATTAAAAGGTTTTAGGACAACGATAAAGGGCCACACAAATTTCATGTCTCCTCATTGAAAGGAAATCTTGCTTTTTACAATGAAGGATGTAATGATAATATATAGATGGAGGTGGTCCCTACATGAACATGAAACAAAGTTGTTCATGGAGAAGTTTCCATTTCTCATTGAACCAAATCTACATTGCACTCAAACTATGGGTTGGGGTATTTGTTCATTGTTGAATTGTGTGACTCAAGGGTTTCCTCCTCAAGAACCATGGAGGGAATCTCATATTTCATTATGATCATGTCAGTGATCAAAAGTGACGGAAGGGTGTGAAGGGGCAATTTCTAAAGATAGGGTGGGGAGTAGCAGGAAATGTTTACATAAAGTTCAAAGAAATGGTCCTCATCAAACTCCATATAGGGTGAAAATTGTGACTAGAGTTAAGGGGAAATAACAAACTACAATGTAGACATCTTGGTGGAGTAGCTCGTGCAAATTTGGGCCACCAAAAACCCAACATGATTTTCTAAGGCCAAAGTGGAGACTCTATTCTAAACAAAGTCATAGATGAGGAATGTGACCCCACGAACTCCTCCAACCATTAGAGGTATTTTGAGGTCCAAAATGGGCCTCCTAAGGAATATTATAAAATAAAAGTGGAAATAATAAAATAAGATTATATTACACCAACAAATTTTAGAGGGAAAAAAGGAAAAAACTAATTTTTCAACTATCTCCCTACAATTTTACTCAAATTTCGAACAAGAGCACTTGCTAGATGCGTAATTTAATTCATCATCCAAAGAGTACCCATGTTGCATACTTTTGATGGACCCTACTAAATGAAAAATGAGAAATACAAAAAAACTTTTGATGGACCGCTCAAAATTTGAGGAAAACCATAAAGAGATAAGTTAAAAATATGAATTGAACAAACAATTTTTTTATATTTTATTTTTTAATATTTTTTATTTTTTTACTCCAAAAATGGTGGATCATCCCCCATCGTTGACATCATCATCTTGAATCCTATTGGTTCTTATAAAGATGATTTTGGTTGTACATTTTTGTTTTGAGGCCCATTTTAGACCTCAAAATTTCTCTAATGCCCATCAAAACATCTTTTGTCAAAAAAAGTGAATCTAAGTGGTGTGAGTGAAACAAAGGTTTTGTCTATGTGGGTTGACATGTTCCTTTATGAGAAAGATGATGTCTTTGTTATGAGACTGAAGCGAACAAAGTTCCTTCTAAAAAATAATTACTCCAGAAAACATGGAATATATAGATATCCATTAAGGATATAAATATTATATTAAAATGAATAAGAATATCTTTTTTCAAAAAAGGTGAATCTAAGTGGTGCGAGTGAAACAAAAGTTTGTCTATGTGGGTTGACATGTTCCTTTATGAGAAAGATGATGTCTCTATTATCACTCCGTAATTTCCCAAGGCAATGAGACTGAAGCAAACAAAGTTCCTTCTAAAAATTAATTACTCCAGAAAACATGGAATCTATAGATATCCATTAAGGATATAAATATTATATTAAAATGAATAAGAATAGAATGAATGATTTACAAATGAAAATGAGAAGCTTGCTTATATACCAAGCAAGTGTCTCTTCATGAAGAGTCATGTCCTATTAGACATACCTCTTCAACCTAATTACTAACTTAACTAACTATTATTTATGATTATTATCTTTTACATTATATTTATATTATTTATATATTTTATTCGTTACATTGCCCCCTTCCTCAAAAAGCTTTTTCCTCAAAGCTTGTTGATGACAAAAGGCTTGATCTCTTTTTTGGCTTCAAGCGTCTTTTTATCTTGGAACAATCATCTTCGTCGATACAAGCTAATATGATCTTCTTAGAGACAAACAGAATTGTCACACTAAAAAGGGATCAGACCATCCTAGATTAATCTTCTATGTAATCTTCTGATCACTGGAATTTTGTAACGACTTGTTAGCATAAGACAGGATTGAGGTTACATCACTATTATCTGGAACATCAATTTGTTGTTTCTCGTCTAAATGGTCCTGATACATAGCATGGTTGAGTTGTCTACTCTCATGATTCGGATATCGATATAAAGTTTTCAAATTTTCTTCTGGCGAAGATGTTGTTGAATTGGTTATGGAACATTCACTTGGGATGTCTATTATCTGAACTGCAACATCTACATGTGTCGTTTCTTCAACTGACTTGTCTTCTTGAGTTGTCATATTCACGGGGTCGGTATTCGTTCCCTTACATTCAACTTGAACGGTTGCTACTAGAGATTATGACAATTCTACTTGAGTGACTTGTTCCAACTTATCTTTTAATGTTTTCTTATCCTCCTTAAGTTTCTTAGTTTGATTGAGCAAACTTTGATTATGGTTTCTCAAACGTAAAAGTTCTTTGGTTTTTGATTTATCAACCTTATTTTCAGTGTTTTAAATTTTAAGTTTTTCATCTTTTAGATCTCTGATTTGTTCTAATAAATTTTTATTAATGTTCTTTAAATGCAAATTTTCTTCTTGTTGTTCTGATAAATGCTGCTTGAGTTCTTTCTTTGAGACTTTAGTCTTCTTCACTTGTGTGAGCAATTTTTCGACGTGGTCCTTGAGACGAGAAATTTCTTCATCCTTTTCCATTATTTATTTGTAATGTATATCCACAAGATTTTTATGTTTGCATTCTAACACTTCCTTGCTTTGTTGAATTTTGGCTATTTTGTCATTTTCTTGATCTTTTAACTGCACTTTTTCGGTACACTAGATAACATCATTCTGTGGAAGTGATGATGGATATAGAGAATCAAAAAAGGAATTCATTCTCTTTCTCTCCTCAGCCCTTCGCTCCATTCTTGTAATTAATTGTTCTATATCTTTTGCGATTGATTTTTTTTGTTCCCAACTCAGGGATTCCATATTTTTTTTTCTTTTTTTTTTTTTTAAATTTACTTCTCTTTTAAAAATCTAATATTAATATATATTTATATATATTTGAAATATTCTCTTCTTCTTTTTTTGTTTTCTTTTTATAAAAAATTTATATAATAATATTTTTTTTAATATATATAATTATATATTATATATATTATATAATTTTAATTTATATATATTATAAAATTATAATTATATATAATTTATATATAATTTTTTTGAGACCCGCTTTTCCTTTTATATGTAACTATATAAGGCTGATATAGTATCCTTTCTATAATTATAATAATATTTCTTTGGATGAGACGTGACTCTTGGTATTGTCAAACGAATTAAAATTATTTAGATACACCTTTGTTTCTCCAATGTTATCAAAATATCTTTTGCTTTTAATATACGATGGGCTATTATATGGGTTGTTTTTAAAACCTCCTGTAAAAAGTAATATTTACCTTTCACGTAAGAGCTTTTTGACTCTTGGTACCGTCAAATTATTTAAATCACACCTTTTTTTCTCCAATGTTATCAAAATATATTTTACTTTTAAAATACCATGGACTATTACGATGGGTTGTTTTTAAAACCTCATGTAAAATGTAAAAAGTAATATTTACTTTTCACGTAAAAGCTTTTTGACTCTTGGTAATGTAAAAAGTAATATTTACTTTTCACGTAAGAGCTTTTTGACTCTTGGTACCGTCACAATCTTTGGTACCGTCACAACCTTCCGTCACAATCTTTAGATTTGAAGGATTAAAATTATTTAAATCACACCTTTCAAAATATATTTTACTTTTAAAATACCATGGGCTATTACCATGGGTTGTTTTTAAAACCTCCTGTAAAATGTAAAAAGTAATATTTACTTTTCACGTAATTTTTTTCTTTAACTTTTAAAATACTTTGTTTTTCTTTTTTTTTAACTTTTTAAAATAAAATGGGCAATTACTATGGGTTGTTTTTAAAACGACAGGGTTCTCCACGTAAGTTTTAATTCATATGAGTTTTTGAATCCGTTTTGTTTTTTCTTAACTTTTAAAATACTTTGTTTTTCTTTTTTTGGGCCATGGTTGCTTTTAAAACCATGGGCTTCTCCACGTATAAAGTTTTAAATATACTTGGTATGAGATTTTGAATCCGTTTTGTTTTTACTTTTACTTTTTTCTTTGACTTTTAAAATACTTTACGTAAAAAGTTTTTTCTTAACTTTTAAAATACTTTGTTTTTCTTTGTTTTTTTCTTTGAACTTTTTAAAATACCATGGGCAATTACCATGGGTTGCTTTTAAAACCACGGGCTTCTCCAAGTAAAAAAATACTTTGTTTTTCTTTTTTTTCTTTAAACTTTTTAAAATACCACGGACAATGACAATTCTCAAGTAAAAAAATACTTTGTTTTTCTTTTTTTTTTCTTTGAACTTTTTAAAATACCACGGACAATTACCATGGGTTGCTTTTAAAACCACGGTTTCTCATGTAAAAAGTTTTAGATATACTTTGTATGAGATTTTGAATCCATTTTGTTTTTTACTTTTACTTTTTTTCTTTAACTTTTAAAATACTTTGTTTTTCTTTTTTTTTCCTTTTAACTCTTTAAAATACCATGGGCAATTTCTTTTTTTTTCCTTTTAACTTTTTAAAATACCATGGGCAATTACCATGGGTTGTTTTTAAAACCACAAGCTTCTCCACGTAAAAAGCTTTAAATATACTTGGTCTCCACGTAAAAAGTTTTAAATATACTTGGTATATGAGATTAAAAAGTTTTAGATATACTTGGTATACTTGGTATGAGATTTAAAAGTTATATACTTGAGATTGAATCCGTTTTGTTTTTTCTTTTACTTTTTTTCTTTTTTTTTAATTTATTTACTTATATATATTCTTTTTCTTTTTTGGTTAAATTCTTTTTATATGGCCAAAGGCCTAAGGAGAAACTCCCAAATATTGAGCAAAATGATTTCAATTATTACGGCAACAAGGTTGACGAATTTCGATACTCAAAGACTTGAATCGGAGAAAACAGAGAAAACGAGAAACTCACAAATATTGAGAAAAATGCTTCAATTATTACGGCAACAAAGTTGAAGAATTTCGATAGTCAAAAACTTGGCCCGAACTGCGCTGATACCAAATGAAGCGGAATTCTAAAAATTAATTACTCCAAAAAACATGGAATATATAAATATCCATAAGGATATAAACATTATAATAAAATGAATAAGAATAGAATGAATGATTTACAAATGAGAATGAGAGGCTTGCTTGTATACCAAGCAAGTGTCTCTTTATGAAAATTCATGTCTTATTAGACATGCCTCTTCAACTTAATTACTAGCTTAACTAACTATTATTTATGATTATTATCTTTTACATTATATTTATATTACTTATATATTTTATTCGTTACAGACAAACCCAGATGTAACCACAAAACCGCTTGCAAAGTTGGAATCTAGCCCTTCCAACTTCAGAGAGGGATCTCTCTGTTGGATTTAGATTTGTTGTTTTGAGATATTATGCTAGTTATTACGATCAAGAAATTGGTTTTATAATTTTGGTCGCAGGGTAAAGGAGAGGTCCATTGGACGCGGACTCTGTTTGATGAAAGTGAACAATCACTGGTTATAAAGCAATTTTATGACAAGGGTAAGATGTGAGACTTCTAGATCTTTTAATCTGTTGTAGTATATGATAAAGGAATTAAGGAGCACAACCCATTAAACATAGAGCATCTCAGGGATGAATTCTATGCTCAACTTTAGAAGAAAACATTGACATTATCTGAAAGGAATGAAACAGAGCATCTACTTTGGATGAATTCTGCACATATAATCTTCATTCAAATAATGGAAAAAGAAAATGTTTTACAAATATCTTAGATAAGAACACATAAACACTGGAAGAAAAACATCACCAATAGCTAATGACACGAGAATCCTTGAGAAAAAGAGCTTTGTACTTCTATACTAATCACTTGAATTGAAACTCCACTGTTTACAAAAGAAAAATCTCTATTTTATTCTACCCTCAACAACCCTTTTACATTGAAATTACAAAAAATATATAGAAGAAACCATCCCCAAGATCAGGAGGTTGATTCCAACCACTTGCCTAAAATATAAACAGTTATGCTGAGTTTTAGAACTGTCTGCCATGAAAAATGGACCAGCTTTTCTGAAAAATAGGGGTAAAAGATGAGCTCATATCTCTTGAACCTTGATAGGTGTTACAAAACTGGAGGAGGTTTTTGTATATGAACTCGTTCTGAAGAAAACCCTCTCTCGGTTTTTTGAAAATCATCTCTAGCTCTCTGGAATCTGCATTTAAAAGAAACATGCCTAAGACAAGAAAAAATGACCCCAGAAAATAGGGCCCAAAGATTCTTTCGAATCTCCCAATCTGTGATGCATGCGAGAAAATTGAAAGAATTTAATGTTCTTTGGTCCATGCTTGACAATAACCTCTCTCGAATTTTAAAATTTCATCCCCGTTTTATGGGAAACTACTCTTGAAGTTAACTGCTTAAAGAGTAAAAAAAAACACAGTAAATCCCTTGTACAACCTCTGAATCAATCTTGCAAAACCTTGGCCATTCTGAAACTTTCCTTGTAGAATTCAAATACATACTCACTGCACGTGAGAAGCAAAAGATAAGCAACACAAAAGGCTATCATCATTTTCTGTATTTCAAAAGAGGCTAGAAAACAATAGGGGCTTTAAGATTGGCTTCAACTTGGGTTGTTGTATAGAAGTGTTCCTCAATATAGAATTTAATGTTAACAAAGCCTTTATGATGTGCCTGCCATTTTTCAGCATCACACAATCAGACCTCCAACCAACAGCCGCATCTGTAATTTATGCTCTTGTTGGTAGTTCTGGATTAGCAAGGCTTTCTAATACTTAGGTTGCCCAGATGGATAGTATATGGTCAGCATCACAAATTGACAAAATTTCTCCCTACAGCTCTGCTAATTTATCCCACCCACACTCCACCGCAAGATCTCCCTATATTTTTATTTTTTTCCTTTGACATTAAATTTTGTCCCTGATTCCACATATGTTGTCTCAAAGCATTCAACCCAACAACCAATATCAGAGGATGTGGGGAACTTCTCAGTGATCTTTAACAAGCGCCTTTTGCCTCTCGCATCACCAAACTTTAGGATATCACCAACCTCTAGGCTTCTGATCCATAGACTATCATCCACAGGCACCACAGCAACATGAGATCTATGGGGCGGAGGCTCCACTTCTGGAGGAGCAATGCAATCTAATGCTGGAGAAATAACAACTCCTCTGGCATCTTTCAATGGTTTGATCTTCTTAACATCTGGACCAGGCTTGAAGGGACCAGTTCTCAGCTTTGGTCCAACAAGATCCATCAGCACCCTGCAATGGTTGTTCCAGCATCTGAGAAGAACTCGTTACATTTTCAATTCTACACTTCCATACATCTGGATTATCACGTGCCCAATTTATTCGAAATAAATTAACTCCAAACTTAATAATTAATTAGATTGTAAATAAGGTCCTCATTTTCAGCAGCTTCACTACCAACTGTAACCATAATATGAGAGTTCCTACCCTCAACAGATGGTCCAAAAAGTAATTCTGCATTATAGCGTGCATGGTTTTTCATTGCAAGTAATGGAATTTCTTCAGTCTTCCCATTAGCACACAGTGATGAGTTTTGCAGGTCACTAATACGTTTTCTTTTCAATGCAACTTCATTACCAGGAGTTTGGACCTTATTGTCAAATTTTCATTCACTATTTGTTTTGGGTGATTAAGTCAGACTCTGTAAGATTTGGACAACTGACGTTAAACTTGCCATGATGTGTGCATTTACTCCGTCAATATTTGAAAGACCGAGAATGGAAAGTTCATCTTGAAGTTGATGAATATCAATGAACCGCAGAGCCACATAATGTATGAGATTTGTTGTACTGGCACGATAAAATCTGTGACACTCTTTTAGACGTACTACATTCCACTGCTCCAAGGCCAAAGCATGCAATCTCACAACCTCCAACTTATCAAGAACTTGGACAAGCACAACCTTTTGATCCTCAACAAGCCCCTTTGAGAACGAGTTCAGGAAGGCTGTATAGTTTGCATCTTCATCTTCTGAAGTGTCATGTGCATCAGAGAATTCCAAATGCGTTATGTTTGATACATCATCAGCATCTGAGGGCATGGAGATGGATTTAAATGCTTCACTATAAGGATGGTGTTTGTAATTTCTGTTTTTCTTCAGTTTTGTACTTCTCGTCTGTGAAAGATCATTGTTTGCATTTCCTGAAGCAGAAGAATCTAAATCCGGTTACTTGTTCGAATCCTGCAAAGCATTAATCATATGTTTTCTCGAGAATGCATTTGAAGAGGATATCTTATGCATTGAGTTTTGAACAGTATCTCTTTGTTTTCTGAAAGCAACATTGGCAAGTCCTTTCTTGATTCCCTCATGTTTCCCTTTCAAAGCAAATTCAAATCTTCTAGTTTCAGATTACACTCTTGAAGTAGATTCACCTCCTGATTCCATAGGAACTTGGAGATAGGATTCACGCCCATGGGAGACATACTTATAACGACCTTAAATCGTCTTTTTTTTAAAAGGAAATTCAACCCCAAATAACATGGGGATTTTCCCATAAGATTTTCCCATAAGACTCAGGTGCATAAACGAAAATTGAGATTTGATGTTGAGTTTAACAACCGATACAGTTAAACTTATTCCCAACTCATTCCAGCTTCAATAAGCGTAACCAATTTAAACTTAACTGAATTCCAATCTAATAAAGTTTGATGTTATTAACATTTCCCGAGCATGCATGATACTTTTCACTTGCAGAAATGTATGGGCAATTTCTCTTCTCATAGCTTTAACAATTTTCATGTCTACTGGATTTCCCGATGCATCTCTGACATAGAACACATTTATAGCTTTATCCCCTCGTATTATAACATCTTCCCAAGTTTGATGTTATTAACATTTCCCGAGCATGCATGATACTTTTCACTTGCAGAAATGTATGGGCAATTTCTCTTCTCATAGCTTTAACAATTTTCATGTCTACTGGATTTCCCGATGCATCTCTGACATAGAACACATTTATAGCTTTATCCCCTCGTATTATAACATCTTCCCTTGTAATAGAGAGACCATTGTCGCAAAAAAATGCGTGTAATATCAGAAACCTTTTGTCGACAAATCAAGCATTGATCCTTCTTTAAATGATCTGAGTGGAACAATTTGACGATTTGGGTGTACATTTATAATAACTTCTCCTTTCTACCGCCATGGAGCATTCTCGTGGTGATTGATGTAGAATGTCTTCGCAAAACCTACCATCATACTAGAAAAGGATGCAAGATTTGTTAATATAAACATTCAAGTAATCTCGAAAACCCCAGTCTCTGTTTAGCTGGCAACGTCCATCATTAATACTTTGTAAACCCGGCATCACACGAAACCTGTTGGAGTTAGATTCGAACATATGCAATTCATCAAATGGTAACCATCACTGTGATAAAATCACATTGAGACCATGTGCCAAGAGGGTAGTCTGCAATCTGGATACTTTGTGTTAGATTGACAAGCACTTCGCATTTTTTCTCAACAGATGGCATTCTTACTTCTTCAGAAAACCCCTTCACTTGGCAATGACTTGCACTTCACTAGACACTTGGATTTGTCTTCAACATCAACAAGCACTTGTTGGCATTCATTTGGGTGCCATGTGTTTCATCTTAGGATGTGACCAATAGGGCAGTGAAGAAAATGGCTCTGCCGAAAATGAAAACATGAAATGAGAAGTGACAAAAAGGCACATGTGCTAACAGTCTCCAGGCCTAACTATGTTGTGAAGTTTCCCAAAAGAATTGGAAAATGCCATGTTGCAATTTTCAACAAGTAAAGGACAGAGAAAATAGCCTTGTTTCCTTGGTTGGCTCATGGACAAAGGATGAGACCACTCAAAGGGGAGCAAGTTCCAAATCATTGCTCTAAGGTACCAAAACACTACCAACACCCTCTCCTTGGTTATGATGACTTACTCCCTAGAGTACTTGATCTTAGCTAATTAAAATGGGGTGAGATCAACATCCATAAGATTTCTATGTGGAAAGTAGAAAGACACCTCTTTTATTCAAGAGCTCTAAGATGATCCCCTAAGAACATTACTAAGATGGAGAGTACCAAGTTGGTTTGAACACCCCTAATCCAAGCACACTCTAGGTTAAAATCCTTTCAGCTGAGTGTAACATGAAGAAATGAAGTGCCCATGGCCACGATGGTCAGAAAAAGGAGGGCATGGGGGTTCACCCCAACACCCTGATGTTAAAGTCATTTCTCCTTATTAGACACTCTTTTGTGACGGACTTAAAGCACTTCAATCAATTTCAGCAAGCAAAGAAACCCTCTCCTTCTCTAAACATTCTGAATCCAAAGTTTATTTCATGCTTGATTAGGACCTCTTGGGATCTCATCTATTCCTACATGGATTTTAGGAAATAATTTATAGTTGTAACAAAAAAGTGTCTCCGAGGGAGTGTTGGAGTTGAATGTTTTTTTGGTCTTTCATCTTTGTTACAAGTTTTTTTGATATTGTAGTTTTCAAACTCAATTTCCACAATTATATTTGTGACGTCGTGAATTTAGGAACAAAGTATGGTGTTCTCTAATAGTATAAGGTAATGTCAACTTATTAGAAGTTGGGGACATTAATTAAAATATAAATTTAAATACAATACCCAAAAAAATCCCTTTCATTCTTCCTTTATTTTGTTAGTGCGTGTTTTTGGATTGTCAATACAAGTCAATGTACTTAGAAACCCGCTAGCTCAATCTCTAAATCAACTAGTTTGACTAATTTGTATCCAAACCCACTAGTTTGGAGTGTAAATAGATCCAAAACTTATTCAAAAGAATAGTTTGAATCAGAATTTCCTACAACTAATCTAAACCAACTTGTACAAGTAACTTGACCGGCATTGTCAATACAAGTCAGGGTAATTTGAAAACCACTAGTTCAAAGTCTAAGTTAACTAGTTTGAGTAGTTTGTATCCAAACTCAGCGGTTTGGAGTCTAAATAGGTCTAAAACTTATTCAAAAGAATAGTTTGAATCAGAATTTCCTACAACTAATCTACATCAACTTGTACAAATAACATGGTAACGAACCTCTATCAGAAGCATGGTGAAATATTTACAAGACTAACCTACTGCTACAATACCATGGATTTAATATAATAGAAACTTCTCAAGTTGTAGTTTGAGGTGGATTAAAATTAGGGGTTATCAAAGATGATAATGTAATGCCTTTGTCTAGTTTAGATAGGCAAGTTGGTGTAATGCAACAATATTAAACTAAACTATGTAAAACGGCAAAAGAGAGAAAAAAAATAGATAGCATATTATGCATTGCATTTATAAATGACATAAATATTTTGTATTTGTAGCAAACAAGTTTCGTTGTTCTTCTTGGGAAATGTTCAACTAATCTCATTAACATAACATAAATGCCATTTATTATCCGATTTATTTCTCACTTAATTATATTACACTATTATTCTTACATACATCACCTTTATTATCTTTACATAAAATAAACATTACAATACCTAACACCCCCTCTTAAAGTTTATATCGTTTTCCATTAGTCCTAATAGCTCAAAATTTCTAAAATTCTCCTTGTTGAGTGCCTGAGTGAAGATATCTACTACTTGATCTTGGCCCTTGCAATAAACTAGTTATATCTCTTTATTTTTCACTTTTTCACTGATGTGATGACTGTGAATTTTGATGTGTTCTATTTTTTTAATGATAAACTAGATACTCTGGCATATTGATTACACTTCATTTTTCATAGTGTAAAGTTGTCAGTGACATCTGTTGAAGCTTAAAATCACATAAAATCCTACATAACCATGCTACTCTACATGTTACTCCAAACAATGCTTTGCATTTTGTTTATGTTTTTGAAAGAGCCAATGGAGGTTTCGTTTTACTTGCCCATGAAATTGATTTACTATCAAAAGCATCACCTAATGTGGATGTTTTTTCGTCCATATCATTTGCCCATTATACATCCAAAAACCATCCAATATGTAATCGACATTCTTTAGAGTACAATACCACACTATGAGTTACCTTTGATATACTTGGACACCATTTTAGATGCATTCCAACATGTCTCCTTAGCATAGTTTAAAACCTTTAACAACGTCCAAATTGCAAAAATGTCTCAACTAGTTGTAAGATTTAATCCCCCTACACATTAGATGAAATTTCAGCTCAAAAGTGTCCTATGGAAAAATAATAAAATGATAAAATAAGAGTTATGAATTTTGGACAGAAAAGAAGAAAACTACTTTTTTATTGTATTTTTTGTTTTAGGTTTACTCAAATTTCATTTATGCATAATTTTGAGAAGACTCACATTGATAAAAATTGAAAACTCAACATGTTTTTTAATGCCTCTTCAATTTTTATCAATGTGGGTATATGCATAATGAGCAATCATTGGATGCATAATTTAATTCCACATATACCCACATTGATAAAAATTGAAGATACATTAAAAAAGCATGTTCAACACATTTTTTAATGTCTCGTCAATTTTTACCAATGTGGGTATATGCGTAATGGGCAATCGTTGGATGCATAATTTAATTCCGCATCCAACAAATGTCTACACTTGAAATTTGAGTCAACATATAAGGTGACAAGCCGAAAATACAATTAGAAAAAATAATTTTCTAAATTCTCTCTCCAAAATATTTACATGTATATCATATCAAGTAAACCCATGTAATGTACACATAGATCATAGGGAATTATAAAAGCATTTGTCCATGAATGTAATAATTTTGATGCACAACAACGAATACAGATACATGGTTGTATTTTTTTTGTCATGTTTCCTCTCTGTCTTTTATCTAGCACACCGATGTGTTCTGCTTAACACCTTATACGGCGAGATAGTCTACCAATTTTCAATATGGCTCGCCAGATTTTGGATAAATCCTCAACCAACATTAGCTTTCCTAAAGTATTGTCCCTTAAAAATAACATCAATATTGTTGCTCATTTATGTTTCCTATGTTTTGTTTACCAACTTCTAATTGTTTTATCCCATCCAAGCTCTCTAATATGTTGATTGAAAATGTAAGAATTATTTTCAAAAGAACATCAATAGTGTTGCTCATTTATGTTTCCTATGTTTTGTTAACCAACTTCTACTTGTTTTATCCCATCCAAGCTCTGTAATATGTTGTTTGAAAATGTAAGAATTATTTTCACTAAACACCTTATATGGCGAGATAGTCTACCAATTTTCAATATGGCTCGCCAGATTTTGGATAAATCCTCAACCAACATTAGCTTTCCTGAAGTATTGTCCCTTAAAAATAACATCAATATTGTTGCTCATTTATGTTTCCTATGTTTTGTTTACCAACTTCTAATTGTTTTATCCCATCCAAGCTCTCTAATATGTTGATTGAAAATGTAAGAATTATTTTCAAAAGAACATCAATAGTGTTGCTCATTTATGTTTCCTATGTTTTGTTAACCAACTTCTACTTGTTTTATCCCATCCAAGCTCTGTAATATGTTGATTGAAAATGTAAGAATTATTTTCAAAAGAACATCAATAGTGTTGCTCATTTATGTTTCCTATGTTTTGTTAACCAACTTCTACTTGTTTTATCCCATCCAAGCTCTGTAATATGTTGTTTGAAAATGTAAGAATTATTTTCACTAAATAGCATGTTCGTAATGCCAGGTCAATCATTGAGGTGAAATTTGCACATTAATTATTAATAATTGAATCAAATTTGCACCCATCAAACTACAGTCAATGAAAAAAAGAGGGTAAGACAAAAAATTACATATGTTTTACAGCACCAAAATTTCACTTTGCAAAAACCAATGTTCCACTGAGTATTTAGAATGGGGAAACGCGAGAGCAGGGATACACACAAAGGGGCATATATAAGTAACCCCAAAATTTAGGGAATTTTTGGGGAAATGGGGGGACGTCAGAGCCATAAAAATTATAAAATTATTAAAAATTTAATACATTAAAAAAAAATCCCAACAATATGCCAATAACTAAGTGAAAAGTAAATCTTAATAATTATGAAATGTACATCTAAATTTGATCATCATTTTGTATTAAACTATTATGAATCAGAATTATCATTTGACATTTCTGCAATTATTAATATAAAATTGTAAATCTAAAAGTAAATTACTAAATTGAATCAATCATTTGACATTATGCAATGTTTTATCTAAATTCATCATTTAGCAAAGGGCATTAATATTATGCAAGGTACATCTAAATTATATTAATCATTTGACAATTGAAATTACACAATGCACATCAAAAGTATATTTATCATATAACAATGCCATTATGTTGAAGTCTAAAATAGTTATAGAATATTAAACTAAAAGTAGACATAGAAAGCAGTAAAATACTAGTAAATTTCTCAAAAAGTACTAAATAGTAAATTTCAGCGCCAATCTGGCAGCTCCAAGTCACAAAATAAAAATTACAACTCCAAATGTCTCAGACACACTATCAATGGTAAATCCAAATCACAACTTGTAGATGGAAAATGTTGAGCGGTGGCAGCGGGAAAATCTTGGGTGGCAAGGTAAAATGTTCAGCAACAGCAAAAGGAAAATGTCAGGTGGCAAGGTAAAATCGTAGCGTTAATAAGAAATGAATGACATGTGAATGGTTATATTTTAAAGCCTTTAGTTTTTATTTTCATTTTTTTAATTATGTTAAAATTTGTAATTTCTTTAATTTTTTATGTTTTTAGTTCTTATTAGCAAAAAAAATTGGGGGGTCATTTTAGTTTTTTACGTTTTTAATTGTTACTAACAAAAAAAATTGAGGCGACGCAAGGGGGACACTTTTTGTCACCAGAAAAGAGTTCCCCCGGAGTTTCCCCAAAAAAAGGGACGTGTGGAAACATTTCCCCATCTCAGTTGCGTGGGAGAGCGAGGAAGCACGTCCCCCACCCTGGGGGCACACTAGGGTGGGGAACGCGCTTCCCATGAAACACTAGTAAAAACCACTTCATATCTTTTGTACTTATCCAAAGTGGTGCAGCCCAGAAAAGATGCTATCCCCCGAAAGTCTTACGACACAATTACAACATTTTAAAAACTCAAAGAACTTCAACGACTAACAACTTACACCTGAGGAAATAAATTTTTCCCATAATCCTTGCTCATAAATGCATGTATCACTCAACATGTTACATGTGTAACCATAATAAGGGTTTGTTGTTTTCTATCAAAGAACAAAAAGATTATTCTTCATCCAAAATATGCTCACAGTACACATATTACCTTGGGTCAGTGCTCTTTCTTTCAAAGGGCCTTGGTTTTGAGTTTGTCGAGTTAAAATGTTGAGAGATGAGTATAACAACCATGACAACTATCAAACAACCAACCAGGGAACTGAAGAAGAGGGCACCAGGTTGTCGGGTTTGCACAAATCCATAAATTCCATCAGAAGTTACTAGAATCAGGTCATTCAAGCCATCATTTGAAAAATCACCATATATTATGGGGTGGGTAGGTGGAGATGGCAAGAAGATTGACGTGAGCTGACTACCATCTGGGGAAAGAATAACTGCCTCCTGTTCTCCTGCAACCAGAATCGCTTTATGGGTTCCATGAACATGCAGTGGCAAAGGTTCTAAAGTGGGGATAACCTTTTCTTCAACAATACCCGCAGGTGAAGGCAAATTTGACCAGGTAGCACCAGTTAGTAGTTGCCATCTTCGGATTGCACCCTGGCCATGAATGCCTGGAAAATAAGAAGTAACCTGCGAAACAAAATACTGATTACCTTTAAATCCAAAGGGAAATAATAAAATTAAATGAAGATGATGCAATTCAAACTTGATTGAGAAACAAATTAGAGAGTAATAGAGATATACCTCTCCTCGGCTTGTCAGGAATATTACATCACCATGGCTTCCTTTCCGATGCTTGTGTCCATCATTCCTGGGAATCAGGATAGGCGTTGCTACCTCTAGAGGAGTAGCATCAAAAGTGCGACCAAAAGCTCGTGATACACCAAATGGGCCATGCCTGCAGATAGAGGCATT
The DNA here is from genome assembly GCA_031772625.1 of Pinus tabuliformis. NCBI lineage: Eukaryota > Viridiplantae > Streptophyta > Pinopsida > Pinales > Pinaceae > Pinus > Pinus tabuliformis. The sequence continues at coordinate 158,189,952 of CM062807.1, read as the reverse complement.
AAAAAGTTGCTCTCGCACTGGAACTCCAGAAGTAGCTACAGCCCAACAAGGTTTCAGTACTTCCATTGTTCCAGTTGCTACAGTCTGTTCAGTACCACTTCCTCCAACAGCCTGCAGAAAAATCCACCACCATTGCAAAAGATAAATAATCAATCAATTTACTTAAACGACTAGTATATGTATCATAATTTTTTTGATAGTGCAACTTAATTATTTCAAATATACACCAGATTTACAATAGAAGAAATAATAAAGCTCCAAGAGACATAAAAATTTTTGAAATAGTTTGCATTTACTCTGCTCCCATTTCCAACAAGATACAATCCACTGAAGTAAAATCCAACCATCTAAAAAATTATATAGGGTGAAGAAGCATGACTTGACTAAACGCACAAGGATTGCATATTGATACAAGCCTACAAGGAAAAACAAGTTTCTTTCACATTACAATGTACATGGTTGAACTGCAGCAGATTTAATAAGATTCTATTATTCCCATGACATTAAAGTGAATAATTTTGTGCCTGAAATATCTGGAAAGCTGTATGGTGGGAAAAGGGTCACCTGAATATGAGGAGTTTATATGTTCAAACATCTCGACTATGAAATGAAAGAATTGAATCTCCTACTCGATAAGGGTCACCTGAACACAACAGCATATGGTAGAAACTAATTCCACAACCTGTCTTCAAATTTCTAATATTGTGAGTTGGCTAAGGAAGAAATAGTGAGTCTTAGATGCGAAATCTGCATCAAATTTCTCATTAAGTGATCTAATCACGAAATTAAAGGCTAAGAGTCTGTCTTCCACTTAAAAAGAAATTGTTGTACTAAATGGTATAACACAAATGGATTCAATTTGCATTACCAGAAACAAAAAGCAGCTATAGAATACAGAAAGGGGAGCAAATGGTTATGGGGTAACAGACTTTTTAAGGTTTACAATAAGTGAAAAAGTACATCTTGTTCCACTGGAACCACCTAATCCCCTGCTATATGAATGAGAGAACTAGACAGCTGCCCACAACATGCCTTCAAATATCCTTCTGGCTTCTATCACCTATTTTCATGGTTGTTTTCGTACAGTGAGGGTTTATTTTATCAAGTTGTACGAGTTTTATTTTGTAATAATTATGATTGGAAAGGATAAAAATAAGAAAACTTAGAATGTAGAAACCCCAACAAGAAGAGATTAGTTCAGCTGGACGGAGTGGCAGGGTCAATTATCCCTTGTGATAGGAAAAAACACAGCAAAGCGGAGGTGCTTGCTATGCGGAATATTTACAGTAGTTATTTTTCCCAAGCCAGTATCTGCAACAAGACAGCATGTGGTTTTCATCAATGGCCTTGTACCCAAGCTGATGTAGCTTCGCACTTGCACTCACCGTGATGATTAATGACACACGTGAGGGAAAACTGCAGAAGCAGCATGTATATTACTGATTCCTCTCAGAAATATTGATGGGATGTTTTCTATACGTTCCAAAAAGGAGACAAGGGACACCATTGCCCACCATTTGACAAGTTACTCCTGTTTGGTCAGTAAAAGAAACATCGAAAATGATCTGAACTCCACTACACATGGTTCTGAGCCCGGAAAACTTGGTGACCAAAGGGATGGGATGGAGGCCACCCAATCCAGAGGAATAGGCAGGGGGAGACCCCCAAAGCCCCAAGTCATTAAGGGAAAGGCCCCAGCCGCTTCATACACCCACAGGCAACTCACAGATAACAAGCATTTAGCAGACGCCCGAGGGGTTTAATTTCAGGCACAAGCTTGCTACTATGCAATAGCTGGGTAAGCTCAAGAACAGGGTCTGTTGGTAGAGGCAAAACACCCAGAGTCAGATAGTGGATAAATAAATAGAGAAGTTGGCCGCAAACACAGGCATCTCACGCAGGAGAATTATCGAAAACAATAGAATAATGGACTTGTATTGGCACACCACAATAGAACAGAGAAGGACAGCCCCTCCTGGAGCACATTCTAGACATCCTCCAAACAATGGAAAAAAAAAATATTATTTTCTCCAAGAAGAAATCCACAACCTAGACACTGTAACTGTCTGCTCAGACAATAAACATGCGTATGGCTACTCAGTAGCAGAGGAGAAACCAGCATTCCTAACTGGAAGCACACCATCCCATTGGACGACAAGGAAGCTAAGCTAGAGTCTCATGACTCAGGTTTTTCTAGTCATTTTTAAAATATTGCTGGTAATGGTAGGCTTAAGTCTCACAGTTCAGATTCAATGTTTTAATTCACGGAGGATTGGGCTTGTTGTCACCCAATTCCACCTGGGATTATTGTGGAGAAAGTTTCTAACTCCACTTCGTGTGGCCTTGGGGGCAAGTTGTAAGTTGGGGCTGTCACCCAATTCCCAACTCATCCGTCTAGGCTAACTCCTAGCGAAGTCAAGGGGGGTAGTCCCTAAAGAAAAAAATAAGGCTTGATTAGTGCTATGCTAAACAAGTTCTAGGAGTTAATATGACTTGGAACCAATTTACAATTCACCATTAACAAGATAGACCATCACATGTGCTTCAAAATAAGAAATGATTGCACAAGTACATAAGTATCACCTATCATTCATGACAAAATATATATGAGATTGCCAAAGAAATGAATGAAATACTTGAACAATATCAAGATAAGATCAATAAAGGGAACAGTGCCAATAATCCAAATAGATGCTTGCAAGAAAAGTAAAGTACTTGGAAATGAAAAGACCAGAAAGCAAAGTACTTGAAAGGAGAGCTTTAAAATAAAAGTTGCTTAAAATAAAGAGCTTTGAGATAAGAATTTGTCAATCTGTAAATAAACTTGTAAAACAAAAGTAATGACAACTCAATCACGTACACAACACGAAATATAAAGTGTGATGAATTGCCTCTTGGTTAATTTTAGAATTAATTGGGTTGTCTCTTGAGTTAGTGCAAATTAGAGAGAGATTGCACCTAATCTAATGTGAAACTTTTCCTCGAAAATTTATCCTAGCAAAGATAAGGATAGTTGCAAGGAGATCCAATGTGGGGAAGCTTAGCTTCAATGAGTACCCACCTGATTTCACAAATCATCCCACTCACAAGTAGATCCAACACTGGGCTCCCCCAACTTAATTTATCAAGTCGAGTGTTTACCGTATCCAAGATTGGCAAAAGAGATGGGTGAAAAGGGACCCTATTAAACTATACAACCAGTTAAGTTGGAGGTTAATTTCTTTAAGTGCAGAAGAACTAAAATCTAATGGAACTAGCAAGTTAAAAAGATAAGCTAAATTATGAGCGCAAAAAAGAAAGAATATGAGAGGATTGAAATTGCTCAACTTTATGATAAAGACGGCTTCCATAAATAGATGATGCTTTAAAAAGAACAAGAGCAACTTATGAGGAACTACAAGCAAATAGGAAAATGAAATTGTAATAGAACAAGCTATGAATAATAGTTAATTGCAAGGAAAAGGAATGTTCAAAATAGATGAAATTAGTTCATAAGACTCAAAATAATTTGCATGTGAAGTTTAGAGACTTTTTGTTTGAACTATGTTGCATGAAATAAAAATTAATGATAGTGAAAGCGACAAAACTAAATCATCCAACCATTCAATCAATCACATGAATACCTTTCCAAAATGGGGAAGAGTGGGATGCTAGAACGAACAAAGTTCGTACTTCAAGTTAAATACTCCAAAAGGCTTGGAATATAAATATCTCCATTGAGGATACAATAACATATATTGAAATTTATGAATGAGAATAATACAAATGGAAGTGAGGGTTTGCTTTTATACCCTAGGCAAGTACCTCTTCATGAAAGGTCATGTCCCATTTAGACATGCCTTTTTAGTACTAATTACTAATAAACTAATCATTATTTATATATATACTTTATTCATAACATTGTCTTCCTCAAAAAGCTTTGTCTTCAAAGCTTGTTGATGAAAAGGCTTGATCCCTTTTTTGTTTCGAATGTCTTCTCATCTCGGAATTGTCATCTTCATTGATACAAGTTGATATTATCCTTGGAGTGATATATAAAATCGTCGCACAGAGAAAGGATCTGACCATCCTAATCAATCTTCTGTGGAATCTTCTGGTTACTAAAAACATGAGATGGATTTTTATCACATGATTGAATTATGGTGACATCGATGTTCTTGGGAACATAAGTCACTTGTTTCTGGTTGAGATATCTAGTTTTATAATTTGGATGGCGATAAGGAGTTCTTGTGATGTGATCTATGAATTTATTTGTGGTAATTTCGTGGTTTATTGAAGGAATCTGATTTCTTTCAGGTACAAAAGTCACTTGATTAATTGTGAAATCTTCACTTGAAATTTCCATTGCTTGAACTGCAACTTCTGAGTACATCTTCGCTTCAACTAGTTTATCCTCTTCTTGAATTGTGATATTGACTGGATCAATATTCGTTCCCTTATCTTCAACTTGGACTGATATGACTGGAGATTATGATACTTCTTCTTGAGTAAGTTGTTCTAACTTGTCTTTTAGTGACTTTTGTCACTTTTAAGCTTCTTTATTTGTGTAAAAAGGTTTTGATTTGTCATTCCTTAGACGTGAAAGTTCTTCTTTTTCTGAATTGTTGACTTTAGCCTTAAAATCCTTCTCTTCATCTTTTAAACTTTTGATTTGTTCTAATAATTTTTTATTAAGGTTCTTTAACCATAAATTTTCCTCTTCTTGTTCAGATAGGTGCTTCTTGAGTTCCTTCTTTGTCACCTTAGTCTTCTTGACTAGTACAATTAATTTTTCAACGTGGTCCTTGAGGCAAGAAATTTCTTTTTTCTTTTCCATTACTTCTTTGTAATGCATATCCGCAAGATCTTCATATTCCTGTTGTAACGCTTTTTTGTTTTGCCAAAGTTTGGTTATTTTGTCTTTCTCTTGATCTTCCAATTGCACTTTCTCGATACACTGGATTACATCGTTTTGTAGGAGTGATGATGAGCATTCCACTTGCAATTTGGATTCCATTTTCTTTGTTTCCTTACTAAAATATGCATGTTGTTGCTTAAATATTGCCATTAATTGTTCTATATATCTTGTTAAAGATTGTTTTTGTGCATCAATTAGATATTCGACTAAAGTAAAAGTTTTGTAACATTTTGTGCAAACCACGTTTTGATTTTTAAATGATTCTTGACAATTAGAATTTTATCTCATATCTGCCCTCTCTACTACATCTCCTCCGAACACTTTAGGAAATAGGTTGATTGATAGCGGTGCCTCAAAGCACTTCATTGGGTATAAGGAAGCTCTTTCAAATCTGATTGAAAAGGATACAAATTTGGAAATTATCCTTGGAGACAATGCCACCTATCCCGTGAAGGGAGTTGCGAATGTTACTCTTCAATTGAATCAAGGTAACACCATTCATCTACAAGAAGTACTATACGTACCCGATCTAAAGAAGAACCTGGTATCTATCTCAGTGATGAAGGACAAAGGATTCAAGGTGGCATTCATCAATGGAAAGGTATGTGTGTGGAATAAAAATTTCAAAGATGCATTTACACTTGGATTCATGGTTGATAGCGTATATCAAGCTGGGGAAAGTCCATTGGGAGCTATGTCTTGTGAAACATCACTTCAATCCAAACTATTGCACCAGAGGTTTTCTCATCTACATTATAAGGCTCTACCCGATGTGAGAAAGATGGTGACAGGTGTTTGTCAAGGGTGTGCCGAAAGAAATCATACAAGGGGACCATTCCCCTCAAGTGATAGCAAGACTACTAACATATTGCAATTGGTTAATTTTGATCTATCTTGTATGATGCTCGTGAACTCATTGGGAGGATATTTATATTATGCTATCTTTATGGATGATTTCTCTCGCAAGACTTGGACATATTTCTTGAAGAAGAAGGACGAAGTATTCTCATGGTTTTGATCTTTCAAAGCTTTGGTCGAAAATCAAACCGGGAAGAAGATCAAAATATTGAGGACCGATAATGGAACCGAATATGAATCAAATGAGTTCAATAATTATTGTAGAGACGTTGGCATTAAGAGGGAGACTACTACCGCATATACTCCTGAGCAAAATGATGTTGTTGGAAAGAAGAACCGTTATATCGTAGAAGCCACTGGTGCCATGCTTCATGATCAAAGCCTTCCAAAGTTCTTATGAGCCGAAGTTGCGAACACTGTCGTGTATGTTCAAAATATATCCCCTCATCAAGCATTGGACTCCAAAACTCCCGAAGAAGTTTTCACTGGTAAGCAACCTGATGCTTCTCACTTTAGAATTTTTGGTAGTCCCATATATTTTCATGTGCCGAAAAAAAAAAGAGAAGCAAATTGGATGCTTCTGGGAAGAAAGGAACATTTGTGGGCCACAGTGAAACTTCTAAAGCATATAGAATCTATGTGCCTGGTCAAAGAAAAGTGGAGATAAGTCATGATGTCACCTTCGATGAGGATGTTGCCCTTGGGAAGATTATTAACCTTCCTATTCCAAGGAAGGAAAAAGAAGCAAATTCAGGAAAGCAGGGAGAATCGCGGGATGAGTTGATGCCTGATGCTGAAGGACCAATGGATCCACCCCCTCATGAGCCCTCCTCAAAAAGGAGACCTTCATGGCTTAAGGAAAATCTCAAAGATGTCGAGAGACATGTTGCACCTAGGGGGACGTTTCGTGAAAGTAGGAAGCCGAATAGGTACCAAGGGTACTTGACTGCAATAGCACCATTGTTCAATCTGAGCCTTGCACATTCAAAGAAGCTATAAAGCACCAAGTTTGGAAGGATGTTATGAACGAAGAGTATGAATCGATTATGAAGAATGATGTTTGGGATGTAGTCCCTAGACACAAAGACAAATCCGTTGTCACCTCGAAATGGCTCTACAAGATCAAGCATGCAGCTAATGGAAGTGTTGAAAAGTTCATGGCTAGATTTGTTGCTCAAGGCTTCTCTCAAAAGGAAGATGTGTACTATGACGAGATATTTGCACCTGTTGCCCGATATATCACCATTCTTTCGATTATAGCCCTTGCTGCCACGCAAGGATGGCATATGCACCAGATGGATGTCAAGACCCGCCTTCTTACATGGTTCAATTAAGGAGGAAGTCTATGTAGAACAACCCGAGGGGTTCGAAGTTCAAGATCGTCAGACACATGTATGCAAATTGAAGAAAGCCCTCTATGGGTTGAAGCAAGCTCCCCGAGCTTGGTATGAAAGGATCGACAGCTAACTGATGAAGCTGGGATTTACAACAAGTGAAGTTGATCCAAACCTTTATTTTAAGGTTGAGAATGATAAACCTCTCATCTTGGTTCTTTATGTAGACAATCTCTTTATGACAGATGCCGACCCTCTTATTCATCAATGTAAGAGGGAGTCGGCTTTCAAATTCGAGATGAAGGACCTAGGATTGATGCATTACTTCCTAGGGTTGGAGGTCTGGCAATAGCTAGGTGAGATTTTCCTTTCTCAATGAAAATACATCGTGAAGCTAGTTGAAAGATTTGGGTGGTGGACTGCAAGTCCGTGACTACTCCGATGGAACTTAACTTCAAGAAGTTATGCGGAAGTGTTGCTGGGCCCGATTTGGGAAATCCTTCTAAGTATCGTCAACTCATGGGGGCCTTGATGTTCTTGGTGAACTCCTGTCCATAAATATGTTTTGTAGTGAATACATTGAGTCAGTTTATGGTTGAGCATCACCACATACATTAGATTGCTACCAAGAATCTCTTGAGATATCTCTGGGGCACAATCACTTATGGACTGAGATACACTGCTGAGAATGTGAGGCTCCATGGTTACTCTGATGCAGATTGGGCTGACAGTGTGGTGGATCGCAAAAGCACATCTTGATGTTACTTCTCTCTAGGTTTTGCTTGGATATCCTAGATGAGCAAGAAGCAGAAGTCAGTTGCTTTGAGCACCGTTGAGGCTGAATACATTGCTACTAGTATGGCCTCTTGTGAAGCTGTTTGGTTGAGGAAACTCTTTAGTGAGTTGTTGGGCATGTGCTGGATACCATCGTGATCTATTGCGACAACCATAGTGGGATTCGTATTTCTAAGAATCTCGTGTTTCATGACCGCTCCAATCATATTGATATCAGGTACCACTTTATCCAAGATATGGTACAACGGGGAGCAATAAGGCTCCGTCATATTGGGACTGATGATCAGGTCACTGATATTCTTACGAAGCCCCTACGGAAGGTCAAATTCTTAACCTTTCGTGAATGACTTGGAGTCGTGGAGAGACCCTCTTATGAGGGTCCCATATGAGATGGATCTTGACCTCTAGGAGCTCCATGGGGCTTGGCATACTTCTTGGAGCGATGAGCGACCATAGGGTGAGTGGTTCACCTTCTCCTAATGGTGAACGATGTACAAAGTGAGTGGTTCACCTTCCCCTGTGATACCCCATGGTTAGATATGCATAGGATGAGTGGTTCACCTTCTCCTATGGCATATGAGCAAGATGAGTGGTTCACCTTCTCCTATGGCATATGAGCAGGATGAGTGGTTCACCTTCTCTTGCCGGCACATCCTACCCATGTAGTCTGGGACTCATGGGAAGTACCTCTCATCTAGCCAATGAGTAGGGAAATGAGGATAGGGACCATAGTACTACCGATGAACGCAGTGTGTACTACTATACTCCCTATGCTAGGATGTATGATATTGATCTAGGATCACTGGTAACTGACTTCAGGTCAATTAAGAGTGGTATGACACACTCTCAATTATCAGAGACTGACTTCGGGTCAGTGGGGAATGGTATGGTACATTCTCGATCATTTCTTCTTTCTCCACGGTTTAGCAGAGCAGAGCAGAGACAGGGATGATACAGATTGTCAAACAGTTTGGCAGGTGAAGTTCTCCCTAGTTGAGAGGGAGTGTTAAATTTGGAAACTAGGGCCAAACCTCACCTTGGACAACTCATATGAGGTAGCTGATATTTGTATTGGATTCCTCTCTCCGAGAGGTGTAGGATTGATATATAGATGATCTCATTCTGACATGTACAAATGGAATTATGAATTTATTTTGTTTATGGACAAATTGTCAAGGTCGGCCAACAAACTAATATAGGCTCAGAAGCCCAACAATCACATCTATTCATCCTCAACGTTTGCATATAAATACAAGGTGCCTCCTCCTCATTTAGACACTTCACTCACTCACTTATCTCTCTCTCCTTCATTGATTGGGTACGGATTTCTGAGGCAACTCTCCACACGTACGAAGAAGGACAGTGTTGTTATTGCGTTAACTGAAGTTGCAGGAAGGGTTTTTTACCAACATTGACCGTTTGACTGCAGTTTTCTGAGGGTTATCTCTATTTGGGAAAGCTCATTTATGGGCACAGAAAATGAGGTAGATTGTAATATTTGACCAATATTGACTGCAGAAGGGTTTGATTGCAGCATTGACTAGGTTTGACTTTATATTTTCGCACTGTTTTTGCGCTGATTTGATTTGTTGTTGGAGGCCAAGTTGACCAACTGTGATCGAGTTGTTTTGGAGGTCAAATTTTGCCCAATTGACCAACATTGACTTTCTGATTAGGGCTTTTTGTAGCTGTTGTTTGTTGGGGCAGATTTCAGTGTGATTGGGCAAGTGAATATTACATATTGTACTCTCTCTCACTCTGCTGAACTTTTGAAGAATAATAAGAAGAATTGATCAAAGGGTTTCCCTACATTGGGGTGTGTCCCTGGTTGGCGCCATATCTTGTGTTCTCTTGTCTTGGCTTGTCTTCTACTTTTATTGTTTATGTTTTATCTACTTTTTATTGTCATGTTGATGTGATTGCTAATGTGGTTATTGATATCGGGCTAATAAGAAAATTGAAGTAAAATTGCTCTTAAGCATAGAGCATACCATTGTTATCTAAAATTAACAATTTTGATGCATATATGTCAGCAAAAGCATGTAGAATGATGAATTAGTTATAAAAAGCATATGAACATGGATTAAACCATATAAAATCAATCATATAGTAGTTATACATTATAATCTTCATCAACCACAAGTCCACAAGTTACAACATCTCGATCCTCATCATGTTGGTTGTGGAGTCTGATTATCTTCCTGGCTCATAGGTCTTGTTTCAATTGTGTTTGGATCCCAATCCCTAGAGAGGAGGTGTGGGGGGGCCTTGGCGCCCCCGCGCCCCCCCCCCCCCCCCCCACTAGTCTTATTCTCATCATATTGCATAATCTTGTAGAGATGTTTTCTTTACACAAGTATATGAACTAGTGTAAGTTGTTTTACAGTGGAATTGTGTTGACAGTGCTGGAAATCCATCAACCAAGGGGGTCTCCCCAATGTGAAGTCCCAAATAGAGCTCACACTGTTTGGAATAGGAGCCCCATCCAGGATATCGGCTCAGCTACCATGTATTCTTATAGGTTTGCCTTGGCTACAAAGTTCAGCACAAGAGAGTTATGCACAGGCAATCTCAGATCAGCAAGTGAGTATGCCTTTGGAGGTTGAGTTCATTTTCCTAGCAGTGCAAGTTTTCCAAAGGGCATCAGCCAAGGCTGCAAGTGTGACCAATTCAGGATCTAGAGGGAGGCAGAATTGATCAAAGGAGGCCAAATTGCTTCCAGGAGGGTATATCGGCTTGTAGAAGTGACGATATTAATTTCCCAGAGGTTTGCTTATTTACGGAAAATGATTGTAATTTCTCCATCATAGATTTTGTTGAAAAATCAATAAAATTACTCATTTGCAGAACTAGTTTTCCCCACACTAGGGCTTTCCAGGGACATTTCTCCAAGAATATTGGTGTTGATTATTTGTGTGTGTGCAATAATTTTCTCAGTTCCTGTGGTCCATTTATTTTCTGTGAAGTTGCAGTGGTATTTTATTTAGTATTTGTCGAAATTAGTTGCAGAAGACAAATAATCAATTGATAGGTGAATAATAACCAATTAACTGCAACAGCTTTTATAATTTCACAGGGAGCATTTAAAATTTGTTGTTCCAACACTTTTCCTTCTCACTAGCTTTGTCACATACTTTTACAGGGGTGTTGAACAAAAGACCAAAAAAAATTTTGCAAAGAAAAACTAGGGAGCGGAAAAAAAATTTGCGAGAGCACACTCCCGAAAATCGATCCCATATGGGAGTGATTCAGGAGCATGCTCCAGGGGTCGGTCACCCCCTGAGCACTTTCGTTCAAAGTGCACTTTGAGAGCAGGAATGAGGGGTTTTGTTGGGGGGGGGGGGGTGGTGGTGGTGGGGTAGGGGGGTTGCTTCCCCGCAGCACTATCATAGACACTCCACCCAGGACTATCAAATTGCCAAGTGAGGAAGCGAAGAGGAGTTTGAAGGTGAAGTAATTGACCTGCCACCCAACCCTGACCATCAATTCGTTTTAAGCCACAGAAAAAGAGAGAGGCACTTATTATGCATCAAAGAGACATAAGAGAGGACATAATGCTCTCAACATCTCGCCTTTAAGGACTACTCTGTTATAGACAAAGAAATTCATATTTGTTGATATATTTCACAAAATGAATGGAGACTTGTTGAATAACTGACTAAGTAATTGACCACTGCTGAGAGAGTAAGCAAAGCAGACTGTTGGTCTCTAGCTTTACTCGGCAGATATCGAAGGGATGAAATCTCTATTACCCTACGCCATCTAGCTTTACCGGCAGATATCGAAGGGAGAAATCTCTATTTTCCTGCCACTGTTATTAGCTGTTTCCTGATGCTAAAATTCAACTTTTCTGCCTTCTATAAGGGGTTGTAAATTTTCTATATTATTGGTACACAGCTTGCTCCAAAAAGGCCTGCATTTAATCGCTATGGGCAGCCAGCCAAATGCTGAGAATTCTGTACAGAAAACCAATCCTTGACCTAGAGAACAAATGCAGTGTACCAAATTTTATTTATACAGGCCCTATGGTTGCTAAGGACCAAAATATATAATCATGTGATCACATTACAAGGCTTCCAAAAACTAATTTCTTTAAAATAATGCAGGCTGACCAATCACAAATATGTCTACAAGCATGGAATGTATAAGTTTTTCAGGTTTGTAACAAGTATTATCTGCTTAATAAATAGAATTATTACTGGGAGTGGAGAGTGGGTCCATTGTAAAATTAAAAGAGATCAAGACGAAAAGAAAAACAAAAGGTGAAGCCGGGTGACATCCATAGAAGAAATTTAATTGGTTCTAATATCATGGTCCTGATACTTCACTAAAAAATCATTACTGTAACCTGGAAAAATATATTATTAAAATGATCAAGAAAAACTACTCCAATGATTCAAAATCAATATGAACAACAAATACAACAAAAATACCTGAACATGATCTAGCACTCCATCTCCATTTATATCAGCATGCAGGCCACCCTCTTGCAGATGAAGCTGAAATATTGACCAAGCTATTAGATAAATATTTAGTTTGTATTAGAAGAAACATATTAATAGCATTTCTCCGAGAAGTGTCAGGAAGACATATGCTTACTAAAATAATAGATTCCAAAGCAGACAAACATTTTCTAACCAAAAATAAGATTATTTTTATATATAAGATACACTAATGTGCTTCACATTGTTTCAAACCAATTAAGGAAATGAACATTGACAAACCCAAATAAATACACACACACACATATATATCATCATTCCAACTATAAGATCGGATGTTCATACACATCCTTGGTTTGCATTTAACCTAAAGAATGTAAAGACTTGCAACTAAAACAATTAAAAAGAGAATGCCTAGTGAGCAGTTCTGAAAAGAAAATGTGAGTTGTCTTCCACTTCAGGAAGCTTTGTCCAAATCAGAATTGCCATGTTGTTGATTTTAAATCATAAAATATAATTCTTTATATATGTATATATGCATGGAGCAGTGGAGTCAAGCGGAGTCTCTATGAGAATATGTCAAGCTTCAAGGATGCCTTCTTGGGTACACTACCTTCTGAGGCAGACCACTTGGCATATTCAGAAGATATTTGGAAGGATGTGATCCCTCCCAAGAAACCCTGTCCAAGGTTGCCAGAGAGCAGGGTGGAGCGGGAGCATCAAGAACATCATTTTCCAAAAATACTTGGGCACAGAGCATGTGTGTGTGTGTGTGCATATACAAAAAAAAAATCCTGAATGCTAAAGTAGTTGCAGATTATATGAAAACATGCATATTTGTACATCAATGAAGATAGAAAGTTGAAACAACATCCATATTACATTGATTAATCATTCCAGTATCAACCATATAGATTCTACCAATTACAAACAAACATACAAATTTTTAAACCATATAATTGGAAGTAGACCATTAACCTATCATTGAAATATGTTATCCAGAAACTACCAACATGACAAAGTAGGAATTTTTACAAAATAGTTCATCTACACACTGAAGAATAAAGACCGAAAGGTCCAAAACACTAATCCATCATCTATGACAAATAAAGTCATGAAAGAGGAGAAACAATTTTCTGATATCTATCATTCTATCTACTCTTCTCTCTTCCTTGCACCATCATGAATATTGTGTGGACCTCCATTGTAAAACCCTAGCTTCTTTCATTAATGGATTTCTGCAGGAATTTTACATAACATCATTGAGACCAAAACCTGGTGGGTTGACTCCCTGAAATTGCTTGTTTCATATCTCATCCCTAAAAAAGAGAGATTCGACCTCCTGGAAAATGCAAAATTCAGCCCTCTTCAAAGCAATTTGGCCTCACAACTACAATAATTCCAGCCTCTAATTGTATGCAGCCCTTTGTGCAAATGTAGCTCGGCCTCCCAATAGAGGCTCAAAACAATTGTAATTTGGCCTGTTCTGACAATACTCGGTTAGCACCAGCGATTCAAACCACGAGAGGGATAAACTCACTCCTCCAAGGCAGTAATTCAGTCCACACAAATTTGACAGAAATGGATTTCCCAGACCCTACTAATTCGCACTAATGAATTCAGCCTCAATAAACTCTTTGTTAACTTGGCCCAGGAACACAACTTCAACTACCAAATTAATTAACTCGGCCTCATTGATTCGTTACTGCAATTTGCACTAGCTGCTTAGGCAATCTGGGGCTTCAACAGTGGATCATTTCGGCCCTCCTTCCATAGGCCAATTCACTTCTCTAAAGGATAAAAACTTGGTCCTTAAAAAAATGAACAAACACAGCCTCCTAGATAGACAATGGATCAGCCTCTTTTTGATGGTTATGCATTGTTGATTTGGGGTAGCATCGGATGTGCTATAGCCATGAAAATTGGTGGAGAGGCTAAAGCACATGAAATCTCCAAGACCCAAAAATGGTTTGGGCAGATTCTAACCGGTTTGGGAGATATTAAAATAATTAATATTTTTAATGGAGTTCCTAAGTCTAAACCTAGGAAAAATAAAATATTAATGGGTATTAATATAAAATTGGGTTAGAAGGTTCAAAAAGTCACGGATCAAGCCAAATCTAATCTTAGCCGTTGACTAGAGATGTAATCTCGGCCGTTGACGGACCAACAAGAAAAGTATAAGAAGAGGCTTGAGGGTCAGTTGGAGAATACACCAGAGTGATCAGTCATTCGATTTACTAGAGCAGGGTTGCTAAGTAAAGTCGAATTAGTGATGAGCAGCAAGGGGCAATGAGTACTAGACAGAGAAGCAGAGATAGTATCGAGAGACTAGCGTAGAGGTAGAGAGGTAGACACAGAAGCCAGAGTAGGCCACGTAGAGCCCAGCAGAGACCGCGCAGAGCCCAGAGGGCCTGCATCATCCACATAGAGGGCAGTAGGAGTGACGTAAAGGGTCCCAAAGGCTGCGTAGTGCCTCAAAGGGCTGATGCAGAGGCCAAGAGGGATGACGCAGTGCTTTAGTGTTGCTGGAGAGGGTTTCGTGGGGCAGGGTTTCTGAATACCTGCTTCCGAATAGAGAGGTATTACTGCCAGTTATTTTTTCTCTGTCGAGTGAACCAGGCACCCAGTTGTACTCAAGGATATACTGCATAATAATATAACACTCAGAATTGCTACACCGGTTTTCCCGCATTGGGTTTTTCCAGGCACGAGTTGTCCAAAAATAATGGTGTCACTTATGTGTTTTCTATTTCTTTCAGTTCTTGATTTGTAAATGGTTAAGACTGTATTGTGTTTATTTCGATGTTTATATGTTCAAATAACTTGTTGGTAATTAACAAGTAGAAGAAATAAACCAGAAGAATACAGATAAAATTTCTAACGGATAGACTTAGAAATTTCAACATGGAATCGAAGCGTGGTTGCAAATCACAGGAGCGCTGAAGACATCAACTAAAGCAGAGCATTTGCAGTAGAATCAGTGGTCCCAAGTGACAAAAGTTGATCCTTGCAGAAAGTGACAGAAGGGTTGATGCAGAGGGACTGCATCATCAATTCGGGACAGAGAGAGGCCAACACAGAGGCTGAGGACGGCAAAAAAGGCTCATGCAGAGCCACACAGAGACCAGGAGGGTTGACGCAGTTGGCTGGGGGAGCATTTCAGCCAGTGTTGAGATTGCACAGACCCTAAAGGCTCATTCCTTTGATTGTTGGGGTTTAGGAAGTTGTGGGCAGTTTGCAAGGAGTGAAGCTGGTGGGGTGTTGTGGGTAGAACAGTACCTAGCAGTGCAAAACCAAGGTAGAGGGAGTCGCTACTGAGGCGGATTTCTAGCCAAGGAATCCGGATCAGTGTTGCAGGTGCACAGAAGATCGGAGAGGTGTGACTCGACAATTTGCAGGAGGATTTCTGAGAGGGAAATCGAGACTTAGAGGGAGTCTAGCATAGAACTTCCAGACGGGAAGTGCCGACTCAGAGGGAGTCGAAGAGAGAACTTCCACAGGAAAGTAGAGACTCGAAGGAGTCGATAGGGGGAGCAAAGAGATGGCCATGAGTGGACTGAGGGATCAGGACAGGTTGGATGTGGCACCCAACTTCGTCATCTGGAAGGCCAAGATCTTGTCTGATATGTGTGCCATGAGTGCTCATGTACCTCTAAAGAAGAGGTGGGGAGACATCAAGTTGTAGTCAGGAAGACTACAGGCGATGGGGGGCATGATCCTTGAGGTACCCAAGCTCTTGGATTATACCTTGTTATGGGATCCCCGAAGAGAGAGTAGCAGGATTGGCGGATGTCCGTAGAAACAGATGCGGATGAAGCCGCAAAGAGTGCTACAGTGCAAGAGTCCTTGGGCAGCGCGAAGCTAGCAGGCTGCAGCAGTGCGAGAGGCACGGAGAGTGTTGCAACAGTGCAGGATGGCACAAAGAGGTTTGCAGCGGTGCGAGATACAGGGAGTTGTTGCAGCAGAGCAGAGGCTGTAGAGGGAGCACTTGATAGCAGCAGAGGGAGCTTCAACATCGGGAGTGTTTCTAGCCTGACAAGGTTGTCAGTAGTTGGGTGGATCAGTTACTTACTTCTCAGTAATTGAGTTGCAATGCAGTAGTACGATGCAACATGATGAGAGGGGGTTGCAGTGCAGATGCAGTGTTGGGAGAAAGGACCAGCAGCAGTGCGGATGCAGAGGGAGTTGTTGTACGGATGCAGCAGTGCGGATGCAGAGGGAGTTGTTGTACGGATGCAGCAGTGGCAATGGCAGGGCCATGGGCAGCAATACAAGATGCGGCCGTGTAGAGAATGTTGGGCGGGGAGGCCTAGCATCAGCACAGGTACACGTGCCATATAATCAAATTGATGCTCAATGTGGAGTATTACTAAAGCACAGTCCTCGCTAAGAGGGAGTGTTGATTTGAGGTAGCATCGGATGTGCTCTAGCCATATAAATTGGTGGAGAGGCTAAAGCACATGAGATCTCCAAAACCCAGAAATGGTTTGGACAAATTCTAACCGGTTTGGGAGATATTAAAATAATTAATATTTTTAATGGAGTTCCTAAGTCTAAACTTAGAAAAAATAAAATATTAATGGGTATTAATATAAAACTGGGTTAGAAGGTTCCAAAAGTCATGGATAAAGCCAAATCTAATCTTTGTCGTTGATTAGAGATATAACCTCATTTGTTGAAGGACTAACAGGAAAAGTATAAGAAGAGGCTTGAGGGTCAGTTGGAGAATACACCAGAGTGATCATTCATTTGATTTACTAGAGCGAGGTTTCTAAGTAAAGTTGAATCAATGATCAGCAGTGAGGGACAGTGAGTACTAGATAGAGAGGCAGACAATGCAAAGAGACCAACGCAGAGGCAGAGGGGCAGACGCAGAAGCCAAAGCAAGCCGTGCAGAGCCTAGCAGAGACAGCGCAAAGGCTAGAGGGCTTGTGTCATCCACACAGAGGGCAGCAGGAGTGACGCAGAGGGTCCTAGAGGCTGCGCAGTTCCTCGGAGGACTAACGCAAAGGGTTTTGAGGCTAACGCAGAGGGCAAGAGGGATGACGTTGTGCTTCAGTGTTGTTGGAGAGGGTTTCATGGGGCAAGTTTTCTGAATACCTGTTTCCGAATAGAGAGGTATTACTGTCAGTTATTTTTTCTCTGCCGGGTGAGCCAGTCTGGCACCATGTTGTACTCGAGGATATACTGCATAATAATATAACCCTCAGAATTGTTGCACCAGTTTTCCCGCATTGGGTTTTTCCAAGGATGAGCTGTCCAAAAATAGCAATGTCACTTGTGCGTTTGCTATTTCTTTCAGCTGTTGATCTGTAGATGGTTGAGACTGTATTGTGTTTATTTTGATGTTTATATGTTTAAATAACTTGTTGGTAAATAACTGTTGGAAATAATACTACGAGGGGGGTGAATCAGTATTACCAGATCTATAATTTTATTTCCCAAACAGATTTATATATACGCTACTTCAATGAAGTGAACTAGTGTGTACACGCGATTGTACTTAAAGCAACCAGCGTATATGCAAAGAACTTTTGATTTAGACAATTTATCATGTATTGAGCTTAAACCAGTATATCAAAGATTTATTAGACAGTGCAGTAAAAGCAAAATAAAGCATCACACATAAGCAACACACATGAACACCAAGATATAAGGTGGAAACCCAATGTGGGTAAAAACCACCTACTGTTGTTATCTCTGTCTTCTTTTAATAATAAGAAAATCTGTTTACAATCTTGTACTAGTGCAGACTCATATCAATATGTAGGCATCAACCATAACTGAATCAATCAATCACTGACAACCCATCATCACTGAAGCAAATCACAATCAATCAATCTAATCATTCAGAACACTATACCAAGAATACAGTCACCAGAACACAAAGCAGAACCCATATCTCTATAACAGCAAACAGAAACAGCTGAAACTTTAAACATCATGCTTCATAAGGTATACGCTACTTCCATGTGTCGAACCAGCGTGTATACACACTTTTACTAAAGCGAACCTACGTATAGATCTGCAAATGCTAACTTAAAACTTCACTACTATTCCAGACTTCAGCCATACCCAAATCATCACATTTACAGAATAAACCACGCGTCAGTATTCAAATCTAGACTATTCAAGATCCAACCACATAATGATAATACTTTTTAAGCCTTTATGATCTTGGTCCATCAACCTTCATCAGCCATAAAGGTGCCTCTTTAGATCAGATCAAGCAAACCATCAGAAGCTCATTAACCTGCATATATGATCCAACACCTCATAAGATATTCAAAATACTTGCACACTTGACCTAATGATCTTCTCCTCCTTATATAGTTTTAGGCCTTTCTCAATACCATGGACCAAAACTACTTAGGACCAATACCTTGGACCAACTACCTCGAACCAATTACCTTGGGTCAAATACCTTGGACCAAGAAATATCTTGGACCAAAAACTTTGTTTTTCCAAGATATATGCGCTTTTCGTTCTGTGAAAGTGCATGTGTATGTATACGCTCCTTTTGTTCAGTAAACATGCGTGTATACGCAGCTTGGACAAGGTGAACCTGCATATACCTCTCTTTCTTCATTCTCTGTAGTCTGATCTATAATTCTTTGTTGTTGACCTATTGCACTGTGAGCTTTCATCTGAGTGAGTTGCCATCAAAGACAATACCTGTATCATAATGCCAACAATCTCTCCCTTTGGACTTGATGGCAACAACAACTCCAATACACTCTCCCCCTTTGACATTAAGGGAAAAGGGTGGACCAAGATATTCTCTCCCCTATGCTATTCATGCTCCCCCTGAGTACATGTTGAATTATCTGATTGAGCTCCCCTTTGTACATGTTGAGATATACTGAAACCATCCATGCTCCCCCTAAGCACAAGCATAGTCTGCAAAAATTCTCCAAAAGAATAACATGACTCTATAACTCAACTATGTGTGTATGACTTTCCTATCACCAATGACTCATACATGCATCCATCTCCCAATCAAGTGGGGATATACAAAATTTGACTCATCCACCCAATCAAGTGGGATATACCAATTGTTTATACATAACAGAAATATAGTTACATCATCCATCCCATGTAAAGTGGGGATACAAATTACATCATTTGTCTAATAGGACTCATTCAAATGTATGAGAAGACATATCACACCCTAGACTTTTACATGACTTAAGCAAAAAAAAGTATAAATATCTGAAGCGATAACTGGACTCTACAATCATAATGCCAACAATGCAAAATGCGAGTGAAGGTTAATGCTCCCCCTGAACTTCTGCTACCTGTGCATTGTTAACAAGTCAATGATCAAGGCATCTTTGTCAGTTAGATAAAATTAATGAACAGAGCATATCAATAGACTGTGATCATCAACATAGACAGATCACCCATATCAGAGCCTGCCCCACTATTTTTCTTGACTAAAAAACATATATGCTCCTTGTCCCACAAAAACTCGCGTGTGTACGCAACTCAACTTCATGAAACACACGTATAATAACCTTTCTCTAAAAAATTAGACTTAACAGCAACATGTTGCAGCAACTACTCCCAGCTTTTGTTTGAGATATTCAAATGTTTCTCTGAGCAAAGGTTTAGTGAATATATCAGCAACCTGTTCTTTGGAGGGAACATACTCCAATTTGACCTTTTGTTCAAGCACTTGTTCACGTAGAAAATGGTAATTGATGGGTATGTGCTTGGTCTTGGAGTGCATGACTAGATTCTTTGAAACACTGATGGCACTTGTATTATCACATAGAATGGAGATGGGTGGAGTATATGTGATCTGAATGTCTTGCAAGGTTTGCATCATCCAAGGTAGTTGTGTGCAGCAAGAGGCAACAACCACATATTCTGCATCAGCTATAGATAAAGCAATTGATCTTTGTTTCTTGCTGAACCAAGACACTAGCCTAGAACCCATATAGAATGCACCACCACTAGTGTTTTTTTTGTCATCAACACTTCTTGCCCAATCTGCATCTATATATGAATGAAGAGTAAGATCTGCATCTCTAAGATACCATAAACCAAAGTCCTGACTTCCTTGAAGATATTTGAAAATTCTTTTGACTGCCTGAAGGTAAAATTCCTTTGGATTTGCTTGGAATCTTCCGACTATTCCTACTGCATGCATGATATCAGGTCGGGTACCTATTAGATATAGTAGACTACCAATCATGGATCTATAAGTTGGTTGATGTATTGCTGCTGATTCATCATTTGAGCTGAGACTGCATCCTGCTACCATTGGGGTACATACAAGTTTAGAATCTTCCATTACGTAACTTTTCAAGATTTGTTTGAGATGTTTGGTTTGTGAAAGAAAAATACCATCTTTATTTTGTTGAACTTGTAAACCAAGAAAATAGGTAAGTTCACCAAGCAAGGACATTTCAAATTCTTGTTGCATTACTAAAACAAAATTCTGACTCATGGATTCTTCATTGCTACCAAAACTGATATCATCAACATAAACAATAATAATTAGCAATTTATCAGTTTCAATCTTTGTATATAGATTGCTATCTGTTGAACCTTTTGTAAAACCTTGTTGTAGATATTTGTCAAGGCGGTAATATCGAGCCCTTGGAGCTTGTTTCAGACCATAGAGGGCCTTTTTGAGTCTGCATACAAGTTTTGCATCATTTCCAAAAATGAATCCTTCTGGTTGTTCACTATAAGCTTTTTCTTCTAAATCTCCATTCAAGAAGGCTGATTTTACATCCATTTGGTATACTTTGAATTTCTGAAAGCTAAAAAGAGAAAGAAACATCCTTATGGCTTCAAGTCTGGCAACAGGTGCAAAAGTTTCTTCAAAATCTATACCTTCTTGTTGAGTATACCCTTTATAAACAAGTATGGCCTTGTTTCTAATGACTTCTCCATTTTCATTTAGCTTGCTTTTGAATATCCATTTAGTTCCTATAATATTTTTATTATGAGGTCTAGGAACTAATTCCCAACTATCATTTTTTTGAATTTGCTCAAGTTCTTCATCCATGGCCTTGATCTAACATTCATATTTGCATGATTCTTTTACATTTTGAGGTTCAGTGGAGGATAGTAATGCTAGATAGCTTGAGGTCCCTGTAATAGTTCTCCTTGTCTGTACACCTGCCTTTTTCCCCTAAAATTTGAGTTTCTGGATGATTTTTTTGAAACTACCTGGACGGAGTCTTTTCTTCTACCGTTATCTCTTCTTCTGGTGCTTCATTGGTTTCTTATTCAATATGATTTTGATTTGATGTGAGAAAATAATCCCCATCTTCTTCATTGTTATAATATTTTGTGTTAATCTGTTTTGAATTTTTACATGTTTCATCAACTACAACATCAACACTCTCAACGATTTTCTCAAGTCTTTTATTATAACATTTATATCCTTTACTTCTAGAAGATTAACCAGGAAGAATACCTTCATCTGCTCTGGGCTCAAACTTACCAAGCTTTTCATCTGTCCTTTTGATATAACATTTGCTTCCAAAAACTTTAAAGTATTTTCCAGTAGGAG
Source organism: Pinus tabuliformis (assembly GCA_031772625.1). Taxonomy (NCBI): domain Eukaryota; kingdom Viridiplantae; phylum Streptophyta; class Pinopsida; order Pinales; family Pinaceae; genus Pinus; species Pinus tabuliformis. The sequence continues at coordinate 158,168,091 of CM062807.1, read as the reverse complement.
TCTTACCATACCAAAGTTCATGTAGAGTTTGAGTGCTATTTATCCGAACATTTGCTTGGTTGAGAATAATTACGGCAGCGAATGCAGCTTCGCCCCAGATGGTTGCAGGACTTCCAAATTCATCTAGCATAAGCTCAAGCCATTTGTTGAACAATTCTGTTGGAAATAGCAACAAGAAATGCTAAAAATAGCATTGCTATAAATAGCATTTCAAGTACCAGTGTTGGACATAGCAACAAGAAATGAAAAAATGGAAAATGCTAAAAATAGCATTGCTATAAATAGTATTTCGAGATAGATTCCAATTTTAGTTAGTCCCTGAACTAAAATTGAGAAGTAAAATTCGAATTTGATCTTAGCAATTGTTTGCAAAATAATTAATTAATTCATCTTGAGTTAATTAGTTGTAGAAAATCAAAATGAAGTCTATGTGAAGACATGCAACAGTTTCTCCATTGATTGAGAAAGTAATCCCTTGATTAAAAGAGATCAGGATGAGTTTCACTTTGAGTTGTAATTAGTTAACTTAGTTATCTGAGTTAAGTACAGTTAGATTAGTTCCAACAGTTTGTAGAACTGATTGTGAGTTCAGTTAGTTAATGCATGCATGCATGTAACTGTTGCACTTCAGGTAACTGAATATTCTCTCATAAATAACTCATGCATGTCAGTTCAGTCAAAGACCCAATTGAGATTAGAGGAAGGGACGATGTACTATCAGTGGGAGGATTTTTCTTATATAGGAAACTCATCCATGAAAAAGGAATTATCTCCTTCAGGATTGCGCAATTACCACTTAGCCAAGTGAGCAATGTGAGGTGGGAATTCACACAAGTGGAAGCACTAGACCCCAGAAAAAACTGTGCAAGGAAATAGGAGGCTTGGAGGGCAGAGGAGAAGGTTTGTGAGAAGCCTTTGACTGTCTATGAGCAGCAGAGGGATTGTATTGAGAGCTAGATAGCTTGTGAACTAAGGCTTTGTGTAATCCAGACATATTTCCACTTGTATGATAATACAGAAATTGGGGTTTTAGGCTGAGGCTTTTCCCGGGTTATTCTTCTATGTTCATGTGTGATTGATTTCTCATTCATCTGTTATGTGTGTTCTATTTGACCTTGTTCATATTCGATTAAGTTTCCGTAAGTTTGTTTGTAGAAGTAGATCAAGTATTTTTCTTTAGTTACATTGCATTATCAGGTGATCTACAGTGGGAAATTCTACATGGTATCGGAGCAAAGGTGATCAAAGCAGTGAACAGTATACGAAGAAGAGAATTCGAAGTAAAATTAATAAAAAAAAAAAAAAATTGGGCCGTGAGTTTTCAAAGCAGATCTGAAAATTTTTGTGCAAAATTTTCAGAAACAAATAGCAGATCTAGATTCCTTGTGGAAAAAGACCCAAATACAAAAAAAGTGTCAGTTGAATCGGAGTTCGGATGAGGGAGATATCATTGATTTAAAATCGACACTTTTTCCAAAAAATTCCGTGGCGGCAGGAAAGATGAAACAGATTCGTGTGCTATCTAAGAACCCGTATGCTCTTGAAGTTCAAGATGCATGCACAGCCTTGAGGAGCAAGGCAAAGGTTAGAGACTTGGTGGTTGAGAGGGAGAGTAAATTACCGCTCAACATGCAGACCTAGAAGAAGTCTCAGACAATTGTGGAGGAGCCACAATTGGAGAAGTAGGGAAGAGACTGAGTGGAGGCATCCACTCATGCAGATACCTCCAGTAGGGAGAAATTTCGAGCCAAGTGGGCAGAGAGATCACATGCATCCATACCTCCAAGTAGGAGGTGGGGCGATGTGGAGCGACAATCCCAAGGAGGCTAGGATAGGGGTAGGATCTTTGAGGTACCCAACCTCTTTGATTAGACCTTGCTACAGGAGCCCCGACAAAGAGTAACAGGATTGGCTGAGTGGGTAGAGGCAAATGCGAATGGAGCATCAAAGAGAGCTACAGTGCAGGAAACCTAAGACAATGCGAGAGGCACAAGAGTTTTGCACTAGTGCAGAATGGCACAGAGAGGTGTGCAACGGTGCGAGATGCATGGAGTGTTGCAACAGCTTAGAGGTCACAAAGGGAGCACTTTTCATAGGATGTTGGGGCATCCATTCAGTTGACTATTGAAGAAACCAGGGCGTTGGGGCATCCTTCCAGTGGGAGCTGGAGAGAGATTATTTTATAGAATTCTAGAAAGTTGTTGCCTTCATTTCAGTTGGGGCTGAAGATTAAAGAATTTATTAGAAAAGCGTTTGGTGGTTTTTTGACCCAAAGGGGGTTTTCCACCTAAAATTCCGGTGTCTACTATGTTCTTTTATTTATTGTTATTACTACATAAACATTAATAATAATTGAAGATTAACTAATTCTCTGAAAATATTTACAAGTGTTAATTGCTAAGCAATATTGATTCCCCTCCACCTCCCCACCCTCCCCTCTCAATATTTCCAACAGTTTGGGGAGTAGGATTCCTTGAGCTTGACGAAACTCCATTTCCTTTCTTTTTCTTGTCACAAGCAACAAAAGTAGGGGGTTCTCCTTCTTCATGCTTTGGAATCCTACCTCTCGAAAAAATGCTTGATTCTTCTTGAGTGCACTTTCCAACAATATCATCAAATGACAGGAAACTGTTATTATTTCTTATGGTGGTAATGAAGGTTTCCCATACAGGAGGGATAGCTCTAAGGGTTACCAACACCAACCCTTGTCAGGTACAATTTCCCCAACTCTCTACAATTGATCTTTAAGACAAGATATCCTCATGACATAGGATTGTACATATTCTCCTTTATTTATTTTCATGTCTTTGAGTTGATCTTTCAAGGAGATGATTTCATTCAAATTATTAACATCATACATGTCATCTAGCTTATCATACATATCCTTAAATATCTTTAAATTTCCAACATACACAAGTAAATGATCATGCAAACCATCAACAATAATTTTCTTTCTTTTAACTCAACTTTCTTGTGACTTGTTCTTGGCAGCAGTGAGAGCATTTTTCGGGTGCTCAGAAACATTTCCTTACATGTACTCCAAGACATCATTATTGTCTAATATGATTTCCAACCTAATCTTCCAAGCAGCAAAATTTGATGAGTCTCTAGTTTCTAAGCTTCGTTCCAAACGATTGTAGATAGGTTGTGGTTCTTATTTTCCAATAAACAAAGTTTCTCCCATCGAAGATTTGCGGTCTGATAGATCCCATGCTTTCTTGATTAGTAATGTCGATGGATCTCCCTTCAAGCGATCAAGCTTTTTCTGAAGGATCTGCTCTGATACCAATTGTTGGAAATAACACTGAGAGGGGGGTGAATCAGTATTACCAGATCTATAATTATATTTCCCAAATAGATTTATATATACGCTACTTCAGCGAAGTGAACTACGTCTACACGCAACTGTACTTAAAGCAACCAGCGTACATGCAAAGAACTTTTGATTTAGACAATTTATCATGTATTGAGCTTAAACCAGTATATCAGAGATTTATTAGATAGTGCAGTAAAAGCAAAATAAAGCATCACACATGAACACCAAGATATAAGGTGGAAACCCAATGTGGGCAAAAACCACCTATTGCTGTCGTCTCTACCTTCTTTTCATAATAAGAAAATCTGTTTACAATCTTGTACTGGTGCAGAGTCATACCAGTATGCAGGCATCCACCTGCAGAAGGCTACAATCTTCTCTCGTTCTCCAGCTACTTAGCCAATATGTTTACTAGTACATAGGTGCCAACCTACAGAAAACTCCACTCTTCCACCAGGAACCACGTTTCATGAATTTTCCGACTGGATGCTCCTAGAACACAACACCACAATCTAAAGGCCACGTTTCATCCAATTTTCATATTGGACCTATCAACAACATTGAAACTCAGAAAATCATCATTGCAATACAACCATCAAATACATTTGCATCTACCAATCACTGAAACTCAATCGTCACTTTCTGAATCAACCACAACTAAATCAATCAATCACTGACAACCCATCATCACTGAAGCAAATCACAATCAATCAATTTGATCATGCAGAACACTATTACTAGAATACAGTGACCAGAACACAAAGCAGAACCCAGAACTTTGTAAAAGCAAACAGAAACAACTAAAACTTCAAACATCATGCTTCATAAGGTATACGGTACTTCCATGTGTTGAACCAGCGTGTATACACACTTTTACTAAAGCGAACCTACGTATAGATCTGTAAATGCTAACTTAAAACATCACTACTATTCCAGACTTCAATCATACCCAGATCATCACATTTACAGAATAAACCACGTGTCAATATTCAAATCTACATTGTTCAAGATCCAACCACATAATGATAACACTTTTTAAGCATTTATGATCCTGGTCCATCAACCTTCATCAGTCATAAAGGTGCCTCCTTAGATCAGATCAAGCAAACCATCAGAAGCTCATTAACCTGCATATATGATCCAACACCTCATAAGATATTCAAAATACTTGCACACTTGGCCTAATGATTTTCTCCTCCTTATATTGTTTTAGGCCTTTCTTAATACCATGGACCAAAACTACTTAGGACCAATACCTTGGACCAAATACCTCAGACCAATTACCTTGGGTCAAATACCTTGGACCAAGAAATACCTTGGACCAAAAACTTTGTTTTTCCAAGATATACGCGCTTTTCCTTCTGTGAAAGTGCGTGTGTACGTATACGCTCCTTTTGTTTAGTAAACCTGCATGTATATGCAGCTTGGACAAGGTGAACCTGCGTATACCTCTCTTTCTTCATTCTTTGTAGTCTGATCTGTAATTCTTTGTTGTTGACTTGTTGCATTGTGAGCTTTCATCTGAGTGAGTTGCCATCAAGGAAAATACCTGTATCATAATGCCAACAATAACAAGTAGGAGAAATAAACCAGAAGAATACAGATAACATTTCTAACGGATAGACTTAGAAATTTCAACATGCATTCCCCTTAATAGCCAATTTGATCTCCCTTCAATGTCAAAACATCAACAAGGGTGGCTTTACAACCACCAAAATTGACCGCCACCAGCAAGGGTGTATATCTCAACACCGAAACTGAGAAAAGAAAGTGGCTTTTTCCCTCTCACAATAAGCCACTCAAGCTCTTGACAATTCACCAATAATTCTTCCCACCCCAATCATGAGCCTCTTTCTCCTTTGAATAATATTTTCCTCCTTCAAAATCCGTGGGTGGTAAACAAAAATGTAATATTCTCTTTTCTAAAATATGCTAATTTAATTCACCAAACTTTTAATTTTTTCTTTGACATATTTTGACAAACACTTTGTGAACAATCATTTTGTCAAACACTCTATGAACAGAGAAATAAACACAAATAGCAGAAATATGTCAACAGCAGAACCAATGTTTTACTAAGCTGAAACAAAGGTTTACATACAAAATGTTGATTGATAAACCTGTGATACTCAGCCTCCCAGAAATGCACTGGGCGCTCTGAAAAGTGAACTTGAACCTTAGTGATAAGTTTGATCTTCAACTAGATTCAACCTCCAATAATGATGATCTCTGCCCAACAAGTAACTTAGCCTAGCCACAATTTAATTGCCCAGATGAAAAACTCGGCATCTAGCAAAATGATCACGGCTCCAGCAAAATCGGCCTCCAATAGATAACAATAGATAATCTCGTCCCCAGCAATAAACTTGTTCTTCAGAATGATCACAATCTCCAAAGAGAATAAAGTTGGCCTAAATATGGCACACTCGGCCTCTAGAAAATGGATGAGAAAATCGACCTCTACAGAAGATAAGTTCAACCTCCAATAAATTTACTCAGCTCCAGTGAATGGATCAAACCTCTAACAAATATTCTGGTGAATCGATCTCAACCCCAGGCAAAAGAATTCAATCTCCAATGGGAAACTAGGCCCTCGTGAAAGAAATGGAAAATAATAATTCATAACAATGTGGAAAAAGTCCCGAAAAATCGAGATTTATTCCTAAAATTACGATTTTTTGTGCAAAAGGATTAAATCGGGTGACTTTTTGGCGATTTTTTCATAAACGAAAAATCGTGATTTTATCGAAATAATCCCAATTTAATTGTGAGTCGATGGAAAAAATCAGCATGAATTTTTTTTCGTGGATAAAGAGCCGCAAAGGGTGATTTCAGTTTAGTTTTTGCTGTGCGTTTTCATTGTTCGTTGTTTTGGCTACTGTGGAGAATCGAGAGAACGAGGGTTACATTCCAAATTGGCAAATCCAACTTCCATTTGCAACTGCCATTGCGTGGAGAGGAGCCGGCAAGGTATGTCCACAGTCCATTGTCAACACTCAACAGTCACAGTTAAACAGTTCTGAGTTTATAACTTAACACCAAACCCTTAACTCGCTGACAGAAAAACCCGTGTAGCAAAACTTTAAACCCTTTCTTGTGGCTGAGTTGGACGATTGTGCACAGAGACAAATTTCCAAACCATATAAGTCAGATTTGGGAGCTGATTAAGTGCATCTGTTATTGTTGAAGGTAACATATATTCCTATAGTTTTCCAAAGATATTTAATTTTAATAACATCCCACTTTTTGAGAAAGGAAAGTACACAAGTATGTGAATTGTCCTCTTGACAGAATACAACCATAAAAGGAAACGTCCATAAAAAAAACCTCAAATCTGTATTCTACACTTTCATGAGAAACCGACTGCACCCCTTAAATGGAGTACAAAACTATTTTTGTTAATGACTATGCCTAAACAATAGTCCACTTATTCAAAGGTGTCTCTAATAGCAATGCACTAGCAAACGTTTATCCTACACTATCATGAGAAACCTACTGTACCCCTAAAACGGAGTACAAAAACTAAGTTTGCGAATGACCATGCCTAACCAATACACTACTTATTCAAAGGTGTCTCCAATGGTAGTGCACTAGCACAAAAATCAAACTAAGATCTAAAATTCTCATATGATGATGCAATAATAAAATTGTGATGCTTTCCAAAAATTAGATTTAAATTGCACCAACTTTCATCTCTTTTTCTGATGACTTTGTGACCTCGTTGATAGCATTTGCCAAGTATTCAACATTGCCGGTAGTAACACCTACCATACTGTTTTAAAAAGAAGCCAGTTAAAAACATTTTAGCTGTAACAAGAGGCAACATATTAAGCATAAAGAACAAAGGAGGAGCAAAGTAATAACTTAAAACACTCCCAAATTACCAAGTCCATTACAATATATGCCCATGCCCTAGATGATACCAAGAGAGAGGTATAGAAAGTTAGAAACCCAACTATGGAATTGCACATTTAAAAGTGTTATAGCATCCAACTCTGCACAAACTTATCCACAGCAATCTGCATCCCATGCCGGTAAACGTACATCTACCAATTAGCAAGGTCAGGAGGCAGTAGCAGAGCTGGATGAGGATGCTGAGGAGGAGGTGACACCATCTAGGATGGGCAGCAGCAACAGCATAACACAGAGGCCACCTCTTCCATCGGCTTCTAGAGGACGATTGAGTCCATTTGATTTTGTATTCCCAAGGGCAGGGTCTTCTTCCTCTAGAGGAAAAGGCAAAGCCATTCCCTATTCCCGTAAAAGGGGAAGAGGATCTCAGTGACTGATTAGTGATTACTTGATGAATTTTAGATGACTCATGATGTACATTTATAATATTTTTTGTTGATATTTTGACTCTTGAGAGTTGAGACTCAGACAGGACTCAAAATTCAGGAGTTGATTCACTATTTTGATATGTGATGTAGCACTGGACTTCATATACATATTATATATTAGCTTTCTTTACATGTTTATGTGGAAATGCATTTATTTGATGTTGTGGATACTCTAGATGTTAAAAAAAAAATTAAAAAAATGAATAATTTTGTGTTTTTTTAATTTTGCCAACTTTTGCAAAAAACTCCCGACTTTGCCGAGTTTTTCAACTTTTGGACCCTTGCCGAATTAATCCTGACTTCGACTTTTTCCACATTGGAAAATATAACTTGGCCTGGAAGCAACAAATTAATTTTCGGAAAATGAAGAGCGATTTGACCTTCTAAGTAGTTGCTTCAAGATTACCTATAAATTTAAGCACATATGGAAAACCTATAAGATTTTCCCACAAGCCAACTAGGGAGGCACTCGAAGTCCACCGAAATCAGTTGAGAACCAACTAGGGTGGCAATGGGTGTCCATTGAAACTAGTTAGAGAGCTAAAAGCCTGAACCCCTTGATCTAGACTCGCTTGAGCCTCAAACAATCATCACGAAATAATCAAACTGAAATGTGAGAGAAATGGCCTTCTCACCCCTTTTATAAGAATTTGTCGAATCTTCTCCAATCTTCTAGAAGTCTCCTTTTTTATTTTATTAATAAGCCACTTACTGTATTTTCCTCCTTACTGTTACCCCTTTTTATTTACCCATTACATAAAAACCCTTTTTCTCCTTTTATTTAATAACTGACTTTTTATTACTAATTAAAATCACCTCTATCTCTAGAAAATGCTTAAACTGCCACCATGATCACACTACCCTCCCAAGGCCCTTTTTTATCATCCTGCCTTGTAGATCTTTTCGTCTCGATTCCAACGATCATTTCAACAAATAATCATCCCAAAACAACAACTTAAGCGTAATTAATTAAAATATGCCTATCAATAACTTTATTTTATGGAAATCATCAGTATGCATCAAAACCAAGATCAAACTATGTAAAATTGATAATGATGATTAAAGATGGCAAGCGATCCCAGTCAGCCCCCATAAAACTCAAAACCCTTTGTGCCCACCAATAATGTAATCTTGCTCCAATGACCTGGCTAACATAAGCTCTAGAGATCTCCCTAACCACATCAGAATATAATCCAAAATTTGGGGACATTACAAAAAGCCATGGGTTACTTTATTTTTCTTAAAGTGATTTTTTGCCACCTTTATTTAATTATTTAATTATTATTTATTGTATTCTATTGACCCCATTATTTTCTATCAATAGCCCATAGGATCCAAGTAGGTCACGACTCCACCTTTTGATGGTTTTATGGAATGGACAGGGACATAAATTACTTGCCTAGAGAATGCCCATCTTGGAAGGAGAAGCATTCTGCATCTTGGAGGCGTCAAACACTAGATGGCATGGGATCTTTCTATTTTGAGACTTGGAGACGGCTCAAGGACACTTGAGCTACAACAATGTTCTCACAAGGGGTTACTAACCCAAAGAAGTACATTGCTTAAAAGGATCAACTGGAATCCATGCAAGCTTGTGTTGGAGAGGTGTGGACGTACCTTGTATAGCTACATCATTTTGAAGTCTTTATTGTATACAACATCGTGTTGGATCATGGCATATGTACTTTAGAGTAGGGTTGCAGAGTAGCACCCTCCCCCTCCCCCCCTCCAACCCGCTCCCAAAGCACTCTCCGCTAGAGAGCGACCTTGGGAGCACACTCTCGAAATTTTCTCCCTATCCTCCCATGGAAAAAAACTGCTCCCTAGATTTTTGGGAGCGAACAAAGGGAGTAGTTTCTCCCTGACCACTCCTGGTCGCTCCAGGAGCGATTTTTTTAAGGTGCGAACGGTCGGGGAGCGGTCAAGAGCGACCACTCCCACCTTAAAAAAATCGCTCCCCATGGGCGAATTGGACAGTCGCGTGACAGGAAAGGGACGGAGGGCAAGGGCGAAAAGAAATAAAAGGCCCTCCTCCCCTCCCACAAATCACCATTTGCACATTGAGAGAATAAAAGAGGGTTTTTGGAATTGGAGCTTGAGTTGAGGAGGAAGATTGAGAGAAAGATTGAGAGGATTGCTTGGGAGCTTGAGGAGCTTGTGTGAAAATTCCACAACCGGAATTCTTACTACAGCAAACTGATGTTACTTCTCCTACTTGTTAATCCAGACAAGTTATTTACTATGTACTATGGAAAATATCGAAGTAAATACTACTGCAGCCTTCCCTTAATTACATTATATGCATAAACAAGAGACTAAAAAAGAACGAAAATACAACACAATGGACATCGTTATTTTTGGACAAATGTCCCCTAAAAAACCCAATGCAGGAAAACCGATGTAGTCGCTCTAAGGGATTTATATTATTAAGCAGTAGTTTTTGAATACAACTTTGATGCCCTTCTGGCAATCTAGTAACAGAGAAAAAGACACTGGCAGAAAACTTAGTGAGATTACCTCACTCCACCCGACAAATCCCAGCTGATCCGACAATTGAACTAATTGTCCCCAGCTACAACTGTGTTGCCCCTTCGCAGTAACTGCATGGGCCTACTTGGAGCTCTCTGAGGCTGTACGTCAACTCTGCGTCGGGTCTCCTTGCCTCCTAGAGCTCTGACGTCAACCCTCCCGACAGCTCCTTGGCAAATTTTGGGCTTCTGTTGGAAGACAGCTTTGCCTCTGCGCTAGCCTTTCTGGCTCTGTGTCAAGCACTGCGTGGGCCCTCTTGGCCTAGCATCAGTCCTTCCTTGGTCTGTGTTGCCTCCATAGGTGATTCTCTACCTCTTTGCTAAGTATTCGGGGTCCCAAAGAAGATACTCCAACCCCAACTATCCCTGCCCCTCAACTGCAAGAAATCTACTCAATCAAATTTCCTCTGAGAACTTCTCACTTCAGAAATTCGATCTCTTGATCTCTCAGTGTGTATTTTCCAAATGACCCTCAAGCCTCTTCTTATATCTTCCTGTTGGACAACCAACGGCCTAGATTAAATCACAATCAAAGGCTCAGATCATTTTGGCTTGATCTGTGGCATTTTCTAAAAGTTTCACCCTTGATTAGATTAATACCCATTAATATTTTAATTTTCCTAAGTTTAGACTTAGGAACCCCATTAAAAATATTAATTATTTTAATAAAATCACTTCTAGGTAGAATTTCCCAAAATTCTTTCTGGGTTCTTTGCAATACCTGTGTCCAAGCTTCCCTGCAAAATTTGAGGCTTAGAGCACATCCAATGCTACCCCAAATCAACAGCTTGCAAGGAAGATTGGAGCTTCAGATTGAAAGCCAAAGAGGTAGGATCTTGACTCTAATCTAGCATTTGAGTTTTTTATATGTTCATTGTTAAACGAAAATGTTCGTTTCTCTCTTTCCCATTCCCATTCGTCCATTTATTACAGGCAAGAAACTATAACTCCACCAAATTTCAAAGAATCAAAACTTCAAACATCATGGCCATATGGCTTGGCATTCTCTTGATGTTGGTTCCTTTTTGTTATTATGGTGTTGGAGAGTAGGAGGAGAGTTGATCATGATGAAGATGAAGAATATGTGGGTAATGGTGGATTTGAATCCCCTGGAGAGGAGGATTACCTTGGTAAGGAGAAAGAGGAGAGTGGAGATGAGGGCACAAAAATGAAAGCAAACCAAACCCCATTGTGGAAATAGGTTTCTAGGCCTGAAGCAAGGAAAAGGGTTGGAACCACTAAATTTACATGCCTCCATTGCAAAAGCAATTACACAGGTTCATACACTCGTGTCAGAAAGCACTTTTGTGGGACAAGACCATGGGATGTAGTTAAACAAATAGGAATCAAAACTTGTGTAAGTGTGACAACACAACAAAGAGCCAAATACATAAGGGAAGAGGAGGAAGCCGAAAATCTAAAAGATCAAAGGGTGACTTTGAACACAATAGCCCACAATCACATAGACAAAAAACTCCACCAACATCCTCCCATGGTAGTGGATATGGAGGCATAGGAACAAACACCCCTTTAAGGCATAGAAACATATCAAATTTCCTTGATGAAGGGTGTAGGAATGATGTGGATTAAAAAAAAATCAAGTTTCTCGATGCATGTGGAATACCATCAATGTTCTTCGCTCACCTTATTGACATGAAATGGTTTCCGCCATTAATGATGCCCCCAAAGGATACAAGAGCCCTGGGTATGACAGGGCTAGAACCGTGGGACTTGATCATGAAAAAGCAAAAATAACACATGCTTTGGGTCAAATGACAAGTTCTTGGAATATGCATGGTGTATCCATTGTATCTGATGGATGGACAAATGTAAAAGGCAAGCCATTGATAAGTGTTTTTGTTGTGTCTAAATGCAGTGCAATCTTCCTTTCAGCATATTATTACTCAGAAAAGTTCAAGACTGCCATCAACATTGCAGAACCATTACTTCAAACAATTGAACATATTGGCCCATACAATGTCATCCAAGTCATCACTGATAATGCTTCTAATTGTAAAGCAGCGGGAGCAATTATTAAGGATAGATACCCCAACATATTTTGGTCTGTGTTTGGTTCACACAATCAACCTTTCGATGCGTGATATTATTAAGAACAAAAACCCTCAATACAAATGGATTGGTGATTTGTACAATAGAGGCAAAAAAATGATAAAATTTATTACAAATCATTGCAATATACATGGGCTTTTTCCCAGTCACTAAAGTTTGGAGTTGTTGAAGATTGCGAAGACTAGATTTTTTAGCTATTACCTCACCTTCAGGCACCTTTTGAAGGTAAGAGAGTCATTGGCTAGCATGGTATCAAGTCAACAATGGCAAGTATTAAAGGGCAGCGCTCCAACCGTAGTTGACAAGCAAGGTTTTAAACAGGTGGAGAACAGTGCTCTTGATGGTCTATTTTGGGGACGTGTGAGGGATGTTTTATAATTCACCAAGCCCATTTATAATATGATTCGTTTTGCAGATACAAATGCACCAGTGATTGGGGAGGTGTATGAGCAGATGGATAACATGTTGGGGAAAATAAAAGATATTGTTCAGGAAAAAGATCCCGACTTGTATGATATTATTCACAAATGTGTGTGCACAGTGAAATAAACTTAATCTTCCACTACATTCCTTAGCGTATATCCTTATGCCAAAATACTACCCTCCATCTTGGTTGGGAAAACCTGCACCTAGGGGTGGGGTTAAAGCCAAACCCGTCCAAAGGTACAACAAGGATATATGAAAGCAATAGATAAGTTGGTACCTGACAAGGAGGAGTGCGCTAATCTGCATCTTGAATTAGGAAGATACTTCACTAGCACTGGAGTGTTTGGTTCTTTCCATGCAATGGAAGATAGGGATAGATTTGATGCTATCACATAGTGGCAAACATATGGCAGGCAGGGACTTTTGCCAAAATTGGAAAAGAAGTGCTCTCACAGGTTGTAAATACTTTTTCTGCAAAGAGGTGTTGAAGCTCCTACAGCTTTATCCATAGTGTGAGAAGAAATAGACTCAATGAAAACCGGGCACAAAGCTTGGTTTATGTGCACTACAACTTGAGGTTGTTAAGTCATTATTGTGATCGGGCTCATAAGGATACATCATATAAAACTTGGGACAACAACCCAGAAAAAGATAATTTGGAGGATGGTGCTCTACATCTAGAAGTATTGCAAACAGAACTTCCAAGAGATGATGATGAAGCAACACCAGCCATGCCATCCCCACCATCTAGTAGCAGTGCTCAAGTTCCAACATGTCGCCACCTCCATCTACATCCACACGTGGAGGGCATGTGGATTCTAGTTCTGGTCGTCCGACTATGCGGGAGGAGACTCCCAATAGCAGTAGACCACCACGACCTTCTCAGAAATTAAACATTTCTCGTGGCAGCAAGAGGAAACAGTGAATAATAGATTTACTTGTATTTTCTATTTTCTAGTACGTTTTATAATTGTTGACTCTTTCATATTTATTATGATAAATTTTGTAAACAATATATGACAATTTAAGTTTGAATTTTCAAGTTGGTAATGAATTATGAATATAATGCTTTGTGAAAGTTGAAAGTTGAAACATTTCATTTCATGTTAGATATTTTTTTTTATAGTTTGGTTACTTGGTAATGGTAATGGTTAAAAGTACAACTTTAGTGATCAATGATGATAAATGTTATATATTGAATTTTGAAAGCTTGAAACTTTTAAGATTGATGAATCATGAGACTCGACATGTTGTATGTTACTAACTTGTGGACGTGGTTGATGAGGATTATAACTTCTAGATGATTAATGTTATATGGTTCAATCCATGTTTTTATGTTGTGTATATCTAATTCATCATTCTACATGCTTTTGTTGACATATATGCATCAAAATATATAAAATATATATTATATAAAAATTCGCTCTCGATTTGCTGCCAAACTAGGAGCATTTAAAAATGTTGCTCCCTGCTCCCCGCTTCTGCTCCCGCTCCCAAGTAGCCTTGATTTAGAGAGGAGCACTTGTATTGGACTAAGTATTCAATGTAGGTTGTTTGTATTGGACTAAAAGTACTCAATGTAGGTTTCTTGTAATAGCTTGGGGCTGTATTGTATTGTTGGCCTCCCTTAACCCTCACATAAATAGAGGAGAAAGAGGGTTCATTCTTATAATCACTCTTAAGTTGAGATGTGACCTAGAGAACAAAGTGCACTAATCTTCTCTTTCTCTTGTTGGAATTTGTCAGTCTAACTTGTTAGAAACCCTTCATGTACTTTTTGATTTATTTCTGCCTACTTGTCCTGATTAATTAACAACTTATTTACCATGTAAATATTGAAAATAGATACAAGTGCATGCTCAACACATTACAGATCGTCAACTGAAGGAAACAAAACAAGCACACAAGTGACACCGTTGTTTTTAGACCCATGTCCCCGTAAAAACCCAATGCAGGAAAACCGGTGCGGCTATCTGAGGGTTTTAATTATTAAGCAGTTTCAGAATACAATCTGGGTGCCAAAAGCTGCTCAGTCAACAGAGAATAATCGCAACAGTAGTACCTCTCTACTCGGAACCAAATATTCCAGTTGAAACTCTGGATAAGCACTTCGGCAGCCCCTAGCACCAATATGCCCCACAAAAAACCCAGTGTCTGCCTCTAGGGACTGCGTCAGCCCTTCCTGGCCCAACGTCACCCTGGCTTGCCCTGCGTTAGCCCCTGGAGGCACTACGTCAGCCCAGTGTCACCCTTGCTTGCCCTACGTCAGGCTCTGGAGGCACTACGTCAGCCCTTAGAGCCTCTGCGTCACCCACGCTGGCTCTATGAGGCATTGCACATCTCTTGGCTGCCTCTTTGTGAGCCCTGGCTGGCTCTGCGTGAACCTCTGGCTGGCTCTGTGTCCCTCTCCCGGCTTCTGCGCTAATCCTCTTGGTACTATCTCTGCGTCTCTACTTGTGTATTCACTGCCCTTCAGCTGCAACTCTGATCACTCTTTCGACTTCCTCAGCAAACCCTACCCTAGAAAATCGAAATCTTGATCAACTCGGTGTGTTCTCCAAGTGACCCTCAAGCCTCCGTTTATACTTTTCTCGTTGACATTTCAATGGCCGAGATTAAGTCCCTAAAAAACGGCTAAGATTAACTCTGGCTTGATCCATGACTTTTCGACCCTTCTAACAAAGTGTTATATTAATACACATTAATATTTTATTTTCCCTAAGTTTAGACTTAGGGACTCAATTAAAAATATTAATTATTTTAATATCTCCCAAACTGTTTAGAATCTGCCCAAACCATTTCTCGGTATTGGAGATCTCATGTGCTTTAGCCTCTCCACCAATTTTTGTGGCTATAGCAGATCCGATGCTACCCCAAATCAACACTTCCTCTTAGCGAGGACTCTGCTCTAGTAATACTCCTCACTGAGCATCACCCTGATCATCCAACATCAGTCCTTGTGCTGATGCTAGGCCTGCTGCCCAACATCCTTTGTAGTGCTACATCATGTACTGCTACCCATGGCCCTGCAACTGCCACTGCTGCATTTGTACGGCAGCTCCCTCTGCATTCGCGCTACTGCCCATGGCCCTACCGCTGCCACTGCTGCATCTGTATGGCAGTGCCCTCTGCATTCGTGCTGCTGCCCATGGCCCTGCCAATTTCACTCCTGCATCTGCAATGCAACCCCGCTCATCATGCTGCATCGTAATGCCTATAACACTACCACTGCTAACTGCTACACTGCAACTCAGCTACTGAGAAGTAAGTAACTAATCTCCCAACTCTAACATCTCCATCAGGCTAGAAACACTCTCGATGTTGAAGCTCCCTCTGTCACTGACAAGTGCTCCCTCTGTGACCTCTGGCTGTTGCTACAACTCTATGCATCTCGCACTGCTGCCTCACGCTGTCTTGGGACTCCTGCATTGTAGCTCCCTCTCTTGCTTCATCCGCATCTGTCTCTACCGACATCCGCTAGTGCTGCTACTCCTCTTCGGGGCTCCCGTAGGAAGGTATAATCCAAGAGGTTGGGTACCTCGAGGATCCTGCCCCTCATCGCCTGTAGTTCGTTTGACTACAGCTCGATGTCTCCCCACTTCCGCTCAAGTGGCATGTAAGCACTCATGGCACAGTCATCATCTGTCTCCACTTCCTTCTCTGCCCTTATTGGCGCAGCCTTGGTCTCGGAAACCTCTCCTTTGCTCTTCTTCCTAGGACACTGGCTCGCATAGTGACCCAATTCCCCACAGTTGAAGCATTTGACCTTAGAGAGGTCCTTCTTTTGTTTCTCCTGCTTTCCCTCAGATGCTAGGGTAGCATCCTCCTCTTCCTCCTCCTTGATTATGATCCCCTTGTTGTTGCTTCCCACCTTGCTTAGCCTTTTGATCTCTTCTTGGTGAAGAGCCACCCACATTTCCTCCCAATCTGGAAGGGTCGTCCTGCCCAGTATGCTCTAAACAACCACCACCCAGTCTTCTGAGACTACGTTCATGGCTATTCTCACCATCAATTCTCGATCCGACGTGGCCCCTATGGAAGTCAGCTGATCCCAGATCTCCTTCAATCGACCGAGGAAGGTGTCGATTTGTTATCCCTTCTGCATCTGGTATAACCGCAGCTAATTTTCTAGTAGCACCTTCCTCTGCATGGAAGTATGCTGATACAACTTCATTAAGGCCTTCCACATCTCATTTTTCGTATTCCTCTCGGCAATGTGTGGCAATGTTGCACGAAGCGGGGACGCAAAAGCGTCATTTTCCAAAAATCTAGGAAGCCAAGTGTCTACAGAAGTGTCTGCTATATATATATAATATTTTTTTGCATTTATACTCAAAACAAACATCCCAAATACCAAATTAGTTGTAGAAGACATGAAAACATGCATATTTTTGCATAAATCAAGATGGATATAACATCCATTGTACATTAATGATTAATTATTCAAGCATCAACCATTTAGATGCATCAACCATCTAGAATCTAGATTCTTC
Organism: Pinus tabuliformis; assembly: GCA_031772625.1. NCBI lineage: Eukaryota > Viridiplantae > Streptophyta > Pinopsida > Pinales > Pinaceae > Pinus > Pinus tabuliformis. The sequence goes on along the minus strand of CM062807.1, from coordinate 158,150,918 downwards.
TCCTCTTGTCTAGCCTTTGCCTCTACCTCGATTGTCTAGGGATATTAGTCAACATTGCCCAATTTTGATCAAACTACCTAATTCAAGATTTAAAATATGGTAGAAAAAGTTTACAATGCTTGATCGATGATTTTGACTTGATTGAAAGGTAATTTTTTGCTAAGGGTGTGCCGCGTGACAAAGGAGTTCAACAATTAACACCACCAACACTAGGGTACATATAGGGCTTGGTGCTCTTGACTAAATGCTAATCGCATACCTTCATACTTGATATAATCTAATGAAATGCCACAATCCCATTGATCATGAATTCCTGAAGACTGTTAAGTCTGCTGAATTTTGAATAGGATATGAAATTCTCTTTTCTCCATATGAAGTCCAATGAGGCTGGAACCACTCTCAAACATCCTGAGTCATTTCATGATAATGTTAAAAATTTAAGTAAAAGGATGAAAATGAAAAATAAAGGAGAATGTCACTTTTACTTTAAGAATTTAACATTACCATGAGGGAGCATCTGCTATATTTATATTTTTTTTTGCCTTCATTCGTCACCCTAACCCAAGGTGGACCCACCCCCAACAAGCAAACTCACCTAAAATTAAAAAAAAATTGAAAAAAAAAAATTCTAGACGCTTTTCCGGAAGCTTTTCTGGAAGCGTATGGGAAGCGTACGCTTCCTCCTTCGAAGCGCCATGCTTCCGACGCCCGAAGCGCACTTCGGCACTTCCGTACCACACTTCTGAATTTCCAGGAAGTGGCAAAAAATTCGGAAGCGCACTTCTGGCCAAGCTTCCTAGGCACTTCCGTACGGGACGCGCTTCGAGGCTTTGGGGGGGGGAGGCGCTTCGTGCAACATTGATGTGTGGTACTACATGGCCCTTGACCCTGTCAAGGATGATGCTCTTGGCCCTCGCCATTGCATCCTCGTACTTATCGTTATCATTTGGGTCAACTGCACTACTATTGTCCTCAAGGCGAAGAGCTTGAGACAGTTCCTGTCTAGAACGGATAACATTCTGGCCTTCCAGACTACGAAGTTTGAAGCTCCATCCAATATCTCGTGGTCTCTTAGCCTGTTCATTGCCATCTCACTGCTCCTCTACTTCCCTTCTAGAAGTTCTCGATGTGACTACCTCTGAGCCTCGATTTCCCTCCTAAAAACCCCTCTCCCAATGTCGAGATGCCCCCACTCCGATCCTTAGTACCGCTGCACCATTGATCCGGATTTCTTGGCTAGAAATCCTCGGTAGCAACTCCCTCGTCCTTGGTCTTGCCCTGTTAGGTATTCTTCTGACTACAGTACCTTACCACCTTAACTCTGCAACTTACCCACAGCCTCCTAAGCCCTAGCAAACTAAAGGTTAGAGCTTCTAGGCTTTGCGCAATCCCGGCACCAACAAAGTCCACACCTCCTGGCAACAGGCGTCTATACTTCTTGACTGAGAAAGATGACTGGGCACTGCGTAGGTCGAGTCCGCTCCCCTTTGCCACTGTGCTGATCGTCTTCCCGGTTCACACTAGATGACGGAGGCACTGCGTCACCCCTTCCTTACTGCTTCTCCGCTAGGAACAGCATCTGTCACTCGGGACAGTTGTTTCTATTGCTGCTCTGCTTGGCTTATGCCCTCAGTGCTCCTGTGATTTGCAACCACGCTCTGATACCATGTTGGAATTTCTAAGTCTAACCCATTAGAAACCCTTCGTGTACTTTCTGATTTATTTCTGCCTACTTGTTTTGATTAATTAAGAAGTTATTTACCATGTAAATACTGAAAATAAATACAAGTACATGCTCAACACATTACAGATCATCAACTGAAGGAAACAAAACAGGCACACAAGTGACATTGTTGTTTTTGGACCAATGTCCTCGGAAAAGCCCAATGCGGGAACCGGTGCAGCTATCTAAGGCTTTTAATTATTAAGCCGTTTCAAAATACAATCTGGGTGCCAAAATCGGCTAACCCAACAAAGAATAATCTCGGCAGTAGTACCTCTCTACTCGAAAGCAGATATTCCGGTTGAAACTCCGGATAAGCACTTTGGCAACTCCTAGCTCCATTCTACCCGACAAAAACCCCAGCATCTGCCTCTAGGGACTACGTCAGCCCTTCCTGGCCTAACGTCAACCCAACGTCACCCTGGCTTGCCCTGCGTTAGGCTCCAGAGGACTTAGGGACTCCATTAAAAATATTAATTATTTTAACATCTACCAAACTATTTAGAATCTGCCCAAACCATTGCTAGGTATTGGAGATCTCATGTGCTTTAGCCTCTCCACCAATTTTTGTGGCTAGTGCACATCCGATGCTACCCCAAATCGACATTTCTCCACTTATTCTTGATCTCTATCCCTCTCTTAGAGTCACTAGGGCTTCTTGCCATCTCGGAGTATCTTGAAGCATCTTGGGAGTTTAGGGTTAGGGTTCATCCCCTAGAGGTTTGAAATTAGGGTTCTATGATAAAGAAATAAGGTATATTTGTTGGAGAAGGAATGTAAGAGGACATCTTACCTTGGAGGAATTGTTGTAATGATTCTTGTATGTTGGAGCTCTTTGGTTGAGCTAGGGTTTTCATTCTTTTCCCTAGCTATGGTTTTGAGAGCTAGTGGTTTGAACTAGCCTTGAGAAAAGGCCATCGTACGTACATGGACTCCACCTTGAGCACATTAATGAAGTCTTCATCTGTCTAAAACATGTGCAATTCCCGATTTGATTCTCTGCCATATATCTTCTTCATATATTGTTATTTATACTATAGAGCTATATATGTCTTGTTGATTTGACATGAATAAAAGGATAATTGGTTACGTGATTTGACATCAGAATTTGAGAGTTGTTTGCTGCTGCCATATAATATTTTTCACCTCCGTCATAAACACTGTAAAAGGGAATTTTCAGATCTGGTTTACACAGAATAAGTTGTGCAAGAGAGCGGAAACATATTTAGACAGTTTGATATCTTTTCTCACCAGATTGTCTTGTCCAAAATGTGTGGAATGTCTTGTTGATTTAACATAAATAGAATGACAAATTATTTAGTGATTTGGCATTACCATTGAAGAATTTAATGGTTGTTTTGCTGCTACTATATATTTTTTTGACTTCTTTTATAAAAGCTGTAAAAGGGAATAGTTAGATCTGGTTTATGTGGAAAAGGTCGCCCAAGAAAGCTGAAGGTTATCTAGACAGTGTTGTACAATTTCTCATGGATTGCCCAGTAGATTGGACTGTTAGAAAGTGGAATGATGTTCTCCTTCCACTTCTGTTTTATACTCTATTTCATAACAACACTAAGGCTTAAAATTCACAGGAATAAGATCTGTAAAAACTCTAGTCAAAGAGGTGAAATCTTCAACATCAGAAAATTTCAACACTAATAACATATCCCTTTAGAAGTTATCCCCTTGTCCAGTTGTGGGTCACATTGGACTGACCATATAATCACTACCCCGCGAAAATCCACATAGGACTCAACCTCTTATATATAGGTATTTCTCTAACAAATACCAGTCAGCTGATAAGTGCATAACAAAGTAAATGCCAAATAAAACTAATACTATCCAAAAGACTTCCATCTTGAATTTAGGCATAGTAAACCAGCAAAATACTTTTTGGAAAGAAAATCACCTTGCAGACTAACCGCCCAGTGGCCAGATGAATAGCTTCAATTCCTTCCTTTTGATGTGCTACAATTACATTAGGCATCCACCAGAGCTGAGTATAATTTGTTATTATGGGTACATAAAGATTCTTCTGCAGACATTAAGATAACACAAAATAAGAAATCAACCAGACATTCTCAATATAGAACAAATTGCAAATAGAATAATTAATATAAGGAAACTGATAAATTGGAATCATTATGGGTTAAATTTGACCACAAGAATAAAATTTTAAAGTTGCAGATCCATTAATGCACCTTTCTAAAATAAAATCTAAATATTCTTTCACAAAGCCCTATTTCCAATCAACAATGCTTACTGTGAAGTATGCTTGCAGAGAACAGAAGTGGGTAGAAAACCTATGTAGCAGATACCGTAAAGTAATTAAGATGCAACTCAATTATTTTAATCAGACCCAGTAGCCAGAAATGTGAAAGAAATCGGAAAAACCTTTGAAACAAAAATAGTTCTGGAGATCAACCTCCTCAACATTTAAGAAACTGGAAAATTAAATTGTTTGTTTGGGTGTGTATATGAACATTAAACCTTAACAAAAAGTTAATAAGAAATACAAGCAAGTAAATTATAATGCATAATGCCAAAAATTAGAGTAGATTAATAGTTTTTATAGACTACATTACATAAATTCCAATTACATCACATCAATGATCATCCTCAAAATATATAAGTGTCTTTATACTATATAGATTATGCTTCAGAAGCAAAAAGTTAAAACAAGTCAACTGGAACAATACTCATCATCAAGCATGTCATTTTCAGAGTCATATGCATAGGAATTTGTTGGCAGCAAGGTTGCCAGAATGTAGAGCGGAAGCAGTAGCACCAAAAGTGTCATTTACCCAAAAAAACACAAAAATAGAATGTCTCAGGTGTGTTTTTTAACTTTTTAGTATAATAGTATTTGCAGGATACCAGCTTAGTTTCAGAATATATGAAAACGTGCATATTTTTGCTACTTGTAAATGAATACTAGACTACTATGAAGTTAAAATTGTCATCCATGGTGGATTAATAATTAGTCATTCAAACATCAATCATCTAGCAGTTAACAATTGTTGAAATTTGGTACCGGAGGACAGGTGGTTCCTTAAGGCTTTGATCTTTGGCCTAGGGAAAAGGGTCCAAAAGAATTTAATTTTTCTCCTAAAGTGACTTTATAATTTTTATGAAGTCAAATCTAATTTAAAAGTGACCTTAAGTGATAAAGTTACTAAAGTCTAATTTTAAAGTGACTTTAATAAAGTCAATGTAAAATTAGAAAGGAAAAGTGACTTTGGAAATAAATGACTAAGTGGGTCTTTATTAAAATGGAGTGAATTAAAAAAATAGAAAGTGAGATTTAAATGAGTATTTAATCTCAGCCCTAGATCTCAATCTATTTCAACCATTGGATTTAGGGATTCCCCAAAAGTCACTTAGGGTTAGATTAAAGGAGGAAAAGGTCATTAATTCTTTCATGAGCAGATTGAGAGAAGGAGAGCAAGAGAGCAAGAGAGATTTCTGGACAGGGAGGAGGAGGAGGCAGCAGCTTGGCACACATTCCAAGGCAGCATTTTAGCAAATCCGTACAGCTGAATTAGCACACAATGAAAGGCAGATATTGGGCACGATTTTCTAGATATCCGTACAACAAGTGCACAGAAATCGAAGAGCAGAAATCTGTACAGCAAGTGGTTGTAACTTGGCACGCAAATTGAGGCAAATCCGTACAGCTGTACTACTGGGTTTTCTGCACGCAAATCGAGGAAATCCATACAGCATATTTATGGCAGCTTGCACGCATTTCTAGGCAAGCCGTACAGCAGCATTTAAGGCTGAAATTTGGGCACAAAAATCGAGGAGGCCGTATAGCATTTATTGCTGTTCTGTTTTGTTGTTTGCAAGTTTTTCCAGTTGGCTGTAAGGCACGGAAAACGAGATAAATTGTAAAATTTGCTTGCTGATTTTTTGTTGAATATTTTTTCTCGTTGTAAAAGGCATTTTCCAGAAATAAGAAGAAGCTTTCGAACTGGTTTTACAGCCTGCTGATTTTTCACTCGGAAAAATTCCAGCGAGCTGCTTTTTCACAAATATCCTTACTACAGCAGTGCTATTTTTCAGTTTTAGGGCAACAGGATGTCATTGGGATTGAGGGTGGAGGATAGGTTGGATGGGCATTCCAATTACAACGTTTGGAAGGAGAGAATGCAGAGCATCTTTGAGGAGGCAGAAGTCTGGGACATCATGGTGCATACCACACAAAACCCTGTTGTTGTGCCTACTGATGCCACTCAGTTGGCTGCTTATAATAGAAAGAACAACAAGGGTAAGAGACTGATTCTAGACGGAGTCAAAGACCATTGCATTCCTCATGTGAAAGGAAAAAGAAATGCCTATGAGATGTGGATAGCATTGTCCAATCTCTACCAGAGTACCAATGAGAACCGGAAAATGGTCCTGAAGGAGAAGTTGAAGACCATTAAGATGGGTAATGATAGTGCAGTTGGATATCTCATAAAGATTACTAATGTGAGAGATGAGTTGGCAGCAGTTGGAGAGGCCATTCCACCCACTGAGTTGGTGCAGATTGTAGTGAATGGCCTCCCCCGTTCATGGATGAACTTTGCTGATGGGGTTTGTGCACGTGAGACCCTTCCCACATGGGAGAGGTTTTGGGATGATTGCATTCAGACAGAGATCAGGAAAGGTCAGTTTGAGACATCCAAGCCAGTTGAGCAGGATGAGGATGTAGCACTGTTGGTTGAAGGCAAAAAAGGCAAAGGGAAGAAGCAGGCTTCCACAAGCAATGGTGGGGGCAAAGGCAAAGGTAAAGGTAAACAGGATAACAGTGTTGGAATTGTCAAAAGATGGGACACTATGCAATTGTGTATCCGGAGAAGAAGAAGAAGAAAAGGAAGAACCAGAGCATGGCAGCTTCAGCAGAGGTTGAGGACTTTGCAGATCGTTTTGACCGGGAGTTTGGGTTCACTGCGTATGAGTCATCTAGTGCAGAATCACCTGCCACACAAGTTCAGAGGGAGCATGCTTTTCCCTCTATTAACGGAGCATCTTCGGGTATCTGGTATGTGGACAGTGGGGCTTCACGTCACATGACAGGAGTCCGTGAGTACTTCTCAGAGCTTTTAGAGAGTGGCACTGATATAGAGGTAGTACTCAGTGATGACAGAGTTCTTAGAGCAGTCGGTGTGGGGACACTGACATTTCAAAAGGAGTCCAAACCTCCCTTGAAGGTGTCAGATATTCTTTATGTGCCAGGGATGAGGAAGAACCTTATATCCGTCTCATCTTTGGAGGATAGAGGATATGAGGTACTGCTCAGGGGAGGACAGGTGTTGATGTATCCCAGGGGCAATGCAGTTGATTCAGCTAGAGTGATAGGTGTACGCCATGCAAAGGTGTACAAGTTTGCATTCCAGCCCCTTTTGGCATTAAGCAGTAGTACCGACAGCAGAGCTAGCAGTTCTGAGCTGTGTGAGATTTGGCACCGCAGGATGGGGCATATGTATCATGGAGCCTTGAGGACCTTGCGGGAGATCACTACAGGTGTGCCAGATTTCAGTACTGATCACTTTGATACTTGCAGAGGATGTGCGATGGGCAAGTTTGCCAAATCCCCTTTTCCCAACAGTGACAATAGAGCGACCGGGATTCTTGATTTGATTCATTCCGATGTGAGCAGTCGGATGTCTCATGTTTCCTTGAGTGGATATGAGTACTATGTTTTATTCATTGATGATCACTGCAGGAGGACCTGGATTTATTTCTTGAAGACCAAGAGTGAGGTCTTCAAGCGGTTTCAAGAGTTCAGAGCTCTTGTGGAGACACAGACAGGTTGGAAGATCAAGTCCCTGAGGTCGGAAAATGGGGAAGAGTACACCCTTGGAGAGTTTGTTGACTATTGTGCGGAGGCAAGCATTAGGAGGGAGTTCACTGTTCCTTACAACCCCCAGCAGAACGGGCTTGCGGAGAGGAAGAACAGATCCATCAGAGGGGCTGCCAAAGCCATGTTACATGATCAGGGGTTGCCATTGTTCTTGTGGGCAGAGGCCTGCAACACATCTGTTTATTTGCAGAACAGGAGTCTGCATCGTGCCTTGGGGCACATGACTCCGGAGGAGGCTTTTTCTGGGAAGAAGCCTGATATTGGTCATCTTCATATCTTTGGGTGCATTACATACTCCTACATACCCAAGGAGAAGAGGACCAAACTAGAGACCACCATAGAGAAGGGTATCTTTGTAGGCTACAATGAGACCTCAAAGGCCTTTCGGATTTACATTACTGCACAGAGGAAAGTTGTTGTCAGGCGGGATGTGAAGTTCGAGGAGGACAGGGCCTTTAGGAAATCATGGGAGTTAGAGTATCTGGATCAGCCAGACCCTCAGTAGCAGTTGAGTCAGTCGCAGGGATTCAGTGGGTAGGGATCAGGAGGATCCAAAGGTACATCTATGAGGATGTCAGGTCCGTCAGTGAGCAGTGGCTCGCCGAGCCAGAGGGGTGGTGCTCCGGGCAGCATGCAGAGCAGTTCACCAGGGAGTCCACTGATGGACAGTTCACACGGTACCTCAGCTTCTACAGGTTCAGGTGCAGGCAGGAGGACTGTAGACAGACAGTCATGAGTTCATGCTCTTGATGATGATGAGGAGGAGGAGTTTCATTCTCCAATGAGAGAAGTACGCCCAGGGAAGAGGAAGCCCAAGTGGCTTCAGGACACCTTGAGAGATGCCACATCTGTTGTTGAGCCTAAGAGGCCGGTCAGAGAGAGTAGACCACCTGAGAGATTTTTTAGTTATATGGCAATGACTACCAACATCCTTGACTCTGAGCCTTCTAGCTATGAGGAGGCAGCTAGCCAACAGGTCTGGAGAGAGGCCATGCAGGAGGAGTATTCTTCTATCATGAAGAATGATGTTTGGGAGGTGGTGCCGAGGCCTGAGGGCAAATATGTGGTTACTTCCAAATGGCTTTACAAGGTAAAGCATGCTGCAGAGGGCAGCATTGAGAAATTCAAAGCGAGGTTTGTGGCTAGAGGGTTCTCCCAGGTAGAGGGAGTTGATTATGAGGAAACCTTCGCTCCCGTGGCTCGATATACTTCGATCCGCTCCATTATATCGATAGCAGCAGAGATGGGTTGGAAGATCCACCAGATGGATGTGAAGATTGCATTTCTCAATGGCTTCATACAGGAGGAGGTGTACATTGAGCAGCCACAGGGCTTTGAGGTGCATGGGAAGGAGTCCCATGTGTGCAGACTGAAGAAGGCCCTTTATGGCATAAAGCAAGCTCCCCGAGCTTGGTACTCCAGGATAGATACATACTTGCAGGGGATGGGTTTCACGAAGAGTGAGGCAGATCCAAACCTTTACTATATTGTGATAGGTGAGGAGCCTCTCATTTTGGTGTTGTATGTGGATGACTTGGTGATTACAGGTGCAGAGGGACTCATAGAGCACTGCAAGAGAGATCTTGCGTCGGAGTTTGAAATGAAGGACATCGGCTTGATGCATTACTTTTTGGGTTTGGAGGTGTGGCAGAAGGAGGGGCATTTCTTCCTGGGGCAGGGGAAGTATATTGTGGACACCCTTGGCAGATTCCACATGGAGGATTGTAAACCCATGTCGACACCGATGATCACCAACTGGAAGAAGCTTCATGCTTCGGATTCCGAGTTGATCCCACATTGTACAGGCAGCTGATTGGTTCCTTGATGTATTTGGTCAACACTAGACTAGATATTTGTTTTGCAATCAACACGATGAGTCAGTTTATGTGTGAGCCTAGGAAGGTTCACTAGGTGGCTGCAAAACACATTTTGCTGTACTTGCAGGGGACAGTGGATTATGGTCTGGACTACAGGCAGGGGGATGGAGTGAGATTGGTAGGTTATACTGATTCTGATTGGGCAAGTTGTGCTCCTGATAGGAAGAGCACTTCAGGGTGTTGTTTTGGGTTGGGTTCGGCAGTAGTGTCATGGTTCAGCCGAAAGCAGCAGTCAGTAGCATTGAGTTCAATGGAAGCAGAGTATATGGCAGCCAGTCTAGCTAGTTGTGAGGCCATCTGGCTTCGCAAGATGTTGTTTGGCTTATTTGGTCAGTCGTTGAGACCTCAGTGATTTACTATGATAATCATAGTTGCATTAAACTCACGGAGAATCCAGTATTTCATGACAGGTCAAAGCATATCGGGATCAAATATCATTTCATCAAAGACTATGTTCAGAAGGGAGCTGTGAAGCTTGAGTATATTCCCACTGATGAGCAGGTTGCAGATATTCTTACCGAAGCCTTACCACGGGGCAAGCATGCCTACTTCAGAGACAAGATGGGTGTGGTGAGGAACACCTTCCTCGTTAAGAGGGAGCGTTGAAATTTGGTACCGGAGGACAAATGGTTCCCTAAGGCTTTGATCTTTGGCCTAGGGAAAAGGGTCCAAAAGAATTTAATTTTTCTCTTAAAGTGACTTTATAATTTTTATAAAGTCAAATCTAATTTAAAAGTGACTTTAAGTGATAAAGTTACTAAAGTCTAATTTTAAAGTGACTTTAATAAAGTCAATGTAAAATTAGAAAGGATAAGTGACTTTGGAAATAAATGACTAAGTGGGCCTTTATTAAAGTGGGGTGAATTAAAAAATAGAAAGTGAGATTTAAATGAGCATTTAATCTCAGCCCTAGATCTCAATCTATTTCAGCCACTGGATTTAGGGATTCCCCAAAAGTCACTTAGGGTTAGATTGAAGGAGGAAAAGGAGGAAAAGGTCATTCATTCTTTCATGAGCATATTGAGAGAAGGAGAGCAAGAGAGCAAGCGAGATTTCTGGACAGGGAGGAGAAGGAGGCAGTTTTAGGCAGGCCATACAGCAGCATTTAAGGCTGAAATTTGGGCACAAAAATCGAGGAGGCCGTACAGCATTTATTGCTGTTCTGTTTTGTTGTTTTTCCAGTTCGCTGTGAGGCACAGAAAACGAGATAAATTGTAAAATTTGCTTGCTGATTTTTTGCTAAATATTCTCACTATAAAAGGCATTTTCTAGAAATAAGAAGAAGCTTTGGAACTGGTTTTCCCCAAGAGTTGTAAGGGGTTTTTCCAGGGTCACCTTGACCAAAAATCACTGTGTTTAAATGTGTTGAATCGTTGTTTGTATGTGCTGATATTTATTTCTGCATTTTCCAGCATTCTATAATTTTTCCAGAATTTGTGTTTTCAGCAAAATTTATTTTCTAGTTGTTGAATGTATGGATATGGGAAAGGGCATTTAACTATTTTGGAGAAATAAGGTGAAACTGAAAACCGGGGTGGGAAATGAGAAATTTTTACAACAAACATAAAAATCTTAAACTATATAATAGGAAGTAAACCATCAACACGACGAAAGAGTTATGTTTACAAAATTGAAAAAAGGCCATCTGCACAAGTTCTAAGATAATAATTTTACTGAAGTATGAAGATCGGAAGGTCAAACCACTAAACTAAGCTAAAGTCTCATATATAAAGTCCCAAAAAACGAAAAGTAATTATTCTAGTTTCTATCTAATCTTCCTTTTTGCACCACCACAATTTCCCTATGAACCTGCACTTGGTAGTTGCACTAAAGCCAGTGCCAAAGCTGAAGGCAAATTTAACTGTGTTGATGGATTCAGTCAACTGTCATGAGGTTTGACGAACCTCAACAAACTTCAAAACTTTTTTAGGTTCAACTCATAAAAGAAGAAATAATTATTCTAATTTCTATCTACTCTTCCTTTTTACGCCACCACAATTTCCCTATGAGCCTGCACTTAGTAGTGGTACCAAAGCCAGTGCCAGAGATGAAGTCAAAGACAACGGTGTAGATGGATTCAATCAACTGTCATGAGGTTTGACAAACCTCAACAAACTTCAAAATTGTGAACCTCAATGTTGAAGTTCAGCGAACCCTATGACATATGCAATAGATGGAGGCAACATCTCACCACAATCATCATCATCATCAAAAGGAGCATTCTCCAATTGCTCCAAAACCCATGCTCCATCCTCTAAATTATCCCCCTCTGGATTGTTGTCCCAAGCCTTATATCTTTTATCCATCTTTGACTCCTCCCAATAATGGGACAGAAAAGACTCTAACTAGCTTACATTCAACCTATTTCTCCTAACATTATATGTCACACTGTATGTGCTCCAACCAATGTTCCAAGGGGACGTGTCCCCCAGGGTTGGGTGCGCACACCCCTCGCACCCCACGCACTCGGGACGGGGCGATGTCTAGGGAAGCGTTTCCCCACATCCCCAGACGCAGGGGGGGACGTTTACTTGTAAACAATTATTAATGACAGGGAAAACCTAGTATTTGACCATATTGTTGTACTAATGCTATGCAATTCATGGTAATGTTAAATTCTTAAAGTAAAAGGATGAAAGTGAAAGATAAAGGAGAATGTCACTTTTACATGAAAGATAAAGGAGAATGTCACTTTTACTTAAATTTTTAACATTACCATGAAATGACTCGGGATGTTTGAGAGTGGTTCCGACCTCATTGGATTTCATATGGAGAAAGTAGAAATTTAGATCTCACTCAAAATCCAGTAGACTTAACAGTTTTTCAGGAATTCAGGATTCAATGGATTGCAATGTTTCTGTTGCATTTTGTCATGTATAACGGTATGGAATTAGTATTTAATCAAAAGCACCAAGCCCTATGTGTACTTTAGAGTGACCTCTAAACTCATCACTACACCATTTTTGTGTTTTAGTTATACCAATTTACTATTCCAGTGTTCAAGTTTCAATATCTATTATAGTCTATTTTGCTTAGTACTAATTAGATTCTAGAATGATGAATGATGAATTGTAATTTTAAATCAATTTAGAATCTAGAATGATGAATGACAAATTTAATTTTTAAATCAATGTAGATTCTAGAATCGTGAATAATGAATGATGAATATGGATCGGATTATTTCATTATTAAATCTCGTGGTCTATGGATGAATCATGTATGTATTAGTAAGGATGATGAGTATAGATCAATGTATTTCATTATTTAATTCAATTACGTATGTATCATTGTATTTATGCTTTCATTATTGAATATGAATTTGAAATATATATTAAGAAAGAAAAAAAAGTATATACCCCGACGTCCCACCGTCCCCCCTAAATTTCCCTAAAATTTGAGGGTACTCCCACACATCCCCCCTTGTGCATCTACCTGCACTTGCATCTCCCTGTCCCGGAGTCTTGGTGGAACATTCGCTCCAACACCTTTGTGAAAGAATTGCTTACCACCTGTGAAAGCACCTATGTCACCAAATAATATCACTATGGGTCAAAACCAACATACGTCTTCCACCACTCGATAGATGATAGACTCCTTTTGAGCACTAATTGCATGGTTGCCACTAATGTATTGGCTCAGTTGTTGGCATTTGCTATCACACTCCTCATCAAGGACAAATGTGTTCAATGATTCCATAGGTATACAATTTAGTGGTCATTTGTCGAACATTAATACCTTTATATTTATCTTTATCCTATCTTTCATATAAACACCCTAAACCTCTAGATCATGTAGTGGTTTTCACATCATGGAGTAGTTTGCTCTTCACCCTAGTGCTTACAGCTATGATGGATGATACTGTTTATGTGTACGCAAAAATATTTGGTTTTCTCGTTGTTTTAAATAGGAGTATAAAAAATCTCATGTTTAGATAGAAAAAACATCTTTAATCCAGCCTAGCAACGTGTCCACCCACTCATACAACTCCCTAGTGACTAGTCAATTTGAATCTCCAAACTGAATCAGTTTAAATTGGCTTGGAGAGCTACAAAGTATACCTAACTTGTGACCAAAAATGACCATCAGGAACGGTTTCCTTCATTGCATTAGCACCATCCCTATCAATACTCAAGTTATCCCATTCATCACATAGCACACAAAGCTTATTTTACCCTTAATAGGCACTTGAAGATGATGAAATAGCTAACAAATATAGTTTGTGCAGTGTTAAGTAGTTGCAACCTAGGGTAATGACATACACGTAATGGATCCTTGTATGCTCGAGTTGAATTTGATGAGTTTATTTCCTCTCTTGTACAAGTCATTAATCCAACCAAAATCTCTATGCTTGACAATATTGTGCATCAAAATGTTCAATGGGTCCCCCAAACACTTAGATAAAAAGATGTGAGGATGCATTCTCTCAATGACTTTTCTTGCTCCCTGACAATTTGTTACATAATTAGTAATTACTAGAATCACATTAGAAGGACCAACATCATTGATGGGTTCCAATAATTGTTCTAAAATGTTTTGAGAATACATAGTGATTAACAAGGAGTCATGCACTACAAGAAACACAACAGCGCTCAAAGGCACACCAAGAACATTTATCAGATGTTGGTTTCTAACATTTGCCAAACTATCACATATAATGTATTGATGTTTTATAACTAGTGAAGGTCTTCTAAACTTGCTTGGTGTCTTAGCATGTAGAAGTTTGATTGCCTCTTTAGATGCTTTCTTAGCGAAGCAAGTGACTTTATTATTTCTTTCCTATGGTTAAACTTAGGAAAAGCACAATAATTAGAGTAATTAATTATTGTGGACTACTAAGCAAAAGTTCAAGGGATAAATAATAAAAGTATTTAAGTGACTTAGATTTAACCTCAACGATTGATCTCAGGAGAGGCTTAGGATCTAATCCTAGCTATTGAGATTAGGGTTAGGGATTATTTAGTTAATGTAATGATAAAGTGAATCTAATGGAGAGTTGAAGACACCATTATGCACTTTTGAGAGAGTGATTTACTCAAGAGGAGGGCGAGAGGCTTTGGTTGACTAAAGAAGATTGAGGAATTGTTAGGGGTTCCAGGGAAATTCAAGGGAAGTTGAGCAGAAAGAGAAGGATTGAGGTCAAAGGCCCATTTGTTGTGGTGACCAAGTTATTTCCTTCAGTGGATTTGACAGGTGCACAAGTTGTACGATTACCTGAGAGGTTGCTATTAGTTTTTGTAGCATCAGATGCGTTTTAGCCACGAAATTTAGTGGAGAGGCTAGAATGCATGAGATCTCCAAAACCCAGAAATCGTTTCTGGAAATTCCACCTAGAGATGACTTAATTAGATTATTAATCTATTTTTTTAACGTTTCCTAAGTCTAAACTTAGGAAAACTAGTTAATTAATCATAATTAATTAAGTCAAGGTGAGAATAGTCTAGAAACTCAAAAGGATCGACTTCAAGATTATCCTAGCCCTTGATTAAGTTTTAATCTTGGTCGTTAGTACTCCAATAATGGACTATAAGAAGAAGTCAATGGGCACTTGTAGAACGCACCAGAGACACTTGGAGAATTCGATTTTCCAGAGTAACAGCAATCAGTGTCCAGAGAGTTCGAGGTTCAGTGAGAAAGCAGAGACAGTGAGGGGCAAGGGCAGTGAGGCTGGAGGAAGTTTTCCAGATCCAGTGAGTACATTTGCAGAGAGGCCTATATATCTCCACGAGGTTGCACAAAGGCAGTGTAAAGCCTCAAGAAGGTAGTTTGATTCGCTTAAGAGGGCAAACGTCTTCAGTTCCAAAGGTTGGCAAGGAGTCCCAGAGTGTCGGAGAGACGTTTTCCCAGACAGCAGCAAGCAGGACAACTAGATTAGTAGTCAATTTGGGCAGCAATTGCAACAGGCAGCATCAGGTTGATGCAGAGCCTGCGCAAACCCTTTGACTTGCTTTCCAGAAGCGTTCAGTGTCGAAACTACCCGAAGTGAGGGTAATTTCCAATAAAGCACCACCTGTATAAGAACCACGAGTACCTGCGGGTCATGGCAGGTTCTATAGCGAGTTGGGTCACTCACATAGAACCCGCGCTTAAGACTCGAACTCGGCAAGTATTTTATTAACCCTGGCTACCCATATAAGACCTGTGGGTTTGCCATAAGACCCGCATCAGACCCTCATAGGAATCGTCAACCCTCAAAAAGCAATTTTTTTATTTTTATTTTTATTTTTATTTTTGGTTTCTTTTTTGGAAATGAGGTGGAGGGAAAAGGAAATTGGAGGGAAAAAAATGCTTGATAAGCACCCCTCTCCCTTCCATTTGTTGTTTGCCTAATTTCTATGAGTGTTGAGTGACTCCAATGCACAATGAAGGAGCTCTTGGAGGAGGCTAAAGGAGGCTTCATTAGAAACACCCAGCTTCAGGTAGGCTTCAAGAACCTTGTTTGAATGTTTTCCATGTAAATTTTTTAAAATTTTTGTATTCAATTTAGCTTTTTTTGCTTTCAATTTTTTTTTTAAGTTAGCAAATTTTTTTGGCCCCGAGGAGGATGAGTCCCCTGATTTGAGTTGGCTTGATGAAGAGACTAAGGATCTCTCTAGTTTGCCATCTCAAATGGATACTCCAAACACACCTGCCTCACAGTTGCTTCAGCCTTCTAATGTTAGCACTAGCTCCACGAGGGCTTATTGTAGGTGTAGTCATCCATGAGTGATGAGACTCAAGATTGTTATGAGACAATCATTTATCATTTATGACATATTTATTTGAATTTTGAACTTGCTGACATTTTTATTTTAATTATGGAATCATCAGTCGTTTTCTTATTCAGTGTCTAAATGATTTTCTTCCAAAGATCGAATATGTTATGTTGTACTTTTATAGATATGAGATGTACTTTTATAGATATGAGATGATGTTATGAATTATTGCATATATTGTGGTTTTTATAACTTATGAGGATTGGAATTGTCATTAGTTTCTTTTTTGTGCTTAAAATTTACCATATTTTAAAGTTTTTTGTATTTTGACGAGTCTTATACGAGTCGTTCCCAAGTCTTATACGAGTCGACGAGTCAATAGCGTGACGAGTCTTATACGAGTACGAGTCATGCAACATTGGTAATTTCCCTCTAGTATTTTTGCCAGTATTTTTCTCTGCATGATTGCCAGATTTCGGCATCCAGATAATTGTACTCAGAATTTCTCACTATTGCATAATAATAAAACCCTCAACTACTACACTGGATTTCCCAAGTTGGGTTTTTCTAGGGACTTTTCGTCCAAAATTAACAATGTCATTTTTGTGTGTGTGCTAAATTTTCTCAAATTCCAATGCTATTTTTCTTCCGCAGTATTTGTTTGTAAAAATCACAATGTGGATTATTTCGTATTTGTCGTAGCAAACTGCAAAAAAATGTTAAATAAATTAACAATTAGTAAAATAATTTCTAGTTGTTGTGATAGATTAAATAATCACATGGTATCAAAGCGTGAGTGATCAGTCAGGAAGCTCAGAAGCAGAGGAAATAAGTTCATTGCTCAAAGGGAGTAGCAGGCCGAAATTTCTAGAGGTTGTGCAATTCATTGACAGGTAGGCTGAATTGCTGGGGTAGAAAATTGATCTTCAGTTGTAGGGTTGCAAAAAAGTCAAGTTGCCCAAGATAGTGATTCGTGCAGTTAGAGGGAGCAACAACAACTCAGTTTTTGCTGAGAATATTTTTGGTTGGATGCAAAGGGTTTTGCAGCAGCAGAATCAGCGCTGGGTGGAAGAGAAAAGCACACACGAGGGAAAATTTCTCTCAGGGGACTTCAAGTTCCAAAAGTTCAATTTTTCTAGGCAGATTGGCAATAGCTGTGAGCAGATTTCCTCACTCCATAAGGGAGTGCGAGTAGCAGATTTAGCAGTGGAGCAAGGAAGAGAGGGAGCTTCCAGGTTTACTTTCTCTAGTTTTGAGTTTCCAGATTTTGCATCTTTGCAAGGATGACTATATGAGATTACCATACAAGGTCATCCAAGTTAGCCAGAATGCAAATTTGGGCAACAGATCGACTTCCAGTTGCCAGAAACAAGTGTCGGAGGAAGTGTGAGTTGTCTAGTGTGAGTTGCAAAGAAAGGTAAAGCTAGCCAGGGACTAGGTTTGAAAGGAGATAATTGGGCAACAAATCCAGGTACAATATGAGACTCCATTGTGCCAAATGGGCAGGGTCAAGCACAATTGCAACAAGGACATCAGCCAGATCAGTTCCAAATTGTTGCAGCAAGACCATCATCTTTGCTACAGGAGCCCACAGTGTCATAGTCGTAGACTCAGTGTCAGCAGGCACTGTCAATCATTTAGACGACTACTGCAAATCTAGTTGCAGTCAATACACGTGAGATAGTTGTAGAGCTAGATGTAGTGACACAAGCAATGTGAATTACCCACTCACAGAATGTCGATGTAGTTCCATCCAGAAAATTCCCAACGCAAAACTACGCAATCCAATTTCCAATGCAGGAGGACAATGTGAGTTGCCAAGAGGGAGCAGAGAGATTTCCCATAGGGAGATCAAGACTCAGAGGGAGTGTAACTTCAGAGGGAGCAACCCTATGGAAGCTAGCGCTTCAAGATCTAGGGAGATCAAACTCATTATTGCAGTAGTTGCAGCCACAGTGCGGAAGCATCAGCAAAGCAGTATCAACAGCGATATGAGTAGATCAGTGGTCAGAATCGTAGAAATTAGGCATGATCCTTGAGTTGTCGTCCTCATAGACAAATGCCTTGTTACAGGGGCCCACAGTATTTAGTAGCAAGATGGATCAGTGGCAATTAATGAATTCAGTACCAGAGAGAGCTGCAGACTAGTAGCAATCAGATGCTAAGGAGCACAGTGTTGACAGCAGAGCAAGTGGCTCAGTGCAAAGTCAGCAGCAACACAAATACTTCAGTGGACAATGCAGTAGCTAGTAGCAGTTAGGACTCGAGAGACATATGCATCATACTGACACAGATGATTCAGTATGCCGAATGCAGTTATTGCGGTTGCAGCAGCAACAGATGAGAGGTAGTTGCAGTTACTGCAGTTGCAGCAGCAACAGATGAGAGGTAGTTCCAATTACTGCAGTTGCAGCAGCAAGAGATGAGAGGTAGTTGCAGTGCAGATGCAGTGTTGGCAACAGTATAGCAGCGTTGGCAACAGTATAGCAGTGTCAGCAACAGCACAGATGCAGCATTAGAGTTGTGCAGTGGTTAGTGGCCAACATGGCCAAACATCAACAGCGTGACATAGGATGATACAGAGACAAAGTGTTGTAGCAGGGTGTGCAGCACTAGAACACAATCCTCGCTAAGAGGGAGTGTTAGTTTTTGTAGCATCAGATGTGTTCCAGCCACAAAATTTGGTGGAGAGGCTAGAATGCATGAGATCTCCAAAACCGAGAAATTTGTTTTGGAAATTCCACCTAGAGATGACTTAATTATATTATTAACTTATATTTTTAATGTTTCCTAAGTTTAACATCCATGAAACCAAGTTTAACCTCCATTTATTCGTGTTCTGGTTGTGTATTGATATTTCTATCTTTTCACAGCGTAAAAATAGTCTCGGGTATAAGAAATTCCGCTCAATCCCTGCATTTCCTAATGTCGAGGGTCATCACCATGGTTGTAACGCTCCTTCTTGGCCTTCTTTTCCTTCTCGTCATCCCGATCGTTGGGTAAGCTCTCAATAGCATCAAAGTCGCGCATTTGTGTTTCTCATTGTTCTTGGAATTTTTTCGCCCCTTTCTTTCTTTGTGTTATTTGATCTGATCGAATTGCGGGTGAAAGTGTAAGGGAAAACGACAACAATGGAAGACGTTTCGATTGCAGAATCCCTCAATTACTCAGATACAGCAAAAGCAGATGTTAGAAGATGGGAGAGATCTTATGCAAGGCTGCCACCTAAGCACAAGGCACTTCTTACACATCTTTCAAAGAAGTATCAACAACTTAGAAGGTGCATCATTGCAAACTCATTTTTTTGTTCTAAACATGCTCAACGCTTTTGAACCTCCTTTTGACATGAGCTAATACTGTGAATCATGCAAATATGGGGATATTGGAATGTACAATGAGAATCGGGATGAATATCAAACAATACCGGCAAAAGCACATCAATTCAATGGATTGCAAGGCAGTCTTTATGGACATGCTAAGAGCACACAAATAGATACTTCTCATGACTATCATGTATTAGAAGAACACGATTTGTCATAATTATTTATGACACAATGTATGCCGGCCCAAACAAAGGAATACAACCCTTCAAGATTCAATCTTCAAAAATTTAATGCACAGGCAACATGTATTGTATACGAAATCCGCACTCAACACAATATGCCACTCAATGATTTTTATATACCATAGAAACTTCAAAACATATACCAGTTCAATGACTTCCAACGAATTTGCAGAGATGGGCCCTAAAAAAATCACCACAGTATTTAATCAAACACAGTCATTTTCTCAACATTCACTTTGGGCATCGTTCACCATGGTTCTTGGCAAAGTTCCAAGAATTTACACTCTGTCGTAGCCATACGCACCATTCAACGCATAGATATCACTTAGAGAGCTTGGGCTTTGGTTCACAGTGGTGGAGGATACTCTCTCTAACTTAATTTCCTCGACTCTCTGTGATATGGATTAAATCCTCAAATATTCTTCTACGCCCATTGCTTTCCACGTTTTAAAACTACTCTCCGTGAGACTAGAGAGTAAATTCTTGGGGATGTAATCTATTCGTTTGAATGTGGAATGGAGAAAGAGCGCACAACTTGTATTGGTTTGCAGAAGCAGAGAAAATGGCAGTTACATGGCAGAGATCATAGCTAGAATTTAGCTGAGAAAACATTCATGAAATGCAGAACTTATGGCAGAACTGACATGCATAGAGAGGCCACAAAACAAGTTGCTCAAATATGAGCAGGGCGGGATATCGCCTACTCTTATACCATGTTAAACTCACATGGAATGCAAACAGCAAATGTAAATGATAAGCATTAGATTGCATTTACTATTCACAAGATGTTCATTTATAATACATTGTACATGACTGTTGGATTCATCTTCCAACGTCTCTTGGACTCCGGTGGCTATTCACATTCCACACCAACCCATAGAGGATTAGGTGTCCAACAACTGCTATATATTCTAGTTTTACTGTGGACAAGGAGACTGATGACTGCTTCTTGCTCAACCATGATACAAGACAATCACCCAAATAGAAGGTTGCTCCACTGGTACTTTTACGATCATCAATGTTGCCAACCCAATCTGCATTTGTATACGCTGTCAAAGTTAGTTCATCCCCTTTTGGATGCCATAAGCCAAAATATGTTGTTCCCTTAAGATATCCGAAGATCCTTTTCACTGCCGCAACATGGGATTTTTTTGGTGTTGCTTGGAAGCTTGCCACCTATCCAATTGCCTGCATTACATTTGCTCTCGTAGTTGACACATACAATAGGCTACCAACCATCGATCTATACAATCTCTAGTCTACTTCCTTGGATTTATCGTCCTTACTTAACTTCAATCAGTCACCATGGGAGTACTGACAAGTTTACATTTTTCCACTTCGAACCTTTTCAACATTTCTTTGATGTACTTGATTTGAGAAATAAATATACCATCACCTTCTTGAGATATCTGGAGTCCTAAGAAGAAGGTCAACTCACCAAGTAATGACATCTCAAACTCACTCTGCATATCATTAGCAAACTTCTTACTCAACCCATCGTTGTCGCTTCCAATGATGATGTCGCCCACATAAACCTCAATGATAGCCAAGTTGTCTTGTTCAACTTTTGTATATAAGTAGTTATAAGCACTTCCTCTTTTGAATCCTTGTTGTAGTAAATACCTGTCCAAACACGCATACCAAGCTCTAAGAGCTTGTTTGACCATACAAAGCTTTCTTCAACCTGCATACGTAGTCTTTCTATTATGTAAGAATAAATCCTTCTGGCTGCTCTATGTAGACTTCTTCTTCTAATTCCCCATTTAGGAAAGTTGATTTGATGGCCATCGGGCATTCCTTAATCTTTCTTGAGCAAGCATAAGCCAAGAACATCCTAATAGCTTCCATCCTTGCAATAGGTGCAAATGTCTCTTCAAAATTTATTCTTTAAACTTGCGCATATCCTTTACATACCAATCTTGCTTTATTCCTACTCACTTGTCCATCTTTGATTATCTTGCTCCTGAACACCCATTTTGTAATGTAGAAAAATTGTGTCTTGTAGCCACACCCGGTTTCAAGTTGTTTTGCACATCAAGTTTAATGCCCAAACCCCATGGTTAATTGTTGATATTTAAACTTGAGTATAAAATTAACTAGAACACTAAAAGCTACCACTGCTCTTTCACATCAGCTAATAAATTTCACAAGCATGCACAAATTTGGACATTGATTTTTAGTCAATCAGACCCTGGAAAAATCCGAAAGGCAAAACCAATTAGAAGAGGATTTTATTTGCTTTTATCTCTGAGAAATTTTACAGCATTAAATACAACATAGGAGTACTTATCTCCCTCCTTGGAATTTGGGCCAGCCCCTTGATCTTTCTAGTATTGTCTAGAAACTCGTGTCAGTGTCCAACAATCACTGCCCTTGGATTCATGCCATAGTCAGCCCTTTTTTGCCCTGAAAATCATGCCAACAATCAAACTTTAGACCCTCAAAAATCATTCGAATGCTCATCAAATACCTCCTTGAATTTTGTGCCTATCAGACTAATTTTGTCCTTCAAAATTGTGCCTGTCTAATAGATTTGTTCCCGAAATCTATGCCTGCCAGACCTAAAATTTCTCCTCAATTTTCAGGTTGTCAGACCTCTGACTTCTCGATTTTTTGTTTCAGTCAAACTAGCAATAAATGCATTGAATAGGCCTTGAAATCAGTGTTGGGATTTGCATTTAAAATCATGTTGAAAATGCCTCTCATCTCCTCGATTTTCGGGCTACTGAACTTGTTGAACCTCCTCAGTCTGCTTGCTACAGCTCTGTTAGGAATGTGTGCCTATAGCTGCCTTCTCCTTGCTGTAAATTGGTCTCTCCTTCAGCAAAATTTTCCTATCTCAGCCTTCTCCTCTTCTCCTCTTCACTTTTCCAACTCTACACAAGAAGAATGAATCTCCTCTTTGCCTTCCCCCTTTTTAGTCTCCATAAGGATGAGAAGACCTATCCTTAAGATCAAGGGTTGAGATTAGATCTCACCTTTCCTTGATCAAGGGTGGAGATCTAATATCACATTGACCACCTCTCATGTCTCCCATTGTTGATTTGGGGTAGCATCGGATGTGCTCTAGCCACGAAATTTGGTGGAGAGGTTGGGGCACATGAGATCTCCAACACACAGAAAGGGTTTGCGCAGATTCTAAACAGTTCAGAAGATATTAAAATAATTAATATTTTTAATGGAGTCCCTAACTCTAAACTTAGAGAAATTAAAATATTAATATGAATCTGTGTTAGAATGGTCCAAAAGACATGGATCAAGCCAAATCTAATCTTAGTTGTTGATTAGGGACTTAATCTCGGTCGTTGATATGTCAATAAGAAAAGTATAAGAGGGGGCTTGAGTGTCACTTGGAGAGTACACTAGAGTGATCAGTCATTCTATTCTCTAGAGCGGGGTTTGCTAAGAGAGATAAAATCAATGATCGAGAGAGCAGTTGAGGGGCATTGAGTACAGAGAAACAGAGAAGGCAGAGATTGTGTCTGGAGAGCAACGCAGCATCCAAGGAGAGTGATGCAAAGCCAACAAGGGCTCACGCAGGACCACGCAGAGGCAACCAAGTGCTGCGTAGAGCACCAGAGAGGCCAGCGTGTCAGACGCAGAGGCCCATAAAGCTGACGCAGGGTCCCCTGGGGGTGATGCAGGCCAAGAAAGGCTGACGCAGGGCCAGCATGAGACAGAGAGGGGTTGACGCAGTCCAATTTGGGCAAACGCTGGGGTTGTAGAACAATTTTGTGCTGAGGAGCTGCCGAAGGATTTTTCGAGGTTTCAACCAGGAGATTTCTCTCAAACTGTGAGGTATACCTGCTAAGGAAATTCTCTGTTAGGTAGGCCAGTTTCGGCACCCAGATTTTACTCTGATATTGCTCAATAAGAAAACCCTCAGATAATTGCATCGTTTTTCCCGCATTGGGTTTTTCTGGGGACATTGGTCCAAAAATAATGGCGTCATGTGGTGTGTTTGTTCTTGTTTCTTTTAGTTGTTGATCTGTAATATGTTGAGCATCCACTGGTGTTTATTTTCAGTATTTACTTTGTAAATAACTTGTTTAAGAAAAATAACAAGTAGGTAGGAATAAATCAAAAAAGGTGCATGAAGGGTCTCTAAACTAAGTAAACTTAGAAACTTCAACATGGTATAAGAGCATGATTGCAGATCACAGGAGGACTAAAAGACATCAGCCGAGCAGCAAAAAACAGTTGTCCCGAGGTGACAAAAGTTGTTTCTAGCAGCGCAGAAGCCAAGAACTGTGATGCAGAGCCAGCCAAAGCCACACAAAAGAAGTCGAGAGCTACACAAAGCCTCAGAGAGGCCAGCATTGCTGATGCAGAGGGCCAGAGGCTTACACGGGGCATCCCAGGGCTGACGCAGTTCACAGAGAGGCAATTGCTGGAATCTAGAAGGTTGCAGAAATATGCAAGGTGGAGTTGGTGAGGTATTGTGGTCAGAACAATACCTGACAAAGCAGGGCTAGAGGAGTTGTTACCGAGGGTTTTTAGCCGAGGACCCTGGATCAGCAGTGCAATTGCACAATACGATCAGAGTAGGGGGCATCTCGACAAGCGGCAGAAAGATTTCCAGGAAGGAAATCAAGACTCAGAAGGAGTCCAAAAGAGAACTTCCAGACAAGAAGTAGAGACTCAGAGAAGTCGAATAGAGAACTTCCAAGAGGGAAGTGGAGGAGCGTTATGGCACTACACGGGGGTAAGAGACCAGGATAGACTGGATGGAGCATCGAACTTCGCAGTCTAGAAGGCCAGAATCTTATTAGTGCTTGACAGGAATTGTATCAAGAACTTTGCCTTGAAGGTTATAGCTATCCCAGTTGACCTCAATGATAACAACAAGTACGAAGAGGTGATGGCGAGGGCCAAGTGCATTATCCTTGACGGGGTCAAGGATCATGTGGTCCCACATATAGCTAACAAGGAAACAGCTGTTGAGATGTGGGAGGCTCTCAAGAACCTGTACCAGCATACTTTTGTGCAGAGAAGAATGTTGCTCGAGAACCAGATGAGTTTGTATCAGATGAAGAAGGGTCAATCGATTAACACCTTCCTCGGAGGACTGAATGAGATCCGAGACCAGTTGACTGCTATAGGAGTGACACCGGATCAGGAGCTTATCATGTGGACAACCCTAAATGTTGTCTCAAAAGATTGGGAAGTGTTTGTCCAGAGTATCCTGGGCAAAGGGACTCTCCCACCTTGGGACGAGATGTGGGCAGCTCTTTGCCAAGAAGAGATCAGACAGCAATCGAAGACAGGTAGAAGCAGCAAAGGGATCAAGGTCAAGCAAGAAGAGGAGGATGTGGCCCTAGCATCTGAGGAAAAGCAGGAGAAGCGGAAGAAGAAAGATCTCTCCAAGATCAAGTGCTTCCACTGTGGGGAGATGGGTCATTATGCAACCCAGTGCCCAAGGAAGACGAGTAAGGGAGAGTTTTCCGAGACTAAGGTAGCGCCAGCACGTGCAGAGAAGGAAGTTTGACAGACGATGGTTGTGCCATGAGTGCACACACGCCACATGAGCGGAAGTGGGAAGACATCAAGCTGTAGTCAGGTAGACTACAGGCGATGAGGAGAAGGATCCTTGAGGTACCCAGCCTCTTGGATTAGACCTTGCTACGGGAGCCCCGACGAGGAGTAGCAAGACTGACTGAGTGGGTAGAGACGATGCAGATGGAGCGGCAGAGAGAGCGACAGTGCAGGGGTCCCGAGAAAACGCAAAGCATTCAGGCTACAGTAGTGCGAGAGGCGCAAGAGTGTTGCACCAATGCAACAAGGCACAAAGAGGTGTGCAACAGTGCGAGATGCAGGGATTTGTTGTTGCAGCGCAGAGGTCAGAGATAGGGAGCACTTGTCAGCGACAGAGTGAGCTTCAGCATCAGAGGGTGTTTCTAGCCCAATAAGGAGGTCAGTTGGGAGATCAATTACTTACTTCTCAGTAACTGAGTTGAAGTGCAGTAGTGGACAGCACAATGGAGCATGATGAGAGGAGGTGCAATGCATATGCAGTGCTAGGAGAAAGGACCAGCAGCAGTAGTGGTAGTGGCAAAACCATGGGCAGCAATACAGGAGGCAGCAATGCAGAGGATGGTGGGCAGCAAGCCTAGCATCAGCATAGGGACTAATGTCGGATGATCAGTGTATTACTCAGTGAGGGGTATTGCTAGAGCACAGTCCTCGCTAAGAGGGAGTGTTGATTTGGGGTAGCATCAGATGTGCTCTAGCCACGAAATTTGGTGGAGAGGTTGGGGCACATCAGATCTCCAATACCCAGAAAGGGTTTGGGCAGATTCTAAACAGTTTAGGAGATATTAAAATAATTAATATTTTTAATGGAGTCCCTAAGTCTAAACTTAGGGAAATTAAAATATTGATGTGAATTAATATGAATCTGTGTTAGAATGGTCCAAAAGACATGGATCAAGCCAGATCTAATCTTAGTGGTTGAGTAGAGACTTAATCTCGGCCATTGATATGTCAACAAGAAAAGTATAAGAGGGGGCTTGAGTGTCACTTAGAGAATACACCAGAGCGATCAGTGATTCTATTCTCTAGAGCGAGGTTTGCTAAGAGAGATAGAATCAGTGATCGGAAGGGCAGCTGAGGGGCATTGAGTACAGAGAAACAGAGAAGGCAAAGATTGTACCAGGAGAGCAATGCAGCAGCCAAGGAGAGTGACAGAGAGCCAGCAAGGGCTCACGCAAAACCACGTAGAGGCAACCAAGTGTTGCGCAAAGCACTAGAGAGGCCAACGTGTCAGACACAGAGGCCCAAAAAGCTGACGCAGGGTCCCCTGGGGCTGATGCAGGCCAAGAAAGGCTGACGCAGGGCCAGCATGAGACAGATAGGGGCTGACGCAGTCCAATTTGGGCAAACGCTGGGGTTGCAGAGCAGTTTTGCGTTGAGGAGTTGCCGGAAGGATTTTTCGAGATTTCAGCCAGGAGATTTCTCTCAAACTGTGAGGTATGCCTGCTAAGGAAATTCTCCGTTGCGTAGGTCAAATTCGGCACCCAAATTGTACTCTGATATTGCTTAATAAGAAAACCCTCAGATAGTTGCATCAGTTTTCCCACATTGGGTTTTTCCAGGGACATTGGTCCAAAAATAATGGTGTCATGTGGTGTGTTCTTGTTTCTTTTAGTTGTTGATTTGTAATATGTTGAGTATGCACTGGTGTTTATTTTCAGTATTTACATTGTAAATAACTTGTTAAAGAAAAAAAACAAGTAGATAGGAATAAATTAGAAAAGGTGCATGAAGAGTTTCTAAACTAAGTAAACTTAGAAACTTCAACACCCCCTTCAATAATGAGCCCCTCTAGTCACTTTAATAACTTGTTATACCATATACCTTTTGCCTCATAAAATCAGAATATAAAGTCACTTTAATATTATAAAGTACAATGTACTTTAAGAACTCATAAAGTGACTAAAAAGTCATGACTTTAATAATCTCATAAAGTCGTACTAAAAAGGTGGGTTCACTACTTTTCCTAGGCTTAGGAAAAAAGCACTAGGAAACACCTCCTTGGTAGCTTTTTTCTATTGAAATATGTAACTAGGTTCGGTTTTCATAAATATGAAATGTACTCTTGATTCTTGTATATTGTAAAAAGAAAGAAAAATTATTATTGTTATCTTTTGTAGCATGGGTTTCATGCTCAAACTCATTTTACTTATAGGTCAAGCACCCATTGTGTGCTTCTAGGGTTTGTCATATAGTCAAGAAGTCTATAGTGTCATTGTCATATGACGAAGACCCCATTAGGCATCTTGTAACATGTCAAAAGAATTATTTTGTGTCTAAAGCGTAAAAATACACCTCCAAGACCAAGTCGGCTTCGAAGCTAAGAAGTCAGCCTCATTAGGGCATATCGTCCTCCTTGGAAGCCTATATATAGGAGAGAATTCAATCTCCAATGGACACTCATTCACTCACTCATCATCCACGCGAAGAAGAAAAATAAGGAAGGCTAGCAAATAAGGAAAGAAGAAAGAAGTTTTGGATTGGTTTCTCTCTCTCTCTCTCTCTCTCTCTCTCTCTCTCTCTCACACACACACACACATGCGAAGATAAGCATAGGGTTTTGTAGCTACAAGGTCGAAGTTTTCAAGTTGCAGAAAGAAGGTCGAAATTCATGGAAAAAAGGACTATTAGGTCACCTACTAGCCCTAGAAGAAGAAGAAGCCCAAGCGAAGGAGTAAGGAAGCCTTGGAAGCCTTAATTTCCCTCACACATGTGGAAGCAGCGACTGTTGCAGGGGCCGAAAATTTCAATCCTGCAGTGGAGGTCGAAATTCTATAATTGGGGATCGAAGTTGTTCAGTTGGAAGAGATTTGACAGGGTTTGACTTGGATAGAAGAAGCACATCATCTAGAAGGTCTAACTTGGTCTTGGAAGGGTGTTGGTCTTGATCCAAAGGTCTTGGAATTCGTCATTTCAAGAATCTATAAGAAAAGAAAATATTTGTGAGTTTTCCTCTCAAGAGGAGAGGTTTTGGCCCTAGCTTGCAGCATACATCCTGTGTTCTTGTGTATTATTGATCTTCATGTTTTTGGTAGTTGTTTGATAATAAGAACAACATAATAATAAAAAAAGAAGCTAATAATCAAGAAAAGTAAAAATACATCACAAGCAGTGATCAAGTCTAAGCGAAATCACCCTAATTGTAGCCCTATTGATTTTCAACAATAGGTGCTCCAACACCTCTTTGTATAAGTATTATCCAACTGTGAAAGCATTAGGGAGGGAGAAAATTCTTTTTAGCGAGAGCGTGCTCCCTAAAATCACTCCTAAACAAGAGTGATTTGGGAACACACTCCCTAAGCGCTTTCGTTTGGAGAAGGGCTACGAGGGAGTCCCCCCCCCCTCGAATTCACTCCCAAAGCATGCTTCGCTTAGAAGCGCTAGGGAAGCGCACTCCCTATTTCCTCCCGTTTGGAGGAAATTTCAGAAGCGCGCTCCAGGTAAAAGAAATTTGGGAGTGATTGCTCTCGTATCGCTCTCATATCACTCCCCATCGCTCTGAGAACAAATTTTAAACACGAGGAGTGATCGCCCCTGACCACTCCCTTGAAAAAATTCACTCTCGCCCTTCAAAAGCCCCGTGTGGCCAAGGGAGAGGGGTGACTTTTTGGAGGGAAATGGGAGGAGAAAAACAATAAAAGGCGTCCTCCCCTCCCCTATTATCACCATTTCATTTGTGAGAAAGAGAAACTGAGAGCATTTGAGAGGGGGTTTGAGCTTGAGTAGGTTGTGTGAGATTGTTGGAACTTGCAAGCTTGGGAGATTGAAGAGAGATTATTAGAGAGCCAAAGGGAGATTGTTGGAGATAGGGTATAATCCCATTCTTTTTCTTTTCAATCTAACATTTACGTAAAAATATGTTGAATGTTCAATGAATCTAGAATCTAGATGTTCTTCTTCTCTTTTCCTACCCTTTCCCACTCCTCTCTCATTATCTTCCAAACAATAATCTCAACATTCAACAAACATGATGAGTATATGGTGTTTCGTAATTTAATTGATGTTAAATTACTTACATGAATTATCAACCAGGGATAGTAAACTCATAAAATGTATGTGCATTTTATGTGCTAGGAGTCTTTGTCACTCACACAATTCTTAAGTTAATTTGAGATATCAAAATGCACATGTTTCTCTACAACTATGTAAGTAAATAAATCACTCATAAAAATGGAATCAATTCTATTTCTCTTGCTTAAAAGAAAGATCACACTCTTCTTGAAATAAACTTCACACTTGCTTCACACTTAAAAATAAAATCACACTCACACCTTGCTTGAAATAAAATCACACACACACTTGCTTTAAAATGAAATCACTCTTGCTTATAAATAAAAAAACACTTGCTTGAATGGAAATCACGCTTGCAATAAAATCACACTTATAAATAAATCTACTTTGACAAAAAGAAAGATTAACTCTGCAAAAGAAAATCCTATTTATATCACAGGAATGTAAAGCTATACTTCTAGTCTATGTTAACTTATACTTTGTCCATGTACACAAGAGATCTCGCTTCACTCAACAATAAAATGATTAGATGAACCTGCTGCAAAACAATCTAAAACTTATATTCAAAAATCGAAACTTAAGCAATTAAATGAACTAACAAAGTTCTACAGGAAACACAAAATAAAATATTAATCACAAATAAAAGAAAACCTTACTGTCTCGAGGGGGCCCTCCTACGAGAAGCAGGTATCACTATAATGCCTTCACGAGATGACTAATCACGCATCGAGTCACCTAACAAAAGAAATGGAACGAAAACAGAGTTTGTATTAAAATAGAGTGTTTATAACATTAAAAATTCCAAGTCTCTATGTTCACTATGTCGAGAGGCATATTTATAAAACTCCTCGCATTAAATGTTTCAAAGTATTACGCCTGATCCTTAATTGACATTAGTTATAATTAACTTTGAAAGATAAGATATCATGATTTGCTCATGATTTTCTATCAACGCAGCAAATAATGAGGCTAAAAATCTACATCTCGCTCACAGAGTTCGTCTTCTACGGTTGTTGACTTTTGCTTTGACCAGGCTGCTAGGGTGTTTTCTTTATTGATCAAGGCTATTAAAGTAGCAACAAATCGTTGTACCAACTAATTGCCATCTGCCCATATTCCATGTTCTTCAATTGAAGCTTCGCAACCCATCAAACCTTGGACTTAGCTACAGAAACATACATCAGCTGCAAAATCACTGTAATTTAGTAGCTTGGGTAAATATTGAGTTAAATAATAAAGACAAATGATAGTTATGAAATAGAAGATGATTATGTACTTGCTATGATATCAACCTTGTAAACTGATACCCAAATTGGAGTTATGAAGTTCAAAAAGGGAGGAATGGAGTGAAAGCCAGTTATCAAAACGAAGAAATTTTGAGGTTCAACATTCCCCCACAGGAAAGACATTGCATGTACTCATTGATCCAGGTGGATATTGGTGGCCACCTACCAAGTCCACTTGGACCCCCACCATTGTTTCTTTCAGATTTTCAATTTCCTTAATTGTAGCATAGTTTACTATTTTTAGCAGATTTTCGGGTCCTAAAATTTTGGAGCCATTTTGAGGCCCTAAACAACGTTTTTTGGGAAAACTAGGAGCAACATGGGTCCATGGACTAATGTTGCTCTTCCCAAAGTTGTAGTTCTCGGATAGATCTTTCTAACGAGATATTATACGCGTTAAAAAGAGATCGTATGCCAAAGTTACGATCCTGGGAAGTTGATGTACCAATTTACCCAAACAGGGCCCACAATTTGACGTCTCGTCTTCTAGGGTTAGGTTTTTTGGATGTTTAGGGTTTTCCATTGTTTCTCAACAATAATTAGGCCTTCGAGCCTCATTGTAACACA
Organism: Pinus tabuliformis; assembly: GCA_031772625.1. NCBI lineage: Eukaryota > Viridiplantae > Streptophyta > Pinopsida > Pinales > Pinaceae > Pinus > Pinus tabuliformis. The sequence goes on along the minus strand of CM062807.1, from coordinate 158,119,817 downwards.
GTTCAGGGGCATGTAGCCACCATTGCCCTAGCTGTTTATTTCCATTCTCTATTTGTAAGCATATCTCAGTGTTTTACATTAATGAATGAAGTATTATTTCTGTTGCATCTTTGTGTTTATGGTTATCTCTGTAATTTGTTGCGTTCCTGTTTAAATATGGATGAGTGGTATCAGAGCGTTCTACTTTTTCTCTGTTTTTCCTTGCATGTCCCCAACAAAGTCGGCATATAAGGAGCTAGGGCTTGAACTAGTCGAACCTTTGCAAGACCAGCCTCGCAAAACCCGACGGCCTCCCATGGCGGATGAAAAGAAAGACGAGGATCAGGAAATCCTATCAAAATCTTGCTCAAAGAAGTCCTCGAGCGACTTCATTCATACCCTCTCACTTACTTTCTGGTGAGATACGTTACGCCTTACCCTATTGCTCTGGCTGGCCTACCTAAAGCCCCTCAAAGGAATGTGATGATGGACAACTATGCCCAGATCCTTCAGCAACTACCTAGGGGCGACGCATCGGCTTCCCACAGCTACTCTGGAAACACCAGACCGTTTAAGGTACAAGTTAATTTTGAAATCCCCATATTCGAAGGTCAGATAGACGCAAATGCCGTCGATAAATGGTTAAATATGCTAGAGGGTTATTTTTCTGTTCATGATTTTTCCAGTCGAAAAAAGATTATTTTCGCTCTTCTCAAAGCAGCCCCCCACATCAAGGATTGGTGGGAAACCTACTACGAGCAAAAGGATGAAAGTACTGGCTCACCATTTTCAGCCGCACCCACTTGGAATTCATTCCAAGATGCCATCAAAGACCAGTACTACCCTGTTGGAAGCTATGAGGATCAATACATAAAGTGGACCACGCTATGGCAGGGAAGGGACCAAGACGTGCCGGAGTTAAGCAATATTTTCCATAGCCTTCGCACAAAGTTGGGTATCAAGGATTCGGAGTAGCATTTGATACTCAAATACCGCGGCCGCCTGCACAAGTACATCCAGGGAGAAATAGAATTCCTGAATATCTCCTCGCTCGGCACGGCATACCGATATGCCGTCAAGGTCGAGCAAAAGTTTAAATAGAAGAAGTAAGACTTTGGATCTGCGAATCTGAAGCAAGGGAAAGGTGCCCCCAAACCGCAGAACAAAGGACAAAGCCAAGGGGTGGCCCAAGAAAACTTGCCAAAGCTGCAAGCAAAGAACAGCGCCGCGAAGCCGAAAAAGGACACGGGAAAATCGTGTGAGTTCCATAAGAGCTCCACTCACAACACAAGTGAGTGTCGGGCCAAGCAGTCACTAGTGGCTGAGCTAAAGGTTTCAGAATCAGATGCATGTTCCAACTCTAAGTCAGAACCCAACAAGGGGAATGACAAAGGGAAGGAGATTACCTATGCAGAGCCCAACGCCATCGTTGCCACCACAAAGATCCAGAAGGAGGAACCCGAAGATCCAGAGGAGGAGGAGCGCCTCTTCCACTCCCATATGTGGGTAAAGGGATCCCCGCTACAGTTCATTGTTAACAGCGGGAGCCAAAAGAACCTCATTTCGGCAGAGGTCGTGAAATGGCTGGGCTTACCGACCACAGCACATCCACAACCGTACACCATCGGGTGGCTTCACCAAGGACGAGATCTTCACGTGAGCCAGCAGTGTCGCCTTCCATATAACATCAAGCCCTTCACGGATGAGGTATTATGTGACATTGCTCCCATTGAAGTTTATGTTGTATTATTAGGACAATCGTACTTGTGGAAGCGACATGTTGTGTATGAATCAAGGCCCTGTGCTGTTATTATTACTTTGGGAAATAAGTTGTACAGGATACCAGAGGTAGCACCACCTACCGTCATCTCTTTGGTTACTGCAAAACAATGCAGTAAGCTCATTTCCAAAACCGGGAAATATGTTTTCCTGATGATACGCCCTCAAGGAAAGAAGAAGATGGTGCCACGACCTCCAGACAGGGCCCCTTCGCACAACAACTACAGATGGACAAGGTCATGGAGGAGTACAAGGACATCTTCACCTCCCCCGCAAGGGTTCCTCTGCACAATTAGGTCAAGCACTCCATCGATCTGACCCCAGGTGCGCCGCTGCCTAATGGACCAATCGATCGGTGCTGTGTTCTGGAGAACGTTGAAATCAAGAGGCAGATTCAAGCGCTGCTACAGAAAGGTCACATCCATCTGAGTTCATCGCCCTGTGGGAGCCCGATCGTGTTGGTACAGAAGAAGGATGGGACTTGGAGACTCTGTATTGACTATCGGGCGTTGAACAAGATCATTGTCCGTAATAGGTACTCGATTCCACGGATTGATAACCTCCTGCACCAACTGAAGGGGGCAAAATATTTCAGCAAGATCAATTTGAAGTCAAGATATCACCAGGTACCAATCGAACCCTTCGATGTGTGGAAGACTGCCTTCAAAGCCAAGGAGGGCCTTTTTAGTTGGTTGGTTATGCCTTTCAGATTGACGAATGCTCCTGCAACCTTCATGAGGCTAATGGATGACATCTTGCAGCCATTCACCAACTCATTTGTAGTGGTATACTTGGATGACATCCTGATCTTCAACCAGAGTTGGGAAGAGCACCTCCACCACATCCGATAGGTTCTCCAAAAACTGCAGCAACACAAGTTATGTGCCAATTTGGAGAAATGCACTTTTGGCATGACCCAGGTTCAATACCTGAGATACATTATTGATGAACATGGGGTGCATGTGGATCCAACCAAGATCCAAGTCATTCAGGATTAGCCCTCTCCAACCACTCTAACGGAGCTCCGCAGCTTTCTAGGTCTTGCCAACTTCTACCGCAGGTTCGTGTTGGGATTTTCTCATATCACTTGGCCCTTGAGTCAAGTCACCAAGGGAGGAGCGAAAACAAAATTCTTTTGGTCTGAATCTCAACAGAAGGCATTCACAAAGTTGAAAGATCGCCTCTACTCGGCACCAGTGCTCGCATTGCTAGACTTGCAACAACCATTTGAGGTCGAGACAGATGCCTCTGACTATGCTATTGGGGTAGTCCTTACTCAACACGGGCATCTAGTGGCATATCACAGTGAGACACTTTCAAACACAGTCCGGAAGTATCCCACTTATGACAAAGAAATGTATTCCACTGTGAAGGCCTACCGACAATGGAAACATTACATTTTGGGGAAGAAAACGGCCATCCACACAGACCACCAACCCCTCCAGTTCATACAGACCCAAGGGAAATTGCAGAATGATCGCCATCAGAAGTGGTCCACATACCTGCAACAGTTCCATTTGAATATCAAGTAGAAGAAGGACAACACCAATAATGTTGTAGATTGCCTCAGTCGACCACCAATCATGTCATTAACCACCGTCCTCAACTCCTGTGGGCACAAGACTTCTAATTGGCCACTTCTCTACAAAAGCGACCCAGAATTTGGCCACATATACAAGACACTCTTGGAGGGTCGGCATGTTCCAAATTTTCACCTCTAGGAAGCCCTGTTATGCCACCTGGGTCACATTTTTGTTCCTTCAAGCGAGCATGCCAAGATGATTTGGGAAGCACACTACAGTTGAGCTACTGGGCATTTTGGGGTCGAGAAAACGGTGGCAGTACTGCAGAAGTATTTCTATTGGCCGAATCTTTGGCAGGATGTCGGGAAGGACATGAGATCATGCACTGCCTGCGCCATTGCCAAACCGACAGTCAAGAAGCAAGGCCTCTATACCTCGTTGCCTACAACTAGTCAACCTTGGGAATCCATCTCCATGCATTACATGTCAGGCCTTCCTTCCACTAAGCATGGAAACGACTGTGTTTTTGTGGTCGTCGATAGGTTCTCAAAGATGGCCATTATGGCGCCCTACAAGAAGAATATCACAGCAGAAGCCACTGCTAAACTCTTCTTTGAACGAACGTGGGTACACTCTGGGATCCCACAGTCTATCATCTCATATCAAGACAGCAGGTTCCTCAGTACATTTTGGTCCAGTCTCTGGTCGATGTTGGACACCAAACTCACTAAGTCCACAGCCTTCCATCCTCAAACTGATGGCCAAACAGAGGTTGTCAACAGGATGATTGTACACATTCTGCGCATGTACAACTCAAAGCGTCCAGGCACATGGGATGAGAGCCTCCCCTATGTTCAAACAGCTACAACCGGGCTCTCCACAACTCGACTGGCCACAGCCCTTTTCAAGTGGGCTTGGGATTCCAGCGACTATGTCCCATTGATGTGGCCATGCCATTTGCAGCTACTCATGCAGATTTGGCTCATGTCCAGTCCGAAACAGATAAGGCAAACAGGTTCATTGAGCACATCCAACACATTCGCCAGCAAGTCCATGACATTTTGGAGAAATCAAATGCCAAGTACAAGCAGTGACATGATCAACATCGGGTGTCATACAAGTTTCAGGTGGGCGACAAAGTCTGGTTGCATTTGCAAAAGGAACGCCTTACCGAAGCCTATCGGAAACTCAAACCACTCCGATATGGTCCTTACACCATTACCATGGTTGTAGGAGACAATGCATTTGAGCCCAACATTCCCACATTCCTTGGCATGGACCCAGTGTTCAATGTGGACTGCCTTCGGCCATACTTTCCACCATTACTAGACACATCCAACATTACAGAACAGTTCACACCCACAAAGTTAAATCCAGATTGCATGGAACAAGCTACAACTGATCGGATCATGGACACACAGATCAAGCACACTCGCCAGCAAAACATTCAGCTGTATCGAGTTGTCAAAGCAAGCCAACTCCTTCACCAAGGCAAGTGGCTCACCAAGGACCAAGTTCAGCAGAAGTTTCCTCATCTCATGGAGGAACTCAATGCAATGGGGACCATTGCTTCCCAAGGGGGGATGAATGATCTAGGTGGATATTGGTGGCCACCCACCAAGTCCACTTGAACTCCCACCATTGTTTCTTTCAGCTTTTCAGTTTCCTTAATTGTAGCGCAGTTTACTATTTTTAGCAATTTTTCGGGTCCTGAACTTCCGGAGCCGTTTTGAGGCCCTAAACGACGTTTTTTGCGAAAACTGGGAGAAACATCGGTCCACTTTTCTTCCCAAAGTTGTAGTTCTCGGATAGATCTTTCTAACGAGTTATTGTATGTGTCAAACAGAGATAGTATGCCAAAGTTACAACCCCAGGAAGTTGATGTACCAATTTACCCAAATGGGGCCCACAATTTGGCGTTTCATCTTCTAGGGTTAGGTTTTTTGGATGTTTAGGGTTTTCCATTGTTTCTCAACAATAAGTAGGCCTTCGAGCCTCATTGTGATAGAGTTCAGAGGCATGTAGCCACAACATCTCTTCTCAGAGATAAGCTACCATCGCCCTAGCTGTTTATTTCCATTTTCTATTTGTAAGCATATCTCAGTGTTTTACATTAATGAAATGAAGTATTATTTCTGTTGCATCTTTGTGTTTATGGTTATCTCTGTAATTTGTTGCGTTCCTGTTTAAATCTGGATCACTCATGCAAAATTTCAAAATTTGTAAGTCCTTCCTATTACTGAGCCTCTTCAGATCCTTGAACAAGGACATCCAAGTTAGTCCTCCTTGCCTTTCTAGTGGTCACTGCCATCCTCAGTTTCGTCATCAAAATTGTGTGTTGCAGACTCGTAATCTTCCTCTTAAGAAATTTGTTTTTAGCTGTCAATTTCTTATTTTTCCTACACCATAAACCAATATGTAGCAGGATGTTGTCATTTTGGGTTCTTTGGATTTCATTATGTGCCTTACTATTTCATTCTCCTACCTCAAATGTCTATTCAATATTTCCAACCTATAAATTTCTTGCTTGAGTGTGTCTTCAACTTCGAGTTCTCCTGAAATATTAGAATGAATTGCTTCATTTTCTTCTTGGTTCGAGGATGATGCAACGACTTTACCTATAGCTCTTCTTTCCAAAGACTATATAATCATAAATTTCCTATTGGACAGGATCTATTTCAAGTGTTTTCCTAGTTAGATTGGAGATTGGTGATGGAACTCTAGGTTCCATTTCTTCTTCCTCTAAATTGACAAATTCTAGGGACTATCGAGGCTATTCATGCACTATTTTATTTAGCCTTGCACTTCTTCTTATGGTAGATGATGGTTTAAATGGTGATTTAGTAATAAGGGGCTTCTTTTTAACCTTTCCTTGCTCTATTTTCCCTTGCTATGTTTTCTTTTTGGATGAACTTTCTTCCTTAGTGTTGGCTATCTTTCTTCTAACAATTTTCTCTTTAAGGTTCTCTAACATATCTGCAAGAGGAGTCTCATCCTCTGAATGTTGCCCTTGTTGTGGACATGAGTTATCTTCTATAGGCAACTTTCTTCTAATCTTCTTGGCTTACCGCTAGGATCTCCTTCTGCTGCTTCCTTAAAATGATTTCTAATTAAGAAGTCTTCCCATTATCTCATATGTTTCTCAGATGTGCCTCAATCATGATTTTCATTAAGCCATGATGGTATGGGGCATTATCTATAGATTGTACCTTTCTTTGAATATTACCAGACATCTTTCTTAAGCTATGAAGTAAAAACTATGGTAGGTTAATTTCATTCCCATTAAAAAAAATCAACATTAAGCATGCATGATAAAAGAACATGTTACTGAATCTTCCTTCACAAGTTATAAACTTTTGAATGATCAGTAGCAAATTCCTCCATTTATTCTTCAAAGTTGTGACTCGTATTCCCTTTTTAAACATAGAAATGTCCATACCTGGATTCTTGAGGAAAACTTTCCATTCTTTTTCTTCAATTTTTTTGTTCTTCAACCAACTCTTTCCGGTTCTTGGTAATCCGGTAACTTTTTCTAGAAAAGACTTTGTCAAAACCGGCTTCACGTACCCAATTTTTGCTTCAATGCCATCGTATGCCCTAGCGAAAGACTTTGTTACCTCTTTCTCGTGCCCATCGAATTTCTCCACAAATTCTAACCACCGTGCCTGCTGCAACAATTGTTTGACTTGTGGGTATCCTTCGAGAAACTTAACCCCATTCAGCTCTGATCTTACAATGAACCCATGTTAGAGAAGCCTAGCCCGTAATTGCTCTTTTGACAAGATTAAGGAGTGGAAGGAATTCGAGTATGTATTGAATCAAGGTTTAGGTGACAGCAATCTTGGCAATAAAACAGTGCTAAGTGAAATGGAAGTGTCTCGGCATGAAGTGGAATGATGAATGGAGAGGACAGGGTGAATTTCAAATTATATCAAGGTTTATTCCTGACTTGGTTGACAAGACATAGATAGTTTTGTTAAAACCAAAGTTGTGTGAGAATAATTAAGGGTAATCATTATTCAGTATGGCAACAGCAACGGTTACCCATCAATTATTTCATAATTCAAATGTTCTACCTTTATTATATAATTTAATATTTACATACCTTTGATCCTTTGTCTCACTGATTTTGATTGGTCTTTTGTAGGTTGTCAGGTTGCTCCAACTGCAATCTTCATTGAAAATAGTTTGCCATAATCTTCATCTAACCTGGTCGCAATCTACCAAGTCAATTGTAGAATTCTATTAGCGCTGCAGATTGTTGAAAATTTCATAGCTGCTTTACCTTTGAAAAGAGAAAAAGGGCTAAAAAGAAACTCGGATCAGAATAGAAAAAGAAAATCTAAGCTAGAACTCTTCGTTTTCAACCTGGATTTCTTGTTTAAACATGCCAACAATGTTGGTTTTCATGTTTATACAATTGTTATTTTTTATTTATTTTTTTGTTATTCATATATATATATATATATATATATATATATATATATATGTGTGTGTGTGAATAACAAAATATATATATAAATATAAATATATGAATAACAAAATATATATTTTGTTATTATATATTTATATATATATATATATATTTATATATATATATATATGAATAACAAAATATATATATATATATTATAATTTATATATATATATATGAATAACAAAATATATATAAATATAAATATATGAATAACAAAATATATATATATATATATATGAATAACAAAAAAATAAATAAAAAATAACAATTGTATAAACATGAAAACCAACATTGTTGGCATGTTTAAACAGGAAATCCAGGTTGAAAACGAAGAGTTCTAGCTTATATATATATGTTTATTATTATTATTATTATTTTGAAAAAGAATGTAGAAGGCTAAGTTGGAGAGGAAGAAAAATCTTCCTTGACCAACTTCAAATCAAGATTATCTTGCAAATTTCTTATGCTTGGTTTTGTACTCCTCAATTATCTTATGTACCAACTTGGATGTAAATTGAGTGCCTTGATCTGTCAAAATTTCCCTTGGGACACCAAAACGAGTGAAAATATCCTAAAAAAGAAATGAAACAATAGTATTTTCAGTGGCAAAAGGAAGTGTTTTAGCTTCTGCCCATTTTGTGACATAATTTGTACAAACAAGAATGTACCTTTTTTGTCTTGACGGTGGATTGATTGGACCAACAACATCCAAGCCCATTTCTCAAAAGCTTCAATAAGTACCTGAAGTTGTAGAGGCATTTCATCTGAAGGAACAGGTTTCCCCATTCTTTGACAATTGCCACCTCCTAACATATTCCTTGGCATCCTTAAAAAAAGAAGGCGAATAATATCCTAAGATAAGGACTTTATAAGCAATTTTTTTATTAGCGAAGTGTCATCCACATGGTTCATCATGACAAGCCTTTAATATCTCTAGTACTTCATCTTCTCTAACACATCTTCAAATGATTAAGTCAAGTCATGTCTTGTACAATTCTTCATTTATCCATGAATAAGATGCACTAGTTTGAATAACCTTTCTTTTCTCTTGAGGAGACAAGTATGATGGTAACTTCTCTGTAGCCAAATAATTAGCAATATCTACAAAACAAGGAGATTTAATAGATACTACAAAAAGATATTCATCAGGAAAATTATCTTCTACAAGAATATCATTATTATCATTTTGGATTCTAGATAGAAAATCAGCAACAGTGTTTTGTTTTCCAGGTCTATCCAAAATAGTAATATTGAATTCTTGTAATAACAATAACCATCTTGTAATTATGCCATTAGTAATTGGTTTATTCATTAAATATCTAATTGCCGAATGATTTGTGTGAATGAAGGTTTAATAACCAGTGATATAATGGCTGAACTTATTGATGGCATGCACCACAGCTAAAAACTCCTTTTCTGTTACAATATAGTTCAGATTTTTGCTTGTGTAGTAAATGGCATAAGGAGTTAAATCTTTATGTCCTAATATAGCTCCTAAAGTTGTATCTGAGGCATCAGTCGAAATGTGAAAAGGTAGTTTCCAATTTGGTCCTCTTAAAATGGGTGCTTCAGAAATCTTTTCTTTCAATGTTTCAAAAGCTTTTTGGCAGTCACAATTCCAGATGAATTCACAATCTTTTGTAAGCAATTTGAAAAGTCGAGAGGCAATCTTTGTAAAGTTTTTAATAAATCTTCTATAATAACTAGTAAAACAGAGAAAACTTATAACATCCCCTTGACATGTTGGAACTGATAGTTTGAAATGGTAGTGAAAGTTGTGGGTTTGGATTTTGTGGTTGAGAGGGTTGAACAGACTGAGAAAAATATTGTGGTGGAAAAACAGGGTAAGGTTGAGGATATTGAGGGTATTTGCCATAAGGATTTTTCCATCCTTGTGCCCAAGGTTGAGGCCAAGGTTGCAAACGCATGTGTGCAATCCAATTACTTTGTGATGGTTGTGCATATGTTTGAGTGTTGAAACCTTAGGTCATATTTGATTGTGGATTTTGCCATGGTCTCTTGGCAATAACACAAAGAGGTTCTACTTGATTTGGCATTACTTCCTCTTGACAGAGAGCTTTAAGACCCAGTATTGAAGGGCATTCCATTGTATCGTGATTTTCTACACATATGACACAAGTTTTTATTTTTTGGATAAACGATAGATAATGCAGCATTTTCAGTGTTTTGCTTGTTTTGTACTTTAAGGGCATCTATTTGTTCACTAAGACTCCCCAAAATATCAGTTTTAAAGTTATCAAGAAAATTGCCTATTTTAGCCCTACTTACTGTGCCAATTGCAGATTTATTAATCCTAGACATAACAGGATCTCTTGAATTTTTCCCAGTTCTTGCCTTTCCTCTTGAAATGTGTATGCATAACTCACAAATATCTCCAAATGATAACTGAGAAATATCCCCTTTACCCATCAAATTGAGAATGTTTATCCACTCATTTATGATAGATTTTAGTACGAGAGTTTTCAAAATTATTTCATGTAGATTATGCATTTGAGCCCTTTTTACATTATAAGCAAATCTTTCACCGAAATCTTCAAGATTTTCATCTTCTTTTTGCATCATTTTAAAGACTTCATCTTTAAAATTATGAAGCATATAATAATCCTTGTATTTTTCTATGAATGCAGTTTTCATTTCTTCCCATGTTCCTATAGAATGTACTCTTAAGCCCATAAACCATTTTAATGTTGCATCCATAAGATTGGCTGGAAACAATTTCAACTTTTGAGTATCAAGCAAGTAGTCATACGATCTACACAAAACTTCAAACTCAGAGAAATGTTTCAAGATCCTCATTCTTAATCCATGAAAATTAGGGAGGATGGAGGGTGAGATATTTTTCATTGTGGCTATGGTATCTTCATCGAGGATGGGAAATCCAAAAGGTTCTAAACCTCCTCTACCACCTCCTTTTCCTCTTCTTCCACCTATGCTATTTCCTCCTCTTCCACCTCCAATCCTAGGTTGTTCACCATTTACACTATGTACTTCCCCTTCCCCTTCTCCTCCCATTGTAGATTCTTCAGAACTAATGTAAGGTTCCAAAATTGGATTTTCTAGTTCCTCCTCTAGCTCTTTTGGTTCTTCTATTAATGGAATGTTAAAATAGGTTTCTTCTTCTTCCTCTTCACTAGGGATTTCTAGTTCTTGTCCTAGAAGTTGTTCTCCAGTTGAAGATAGAAAAATTACTCCTTCAGTTGGGGATGTAGGATCTTCTTCTTCTATTACAGCTTCAGTTGAAGAAGTTGGTGAATATTTAGGTTGGATTTCAGATCTAAGTACCTCAGGAAGTCTATGTCTGCCTGCAATTGATGGAATATGAGTTTGGGTGGATGGTGTGGCACTACGAGGTTGTGGTGGGGTGAGTGATGATGTTGGAATCAAACTCCTACCTCTACCTACAAATCTACCTCTAGAATCTCTTTCCTATGCATATCATTTTTATTATTTCTTTTAATGAAAAGAAAAAAACTCCTATATACACCTCCCCAGCAACGGCACCAAAATGTTTGGTAATTTAATTAATGTTAAATTACTTACATGAATTATCAACCAAGGCTTGTAAATTGATGAAATCTATGTGCATTGTATGTGCTAAGAGTCTTTGTCACTCACACAATTCCTAACTTAATTTGAGATATCAAAATGCACATGTTTCTCTACAGCTATGTAAGTAAATAAATCACTCATAAAAATGGAATCAATTCTATTTCTCTTGCTTAAAAGAAAGATCACACTCTTCTTGAAATAAATTTCACACCTGCTTCACACTTAAAAATAAAATCACACTCACCTTGCTTGAAATAAAAACTCACACACACACTTGCTTTAAAATGAAATCACTCTTGCTTATAAATAAAATCACACTTGCTTGAAAGAAAAATCACACTTGCAATAAAATCACACTTATAAATAAATCTACTTTAACAAGAAGAAAGATTAACTCTGCAAATGAAAATCCTATTTATATCATTGCAATGTAAAGTTATGCTTCTAATCTATGTTAACTTATACTTTGTCCATGTGCACAAGAGATCTCGCTTCACTCAACAATAAAATGATTAGATGAACCCGCTGCAAAACAATCTAAAACTTATATTCGAAAATCAAAACTTAAGCAACTAAATGAACTAACAAAGTTCTACAGGAAACACAGAATAAAATATTAATCACAAATAAAAGAAAACCTTACTATCTCGAGGGGGGCCTCCTACGAGAAGCAAGTATTACTATAATGCCTTCACCAGATGATTAATCACGCATCGAGATCGCACAGCAAAAGAAATGGAACGAAAACAAAGTTTGTATTAAAACAAAGTGTTTATAACATAAAAAATTCAAAGTCTCTTTGTTCACTATGCCGAGAGGCATATTTATAAAACTCCTCTCATTAAATGTTTCAGAGTATTACGCCTGATGCATAATTGACATTATAGCTATAATTAACTTTGAAAGACAAGATATCATGATCTGCTCATGATTTGCTATCAACGCAACAAATCATGGGACTAAAAATCTGCATCTCACTCGCCTGGTTCGCCTTCTACAATGGTTAACTTTCGCTTTCACCGGGCTGCTAGGGTGTCTTCTTTATCGATCCAGGCTATGAAAGTAGGAACAAATCGTTGTACCAACTAATTGCCATCTTCCCATATGCCATGTTCTTCGGCTAAAGCTTTGCAACCCATCAAACCTTGGACTTAGCTACAGAAACATACATCAACTGCAGAATCATTGTAATTCAATAGCTCAGGTAAATATTGAGTTAAATAATAAATAAAAATGATATTTATGAAATAGAAGATGATTATGTACCTGTTATGCTATCAACCTTGTAAACTGATACCCAAATTGGAGTTATGAAAGTCAAAAAGGGAGGAATGGAGTGAAAAGGAGTTGTCAAAAAGAAGCAATTTTTTGGGTTCAACATATGGCTTAGCCTTATCTTGTTGGTTCCATTTTTTGCTATGATGATGGTGTTGGGAAGTAGAAGAAGAAGAATGATGAAGCAGTGGGTAGTGGTAGAGGTACCCTGGAGAAGAGGAGTAACAAGAGGAAGAGGAGGAGAAGGATAATGGGAGTGAAGATGATGGGAAGAAAGGCAGGGTAGACCAAACACCCTTGTGGAAATACATCACAAGGCTTGGAGGAGGGAAAGGGGGTGGAACCACCAAATTTGTATGCCCCATTGCTATGCTACTTACACAGGTTCATATACTCGTGCCAAAAAGCATCTATGTGGGAAAATAGCATGGGATGGGAATAAACAAATAGGAAACCAAAACGTGTGCATGTGTCAACACAACAAAGAACCAAATATATAAGGGAAGAGAAGGAAGCACAATATGAATCAAAAAGATCAAAGGGTGAACATGACACCACTAGCACACATAGAGCAACTGTAAGAACTCCATCAGCACCCACCCATGGTAGTGGATTTGCAGCCACCAGCACAAACATCCCTTTGAGTAAAACAACATCATAACTCCTTGACCAAGGTTGTAGGGATGACGTTGATGCAAAAAAAGAAATTGGTTTCTCTATGGATGTGGCAAACCATTGAATGTTCTTCGCTCAACTTATTGGCATGAAATGGTTGTTGCCATCAATGATGCCCCTAAAGGATACAAGAGCCCTGGGTATGACAAAGCTAGAACCGTGGGACTTGACTTGGAAAACGCCAAAATAAAAAATGCTTTGGGTAAATTCACAAATTCTTGGAATGAATATGGGGTATCCATTGTATCTGATGGTTGGACAAATGTAAAAGGAAATCCATTGATAAGTGTTCTTGGTGTGTCTGCTACTGGCGCAATCTTCCTTTCATCTCATGACTACTCAGATAAGTTTAAGACCGACATCAACATTGCAGAACCATTTATTCAAACAATTGAAAGTATTGGGTGATACAATGTCATCCAAGTCATCATTGATAATGCTTCTAATTTTACCGCAATAGGAGCAATTATTGAAGATAGATACCCCAACATATATTGGTTTGGGTGTTTAAACTTTAGATCACACAACGAACCTTTTGATGCATGATATTATTAAGATAAAGGAACCTCAATACAAATGGATTGGTTCATTGCACAAGAAAGCCAAGAAAATAGTAACATTCATTACCAATCATAGCAATACTCATGGCCTTTTCCATAGTCACTCAAGATTGGAGTTATTGAATATAGCAAAGACTAGATTTGCTAGTTATTACCTCACCTTCAGGCGCCTTTTGAAGGTAAGAGAGCATTGGCTAGCATGGTATCAAGTGAATCATGGCAGATATTAAAGGACAAGGTTGCAATGGTATCTGACAAGGAAGATTTTGAAGAGGTGGAGGACACCGTTCTTGATGGTCAATTTTGGGTAGACGTGAGGAATGCTTTGAAGTTCACCAAGCCCATTTATAACATGATTTATTTTGCAAATACAACTGCACCAGTGATTGGGGAGGTGTAGGAGCAAATGGATAGCATGCTACGGCAAATAAAAGATATTGTTGAGTTGAAATATCCCACATTGTATGATCATATTCACAAACATGTAGTCAAAAGGTGGGATAATATTAACGTTCCACTACATGCCTTGGCGTATGTCCTTACGCCAAATACTACTCTCCATCTTGGTTGGCCCAACCTACACCTGGGGGTGGGGTAAGGAGAAATCCCATACAGATTCTGTGGTACAAAATGGGTATATGACCACATTAGACAAGCTAGTCCCTAACAAGGAGGAGTGTGCCAGATTGCGTGGAGAATTAGGCAAACACTTCATTCAAACTAGAGTTTCCGGTTCTTTGCATGCCATTGATGATAGAGATAAAATGTATCCTATTGAGTGGTGGAACATGTATGGCTCCAGGGGTTTTCGACAAAATTGGCAGTTAAAGTGCTTTCACAAATGGTTAATAATTCTTTTGCAGAGAGGTGTTGGAGCACCTATAGCTTCATCCACAATGTCAAAAGAAATTGCCTCAATGAAACTGCGGAAAAAACTTGGTTTATGTACACTACAACTTGAGGTTGTTGACACATTATAGTGACTGGGCTCGATATGATAGATCATATGTCACTTGGGACAACAACTCGGAGGAGGACAATTTGGACAATGGAGCCTTACATTTGGAACAACTGGAAGTAGGACTTTTAAAAGATGAGAATGAAGCAGCAACAACGGCATTAACAACCATACCACCCCCATCAACCACTAGCAGTGCTCGAGTTGCACCATCTTTGCCACCACCTCCATCTACAACCTCACGTGGAAGCCATGTGCCTTCTGGTTTTGGACGTGGTCGTCCGACTATGTGGGAGGAGACTCCCAATAAACCACGAGAAAATAGGAAAATGTAGTAGATAATAGGTTTACTTGTCTTTTCTAGTTTCTAGTATTTTTTAGAACTATTGACTCTTCCATATTTATTATGCCATTTTTTGTAAACAATATATTACAATTTATGTTTGAAACTTTGAAGTTTGAAGTTGGCAATTATAACTCATTGGTAATGAATTATGAATACGATGCTTCGTGAAAATTATATGTTTCATTTCATGTTTGATATTCTTTGTTATAGTTTGATAATGGTTACAAGTACAACTTTAGTGATGACAAATGTTATATATTGAATTTTAAAACTTTGAAACTTTAAGATTGATGAATCATGAGAATCGAGATGTTGTAACTTGTGGACCTCTAGTTGATGAAGATTATAACTACTAGATGATTGATGTTATAGCTTAATCCATGTTTTTATGCTTTTTATAAACAATTCATCATTCTACATGTTTTTTTGACATATATGCATCAAAATATATAAAAATATATATTATATAAAATTTGTTCCTGACCCAAAAGCTTCTGAAAATTGTCGCTCCCCACTCCCGCTTCCAAGTTGGCTTCTGAAATCTTGGTTCGAAGTGCGCTTTGGGAGCAGGTGTGAGCACGCGGGGGGGGCGCTCCCCTGCAGCCTTGCTCCACAGGTGAGAAGGATGCAAACATTCTCAATAAACCCTTGGTTAAAGGGAGGCTTACATTTTATAGAGACAAATTTGGAGTGGTGCAAAATACCTTCCTCACTAAGTGGAAGTGTTGATGTTTGAACATTGTAGCTCAGACAGGTACATCCACACAGATCTAAGTGCCAGACGTGTGGAAGTCATCCAAAGCCTTTACCCCAGTAATTCAGTTTAATTAAACAAAATATTAGAGTGAAGAGCATTTATTAATGTGAGTTTAATATCTAATGAAATGTAAAGCTTTTTACATTAGTAAATTAGGTGAATCTAGAGCATTGATAGGGACTTAATCTCAACCCTCAATCTGGACTAAAAAGTATGAAGACCAGGCTAGGTGAAGAAGAAAGACACAGTGTGATTGGGACACAAAGGACAGTGACTCAAGGAGCACACAGCAAAGGTGATAAAGAATCTTCATCCAGTGTTCAGGCTCAAAGAAGACAAAAACCAGTGATTAGCAACAGAAGATATCAGCCAGCAATCTGATCTAGTGAAGGCCATACACTTCAGAGAGAAAGTGGGCCATACAGCAGGTTGAGGGCGGCTGTGCAACAAAATATGTGGACTGTACAGCCTGTACAGTTCACGCAGCAGCCAACCAAGGTCGAGTGGTGATTCAGAAATTTCTGGAGGGCCATATAAGTGGTAGAAGTGCCCAGATTAATTTCAGAAGTTTAGTGTATCTTCTATAGTTTTCTGAGATGGCCATTTTCCTAGTAAGGAAGCTCTTGTAAGCTTGGAAATTATTTCATTGAAGAAATTATCTTGAAGGGAAAATCTTGTTGTGTTTTAATTGTGAAAAATTGCTTTCATTTGCTTCCACTATTTTTATTTCCAGTTAAAAATTCCAGTCAGTGTATTTTATTTTGTGAACTAATTTAGTTTCTAAGCAAGGAAATCACAAGGAAATAATTTACCTACCCATAGGCAGACTTCATATCACCAGTTTTTGAAAATTTATAATAAACTTCTTGAGTTGTAAAATTTTCTCTCCAGCTTATTAGTAAAATATTTCTTTTAGATTCTTTCTATTGTTTAACAGCCACTAATTCTTTTCTCTAATCATATTGACCTATTACTTAATCATTTATCGATATTAAAAAAACTATCTTATCTCATCTCTACACCATCTGTGCACTCTAATTCCCTACATCTACTTCCAAAGCACTCCCAAGTAACAGGTAAGGCCAGCCACTTGATTAAATAACATTAATTTCTTCATTCTATAAAGAGGTGGTAAATCAAAAGTGGATAGAAGTACTTCCGCACTCAATGTTTTATATCTTCAAAATCCTACTTGTATCCAAAGCACAAAATGTGGCATCGGATCCCCAAGGCTATAGGTAACTTTGGCTAAAAAGAATTGCAAATGGGATAAGAGCAGCATGCTTTATGATAAACTCTCGACATTTACCTAAAATCGAAAACGACCACTGATAATAGATGCTTAGATATGATATTATCACAAGGCTACGTTCAATACAGAAATGATGGGAAACTTAGAAGGATGCCACCTATTACCTTTGTGAGTTGTGTGTTATTATGAACATACTCAGTCAAGACTCAAGAGCATACATCTTGACTAGGAGTGTATTATTACGAACGGACCGACTAAGAAAGAATAAGTATTCTTTTCCAAAATCTAACTTCTTTAAGACAGACAAGCATATAGAGGGTTACCTTAAACATTAATATATCAACCAATATACTAACCTAATAGCCATGCATTAACAGAAGATGATACCTTCTTTGTTTTGCCAGATGTAGCATACTCTGCTACCTTGTCAATAGCACTGGTAATTTTTTTCGTTGTATCCTTCCCAAAAACATGTTTTTCCTCTGGCTTGTGAATTGAAGATGATGATTTCTTTCCAGGCAGCTTCTTCAGCGATTTCCTTTTGTGTTTTCTGAAATGTGCCAGCTCAAGTAGAGTATCCTCCCTTCTATCCTGAAGATTTCACAAGTTTTGGATACCGGAGGTCAATAAAGGAACAAAAATATCCAAACACATCCAATCTTGCGATAATACTTTTCTTAATAAATAAAAGCAGTTAAAGAAGCTTGCTTTATATAATAATAAATATACCCATCGATGTGGCAAAACTCCTAGAATAGATTCTCGGAACTCCCTGCATTCTACCTGTCAGACAATCAAAAGCAGCACTTCAACTATACTATGGAGCATGCTCATAGAAGAAATCAATTTAATAACTTAACACCAATGAAGGTTAGAAAAAGTCAGATAATCTGTAGTGATAATTTAGCATCACCAAGATTGACAATCAGCATCAGCAACACAATTTCTAAGCTCCTCAGACAACCTTTCCAGTTTTAACAAATAAAAGGAAATCAAAATAGGTTTCTTCTTTTCTAACTTTCATTGTGACGAGGCCCAGATTCTTATAAAGAAAATTATAAAAATGATAATCGTTGTAGTTTGTTATACATTTTTCTCCATCATCCATCCAACCTTGTACACATTCATTTTGTCATGAAATCATTTACTAGAAGCCTACTTTAGACAAGCCTGAAAACACACCTCTCCAGGATGTCGACCATTCAATGCATGAGCATCAAGCTTGTAGTTGTGTTGTGGATTCAACTGTGATGAATCAGCTACATGGTGTGGTAGATCCTGCCAAGTGAATAATAATTCGCATTAGATATTCAGAAATAAGCGGTTTTCAATTATGTAATACAGTAAGGAGTCTCAACACATACAGTAAGTAGTAGTCTACAAGCATACATGTATGGTTTCAAGCACAAAACAACATTTTTTTCCTAAATGTGTCATATATTACTTCGAACTCGAAGAACAAATAAGTACAATAAGATTCAAGCCCATTATATCATGCATACAATAGGGGTGCCAGGAAAGTTCCAGTCAACAAATGCTATAAAGGGAAAACTATAAGCCAATGTATGAGCCCGATGGCCATCGACACCCACAATGAATGAATCAACATCATAACAAAATGCATTGAGTTGGACACTCAGGAGCAGAGCCAGCTCTTATTTAAACCTCCACAGAAACCTGAGAATAAGGGCAAGAGTTACCTCATTGACAGCAACTTTACAACAATGCTTCTACAGAAAGCCAATGACAACCAAACAAATTGAAAGCCCAGGTAATTTGTAGCCGTGTTGATAACATCACTGACTTTTCATAGATGTGCCAAAAAATCATGATTTTTTCAGCCAGCCAATTTTTCAGCCTGAGAATTGCAATTTTTTCCATTAAATAAACACCACACGATTTTCTAAACAATCACAATTTTTCTGATTTTTTGCACGGTTTACTAAAAAATTATGGTTTCGAGTCATAATGCCTTTTTATTGTCATTTCACACAAGAAGTTGGAGTTGTGAGGCAATTTGGAGTGTAGTCGAGGGTTGTTGTGGAGTGTTAGAAGGGATTCAAAGTGCTGGGCAAGTGGATTTGTCCAGGCCCTACTAATGCTATATAATTAATGGTAACATAAATTCTTAAAGTAAAAGGATGAAAATGAAAGATAAAATGGAATGTCACTTGTCTCCTTTATCTTTCATTTTCATCGTCTTAAATTTTCAACATTACCACTATTTGTTTTAGGATGTTTGAGAGTGGTTCCTGTAAGTTTTTAACTGACCCAATCACTGATTTAAAGTTTTGCTAAGTTTATGATTTATCACAGTTTACAGCTCATTTATATTTACTGCTCACACATAAAAGCAGAAACTGGACTTAGAACAAAAAATATGATTGAATCTCTTACTTAACAGCTGAACTTAGAAACAACAACAGGAAACCATGAAAGTAGACACAGAAAGTTTGGGCAAAGCCCCTGGAAAAAACTCCAAAGGGAAAAACAGTAGAGAAGAGATATTTTATTATTTATGTGCTCATCAATATAAACAAAGATTACAGAAATTTTCCAGCATTAAATACAGTACTTATCTCGTAAATTGAACCAAAAGGAAAACCTCGAAACTGTTCCTGTTTCTTCTCCTCAAAATCTATGCAAGGTTTCTCCTTGATGTGTCTGTGCCAGCATATTTCCGTAGCAATAAATACTGCTTCAAACTGTGTGCCCGATCTTGTACTTTTCCTGTACTGAAACATACGAATTTAATCACAGCAGATTGCCTTGTAAATCATTCCAACCCTTGCCCTCTATAACTGTGCCTTATTTCTTCTATATGGCCAGGCAATTAATGCCTCTACAGCCTACACTTAATTTGTACAGTTCTGTTCATTCAATGTTGTACTTTCTCCTTGGGATGCATGTACCAACTTACCAACTCCCTTGGTATTTGCACCGAGTTTTGCTGCCCCTTCTCTCTCTCTTCAAACTCACGAATCTCTCCTTCTCACTTCATTAAATGCTCATAATGAAGTCATTAATGTGTGCTTTCACCCTCGTAAAATCTCTTTATGTCTCATTAAAATGGTTGCAACTAACCCAAAGATCTTCAATTGTCAAGGTTTACTCTTGGTCCATGAGATCGATGAACGTGACTTAATCTCTTGTTGAGATCACTTAAATCCTAAGTCACCTGACACGGGGATTCGGGACACGTAGGATTCGGGATTCGTGGTGTCGGATTCGAGACACGCTGACCCCCGGAACAGGACACGTTAGGACACGTTATATATTATTTTATTAAAAAATATATATATATAATAAATATATATTAAAAATTAGATATTAGCATATTTTTTACACAAATTTTAATTAATGATACAAATTTATTGATTTCAAACATAGATCTTGAATTTGATTCTTCATCTATAGCTATTACTATTAGCATGCATAGTACATACAAAATTCAAATAAATGTCAGTGGTACTGGTCACATAAACATAAATGATAAACACACTGACAACTGTAGTTTTCTCATTAAGTCATCAAATCAAAATCTGTTACATAGGTAGTGTTGGTGCAATGCCAATGGCAAATAGAAATAGAAAATATAAAACAAATATAGGTATACAAGCCTCAAGGCATCAATCAGCATCAGAATCAGCATCACTGTCCCCATCATCATGGTCCCCACTGCTCTCCTCTGCATCCTCCTCCTCCCCTGTATCCATAGTCGCCTCTGCATCTGCTGGTATGGAGGTTGACCCCTCTAAGTCATCAAATCTAACAGGCTCAAGCACTGGATCACTGAGATCCATGTTGGCCAATGCCAACTCAACAGTGGTGTCCAGACCCATATCATCAGGAAAGACATCCCACATCTTTGTCTTTCCCCTCAACCACTCTTCCCTCTGCCTGTAAATAAGACGAAGGTTGGTGTGCACATACACCATTGTCTCTGCCCTGGACTGCTCAAGCCTACTCTTCTTCACAGTATGCAAATTCCCATATGTGCTCCAATTCCTCTCGCAACAAGAGGATGAAGTCACCTGAGAGAGGAGCCTCATGGCTAACTGCTGAAGAGGAGGGCTTGTTGCCCCATGATTTGCCCACCAAGAATAGGGCTTCTTAAGCCCCCTGTCTCTAATCACATCATAACCTCCAAATCGACCAGTGCCAGTGGAAAACTCTGCAAAGGCATCCTCCACCTCAGCAAGCAATGCACTATCCTGATAAATCCGCCTCAATGCCTCTTTCCTCCCCTGTGAGATTTCACCATCCATGTGAGAAGGGAATCTGCGGGAAGGTCCACCATTCAGCCACTCATGGCTGTAGTATTTGGGGTTCAATGAGTGAGCGAAACAATGTAAAGGTGTACAATTCTTGTCCCATCTGCGGACAAGAATATCATGTATGGTATCGCAGAAGGCCTCTAGTGATGTCTCATACTGGGGGCACTCACTCTGTAGAATAATGCTCCTCACAGACTCAATCATGGAATCCCATCCCTCATAAACCTCTCCTAGGATGGGTTTGTCTGTATCTGCAACTCGAAGCAAAGAGATGATAGGGTCCATGATCCGAATAATTAGATCTACCCTCTCCCACCAAGCATCATCTAGTACCGTGTCCTTCACTCTTTTAGAGGCTGCCTGATCTGTCTTTCTCCAAAAAGACCAAAACTCAGAAATAACCATGGACCCAAGAGCAGTCTTGACCTCCCTCAACCTCTTCAACATCATGAATGAAGATGCAAACCGTGTATCAACAATCTTCAACAATGATAGATTGTTGTACTCCTTGTAGATAGTGAGGGCATTTGTATGATTTTGCACAAAGTTACGGATATGTCTTGCATCCTCAATAATGCTTCCAATCCAAAGCACATCAGAAGCAATGGATTTCAGTGCTAAGTTCAATGAATGGACAATGCAAGGTGTCCAAAACACTTGTGGATATTTAGCTTCCACAATCATGCCAGCCGCCTTACAAACAAGTGCATTATCTGTAATGATTTGCACACAAGATTCAACACCTACCTCTTCAGCAACTCTAATAAATAACTCACCCATAAATTGTGCATCCTTGTATTCGCCAAGTGTATCCACTGCTTTCAGGAAAACTGGACCATTCAAGGAAGACACCATGAAGTTGATGATTGGGTGTCGTGCTGGATCTGTCCATCCATCAGAAACAATGTTAACCCCAGATGTTGGCCATGATGCCATAATAGGCTCAAGCATTTTTTTCACCTCTTTTTTTTGCCTTCGTCAACAATGTGGTTCTCAGCTTCTCTGACCCAGGCGGCACATACCCTGCTGGAGCCCCTTGAGTTAGAGCTCGGCACATCTCAACAAATAAAGGTGAACGTGCAACATTAAATGATATGAAGTTTTGATAGAAGAAGAAGGCAATGGTGAGATCAAGCTCTTCCCGTCTCTCTTTTTGGAAAATCTTGTCCATTGGACCAAGTGATCTTCTTTTTAATGCTTGTCCCCAAGTAGAAGTAGAACTCTCAAATGGAAATTTGGTGGTGGCTTTCCTCAAAAATGGAAGGGGGTCTTCATTCTTGCCCTTGGGTGCTTTTGATTTTGAAGCCAGTGCCACATGTTCCATACCAACATTGGCCTCCTTTTTCAATTCTTTTCTCCTTTGTGAAGTAATAGTTTTACAAGATCCAATCCCACAACCAGGTATAGCCAACAAATGTGATTTCACACGGTAATATGTGCTTTTGAAAGAAATGTTACAAAAGTTGCATTTCCATTGCACATTGCCTCCTCCTTTTCCCTTGTTGTTTGGCCCATCCTCTCTTGTGACATATTTCCACAATTGATATTTATCATTGTCTTTAAGTCCTCTTCCCTCAACATTACTTGCAGCAGACTCTGATGATATTGGGGGAGGAAGGGCATCTCTACCCATGACATTCTTGCCCTTCCTTGCTGCCTTTGATTGAGCCATGTTACCTCAACCTGTAAAAAAAATGAACAAACTACTGTCAAAATTTAAAAATGCAAAAGAAATGAACAAGAATCAACACTAATTCGAATTGTAATTTCAACTGATATTAATATACATATTAATTTTTAAATTATTAATATAGCAAGGAGGTAGATCGATATACTGTGAGATAAGCTCTGAGATTGATATCACGGAAATTGTGACTATGTCAACATTGGGGACATCTGTAGGACAGGAGTGTTGCAGCCTGCCCTTCACTGCTAGAACCAGCATGGATCCATCCTGATCTCTAATATTTTAAAAGCAAAGAAGGATATAAACTTGAGGTGTAGATCTCATTGTTCTTTGATCCTTCTAGGAGTGTAACAGAGCCAAGGTTGAAGCTGGATCTATGCCAGTCTATTCATGCTTGTTGTTTGATAACCTCTTTTTTTTATTGACATCCTGTTATTTATGAAGAGAAATAATGCCTCAAATTTTGTTTTTAATTTCTTGAGCTTTACATGTACATTAACAAAGTGTTGAACATGTTCTAATAAAGCTGTAAAATTGATAAATATTAAATATAGATACTGTCCTTGTAAAAAGCATATAATGGATGTTGCATTTCATTTAAAAGGAAAGTTGATTGACACGCTTCTATGACAAATGAGACGGGCTTTAGGCTGTTGAAGCCTACAAATTCTATCCTACCCAATCCTTAAAATAATACTGGTATAATAAGTAAGTTGCTAACAACTAGCTTTTTTGTCTTGCAGTCATCATGCAATTTTTTTTCTCCATGTTACCATATAAAAACAATATCATCGTATGTTTAATTTTTTAATCCTGTGTGTGAAGTTCTATGCATCTACTCGACTACCATCATTTGACCATGTTGCAGCAGAATTGAAGCAACATGGATTAAAATTTAAAAGATTTCATTCATGTAAACAGCATGCAAAATACACATAATTTCATATCATTTGGACTCAACAATCAATTTAACCCAGAATCTGAGAATTCATATTAATAGTAAATACAAGTAACCCGTAACAGAAGTTATTATTAATAATAATAACCGTTCAACGCACTCGAATTTCATCATGATTCATAAATTATAATTTTATAACCGGCACGCCGCACCGCTGATAGCTTGATACAAAGAAATGCGTTATCTAAGATCTCAATCTGGTAGACCGTGGACTACTTACCTCAGAGAGTCAAAACTTGAAGTTTAAACTGGACTGTGGACGTTGGGCGGTCCGCTCCTCACTGCAACAGAGCAATCCTTTGCAATTGCCAACTGACTTGCAGAATGACCGAATGAGCCGTCAACTGAGAGAGACACGCCCCCTTTTAACCTAGCCGCAATTCCGAGCCCTCGAAATGAATCCGCAAACCAGGATTCGTCATAAAATTCGAGACACGATTGGAAATTCGCGACCCGTTGCTAGACACTACGTGCCACAAGAGGACACGACGTGCCCGGAAATCTTGACACGAATCCGCAGAGAATCGTGTTGGATTCGATCGATTCGCGATTCGTCAAGGGTTTTGGACGAATCCGGTTTCTTAGCTTAAATCACTTAAGTGACCCAACTTTATAATATAAAGTCACTTTCACTTTATAATCATTAATTATAAAAGGTACACTTTATAAAGTGTCATTGCCTAGAGGGTGTTGCTCGAACATTTCCATATGCTAGGCACTGCCAATGTGGAAGTACCTATCCCAGCTACAATTTTCAACGCTCCCTCTTAGCAAGGAAGGTACTTCAAGAAGAACTTCCTCACGGATTTGTCACTCTCTCTACTGTTGTAGTTGCTCCCTCTAAACTGAAAGATCCTCCTACTACCTGCACTCTACTCAAATCTGGTAATCTATCCCCATCCTCCAATGCCATCTCATACCAACTCAGTCTATTGACAGATGTAGACAAAGTCTCTCGCCCACCACTCTATGTCACTAAAACTGAATTCAAGATCCCCTTGAATCCATCCACAATTTGTCCCAACAACCTCTAAGACTGACCCTATTTGAGCCGAGCACCATTGTTGCATCCAAGGCCACTCCCTCTAAACATAAAAGAACATATCCATCCGAGAACAAAACTCTATATCCATCATCCTCTAAATTTGATATTGAAAACAAGTCCACCATCAACCTTGGAATAAACAGCATCCCTGCCACATCCAAAATTCCTCCTAACTCGAGTTGGAATCTCACACATCCAACCCCCTTTATTGCATGCGTGGTACTAATCCCACAAGTCACATTACAATCTAAGTCTCTCACTGAAACATTGTGAAACAATAACCTCATCACAATCATGTGATTGGATGCTCCACTATCCACTAGCCATAACCTATTGTCCTTGTACACAATCTACCACTGCTTGAAATACAAGTGAAAAGAGAAAACTCTCAATCAAATATCTAGGCAAAGTCATCAATCTTAGTTGATGTTACCATTGATGCTTGACCCACTTTCTTCTTCTTCTTCTAGTATGGACGGCGGCTTGCATACTGACTTGTCTTCTAACATACAAAGCATTACACCTTGTTCATGTCCTTCTCAGAGGTAGCTACCCTACTTCCCTTAATCTTACCTTTGCCCTTTACAGTAAGACCAACATTATCCTCATCATCTCCATCATGTTGGCCTTCATTTTTGGAACCTCTCCTTGTTTCTTCCTGCATGAAATCATCCCACAATTTTTCCCAGCTGAGAAGATTTTCCCGTGCAACAAACCCATCAACAAAGACATCCCATTTCTTAGCAAAACCACTCAAGGTTGATCTCGTCAACCCTAAACTTTGAATAGTTTCCCCCACTGCTGCCAACTCAACTCTAATTTGAGTGATCTTAGCGAGATATGATGCAATTGTGTCAGTTTTAGACACCTTGGTACTTCTCAGTTTTTCCATAATACCATCTTTGTAATGTCCCAAAGGAGAAAAATTTGGAACAAACACTTCTCATAAAATTTCCATGCACTTATCAGAAGATTGCCATGTAAAACCCAAACCATAAATCCATAAATTGCATGAAAATCTCATTAAAATATCAAAACATGAAGAACAATGAGAAATGCAACAATATGAAAATACAGCTTTATTATATCAACCAAAGATAGGAGGACATAGCAATATGAAATAGCTAGAAATAGCTAAGAAGCTCAAACAACTAGTGCAAACTAGATCTGGCCTCAAGATGTGTCTGCTATAGCACTGGATCTGGCCTCTCAAAATGCAACTGCAACCAATAAGAGCTCCTGCGAATTCTAAATGAATCCACCAAGGTGAGATGGGTGCTCTCCCAATGTCTCTATATCACCCTAGGGTTTCCATCCTGGGCTTACTGCTAAAGTAGAGAACCAGGTTCTCAAACCTCTCCACAAGAATAAAACTCAAATCCAAGATGTCCCAAATGATCTTCTCCTCCTCTTTTTATAGATTTGATAGATAGATCTCCAAGCCTCTAGGAGCATCTTATTAAATTATTTTATTATTATTCTAGAAGCTCCTCCATTGACTTTATCTTAAGTGACCCCTTTTTATTTTATTTTACTTAAATCACTTTTGGCTCATTCCTTCTAATTAATTATTTTTCCTTTAATTAAATGACTAATTAAAGTCATTTTTAACAAAGGAAAATGGTAAATCGCCCACCATACTCCCTTTGGCCATTAGAAGTCACTTCTCAGCATCCCATCCTGTATATCTTCTTATTCCAGTTCCAACGAACTCTTACACTGAGGTGTTCCATCAATTAATCTCCCCGAAATGCCACCTCGAGCATAATTAATTAAGTTATGCCAATAATAACCTTGTTTTACGAGAATTATCAGAAAGTCACAAAACCAAAAACAAGATGTATCGAACTGCTCATAATTATGAATATATGACAAGCGAATGCCATCAAACCCCATGAAAACTCCTCAAAACTCCATCGGAACCCCTGATGACATAAACTTGCTCCACTGACCTAGCCATCCCCTGCCTTGGAAATCCACCCTAGTTGCATTATGAAGAAGAATAAAAATGGGGACATTACAGTCCTCCCGCCTCAAGATTGGTTGCCCTCAAGCAATCCAAATCTGTGGACCAATCTGGTGGCCCAACGAAACTGAGACACAATGCTTGGATCCTGTTAGCGCTTGAAATTTCACCTCAGGTTGAGAAAGGTAAACCTCAAGGCTACATCAAACCATTTAGCCTCGTAGCTAGCCCTACGGGGCAGGAGAAGGCTCTCTCCGGTCAATCTCGGCAGATCTTCAATGGGATGAGATGACCAACAAGGTAACACTGATATTAGGCTAGTAAACTGATCAAAATGGTTGATTTGGGGTTTTTTGGGTTTTTGGTGGCAATTTGGGGAATTGCAATTTTTGGTGCGGGGATTTGACACAGTTTCTGCAGGGGGTTCTTTGGGGCGAGGTAAGAGACAGTATTGATGCCTTAGATTGAGATGGATGATCAGGAATGAAGGATGAGGAGCTAAAGAGAGCAAACAATGACTTTGAATTCCCTTTAGACAGTAGAAAACATTGAAATTAAACAAATTTAAAAGCAGAGCATGGCTAGCATGAATTCATACTTTAACACTTCATTTGTTTAATGTGCAGCAGTAAAGGAAATGAAATGATTCACATAAACACACTTACAAGAACATTGAGAAACACATCATCAACACATGAATCCACAAGAATCCCAAAGAGGACTGCAAAACCCTGGTCTTCTTTAGCCAAAAATTGCAGAGATACAGTGAAAATATACAATGATAGCTTCTCCCTCAAGAGTCCAACCTTCCAACCCCTGAAAATGATTAAGAAAATACATAATATAGGCAAGCCAACCTCTTCCCTTGCCTCTAGGGGTCGAGCTCATCCTTCTAGGAGCTGTTTCAACTAATTCTAAACTGAGCACTAAAATCTAGGCAGTCAAAACAACTTGCCTCTATAAGCTAGGAAACCAATCCATTCATTAAATATTTACCCTTGACATGAATGAATCTTCTAGAAGTGTTAAACAAGAGTAAAAGTGTCTTAGAGTTACAAAAATTACATCAAAGATAATCATTTTCAACCCCAAAAAGTCAAACCAAGTCAAACTGTGCTTTTCCGAGCTGTACAGTGAAATCTGGCAAAGTCTGCTCAACGGGTCGCGCCCCCCTGCTCAACGGGTCACGCCCCTTTGGAGCTCTGTTTGAGGCACTTCCCGGTGTCAGAATCAGGTGCAGGATAGCTCGTTGGAAAGGTCTTTGAGTCTACTTTCCAACCCAACTGGAATTTTTCAATTTGGAGTTCATTTGCCCTGTCAAAAATCAATTCTCCCAAGACAGCTTTCTGTAGTTCAAAAAAGTGGCAGAAAGTCAAATTTTGCATATATTTTGACCTTTTGGAGGCCCAAAACTCCATAAAAACTCAAGTCCATCCATGGGCATATGTAACTTTGCATGACAAATCTAGAAATGCTGAGTTTTTGTGAAAAGGAGTTGTCATGACAAAGGGTCTCACCGGGGGTGAGACCCGTTGAGGAGCCAAAACCTGTAAATTTCCAAAAAATGCCAAAATTACCCAAAATTCTCAAAAAATTTGGGATTTGAGCTGTGGCTAGGCTATTGAGTGCCTTGATCCTTCAGTGAGGCCTCAGCCAAGATATGGAGGGGATTTGGCTTCTTTCTCCTTTTTTGTGCCTTGGCCAACCACCTTGGATCCGGCGATTGTAATTTTGACATTTCTCTAAAACCATGACACCTGTGCAAAAAGTGAAGGTGGTTTTTCTTCTTTGGCATGTTGTGGACAAAAACCTCTCTCAGTTTTCCAAAATTCATCTTTTATTGCTCTGGAACATCATTTGAGTGCGACTTGTCCCGATGTGTGAAACAAGGAATTTTGTCGAAATGGAGCGAAATGAAGGGGATGGGGGCTTCTAAATTCTTGGGGAAATTTTTGTTAGTAGGGAGGGATGTTAGGAAGCAGGGGAAAGTGGAATCTCAGAGATTGAGTGAGAGGAAGGGGTCCAAAAGGGCAAAACACAGGCCCAACCTAGAAAATTGCCAGGTTGTAGCTAGAAACTAGAGTTTGTGCAAAAATGAGGAATTTGGCGGATCTAAGGGATGGGAAGTGTTTGATAAGGTACTTTAAGGATAGGGGAAGGTGTATGAACATCAGGAAACAAGTTTTGCCGATGATTTGACCGTCCAAGAGAAATTGGCTTTCAAAACCCTAGGAGAGGGAAATGACCTTGCCAATGCACAACTGAAGCATGAACAAGATGTAAAATGACTCATTAGACACTGACATGACAATGAAAACCCTATGAATGATGATAGACTCAACTGAATGGTGACATGGACCAACATTTTGACAACTTTAGAAGGAGTTAAGGCAAACCCTAGACCTAATGCCTAGTGACCAAATTTTGCTTGAAAACTCTTTGAAATGACAAAATTTGACTTGGAAACTCTGAGACCACTTTGTAAGAGCATATTTGATCACTGGAGGAAGGCTGGGAAGACTGACACTAACAGATCCCATACGAACTACTGGTCCACGTCACGCCTCCAAACTATCGAAACATGACTGGATCCTCCAATACCTGGATTCCATGTCCATCTTTGACTCAACTTGCGACTAGTAGATCCACCTGGATCCCAATGCCCACCAAGAAGGAGCATCAATGTTCCATGGCTCCTGTTGTGCTATAGATTTGGCTATGAATGTTGCCCCACCAACTGCGTACCAACTCATCACCTCTCTCCAATCCAACCTCGGCCATACGCCAAGGTCATCCCCACTCTGTTGATGCAGGGCTAATGCTATGGAAACACTGGTGAACTATCGGTCCACCTCCCACTGCTCACTGAAACATACAATAACCTCCTCATCTAAGAGCCTTTGTTGTATTGTGCCCAGGAATAAGGTTGATACTCCATCAAAAGGATACCAATTCATGATCTCTCGTCAATCTAATGTATGGACACTTGTGCAAGGGATACGTCTGCTATGCTGATACTGGTCCATGCTCAACTCTCGATGCTCTACCCTGGCAATCAAAACATGTCCAAGAAATCCTGCCTCTCTCTCTTTCTAATGGGAAAAAGTGGGCAAGTTGTGTTGCAAACCCTATTTATGAACTCCTGGATAGGGTTACAGCTTTGCTAGTTGCCATTACATCTGTTTGCACCTCATCAATGGGTAGACCCAAAGATGGATGCATTGCCACCTCCAACAGGTCCTGCCATCTACTAGCCTCCTGCAAGACTACCCTATCAATCTCCAACATCTCCTGAGGACAAGTGTCTGCAAATACTGCCTCCCTGGAGGCTGCCTACACATTTGTCTGCTCCACTCCAATGTTTGGCCCTAAGGGTGTCTACTCATCCTCCATCATGGGCTCAACATGAGCCACTAGCTAACTCTCCAAAAATGGCCCATCTCGCACACTGTGTGTATCATCTGAATCATGCTCCTGTGTGTGCTCTCTAACTTGAATCATCAGTCGCTCATCTTCTCCCTGATCTCCTCCCCTCATGGGAACAATCGTCTGCTCTTCGTCCTCCTCTACCACACATGGATGCATATCTGGGTTACTGCCATCATCTCCACACGACTGCTTGTGCTTCTCATAGGCATCATTGTACAAACCCATTGACTCGTCCAACAAAGAGTCCTCATCCTAACAGACATAAAGAATATATCCCTACTCTACTGTTGTCATCTCCTCAGTGTCACTCAAGCATGAGTGGTCAGGTCCCCAAGGTCCTTTGCAGATGAAGCAAAGTCCCTTCCTCCTCATCTCATACTTGTTGCATAATCCGCCAAACCTAAGTAGCTCATCCTTAGTCAACTGTCTCCTGAACAACCTAATGTTCTCCTCAACCAACTTTTCGGCTAGCTCATAAGCAGCAGGTGAGACCAGTTGCTCTCTCCTCCAGACAGACACCAATCGACACTGCAACTCCCGACAAATGGCATCACGACCTCTCATACATGATGATAAGATGGACTGCATGTGCACTATGACTATGTCAGAATGATGTTTCTTAATGTTGAAGCAACATTGGAACATCTGCAGGATCAAACCATCGCACTCAAGATCAAACATGATTTCATAAGTCTTAGTCATGGCAATAACTTCTAAAATCTCAAGCTTCTTCCCAGAGGTAGAGCCTGCACTATTGTCCAAGTCTCGGAAAGTTTCTATCACCAGTCTGAAAACTCTCCTCATAACATCATCATTGTAAGGAGCTATAGGGGCGATTAGTCTCATGATATTACTGAGATAACATACAACTGGAAGTCTAACCCCTTCCCAAGGTTCCTCCAAGAACTTGTGGTGTATGGGAGCAAGCATAGTTGGTTTTAGAGCCAAAATTAGTTTCTTCCCTTCTAACTGGCTCACTTTGGAAAGGAGGGCATCTAGTTCATCAAGTTTGAAAAGAACTTTCCATGTGACCCTCATATGCTTCAAATCTGTTCCAAGAGCATAAATCTTGTGTCCTATTTCCCGCTCCTTCTGCACATCCTTTGGCTGTTCTCTCTGAAGAATGGCATAGACCCCCTTTGAGAAGGGTTTGTTGTTTGCTGCCGTTGGTTTCTTGAGGGAGTTTATAAAGGTTTTATCCATGTTAGGCTTAATGATGACAAGAACAATTGTGATAATGAGGCCGCTGTTTATGAGTTTGTTGAGCTTCTCATTGAGCTGTTTTTGCAAACAATTTCATGACAACTGCTGTAGGTATATATTGTCAGTTCCAATGTGAATAATGTTCCAAAATAATTGTCTTATATTGCCCCCAAAACTACTAATAATACTACTACAAAAATATGGAGCAAGAAAACATTTACTGAACAGCTATGCATTAATAAGAAAACAATAGCGGCACAACAAGAAGAGAACCTGGTAACTTTTGAGCTTTTGATGACAGCCACTGTAGATTACTTTTCTGGTAAATCATCTTCAATAAGATGGCCTCTATGAATCCAAGGGTAGAAAAGCACGAACAGGTGAGGAATATTCAGCCTCCTGGATTCACTGCTGTGGCAAAATAATAATAACACAGCTTCCGCAGTTGCTACAGAAATCAGGTCCACAACAGTATAAGTATCACCTGGTTCTGTCCAACAACAGTCAAGTGATTCAATTCTCTTTTACATGTCAATGGCAGTCCACATACACAACTCTGAGATTTGAAGTGCCAGTCACAGAAGAAAACTCACACTAGGGTAGTGGGTAAGCTGTAGACATAACTCGCATACCCTGTGGAATGCAGCCTAGTTTTTCTCTAGTACCACACGCAGATATGTTGCTCAGAATTACCTCCCAGCTTAGCTAACGTTGCACTGTAAATCCCACTCTACAAATATCTGAGATATCTCTGGGTTTGCTCAAATCTATTAATTTTCTCCAAAATGTCGTTGAGTCATATACTAAGTTACCGGATCCGGCCCTCTGGGGTACAGGATCCACGGATCCACGGATCTGATCCGGATTTGGATCCGGATCCGCGTAAATACGCCCAAGAACCGGAATGTGGCGGATTAATATTTGTTAGAAACGGATGTTGAAATCTGGAAACGGATCCCGTGTCACTTTTCCGGATTTCTAAGTTTTTTTGCCATGTTTTTTTTACTTTGTAGACATTCGTGGTACATTTCCAAGGGTTTCGAACGCCGGACCTTGGCTTCAAGTTACACGATCTCCGGAATTTTTAAACGTGCAGAGTTTCGAGCACGCAGGCAGGGTTTAAAGTTGCCCTAGTTGCGGTGTTATGACCCATGACCCGAGGAATTCGCCAAACGATTCAGATATTGATATCACTCGTATCGATTCGAATATTCGCCTCGAAATGGATTTTGTCGAATGGTGCCGAATTCGCCAAACGATGCGGGAAACGGGAATTTCTGGTTACGGGAGCGACTGGAAATCCTTTTTATTTTTATTTTTTCGATATATGTTGCACTTTAATATTTTTATTTTTTCGACATATGTTGCACTTTATAATATTAAAGATTTCATTATTATTATATTAGGGAATGGAAACCGTTTTTTATTTTATTTTTTCCACATGAATTTGAAATCAAGACTACGTGTTTGAAAGATGTTTTTTTCCTTAAAATATTAAAATGATTCATCAATTAACTGACCAACTTTTAAGTAAGTGAAACTTTAAGCAATAGATATTTCATTATTATTATATTAGGGAACTTCTGGAAACCCTTTTACGAGATATTACGATTTTACGAGCTATTACGAGCTATATTTTGAGTCTTGACTTATAGATTGAGATTTTAACATATAATTTTTTTGCTAATTTTTATTAATTAATTTAAAATTTAAAACGATGTATAAAATTTATACAAATTTCAAATATATATATATTTTTAAGTTTAGTTTTGTCTTAATAAACTTAAAATATAGGTATGTATTTTTTAAATTATATTGCTTTTTATTTATAATTTAGTTTTTATTTATAATTTAGTTTTGACTTATAGATTGGAATTTGAGCATATATTTTTTATTTTAAAATATTTTTTTTTTCTAATTTTTATTAATTAATTTAAAATTTAAAATGATATATAAAATTTATACAAATTTAAATATACATATTGATATATAGATATAATTTAAATTTAATTTTGTCTTAATAATCTTAAAATATAGGTGTGTGGGCATAAACTAATGATGGTGTTTTATGAATGCAAACTTAGAAAACAACAATTTGTTAATTTGAAGAGATAATTAAAGATGAACTTGAATATATGGTAAAAGCACAAAATGAATGACAATGATTTAGCTTTATATATATATATATATATATATAAATGGATGATTTTGTGTCTATTATTAATTTTATTATATTTTTAATATTATTATATTTTTTGTACTTGTCGTATCCTTGCCGTATCCGGATCCTGGATTTTCAAAAAACTAGCGAATCCGGATCCGGATCCGTATCCGTATCCGTATCCGAATCCTGGTAACTTAGGTCATATATGAAATATGTATTGTACTGTAACTGGCTTGGTTTTGTCTACTGTCTAGCATGAATATTCTGCTCCACGTGACCCAAGAAGGACCTTTCCCAATGCTGGTATATACTCTCCTCAAACTGCTCAGGAAGGCCAGCAACATGCCCAGATTTGTGAGTAAGGTGTCTAGTTCGTTCCTCTGATCAAAATGTTGTCTATGGTTTCCGGAACAATGTAACAACCACCTTAGACCTTCACGTGACTACAACAGGACATTAGGCACACTGAAGAGAAAACGCACACTCAGCCATACAAATTAGTCTTCCACGCAGAACAATCACTGACCCACAACTTCATTTGTCTAGCATAAAAAGCACATGGTACTCAGGTAAAAACTTGGTTTGTTACAGCCATATGAACGAGTCTCTTTCTCCAGAATTTCATGGCACAACTTCCTTGAGATATTAATCCTCTGTTCAAGTGGCTAATCATGTCCCTCTCAACAGGTGTGCAGAGATTTCCTTCAGCAGAAATTGAACTTCCCTTGGCCGAGAATCGAATGGCCTGTCCACTGGAAAATAACCTCTTCACTTTTGATGGACAAGTGCAGACTTTTTACTAGCAACCCGTATCCCCTTACTAGCAATCCGTATCCCCTTTCTTGGCTGCGAAATGGGTTTCTCCTTGACTGGTTCCTTTCTCCCCTTCAGAACTGAGCCTCACGCCCTTGAGAAAATTCCAATTAATATTTGCGGCTTTGGAAACCTTTTAAATTTTTGACCCAATAAAATTTGGCCATACTAGATATTTAGCTTCCTCTAAAATAATATTCCATGCCAAAACATTTGGCTTTATAAAATAATGGGGCCCACCTTTAAAAATAATATGCTATACTATGATACGGCCTTCATAAATTTTAAAGTTGCCAAAAAAAAAAAAAAAAAAAATCCGCTCCACTAAGTGTAAAGTTTGGCCCACTTTAAAATAATTCATATTTCTCACCGCTCCCACTATTTATTGATTTTGATAAAATTCTGCTCGGGCCATTTTAATGGGTATCGGAATTGTTCAAAATTGAATTCACCCTTTGTCTTTCACTAATGAGATGTGGGCCCTCCGGTCTTCGAATTTCATATGCGGCTCAAAATTGACTTCAACAAAAATCTAAGCTAGAATGGTTGTAAAAAGAAAAGAACTTTCGGCGGTTGGAGAGCATTTTATGCTTTTCAAAATAGGTGTAGAGAGACAGAGTTATTGGACTTGAAAACCACTCAAACTCTTTTTGGGTTTCTAGTGATTCCAGTGATTCTCTATGGTTGTGAGCTATGGGCCAGCAGTACATCCGACATGCAGTGGAGACAAATTGAGAAAATTCAGAAGCGTTTGATTACAAACAAATTTAAGATCAAAAGCGCAGTTCCTTATGATATCTTGTTAAGTGAAACAGGCATTGCTCCTATTGAAACAATTGCTATGGTGCGAGTCATAAGGTATTTAAATGGAAGAGGGTAGATGGCCTAAAGTTGTCTTTAATAATAGATTGTGCAAGAGCAAAACCTTGGATGTAGTGAAATAACAAATGGTTTAGTAAATGGGGTATTTGCTTGAACGCGTGTCCCATAAACAACAAAGAGATAAAAGCTTTTGTTATGGAAAATTTGCACAAGCGTACTTGGGATAAGGAGCTAGGAAGAAAGAAAAATTACTATATTGAAGTGCTTAATCTCACTCATAGTCATCAACCAAAAGCATACATAGAGGCCAATATCTCTTGGAGAGCCAAAATTCTTATTGCTCAGTGAAGGACTAATTCTCATCAACTCCATTGTGAAACAGGGCACTAGAAAAGGCCAAAGGAAGTGTGGGAGGAAAAAGTATCCATTTTTTGTTCTTCCGAAAAAGTGGAAACAGAGAAACATTTCATTTTAGAATGTGAGGCCTTAAAAGACAACAGGGAAAGTTATGCAGATACGCTGGCAGCTAGCTCTTGGTCCTTGTGTTAATGCTAGGCATGTTGCCCATCATTTGCACTGTTGCATCTTGTACTACTACCCATGCCCTGCCACTGCCACTGCTACATTCGTACTACAACTCCCTCTCATCCTATTGCATCGTTTTGCCCATAGCACTGTCACTGCTAACTGCTACACTGCGACCCAGTTACTAAGAAGTAAGTAACTGATCTCCCAACTCTAACATCTCTGTCAGGTTAGAGACACCCTCAATGCTGAAACTCCCTCTTTCGCTGACAAGTGCTCCCTCTCTGACCTCTGCGCTGCTGCAACAACTCCATGCATCTCACACCATTGCACACCTCTCTGTGCCATCTTGTACTGGTGCAACACTCCCGTGCTTCTCGCATTGTTGTCTCACGTTGTCCTAAGAATCTTGCACTATAGCTCCCTCTGTCGCTCCATCTGCATCCATCTCTATTAACATCTGCCAGTATTGCTACTCCTCTTCGGGACTCCCGTAGCCAGGTACCTTGAGGATTCTGCCCCTCATTGCCTGTAGTCTATCTGACTACAGCTCGATGTCTCCCCACTTCCGTCGCATAATGACCCAACTCCCCATAGTGGAAGCATTTGACCTTGGAGAGGTCCTTCTTCTTCCATTTCTCCTGTTTTCCCTCAGATACTAGGGCAGCGTCCACCTCATCTTCCTTCTTGACTCTAATCCCCTTGTCATTGCTTCCCGCCTTGCTCAGCCTTCTTATCTCTTCTTGGCGAACAGCGACGCACATTTCCTCCCAATTCGGAAGGGTCGCCCTACCCAGCATGCTTTGGACAAACACCTCCCAATCTATTGAGACTTCGTTCAAGGCTGTTCTCACCATCAATTTTTGATCCGGCATGGCCCCTATGGAAGTCAACGGATCTCAGATCTCCATTCAATCGACCGACAAAGGGGTCGATATGTTCTCCCTTCTGCATCTGGTATAATCGTAGCTGATTTTCTAGAACATCCTTCTCTGAACAGAAGTATGTCGATACAATTTCTTTAGGGCCTCCCACATCTCATTTGTCGTGTCATTTTAGGCAATATGTGGTACTACATGATCCTTGACCCTGTCTAGAATGATGCTCTTGGCCCTTGCCATTGCCCCCTAGTACTTGTCGTTATCAGCTGGGTCAACTGGGATAGCTATCGTCCTCAAGGCGAAGTGCTTGACATGATTCCTATCTAGAACGGATAGGATTCTGGCCTTCCAGAGTACGAAGTTTGAGGCTATGTCCAATCTGTCTAGATCTCTTACCCCATTAACTGCCATCTCGCTGCTCCTCTACTACCCCCTGGAAGTTCTTGGTATGACTCCCTTTGAGCCTCGATTTCCCTCCTAGAAACTCTTATGCCAATGTCGAGATTCCCCCACTCTGATCATTAGTGCAGTTGCACCACTGATCCGGATTTCTGGGCTAGAAATCCTCAGTAGCAACTCCCTCCTCCTTGGCCTTGCCCTGTTAGGTATTGTTCTGACTACAGTACCCCACCAACTCTACTCTGCAACTTACCCACAGCCTCCTAAACCCTAGCAACCTGAAGGTTAGAGCTCCTAGACTCTGCGCAATCGCAGCACCGGCAAATCAGCGTCCTCAGCCAACTACGTCAGCCCTATTGGCCTCTACATGGTTAAGCGTGAGCCTGTCTTTACCTCCCTTAGCCTCTGCACTGCCACTTCTTGGCTCGAACTTAATGATGCAGGCACTGCATCACCCCCTTCCTTGTTGCTTCTTTGGTAGGAACAACTTTTGTCATTCGGAACAACTGTTTTCTGTCGTTGTTGCTCCGCTCAGTTGATGTCCTCAATTCTCCTGTGATCTGCAACCACGGTCTGATACCATGTTGAAGTTTCTAAGTCTAACCCATTTAGAAACCCTTCATGTACTTTACTAATTTATTCCTCCCTACTTGTTCTGTTAATTAACAAGTTATTTACCATGTAAATACTAAAAATAAATACAAGTAAATGCTCAACACATTACAGATCATCAACTGAAGGAAACAGAAACAAGCCCACAAATGACACCGTTGTTTTTGGACTAATGTCCTTGGAAAAACCTAATGCAAGAAAACCGGTGCAGCTATCTGAGGGTTTGATTTATTAAGCAGTTTCAGAATACAATTTGGGTGCCAAATCCGGCTCAACCAACAGAGAAAAATCTCTGCAGTAGCACCTCTCTACTCGGAAGCAAATTTTCCAGTTGAAACCTCGAATAAACACTCCGGCAACTCCACAGCTCCAATCTGCCCGATGAAACCCTAGCGTCAGCCTCTAGGGACTGCGTCAGCTCTCTCTGGCCCAGCGTTAGCCCAACATCACTCTGGCTTGGCCTGTGTCAGCATCTGGAGGCACTACGTCAGTTCTCTGGCCCTCTACGTCACTCACGCTGGCCCTCTGAGGCACTGCGCAGCTCCTGGCTGCCTCTACGTGAGCCCTCGCTGGCTCTACGTGAACCTTTGGTTGGTTCTGCGTCCCTCTCTCCGGCTATTTCGCTAATCCTCCTGGTGCTATCTCTGTCTCTCTAATTTTGTATTCACTACCCCTCATCTGCAACTTTGATCACTCTCTCAACTTTCTCAACAAACCCAGCCCCAGAAAGTCGAAATCTTGATCTCTTGGTGTGTTCTCCAAGTGACCTTCAAGCCTCCGCTTATACTTTTTTCATTGACAAATCAACGGCCGAGATTAAGTCCCCAATCAATAGCTAAGATTAGATCTGGCTTGATCCATGACTTTTGGACCATTCTAACACAGTTTTATATTAATTCACATTAATATTTTATTTTCCCTAAGTTTAAACTTAGGGACTCCATTAAAAATATTAATTATTTTAATATCTCCCAAACTGTTTAGAATCTGCCCAAACCCTTTTTGGGTATTGGAGATCTCATGTGCCTTAGCCTCTCCACGAACTTTCGTTTCTAGAGCACATCCGATGCTACCCCAAATCTACAGAACATTCACCCTTGACAAGGACGCTTGAGTTGAAAGCCAAGTTTGCATGTGTTGTTGAGCACACAAGATTTTCGAGCAAGAATGTCACCCTACCTTCGGTGGACTTCGAGTTCCAACCCAAGGAGGTGCCTCGCATCATTTAATATCTAGCGAAGGAGTTTTCCAAGTAAATTCATTGAGTTGTAGAGCAAGTGGGACGTAGAAGGGGAGTACACTGCCTTTGGAGTAGTTGGTTGTGGAGTTGGGAATTCGTTGGGCTTTTTGGGACAACACATGGCCACCAATTGTTGAAGTTTTGGAGTGCTCAAACCCTTTTTGGGTATTGGAGATCTCATGTGCCTTAGCCTCTCCACCAACTTTCGTGGTTAGAGCACATCCCATGCTACCCCAAATCTACAGAACATTCACCTTTGACACGGACACTTGAGCTGAAAGCAAAGTTTGCATGTGTTGTTGAGCACAAGGGGAAGAAGGGTACTGCAGCTTTAGCAGAGGTGGAGCAATTTTCTTCACAGTTTGACAAGGATTTTGCATTTAGTACTTCTACACCTAGTAGGAGTACATCATCCGATGTATGGTACATAGACAGCGGGGCTTCCCGCCATATGACAAGTGCACGGGAGTTATTTTCAAAGCTTGCAGAGAGGGCACTTGATATTGAGATTGTACTAGGAGATGACCGCACTTTGAGAGTTGTTGGTGTGGGGACTGTGACCTTTGAGAGGGAGTCTTTGCCTCCTTTGAAGGTCATGGATGGTTTGTATGTTCTGAGGATGAAGATGAACTTGATTTCAATGTTTGCTATGGAGGAGAAGGGGTTTGACGTCACTTTCTCAGAAGGACAGGTATTGATGCATCCAAGGGGAGCTTCCATCACTTCGGCCAAAGTGATTGGAATCCGCTCTAGGAAACTATACAAGTTCAGTTTTCAATTGGAGGAGCATTGGCGAGTAGCACATCTGGTAGCACTCACACTAGTACCACCAGCAGTAGAGACTTGTGCGAGTTATGGCACCGAAGGATGGCACATATGCATCATAGAGCTTTGGGAGTACTGAGGGAGATCACCACTGGAGTTCCTGATTTAAGTGTCGAGCATTATGAGGTTTGCAGAGGGTGTGCATTGGGCAAGTACACCAAGTTACCATTCCTAGCGAGCGACAACAGATCTACAGGTATACCAGACTTGATTCATATTGATGTTAGTGGTCGTACGTCTCATGTGTCTTTGGGTGGTTACGAGTATTATGTTATATTCATTGATGACTACTCTAGGAGGACTTGGATATATTTCCTGAAGACCAAGGGTGAGGCCTTCAGTCGCTTTAAAGAGTTCAAAGCTCTTGTGGATAAGCAGACAGGTAGGAAGATTCGGGTCTTGACGTCAGACAATGGTGGTGAGTACACCGATGTTGGGTTTTGTAACTTATGTGCAAAGGTGGGCATTAGGAGAGAGTTCACGATTCCTCACAACCCCCAGCAAAATGGGGTGTCTAAAAGAAAGAACAGAGTTATTGTTGGGGCTGCTAGAGCAATGATTCATTATCAGGGGTTGCCTTCGTTTTTGTGGGTTGAGGCCTGCAATACTGTTGTTTATCTTCAGAACAAGAGCCCTCACAGAGTATTAAGGAATATGACTCCAAAGGAGGCTTTCACTGGAGAGAAGCCTCATGTGGGACATCTTCGTATCTGTGGATGTCTCACATATTCCTATATCCCCAAGGCGCAGAGGACGAAGTTGGAACCCATGGAAAAGAAGGGTATTCTTATGGGTTACAGTGAGACTTTGAAGGCCTATCAGATCTTCATTTCTTCTAAATGAAGAGTGGTGATTAGGAGGGATGTGAAGTTCGAGGAGGAGAGGGCCTATCGGAGATCACAGGAGTATGATGAGAGAGAGTCACAGACTTCTCTGTAGGGAGGTCAAGTACGGGAGCAGGACCTCAAGGTTCTGGATCGACTGGTACAAGAGGTATGTCAGTGTCAGTGACATCTGGGGCACCAGTGGCGAGTTCACCAAGAAATTCTTTAGGGAGTCCACTGGTACATAGTCCACATGGCACTTTAGTTGACACAGGCACAAGTGTTGGTACAGGTTCTTCGAGGATAGGTGTTGGTACAGGCACACCAGGGTCAGTTGGCAGACCTTCAAGTTCACCAGACTGGGGGCAAAGGATGAGGTTCCCCATGGGGAAGCTTCTTCAAGGAAGAGGAGGCCCATGTCGCTTCTAGACCTCAAGGTTCTGGATCGACTGGTACAAGAGGTATGTCAGTGTCAGTGACATCTGGGGCACCAGTGGCGAGTTCACCAAGAAATTCTTTAGGGAGTCCACTGGTACATAGTCCATGTGGCACTTTAGTTGACACAGGCACAAGTGTTGGTACAGGTTCTTCGAGGATAGGTGTTGGTACAGGCACACCAGGGTCAGTTGGCAGACCTTCAAGTTCACCAGACTGGGGGCAGAGGATGAGGTTCCCCATGGGGAAGCTTCTTCAAGGAAGAGGAGGCCCATGTCGCTTCAAGACATCTTGAATGAAGCGGAGTCCATTGGTCCTCCGAAGAGGGTGAACAAGGACAGTGTGCCACCTGAGCAGTTTTGCAGTTGTGTAGCCAAGGCTACCAGCATTATTGACTCTGAGCCTACTAGCTATGAAGAGGCTCCCAGCCAGAAGGTATGGAGAGAGGCTATGGTGGAGGAGTATGCCTCTATCATTAAGAACAATGTCTGGGAAGTGGTGCCTAGACCTGAGGGCAAGTCAGTTGTGACTTCCAGGTGGCTCTACAAGATCAAGCATCCTACAAATGGCAGCATTGCGAAGTTCAAGGCGAGGTTTGTGCCTAGAGGGTTCTCACAAATAGAGGGAGTTGACTATGATGAGACCTTCACTCCTGTAGCTCGGTACACTTCTATCCGGTCCCTTATTTCTATTGCTGCAAAAATGGGTTGGCAAATCCATCAGATGGATGTGAAGATCGCATTTCTGAACAGAGTTATAGAGGAGGAGGTGTATGTTGAACAGCCACAGGGCTTTGAGGTACTTGGGCAGGAGACCCATGTATGTCAGTTGAGGCGAGCACTCTACGGACTTAAGCGAGCTCCGAGAGCTTGGTATTCGAGGATTGATACTTACTTGCAGCAGATGGGTTTCACAAAGAGTGATGCAGATCCGAACCTATACTACATTGTTATAGGGGATAATCCACTCATTCTTGTGTTGTATGTTGATGACTTGTTCATTACTGGGGCAGAGAGACTGATTACTGGTTGCAAGGAGGATCTTGCTACGGAGTTCGAGATGAAGGACATTGGGATGATGCATTACCTTTTGGGGCTTGAGGTGTGGCAGGAGGAGAGGCATATCTTTCTATGACAAGGGCAGTATGTTGTGGATATGTTGAGCAGATTTCAGATGGTAGACTGTAGACCCATGTCTACACCTATGATCACCAACTGGAAGAAGCTTCATGCTTCAGATTCTAGTTTGGTGGATCCCACATTGTATAGGCAACTTATTGGGTCCTTGATGTTTCTAATCAACACTAGGCCAGATATATGCTTTGCAGTGAACACACTTAGCGAATTCATCGTTGAGCCCAAAAGGGTGCACTAGGTAGCTGCAAAGCACATTCTTTGCTACATGCAGGAGACTGTTG
Source organism: Pinus tabuliformis (assembly GCA_031772625.1). Classification (NCBI taxonomy): domain Eukaryota; kingdom Viridiplantae; phylum Streptophyta; class Pinopsida; order Pinales; family Pinaceae; genus Pinus; species Pinus tabuliformis. Next base: position 158,077,144 of record CM062807.1, on the reverse strand, counting down.
ATTATGGTCTGGACTATAGGCGGGGAGATTGAGTGAGGTTGGCAGGTTACACAGATTTAGATTGGGCAGGGTGTGCTTCTAACAGGAAAATCACTTCAAGGTGTTGCTTCGAATTGGGTTCGGCAATTGTGTCATTGTTCAGTCGAAAGAAAAAGTCAGTTGCTTTGAGCTCTTCTGAGGCTGAGTATATCGCTGCTAGCCAGGCTAGTTGTGAGGCCATTTGGCTTCGCAACTTGTATGGCCTATTTGATCAAGAGTTGAGACCGACGGTTGCATTAAACTCACGGAGAATCCAGTGTTTCATGATAGGTCAAAACACATTGACATCAGATATCATTTCATCAGGGACTATGTTCAGAAGGGGGTAGTGCAGCTGGAGTATATATCGACAGATGAGCAAGTGGTCGATGTTCTCACGAAGTCCTTGCCAAGCGGCAAGCATGTCCATTTCAGGGACAAGATGGGTGTGGTGAGACACACTTTCCTCGATAACAGGAAGTGTTGATTTTTAATGTACCTTGGACAAGTGGTTTCCCATGGGTTAGTCTCTACCTAGGGAAAATTGTCCAAAATAATTCTTTTCCTAAGTGTGACTTTATAAAGTGGAAGTGACTTTATAAGTGTTAAAGTCGATATTAAATTAAAAAGTGAAAAGTGACTTTAGACATAAAGTACAATAGAAAGTGAGAATTAAATGCACATTTATTCTCATCCCTTCATATAAAATAATCTGAGCCAATAAATCTTAGGGTTGCCCAAAAGTCATTTAGGGTAACAAAAGGGGGAAAAGAAAAGAGAGACTGCATTCATTCTTCATGAGCAGATTGGAAAAAGGAGGTTGAGAGCTGGAGAAAAGTTTTGAAGGGGAAATTTGTTGCAACAAGTTGAAGGAGTGATTTCTAGGCAAAGCTGGGCACAGAAATCAAGGCATAGAAGCATCAGAAGGTACAGTACAAACAACATTTAATGTTGTGAGTTGCACGCCATTCGAGAGAAGTTTTTGAGAAAACAAAATATTTGGAAACTTCGTACAATCGGAAATCCGTAAGTCCATACGGAATCCGTACAGTACAATCTGTATAGTCTATATCCATACAGTAGATATTTTCAGCTTCAAGTGGGCATGGCAATCGAGGCAAAATGGGCACAGTGTACAAGGGGTTTTGCGCTGAAAAGCTAAGCTGTATTTTGTTGTTTTGTTTTGTTTGCAAATGTATATTTCCTGAACTTGAAAGATAAATAAATTTGAAGAGCTCTTTAACAAGTTTTCCACGGAGAAGATTGAAGGGGTTTTTCCTAGGTCTAAATTGACCAAAAATTGTGTATTTTTTAGGTATTGTTCGTCTATTTATGTCCATATTTATTTTCAACATGTGTTGACAGTCCCATGTGTTAAAATTTGAAAATTTCATTTCCATAATTCTATATGTTGAATGTATGTTTATGGGAAAGGGAATTTAACTGAATGGGAGTGATAAGGTGAAATTAAAACCGAGTTGGGATTGCAAGAAACGTTTTAGTCATCAAATTTCAACACCACGGAAGGAATACGCTTCACACTTGGTAGTACGCACTCTTGGACGGAAAGAGAGTGGGAAAATCTTAGGATGGGCCCCACATGGCGAAATTGGAGGCACAATGACAAAAGAGGAGTGAGCACTCATTTTGGGGCATCTTTGATCACTCGAACATTCACCCTTTACTAGCACGCTTGAGCTGAGAACCAAGTATGCATGTGTTGTTGAGCACATGAGATTTTCGAACAAAAATCTCACCCTACCTTCGGTGGACTTCGAGTGCCAACCCAAGGAGCTATCTTGCATCATTCCAGATCTGGCCAAAGAGTTTTCTAAGTGAATTCGTGGAGATGGTCAACAAGTGGGACGAAGAAGGGGAGTACACTGCCTTTGGAGGAGTTGGTTGTAGAGTTGGGAATTCTTTGGGCTTTTTGGGACAGCATAGGGCCACCAATTGCTGATGTTTTGGAGTGCTTCCAAGGCTCCAATTCATGGGAGATTGCCGAACAAACATAGCTCATACAAGGGACTGTCTAGGCCTGCACAATGGTACTCTAGTGGCACACATGGAAGTTTGGAGGAAGAAGGATTGAGGGTTTTAGCTTGTGGGCAAATTCCGGAGAGGCATTTATTGTGTATTGCAACCATTTTGGGGGCCTTTAGCAAGGATATCTACAAGTGGGTCAAAATACCCAACAATTGGAGGAGTGAGGAGAAATTGGGCAGAATTTCTGGGTTCAGCATTTGGCCAAACCCTTTCTAGGTTTTGGTGGGTTATTGGTGGAGGGACCATAGCTAACTTTACAAAAAAAAAATTGAGCACCAGAAGAGCGTCAAATCAACCATTCTTTACAACCAGCAGTTTAGTTTTCTAGGGGATCAACGCAGAGCTATAGAGGGGACAGCCATTTAGCAGTTGGGGCAGTTGATTTCATCACTTGGGCTTTGCTAGCTTGCCTTGGGCAAGCCCAGGTGCACACTTTCCAAACTTCTATTGTACCCCATACATTTATAATAAAATGGCTCAGACCAGCGCAGTTTTTGGCTTATTTCATGGTGTCTAATTTATGTGGAATTTTTGTGGGTATTTTTGCTATGCATGCCTTGTTCATTATTGTAAAATTTCCTTAGGAATATTACATATCAAAAGCACTAGACCTATTGCACACTTTTTGTCAAAGTTCCAAGGAAGAAAATATGCCCAATTTTTTTCCAATGAAGATTGGATCATCAATCATCAGTTTATTGAGTCCTTGTAAACCCACTCTGCAAATTTGTAATGTAAATGATACTAGTAGGATCATGTATGTATATAAAAACCTAGGTAAGCCTATTATTTTCGCGAGGGTTTCATCTTAGGAGGTTTTTCGTCTCACTGATTAATTTGTGTTTCTAAACACGAACGGTCGGCAAAGTTTATCCCTTCAGCGTCACCCCAGAGCTAGAGTGGAATTCTTCTTCAAAGTCTTAGGTGAGTCCTCGTGTTTTAGTTGAGTCTTATGTAAAAGAGGTTTGGGAATAATTTAAGCTAATTGGCTAAATTATTTTATTACAAATGACTTGGTCTACTAGATCATATTGTGTCACAGAATTGGGTGAGTTATTTAAGGGTCTAAACTGAACGAGTGTTGCCACTTTGAGGGTCGAATTGTAATTAGCTTATGTGAAAAAATATTTTAGTGCATGGTCCCTCATACTTAGACACCATGGCTAAAATATTAGAGGGTGGAAAAATTATTAATCCCCTCAAGTGTCGATTAATTAAATTTTCTGGCAAAAGTAAATTAAAATCCAAAGCTAGAAATTTAATTAAGTAGAGTCAAAATTAAAGTCTTAGAGAAATTAAATTCTCTAAGTAGAAAAATTCATTAGTATCAAAGAAATTTATTTTTGGAGGCCCCCACCAAGGTAATATTGGAAATTTCAAGAAAAATTGGACCCTTGGACCTTGGTGGTTAAGTCAAGGTCAATTTTTGGAGGAAATTAACTCAAAATAATTAATTTTGAGCTAATAAAAAATTGGTTAAATGAGAAATTCGAAAATTCATCAAAAATAAATATTTTCAACGATGGAGATTAAAAGATGATCAAATATTTTTTGACGATCGATATTATTTTGACAATGATCAAACCAACTAGCCATTATTTTTCCACTTGGAAGATTTATCTATAAATTAAAAGTCATTTGTGTCTCAAGTCATCGGTTGTTTGGCTAGGAAAATTCTACAGAAAAACCGATGTAATGCTACTATCCCGCTGGAAATGTTTTTTGAATCATAATAAAGACTATGGGGTCTAGTTCATGGTGTTTATTATCTACTTATTTGTGATATGTGCTGGGTACAAGCATTCCTATATTGGGTTTAAATTTTAATTAAATTGTTATTTCATTGTAAATGATAGGAAAACTCAATTGATAAGTTTTGGGCTTATCTTAGATGATCTGATTCATTGTTGTTCTAAAGGTTTATACGTGAATAATTATATAGAGTTTGTAGGTACCCCAGTCCTTAGGCTCCAAGTTCACAAACTATGGGAGTAAATTGACCTTGTTTGGACTTTAAATATTTTTATGTTTTATCTAAATTCGCTATGGTTTTAGCTTACATTTATTTTCCAAAGTACACTTAGCCATTTATCAAAAAATCTTTAAAAAAATTATTTCTCAAAATTCCTTTTAAAAGCATCGTATATTTGTACATTTGTAAATAAATTTGTATAATAATTTGTAAATTATTTTCTCTAACTGGGGCTTTGGGGTTTTGTGATTTTTTGTATATATTGGGCTCTTGGATATTTGTAAATTCATTTGTGCACGTGAAATCAAGTGAAAAGAGTTGTATTTGAGTTACAGCTAAGCCCTTGAGGGTAAAATCTAGTCCCCAAAATTATTGCAGGGCCAACAATTGACAATTTTGCAGTGAAATTGAAGATTTGAAGCAAATAAATTTTTCAAAGCTGGGGTTTCAAATTTTAGGGCTTCCCGGGCCCTGATCTGCCCTCCCTAAGCCCTGCGTTAGCCTCCTCAGCCCCTGTGTCTCACTTTGAGGGCCCAGTGTCATCATTTTTGGCCTCCTTGAGGCTTGCCATAAGCCCCTAAGGGCCTTGGCCTCCTCCCTTTGCCTTGTGTTGAGGGTTTTAGGCCTTTTTTGTCCTTGTCGTCGACCTAGAAGGCCTCAGCCCCTCTCCTTGACCCTAGACGACTGCCCTACAGGGCTTGTCGTGGGCTTTCAAGCCTCTGCTACCCTCGACCTCCTCCATCCTCCTCTTGGTCGCCCTTCTAAGCCTTCACTCTCCCCTTTGGCCTCCTCATTTCGCCTTTCCATCCCTTCCTTGGCCTCTTCCCTTAGCTGCTATGCCTTTAGGGCCTTCCTTTCCCCAACGCTAGCCCTATTAGGCTTAATGTTTCCCTCTTGGCCCTAGTTTGACCTCTGCTCATCTCTGAAATTTTTTGGACTGAAGTTTGGTGGGTTTTGCAAGAAGGATCTTGCTCAAAGTTTGTGTGTTCAGGTGGAAAAATCACTGTAGAAATTTTTGGCACTTTGGGCAACTGATCTTCAAGGCCTTGGGCCTAGGGTTTGCTCTCTAAACCCTCACTTTGTCACTGTTTTGCTTCAGCTGTCATATTCATTTCATAGCAGTGAATTAAATGCCCTAAAATCATATCTAACTGATCTAAACACCCTAATAATTTCATGGTAAATTTGCTAGTGTTTTGGCTACTTGGGCATTGAATATTTAGCTTAGATCTAGTCACTTGTTTGCTGGAATATCTTTGCATAATCACTAGATCAGATCTGATATAAATCTGAAAAGAACACTTTAAGAGGCATGAAATTGATTGATGTGACATCTAGCATGTTATCATAGCTTCTAGACATATTACGCATCAATTTTTGGGCATAGATCTCTAATTTCTAGTGGCTGATATCTCTGCATAAAAAGTATAATCAGATCTGATACTTTTTGAATAATACATCATAAGAAGGATAGAAGTTCGTCAATTTACATTGGCAAAGTTGTTTTACCAACTGGCAAGTCATTAGGCAACTTATTGGTCATATTCAGTTTTATATGTTTGTTAATTCTTTGGTTTGAAGTGGCATACTTACTGTTGTCCTATACTTCATAATAGGTAGCTCTTTGATGATTAAATTGGCTCATGGTGGTTTATGTTGTTTAGTTCTAACTATTGCTTGGCTTGTGTTAAATTTGAAAATTTGTTGACTTGGCACTAAAATCACTCTAATATCTGAGATTTAAATCTTCTAATCTCATTGATGGTTTAAGTTATTTGAGCATTAGGATCTAACTGGCATCTTTGTGTTTAGCATCTAGTTGAAAATCATTGGATAATTGCTCTAAGTTATAGATCATAACCTTAAGAAGCTTTGATATCTTTGTTGTCTATCTTAAGCATTTGGCATCTTAAATTTCATTGGTTATACTTATAAGTGAGCATCTCTTAACATTGGTCATTGGCATATCATAAATGGTCTCAAGTAATCATTGTTGAATTAGATAAGCGTTATAAATTACTAAGCATCTTGTGCATTGATCCATACTTTAACACTGACACTTGTCTTGTTTTAAGAGTGTCTTTCAATTCATTATTAAAGTACTCGTGCTATAAGGTAATTAACATCAAGTACTTAAAGAACATAACCAATCTTAACTCAAGACCCACTCACCCATTTCATTGCATAAGCATCCTAGGCTCAACTTGGACTCATAATTTACCTCCAAGCATAAGCATCATTGATAGACTCATAGGGCCACCCTTTCTCATCTAACTTGAAGGATCAGCACATTTTTTGTGGTTAACACAATGACCTTGCAGTCGTCAAAGCCACAGTCTCTGTAGCGTCGAAGGCATTGGGTGGTTGGAAGTTTGGAACACAAGGGGAGGTATCGTTAATCATGCCTCTGCTTGCTTCCCATTGGCTTCCATCCCACAACCTACTCTAAAGACTGATCTCAAAACAGTTAAGAGGGAGGTTCCATTTAGAATAGGCATCTAATTTAAAATTAACCAAGAGCCTTGCATCACACCTAGGTCTTAGGATTTGCATAGCATATAGGTTAGTTAATCATTTAAGCAGTGGTTGTCCATCTAGTTACTTGGTCTTAATTTGTAAAAAGCAAGAGTTTTGACTCCATAAGGCACTAATCTCATTTCTAAATCTATCTAATCAAATCCTTAAGTCTTCCTAAATTTAACCGAGTATCTAGGCCACTCAACTATCTCCCGGACAAGTTGGTTCCCAACTTGTCTTTCATCATCTTGTTTCCATAGGGACTACCCCCCATAGCATGCTATTGGGAGACAGCTAGAATGGAATGAGCGGGGATTAGAGTGACAACCCTCGCACTGAGCTGTTGTCGCAGTGCCTATACAATCTCAACGACAACAAAACCTACCTATAACATGAGGAATGACATGGTATTTAATGGAATCAATAAGAATCCCCTTAGCTTTAACACTCTTCTTGTATTCTGCTAAAAGTACTAGGTCCGCAGTAACAACTATAGACCTTTGAACAATGTCCTACAACTCATGTTCCTCCAACAACAAAACTATCCTCTCTTTCCAAGGACTAAAAGTAGCTGCCCCATCCAACCTATCCTCAAATCTGAACCCAGTAGCCATGACCTACCCAAATGACCAACAGTAAATTGAGCAATAGTACTCTTCCCTTCACAGTCCAAGTAAAGCTCAGCGAGCCCTACAAACCCTCGTGTCTATCTACTTTCTTGCTTCTTATTTGGTTTCCCCTTGTTCAATATGGCTCTAATACCATGTAAGTTTTTAACTGACCCTATTAGAATAATGCTATTTAGTGTTTAATGCTCATTCTTACTAGCTGTTGCTATTTTTATCATTTTAGCAGTTTCTTAGATGAAATTGGTTGTTTCTATTTCCTAATAGAAACTTGATGTTTCTATTACTGTAAATATCTCTGTATTACTTATTGAGCTTCATTTGCTCATGAAAATCAATTCAATTCATTCCTTGATTATGGTATCAGAGCACAAGTATCTTTCGAAATAATTTTTCATTGCCTGAAAAACTTTGTGGCTCATTTCAAAATTGCTCTTGGACTCTGAACTTTTTTTGGGCGTCAATTGTTTTTGGACGTCGTTGTTGAATTGTCTGTTCGATCCGAGGGTACCTATTCCTAGAGTCTGGGAAGTTTTCGGCTACGGTTTTCTTGCGCAATTTTCCATCTTAGCGCAACTCCAACAGTGCCGGAATTGCATCAGAGGCACCATTTTTTGTCTTATTCTCGTCCAGCGCCGAGAGGCTGAACAGCGTGGCTGCGGTATTCTCGTGGGCTGCCATCGTGTGCCTAGGCACCATCAGAGATTCGAACTTCCGACAAATCTTGTTCTTGAGCCAGCACAGCTAACAACAGAAAACCAGACAGAGAGCACGGAAAGGATTCATATCCTTCCTCGACCCCGAGTCCTCCATCCCCCGTGACTGCTCACTTTCGGCGAATCCCCGTCGTTTCGCACACCTGGAACCAGTCAAACGCAGGTATCTGAGACGCTTCTACGCAGTCTATGCAGGCATTTGAGACGCTCCTACATCCAATCGATTCCTGGAGACGCCCGACCCTGCTTCGAATGTTTGAAATCCACACGGAAGTTTTGTGATAGTTAGCACAAGTTGCACCACAAATTCGGGCAACTAGATTCAGAATCCAATTTCCAATTAGCAAATTTTTTTTACGTAAAATCCACTTCGACGGTTGATTTGGCATTTTTTTTGGTTCCAGTATTAAAACAGCGTTGTACGTGTTCCGGTGTTAAGCGAGGATTTTGTTTCGTGGGCAAATTTGATGATTGTTTTGCAATATCTCAACTGGGCAGCCGTCAGAATTTTTCGAGTGCATCGTTTTCCGTGCCTCGATTTTTTGAGACAACAGATTTAATATTTTGTTTCTAGATCAGATTTTGTCTGGTTCAGTGGGCATCTACATTGAAATCCGTGTCTTGGGAAACATGCAGATGGCCTCGCTAACCAATCTGATGTTGGAAGGCAATCAACGCTTTAGTGGCACCAATTATAACATCTGGAAACAGAGAATGTTGACCATTTTTTAATATAGGCGTCTTGATCAGCTCATTTTGGGCAAAGAGCTACATCCCGGTATAGCTGGTACTAATCAAGATAAATTTGATGATTGAAATCGAAAAGTTGTTATGCTTCTCAAACTCTCTGTGACTAATGATCAGTGACCACAAATTCCTTCCGGCAAGACAGTTGCCGAAATCTGGCAGCATTTGAAGGAACTGCATGAGACATCCGATAAGAGCAGAGCTTTCTTTCTCAAGAATCGGTTGTTCTCCATCATGATGGATGAACATATGTCTTTACAAGAACATCTTAACAAGATTATAGACATTCGAGATCAGCTCGAAGCCATTGGTCGGACAATGGAGGAAGAAGACATGGTAGTTATCACTCTAAAAAGTCTACCAAAATCTTATGAACACTTCATAGAAACACTCAACATTACCACCACAAATGTTGATCTAAAGTTTCCAGAGTTATGCACCAAACTCTTACAGCAAGATCGTTGGAAACAGCAGTTTGGTAGTGGTGCTTCATTAGCCTCCTCAGAAAATGCTTTCGCTGCCAAATATCAGTCATCTCAGTCCTTTCAGCAGAAAGGTTCTTCTCAGCCTTTTGATCCTGCTAGGAAGAAAAATGTGCAGTGTAATTACTGTCACAAGTTCAGCCACATGAAGAATGATTGCCGATAGAGGATTGCTTCTAAACAGAAGAAACAAGGAGAACCCCATCAGACAACAAATGTTGCAGAACATTCCAAGCAGACAGAATCTGCCTTTTACGCCCTTATGGCTAAAAGGTCTTCAGATCATGTCTCGTCTTCTGCCTGGTACATTGACTCTGGTGCATCACGTCATTTCTCTCACAGGCATCACTGGTTTATTGACTTCTCACCTTTCAGTGATTCCATGGTATTCGACGGAGGTGAAAAGTACACAATGGTTGGTAGAGGTACAGTTCAGATCCAGTCTGGTGGGCGCACACTCATCTTCCTGAATGTGTACTATGTTCCTGGTATGAAAATTAATCTATCTGTCAGCCAAATTATGAGGAACTCTCCTCAACTTGATGTAGTGTTCAATGCGCACAAGTGCTCCATTATCGATAGGGAGACTAGTCTTACAGTTGTTGTTGGCCTAGAGGATCATGGTCTATACAGGCTTCTTGACACTGGTGATTCTCCAGAAGTGGCTCTAGCAACTCGTGTTTCTCCCATCAGCACTCTGTGGCATCAGCGATATGGGCATCTAAACATGCAGTATCTCTCTCATCTCTCTCGAGAGGGACTTGTGTCAGGGTTACCTGATATTCAGACTCCGCAGTTGGGAGTATGCGGCGCCTATCAAGCCGGCAAGCAACATCGTTCTTCAATCAAGGATGGAGAATCTTGGCGCGCATCTAAGGTACTCCAGTTAATTCATGCTGATATTTGTGGTCCTATGAATACATCTTCTATTACTGGTTGCAAATATTTTTTGCTTATTGTAGATGATTTCAGTAGAAAGATGTGGGTGTATTTTCTAAGATATAAATCTGATGTATTTAGTACCTTTCAGAAGTTTAAAACCTTAGTTGACAAAGAGTCTGGCTATAATCATAACTCTTAGAACAGATAATGGGGGGGAATTTTGTTCTTCTGCTTTTTCCAACTTCTGCGATACTCATGGCATCAAACGCCAGTTAACTACACCTTACACTCCTCAACATAACAGTGTTGTCGAATGCCGCAACCGTACGGTTGTTGAAATGGCTCGTTCCATGTTACAACACAGGAGTGTTCCGAACAAATTCTCGGTCAAAGCAGTATTTACTGTTGTCTATCTTGTTAACCGATCACCTACTCAGGCTGGTAAGGGGAAGACTCCCGAAGAGGTTTGGATTCCAGCTGCTAAGCACTCTAAGTTGGATTCCAAAAGCCAGAAACTCATGATGACAGGGTACAGTGATCATCACAAGGCCTATAGGCTGATAGATGTAGCCACTGGTCGTCTTAGCTTCAGTCGGGATGTAGTATTTGATGAAGACAGAGGATTCTTTTAGTCTCCTTCTGAGCAGTGTTCTGAGGATCAGCCTCACAGTGTTCTTCTTCCGGTAGGTCCACCTGATGGGAGGGAATGATGCAGCATCAGTATTTGATGATACACTACCTGAGCTTCCTCCAGAAATAACCCTCCTCTCGCTGCTCCTATTGTCCCTGAGCCTTCTCCACCTCCTCCTGATATTGATTCCTCTACTCTCCGGCCTAAATGGTGGGCTAAAACCATTCGTGATCTTTGGGATAATGAGCTCCTTGAAGGTAGAACTTCTAGACATAAGAGCAAACAGCAGTCTACAGTAAATTTTGCTCTTATGGCTAACCTACACAGTATTTTTGAGCCTCAAACCTATTCAGAGGGTAAGGGTATATCTGAGTGGGAACAGGTTATGGGAGCTGAATTCCAGAGTCTTCAGAAGAATCACACGTGGACCCTTTCTGATCTTCATGCAGGGAAAAAGCCCATCAGCTGCAAATGGGTGTATAAAGTGAAATACAAAGCTGACAGAACCCTAGACAAGTATAAAGCTCGTCTTGTTACTCGAGGGTTCTCACAAAAGGAAGGCATTGACTATGAGGAGACCTTTGCTCCTACAGTGAAGATGAGTAACATACGGCTTGTCCTTGCCCTAGCAGCTTAGTTCAATTGGAAAGTTCATCAGATGGATGTAAAGAGTGCTTTCCTAAATGGTGACTTACAGGAAGAAGTCTACATGACGCAGCCTCCAGGATTCAAGGTTGCCGGTCAAGAATAGAAAGTGTGTAGATTAGTTAAAGCTCTCTATAGATTGAAACAAGCTCCTCAGGCTTGGTACATGAAAATTGATCAGTACCTGACAGATCATGGCTTTCAGCGGAGCCCATCTGATGAAAACATATATATCAAGCATACCGGTGATGATATTTTGTTTGTGGTTGTCTATGTGGATGACCTTATCATTACTGGCAGCTCTGCAAATTTGATCCATGGGATCAAACAAGACTTATGCAACACCTTTGATATGACAGACTTGGGACTTTTTCATTACTGTCTAGGGGTTGAAGTCGGGCAGACTGAGAACAACATCTTTCTCTCTCAGTCCAAGTATGCCAAAAATCTTGTGGACAGGTTCAAAATGCAGGATTGCAAACCAACCATGACTCCTATGGAACCAAGGCTCAAACTTTCAACTCAGTCATCCTCCCCCCTTGTGGATGAAACTTTATTCAGGAAATTAGTGGGCAGCCTCATCTACCTTACTGCCACTAGACCCAACATCAGTTTTGCAGTGAGCTACATTTCCCGATTCATGTCAGCTCCTAAGGTTGACCATTAGATCGCAGCAAAGCATGTGCTACGTTATGTGCGTGGCACTCCTGATTATGGACTCCTATACACTTGAAGTTCTGATCCTATACTCAGTGGTTACACAAATTCTGACTGAGCAGGTTTGGTTGATGACCGTAAATCTACAGTTGGGTATGTGTTTAGTCTAGGGTCCGGTGCGGTCACCTGGACTAGTAAGAAGCAGCAGGCAGTGGCTCTCTCCTCAATAGAAGCAGAGTATCGGGGAGCAGTTAAGGCATCTTGTGAGGCAGTTTGGCTTCGATGTATGCTTGCGGATATGCATGTTTCCCAGACAGGTCCTACTCCCTTGTTCTGTGATAATTAGGGAGTGCTCAAACTTGCCAAGAATTCAGTCTTTCATGAATGAACAAAGCATGTGGAAACCCATTGCCACTACATTCGCCAGCTTGTTGAAGACGGATCCGTTCAGTTGCGATATGTTCCCACAATGGAGCAGCGCGCAGACATCTTCACCAAGCCTCTTGGTCCTGATAAGTTTGTAAAATTCAAAGGGTCTATCGGTGTTGTAAATAGATTGAGCATTAAGGGAGGGTATTAGAATAATGCTATTTAGTGTTTAATGATCATTCTTATTAGTTGTTGCTATTTTTATCATTTTAGCAATTTCTTAGATGAAACTGGTTGTTTCTATTTCCTAATAGAAACTTGATGTTTCTATTACTATAAATATCTCTATATTACTTATTGAGCTTCATTTGCTCATGAAAATCAATTCAATTCATTCATTGATTAGTCCCAATCACCGATTTTAAGTTTCACTAAGTTTATCACAATTTACTGCTCATTTATATTTGTTGCTCACACATAAATGTAGAAACTGAACTTAGAACAAAAAAATACCATTGAATCTCTTACTTAACTACAGCTTAGAAACAACAACAGCAACCCATGAAACTAGACATAGAACTTTTAGGCAAAGCCCCTAAAAAAACCAAAGGGAAAACCAATAGAGAGGAGAGACTTTATTATTTATATGCCCTTAGAAATATAAACAGAGATTACAATGATTTTCCAATATTAAATACAGTACTTACCTCATAAATTGAACACACAGAACCTTGAAAATTGTGCCTGTTTCTCCTTGAAATCTGTGCAAAGTTTCTCCTCAAAGTCTATGCCAGCAGAATTCTATATGTTTGGATTGACATACACAGCAGCAACAAACACTGCCTCAAACTATATGCCCAATCTTGTACTTTTCCTATACTGAACAGTACAAATTTAATCACAGCAGATTGTTGTAAATCATGCCAACCCTTGCCCTTGCTTTCTGCACCTTCTTTCTGTTATACAGCCAACAATAAATTCCTGTACAGACTGCACCTAAATCTGTAAAATTCTGTCCATTCAAAGTTGTACATTCTCCTTGGGATGTGTGCACCAACTCCCTTGGTATTTGCACCAAGTTTTGCCACCCCTTCTCTTTTTCTTCAGTCTCACAAATCGCTCTCTCTCACTTCATTAAATGCTCATAAAGAAGTCATTAATGTGTGCTTTCACCCTCATTAAATTTCTATGTATGCCTCATTGTAACTAACCCTAAGATGTTCAAGGGTCAACATTTACTCTTGGCCCACAAGATCGACAGACGTGACTTAATCTCTCGTTGATATCACTTAAATCACTTAAGCAACCCCCATTATAATATAAAGTCATTTTCACTTTATAATCATTAATTACAAAAGGTACACTTTATAAAATGTTGTCACTTAGAGGGCGTTGCTCAGACACATCCACATGCTAGGTACTGCCAATGAGGAAGTACCTATTCAAGCTACCATTTTCAACTGTTCCAACCTCATTAGATTTCATATGGAGAAAGTAGAATTTTAGATCCCATTCAAAATCCCATAGACTTAACAGTTTTCAGGATTTGGGGGATAGCAACGTTTCAATTCGATTCTATCCAGAAAGTATGGAACTAGCATTTAATCAAGACCACCAAGCCCTCTATATACCTTGATGTTGGTGGCATTGACTATTGAACTCTTCCATTCTGACCCTAGTAAAAATGTACCCAACACTCAAACAAAATAACATGTTAAGATTTTCCTATATTATTTTAATGGTTAGAGGGTGATATTGATGATGAGAGTTCATGATTCATTATCGACTTTGATGTATCTTTTTTAATTTAGCATCCACTACATCATATTTTTTAGTGTTTTCTCCATATTTATGTGCCAATGTGTTTATCTGATATTATAATTGCTCTATATGCTTATAATTTTGAAATAAAATAATATATTTTGTATTTTTTAATGTTTGCAATGGTTTGTCGACTTTTCCGCCAAGGTTTCTGAGAGGATGTTTTCCGAGCCCTCGTTGATCTTTTTTTCCAATGCTGATGTTATCAACATTGATTTGCAAGTGTCCTTCCAATAGACATCCCTTTCATGAGAGTGGAGCTAGAAATGGAAATGAGATTCAGCTTGAAACCATACCCAAAAATCTCTAGCAGGATAATATTTCCAAAACATATGTTAGCATTACCAACTTTGTGCAAATTACTCTTGATAGAAAATCCATGATGGAGTAGTAATCACCCCAAAACTTCACATTTAAAGAAGGCACAACCATTCCAAAAGCACTAACACCTCAACCATCACTCCATTGAATATCCAACCCCTAGTGTTAGAATAATGATTACACTAAGGGGGCTAGGGAGGGGAGAAATCTCTGTAATGGCCAATTTAACAATTTAAAGAATTTCAGAATTAATCATAATTGTAAACATAACAGTGCAACAACAAATACCACCATCACATCAGCCCATTGAAACACTAGTTGTACATGGAAATCCTTTCGAGAGAGAGCCACAAATCATTTATCTTGTTCAATCTTTAATTACATTAAATTGCAAATACCAACCTACTAGAGGCACCAAACCCCAAAATAGATTTGCAGGCACTAACCCCCAAGGATATTGAAGCGCCAACTTGTTGTAGGCTACAACCCGATTGAGGCACCAACCTCTGAAATATGCAAGCACCAACATGTTGTAGGGTCCAATGGTCCAATCTACTTGAGGCACCCACCTCCTTCACCCAAAACATAGTGGACCACTTAGCCCCTGCCACGTGTCGCCATTTCATTAGCTGGAGACAATCCATGTGGAAGCCATTTGGGGGTGGGGGGGGCATAACCTTCATTAACTGCCATGCAAGTTTGCATACAATCTGAAGCGAACAAAGTTCCTTCTAAAAATTAATTACTCTAGAAAACATGGAATATATAGATATCCATTAAGGATATAAATATTATATTAAAATGAATAAGAATAGAATGAATGATTTTCAAATGAGAACAAGAGACTTGCTTATATACCAAGCAAGTGTCTCTTCATGAAGAGTCATGTCCTATTAGACATGAGTCATGTCCTATTAGACATGCCTCTTCAACCTAATTACTACTTAACTAATTATTATTTATGATTATTATCTTTTACATTATATTTATATTATTTATATATTTTATTCGTTACATTGCCTCCTTCCTCAAAAAGCTTTGTCCTCAAATCTTGTCGACGAAAAAAGGCTTGATCTCTTTTTCGGCTTTGAAAGTCTTTCTCTTGGAACAGTCATCTTCGTTGATGCAAGCTGATATGATCTTCTTAGTGACAAACAGAATTGTCGCACTGAGAAGGGATCAGACCATCCCAGATTAATCTTCTGTATAATATTCTAATCACTAAATTTTGTAACGACTTGTCAGCATAAGACGGAATTGATGTTACGTTATTATTCTCTGAAACATTAATTTGTTGTCTTGGTTCTAACTGGTTCAAATATGTAGCATGGTTGATTTGTCTGTTCTCATGATTCGGATGCCGATATGGAAATTTGTTTGTTTGATTTTTCCTTACTGGGCATGTGCCAATTTTTATATTTTCTTCTAGCGAAGATGTTGTTGAGTTGGTTATGAAACATTCACTGGGGATGTTCATTGTTTGAACTGCAACATCCAAGCGCGTGTTTTCTTCAACTTGCTTGTCTTCTTCCTAAGTTGTGACATTCACTGAATCGATATTTGTTGTTTTGTCATCAACTTGAATTCCTACATTTGATGCTTCCTTCTTGATAAGTTGTTGTACTTGGCTTTCTAATGACTTCTTATCCTTCTTAAGTTTCTTAATTTGCATCAGCAATTTTTCACTATGGTTTTTAAGTCGAGAAACTTCTTCATTTTTGTCAACAGTGATTTTATTAATTTCGTTTTGCATATTTTGTAATACTTTTTTACCTTCTTGAGGTGTTACTGAATTTGGTTTTAGTGTAAAATCTTGGAGCGTTATTTTCTTCTTGTAAGAAAATGTTAAAAACTTCTTCTTTGTATTTAGAATAAAGGAACCTAGAGTTTCCATCCAAGGTAACCCCAAAACAATGTCACTATCATAAAAACGTAAGGTTTTCACGGTGAATTTTGAGGTAAAAGTATAATCTCCAATATTTAGGTGTAAATTGCTTATGTCATATTGTTTGTCATATTCACCAAGAGTATTCTTTTCAACTATATTTGATTCAGGAATCACCAATTGGTTAGCACATTTAGGACTAACATAATTACTTTTTTCAGCAGGACTGATAGTGATTATGATATCTCTTCCTGTGAGTGATCCTTTGATTTTAAATAATGTATCAACACTTTTACTAAAGGTTTTAGGAAACCTTTCATTACTAGTCTCCATTTTACTCTTTAAATATTAAATACCTTTTTAAATCACTCTTTTTTTATAATAATTTTTTTTTATATAAAACCCTTTTTTTCTTTTCCTTTTTTCTTTTTTTTCTTTTTTCTCTTTTTTTTTAATTTTATATATTCTTAATTTAGAAAATATATTTCCACTTCTCTCTTATAAAAATCTAATATATATATATATATATATATATATATATATATATTTCAAATATTCTCTTCTTCTTCTTCTTCTTCTTTTCACTCTTTTAATAAAAAGATTTATATAATAATAATTATTTTATATATAATTACAAATTATATATATTATATAATTTTAATTTATATATATTATAAAATTATAATTATATAAAATTTATATATACTTTTTTGAGACCCACTTTTCCTTTTATATGTAATCATATAAGGCTTATATAATATCCTTTTTTATAATTATAATAATATTTTTTTTCTCAAAAAATTTGGATGAGACGTGACTCTTGGTACAGTATCTTTAGATTTGAACGATTAAAATTATTTCGATCACACCCTTTTTCTCCAATGTTATCAAAATAGCTTTTACTTTTAAAATACCATGGGCTATTACCATGGGTTGTTTTTAAAACCTCCTATAAAAAGTAATATTTACCTTTCACGTAAGAACTTTTGTATCCTTGTTTTTTCTTTAACTTTTAAAATACCATGGGTTGTTTTCAAAACCTCCGTTAAAATGTTCTCCACGTAAAAAGTAAAACATATTCCTTTTGTTTTTTGTTTTTGTTCTTTTTCTTCAACTTTTTAAAGTACCATGGGCAATTACCATGGGTTGTTTTTAAAACCACGGGCTTCTCCACGTAAAAAGTTTTAAATATACTTAGTATCAGATTTTGTATCTGTTTTTTTTTTTACTTTTTTTACTTTTTTTTCTTCTTCTTTTTTTTTAATTTATTTACTTATATATTTTTTTTGGTTAATTTTTTTATGGCCAAAGGCCTAGAAAACAGAGAAAAGGAGAAACTCCCAAATATTGAGCAAAATGCTCCAATTATACGGCAACAAGGTTGACGAATTTCGATAGTCAAAGACTTGGATAGGAGAACGAGCTATGTGCACCGGTTAAGCAACCTAGAGAACCGAACTGCTCTGATACCAAATGAAGCGAACAAAGTTCCTTCTTAAAAATTAATTACTCCAGAAAACATGGAATATATAAATATCCATTAAGGATATAAATATTATATTAAAATGAATAAGAATAGAACGAATGATTTTCAAATGAGAACGAGAGGCTTGCTTATATACCAAGCAAGTGTCTCTTCATGAAGAGTCATGTCCTATTAGACATGCCTCTTCAACCTAATTACTACTTAACTAATTATTATTTATGATTATTATCTTTTACATTATATTTATATTATTTATATATTTTATTCGTTACACAATCCACCATTCGACTACCATAGATAAAATCCATAACCACTAAATCTACCTTGCGGTGCGAGGTGTTTAAGTTCATTAAAGAGTGTACATGTTCACACGCCAACTTTCAATGATTGCTCACCAATGCATGGATATGCCTTGAACATGCACAAACTTTAACAAATTTGTTGTTTTTCACCATGTTACTTTCAAACTAGGTTATCTTCTCATTCCATAGGAGTTTGACCAAGTGTAATATGCCATTGGAAAGGTTTCGGAGAGGACTATCTCACCAAACTACCTACATACGCATTTGATCTTTGATAACTTCAACAAAAAAGATCAATAATCTTCAAGCCATCATACGTCCTTGACATCACTGATGTGTCAATCAAATGCTCGATGATCTTCCAAGGCATCATGACATCATTGATGTGTCAATCAAATGCTCAATGATCTTCCAACATATCGTACCTCCTTTGACATGGCAACACTATGCCCAATAGTTTCCTTCTTTTGACATCCAAAACATCATACCCTCATTGACATTAATGACATGACGTACTATGCGCAACAGTTTCCTTCCTTTGACATCCAAAACATCAAACCTTCTTTGACATTGATGACATGACACGCTGTGCCCAACAATCTCTTTCTTTCACAACCAAAACATCATACCTCCTTTTACATTAATGAAATGACATACTATGCCCAACAATCTCCTTCCTTGGACAACAAAAACATTGTACCTCCTTTCACATAAATGACATGACATTAGATGTCACCAATGAAAACACTATACCCAACACGCAGTTTTTATTTAAGCAGGTACTTAGATCAAGGGAGTTCCCAACCAACTAAAAAGGTCCTTCACTAGTATAAATAGGCATCTCACATCTCCATCTTCAATTCCTCCACACAAGGCCTCCCCCATACAACCACATTTTATATAAAAATTGTTCTAGAATTACACAACATCTTTAAATAGTCTTCTCTTTCTATCTTAACAATTGGCATCCAACAAAACTTGCATAATGATTTTTGTGGCTCTATTTCATTAATCTATTACCAAACTCTTGTCTTCCTTAGTAGATTAGAGAATTTGAGACCATGAACTTGTGGTGAAAATTAGGGTGATAACCTTTTCAAGTGGGACACCAACATTGAACTCTTTATGTTTGGTTGATCAAATATTTTCCAAAGGCAAACTTTGGAGTAGCACAAAGTTACCACAAGGCTAATCTAATCAACCCAAGAAGTCTTGGAAGATAAAGCCTACGATTCGTTTCACACTTTCGCTTAATTCATACAAGGTATTGTTGTTCTCTTAGGACATGATTCGTTTACCCATCTAAAGGTAAATTAATATTATCTTCTATAATTGTTGATTGTTTGGCTAGAGGATTCTCTTCATGGAACGCCCTCTTAGTAGAATTTTGGCTCTATTATCAGTCTTGTTTTGATGCTAGGGTTGTGTTGACGGTGCGGGACCCACCAACATTCAAGGGGATCACCCCGGTAAGAAGTCCCAACTAGACCTTAGACCATTTGGAGTAGGAGTCCCAATAGTGGGTGGTAATGTAATGCCTTGAACGCAGTAGCGCGCTTAGATAAGTATCATGACTTTGGTCAGAAGGAAATGTGTGACCTTGCAACGAGTCAAGTAAGATGCATGGGGCTTCTAACACATGGAGGGGAAAAGGAAGTGTGTCCTTTAGAAGCCTCTAATAGTACACAGCCTAAAAGGAACACACGAACAGAATGACATCACAAGTTGAAATGTGGAATAGTCCACAAAACAAACTGACGAGATAATCCATCAACACGCCTTCAACCAGATTCATACAATTGCATACAAAATAGTTCATAAGAAAATGCATTAGTTAAACAACATACATTGCTAAAGCAACCAGAATAATCCAACTACAATAACAACATATGCATGAAAATGTGTTGGCTCAGTTATTCTTATTATTATTATAAGTGAAAGTTCCATCCATACATACACCATTGACAGCCACTAGCCCCAATGGTAGAACATTCCAATAAAAAACACCTGCTCCTCTAAAGAACTATACCCACTCTATGCTGTGAAGAAGCCAAGGCTCGTCACAATACTCCCAAGTCTTCTCTAAGCCTAAGC
The DNA here is from genome assembly GCA_031772625.1 of Pinus tabuliformis. Classification (NCBI taxonomy): domain Eukaryota; kingdom Viridiplantae; phylum Streptophyta; class Pinopsida; order Pinales; family Pinaceae; genus Pinus; species Pinus tabuliformis. Next base: position 158,056,927 of record CM062807.1, on the reverse strand, counting down.
CTAGCCAAAAGCTTGGCTCCCAAAAGCATGTTCTATGAGTTATGAAGTTCTATTTCTAACAAAGGGTGGGGTGACCCTTGACATTCCCCTTTGTGACTCTTTGACTACCCTCATGACTCTTCAACTTCCTCTAAAAATAACTCATTACATTACATAGTGACTGTTCACTTTCCACTAATGACAATTGGAATTTCACTTACAACATATTTACAAATAATATACATTTTCCACATGTACCTATGTGAGACAAAATAGCCTAGAGACAGCCTAACAAGACAAAACATTATGACTCAGAAGTTTGGGGAAAGACAAACTCGGTAACCTCCACTTAATGACTCTCGGTGACGTATTAATACCAAGTTTGGTATTGTGCTATGGTGTCCCCATACTGCTTGATAGTGTCTTTTTGATAGCAAACTCTTACCTCCATAGCTTTTGGGTATATGGTCTTGGAACGCTTTTCCAACTCATCTAGAGGCATGCGCAGCATGGTCTTGACTACGGCAAGACCACAAATGTACTCCAAACCATCGTTGGTGGCCTCTCGCCTTCGCTGCTCCATGTACCTGTCGATCTCTAGTCGGACTTGGTTCTTCTCCTTAGCTTCGGTGAGGGAACCGATTGACGGGATCCTGTGCGTTCTCACCATGACATCCAAACTCTTATACAACCATGCATATGAAGCCTGTATGCTACTGACGAACAGGGCGAGTTGCTCATAGTTTTGGATCTGCATCTGGATCTTTGCTTTGTCTAGCTTTGCCTGCGGCTTCATCATTTTGGGCAAGTGAAGCAGGGCTCCCTTGTACCTCATTGTCCATTCTTGCACATGGGCGATAGCAGCGTGTATGTCCCTGAGAGTTTGGACAATCTTTCTGCCTCGCCACTGGAAACCATATAGATGGACAACTTCCTTATGCACGGTGACAAATCCGTCATAGAGTTTATGCATGGTGGCCTCAAGAGTTGATACTTCAGCAAGTATCGCTTTCCTCATATCTGCCATTGCGGATCCTGCGGATTGTTCTTCCTTCTGCCTGGCCACTTACAAGTTCTTTGCCATCTGTTCATTCTCTGCTAACAGGAACCTGACATTTGAGCTCGTGGGTCCTACATAATCCATAGTGGCATCAGCCATGGCCCCTGGATGCAATCTGACATCTAACACTATCACCCTTTCCTTCATAAATGCAAGTGACGCATGATCATTCGAGAAATGCTTTCTCCGCGCTTGTACAATCCTTTGTTGCAACTCATCAAATGGTAGATAGTACACATCCATCACAGGATCATCATCAAGGAGAACAGCCTCTCCTTGCTCGCTCGGGACTCGTTCTGATACTAGAGGTGGTGGAGACTAAGGGGTGACCTCTGGAACTCTCGGCATGAGGTCAATATCTTGGTCTTGTGGCTCCTGTCCCAACTCCATGTCCATTTGTTCAACCATTTGCTCAATCTACTAAGCAAGCTCCCGGTCCTGCATCTGCTCACCCTCTTCTTCATCTGCTAATTGTTCTGACTCCTCAACCTGTATGGGCACTGTTTGCTTTGTCATCATGCCTTGCCCTTCTTGTTCCTGTTTCTGCTTCTCTTCTCTCTCTCCTTCTTAGCCCCTGCTCTTCCTTCAACTTCTTCTATGTTTCTTGCAACTTCCTTTCTGCTTCCTCCAACCTTTGGTTTTCTCTCTTCCTTCGCTCTGCTCTCTTTATGCGTTGTTGCCTCTTTGCCTCTGTTGCCAAAGATGCTTTCTCAATGAGAGGATCTTCTTTGAACTTGTAGCTTTGCTCAGCCTCTGGGTTCTCGGCAATCTTCCTCTTACCCTTGTCTTGCGTCGGTTTGCTACTTATTGTTGTTGTTGTTGTTGCTTCCTGTGGTGTTGTTGCCTGCAGAGCAGCTTTCCATGTTGTGGCTATACTAACTGGTTCATTGAGCTTGGAGTAGTTGTAACAATACCTCCAAGGGTCCTCCTCTACCCAATGACATGTCCCGTGGATCCATGGATAGTACACCTTTGCACAGTGGTTCTTGCAAATATCGTGGGGATCATATGGATTGAAGTCTTTGTGGTACCAAACTCAAACTTCGCTATCTCCTTAGCTTCGGCATCCACATCTTTCAAGCTCTTAATCTCATACAATCCAATCCGCAAAGGAAGAGCAGGCCATGGTGCCTTCTTCCTCCTATGCAGCCCTGCTAATAACCCTATGGAGATGTGATATGCGACCTCTTGCATGACCAACTTGTCTATGGCATACCTTGGTAGAACATGCGGAGGCTTCTCTCTGCCAAACATCCTAATGAAGGTGCCACCGGGTGAGGCATACCAATCTGCAATGTTAAGTATTGCCTCCATCGCTTCTTGGGACATGCAAGGTGGATCCTGCTCAAAGATCAACTTGTACACCGGGATGATGAAATGGTCAGCTAGCCTCACCATAACTCCTCGGTAGCTACACTCGGAAAGCAACTTGCAATAAATATTGATGGCATTCTCTTGTGGTGTCCATGTCCAACCCATGCCAGGAAACTGATGTTGGGCACAGATTGCATCAAGTAAATACGCAAACATGTAGAATCTCGCTTGCTCATCCTTGGGCGGATTCCGGGCATTAGTCACATGGACTTTCAACTGAAGAGCCAACAAATCTGACCAATTGAATGGCCTTCCGTCATTCACCAACTGGTCTAACACAACCACCCAATTCTCTGAAAAGGTCTCCGTGCTCTCTTGACCATATAATCAACATGCAAAGATGATCAAGAACTGGTAGGCCTTTCTGAGTGACTTTGTCTTGTAAACATGAGTAGGTGTTGCTATGAATTTTGATGGCTCTTTCACCCAGCGCTTTATAATATCTCTAGTCTTTACAAAGTTGTGGGTGGCATGGAAAAGTGTATCCATGCGGTTCACTGACTAAGGTAAATGATACATATGATGATAGTTCTTCGTCCAGAAGGTGGCAAGTTGTGTCCCACTGGCACTGCTCAATGTCAATCTCTGGATTTGTGTGTGAGACAATCCAGTGGATGATGTTCGCACAAGGGAAGGCGGGGTACCTGCATGCAACCTTTTGTATGTCAGACCGATGGATATTGGCATACACCTGTCTACCCTCTAGATCTTCCTTGAAGTCCCCTGCAAAGATATCCTTGATTTCCTGCCATGTTAACTTCATGCCCTTCTCAATGAATAGCTGAGTGTCTGCATAAACTGGCAAATTCAGTAACACCTGCTCAACTGCTTCCCCAATGCTACTTCAACAGTATCATTTGATGCAGCTCTCTTGGAAGCCATTTACCTGTAACTGTTGGAGAGTTACTCAATAATTGTTGTACCTGGAGACAGAGAGGACACTCATGGCATGTAAATGTTAGCTTGAAACCAAACGCACTTCAAGAATAGACCAAACAAGAAACTGGGCATCTGCTGGGAAGAATTGTGTAATCCTAGCTTTTAAAGGTGACTGACTGCCAGTTTGTTCTGCGCATTGCGTAGTCCCAACTGCCAATGGCGAGGGTTTGCCAGATCTGCTCAATGTGATCATGAAAACGAGCAGATTTGAAGGTAGAAGTGATGGTGGGTGCATATCTGAGTGAATGATGATGCATGCGAATAAAACAAGTGCAGGAATCAATCAAACTGAAGAACAATGAAGCATGTGGAGAGAGTCGCCGCAACGGCGACCGTTAGTGCAAAAACTGGGTAATGCATGCGACACTTGGGAAAGGCAATGCAAAACTTAAAACAACACTTCTACAAGCTAAAACAAATCAAAACGCCAGTGATCATTCAATAAAATGGGTAAAACAACACTCTCACAAGCCAAACAAACAAAAGCGACAGAAAAAGCAGCAAAAGACTAGAAAAACAAGACTTACCCAGAAAAGTTGCGACCACTGTGTCGAAGGTTCCTAGATCTCCTCGAGAATGCCAGAGCTCTGAGATCGAATGTGAAAATGAGCTCTGGAAAAGTCCATTAGATAGATTTGGTCGATTTATGGTTTATGATGCGCAGGCCAAAAATCTAGGAAAAAGCGACACTTGGCCACAATTTCCAAAAATAACTCAAGTGTCATGCTGAACTGCTAAAAATAGATCCCTATTTTTTAGGGATGCTTTTTTGCTTTTGTTTTGCGCAATTGCTGGGCTGAGTAGCCCTAGTTGCCTCTCATGCTCTGCGCAGTTTCCCAACTGAAGGTAGGCTCTCAGCTAGCTCTGCACAATTCTGGAGCTGAAAGCTCACTACTAGCTTGGACAGTGCAATTCCCGAGAGCAAGGCTAGTTGCCCTCAAGGATAGCACAGTTCACTAAGGCAACCCTAGAACCAAGTTCAAACCATGTCAAGAGATCGGCTTGTTGGTTAGACAGTAAGTCAAGTAAGAAAACAAAAGCCATAATGCAAAAGATAAAGCTCAACGATAGCACAAGTACCTGGGTCAGTGCGAGATGAGTTGTGATCTTAGGAGGAAGGCTCCAAAACGAAGCATAGGCAAAAATTTTGGAAGGTGGTTGTAGCCGCTACAACATTGGCGATACACTGGCAGAACTCCAACTCTCTGTATGGACCTTGTCTCGTGTAAAGCGAGTCTAACTCTTTCGGAAGTATTGTTCAATTCTTTGATCATCATGGCTTCTTCACTAGCTTGAGTTAAAGATATAGTCCCTACCATTCTCTTTATCGACAGCACACATACCAAGCCAAGTCAACTCAGTTGCAAATTGGGGATGAGGGGTATATTGATGCACAAGTAATATAGACAGTCAAAGTTTTAGTTTCATCTCTGTTGTTGCTCCGCTGCCAGCAAGCCTGAACAGTACCCCCAGCGAAGTCACTTCAGGAGCACAACCATTGCTCCGCTGCCAGTGAGCCTGGTCAATACCCCGACGGAGTTACTTGCTTCACCCCTTTGCACAGGAATCCTTTCTCTTCTTTCGCCTTTATTTTAATTTTTTCATTTTTCATTTTTCAAAGCATTGTCCATAAGCACTTATTTATTTCATGAGGCGGAAGAGGGATCTCAATTTATTGAGAGCAAAAGAAGTTGTCCCTTCAAAGAAGGATGTTTATATATACCTCTGACATACTTGTTAAGGTTTTCCCCCTTCACCTTACTCTACTTGACTGAGTTGACAAGGGTTAACCGAATATAGAAAACCAATTAGAGTAGGTGGTACTAGTTAAGAGTGCAAGCATCGTGATTTCACCAAGACTCACTCTAAAAGGAACGTATTTTCCATCAGGGTATCATCAACTAAAAGAAACGCAAGATCTTCATAAGGAGAGGGAATAGGCAGGTAACCAAAGGTTGATAGTTGTACAAGTCCTCTTGTATTTCACTTTGCTTGTCTCAAGAAGCCAAACACGGTTTCATGGTGAAACTAATCCTACGGGTGCATAAAACAAACAAACAAGCAAAGGAAATAAACAAAACAAAGAGCAAACACTACTCCTACTCCTAAGCTAAGCAAAGCATGGGCCAACTCACCTGAAGTGATATTTCCAATGTAGCCACCGTGCATTAGTTGACCCATGTAAGTGGTGGCATGACTGACAAGAAAGATATGCAAGCAAACCAATAAACAAGGAAAATAAAGCAATGCAAACCAAAACATTCGAAGTTTGAATGCGCCTACAAAAAAGAAACGATTGAAAGCACATGAAAGGCACCCTACAGACGTATCATGGTGTTGCGTCACATTGCACATGGACAACAAGGATGTACACACTTTCGAACGTGACAAACGAGCAAACATGAATAAAGAAGAAAATTTTCGTTTCGCAACAATGCTCGCTACGTATAACTCCTCCAATGCATGAGCAATAGGATCGTGTGATTCCGATGGAGGATGTGAAAACTGTAAACTAGATTGATTTTCGATGTGAACAAGAGAGTGATGAGGAGCCTGGGGTGATTTAACAGATTTTTGATTGAAAGTGGAATAGACCTCAAGGCTACGAGAACCTGAAATGACGATCAACTCGAGCTGAACTGCCTCGACAGCTTGAAGGGTTTCCATTTCATCAAAAGATGGATCATCAAAGACCGGTGGCTTAGAAGGATCAACAGTAGGTGAATCAAAATCGTGATCAAATAAATGAGTGAAAAGATCACGACAGCCATGATCAGAAAATTTAAGATGGACATCGGCATCCTCGTGATATGACGAATGATAAAGAGGGGCTGATGAAAAACAAAAAGTTTCACCCTTTGAATTTCCGAAAATGAAAGATTATAGATTGAGTGGATTCGGGATGAAAGATTTGTCCTCTCCGCAATCAAATGACACACTGACATTCTGTGTTTTCTGTTAATGATCGGAAGTAAAAACATCTGGAGATATATTTTCACAGGAAAAATAAAAAATGGCGGAATCGCAGAAGATGTCAAGATAAAGCAGACAAGGTGTGGACAGAAGGAGGTCATCCTTCACCGCAACCTCTTCTTCAGATTCCCACACATACTCATAAAAAATGATAGCGCAGGTTGGCTTCTCAACACCAATTCCTTCCATAACTTGATCCTCTTGAACATCGCATGTTAAGTCCGGAACGGATGAACATAGCTCAACAAAATCCGGAGGACCAAAGGAACCAGTGGATGGAGGTCAAGGGGATGAGACCACGTGACAACCATCAGGCTTGCAGCCCAATTCTGCGCAAAAATCCAAAGCAAGTGGAGTGGGAGGAGGTGGTGACAGTTCAACAAGTAGGTTCGCAACTTCTCCCACCTCGTCCTATGGAGCTAGAGTTGTTTGATGAGAAGGGGACGGAGGGTCACTTGGGACAACAACCTTGTCCATCTCAGATTTAGAAGCTCTAACACCAAGGTATGCTGGGAGGGGTTCGAAAGATTCTAACTCATGTGGATTTTTCGATATGTGAACAAGATACTGAAATCTTTCAGTCAGAAATTTCCAATCAACTTCACCTTTTGGAAATTCAAAGCAATAACTACAGAAGCGTTCATAAAAGTGCGCAATAGATTCGTTAGGTGCTTTTCGTAATTTTAAAATTTTGCGATTAAGTGCTTTACGGTCATAAAAGAAGAAAGCATGGCCTAACTCTCTGAACATATGGTTGAAAGAGTGTATAGAGGTTGCAGGCAATGTGAGACACCATTGCTTAATGCGCCCTTCGAACGTGTAAGCGAACAACCCACAGGCAATGTCGTCCGAGGGGACTTCATTCCTGTCACAGAAACCCAAAAAGGAAATTTCGTGAGTTAACAGGGATGTTCCGTTTTCACCATCATATTTAAATTGTGACAAGTCATCTATAACATCCACCAACACATCAAAATCAGAAGCATGAGAAAAACACGTTTGGGTTGAGATTGTGATGTAAATCATGAATGATGTGCAGAGATTCAAAACAGACTTTGATGGCTCATCTTGTCATCTCGCCCTCCTTTTAGCGCTAGAAATGTTGGCAGTGTTGGACCTACTAACATTCAAGGGGATCTCCCCAATAAGAAGTGCCAACTAGACCTCAGACTGTTTGGAGTAGGAGTCCCAGCAGTGGATGGTAATAAATGTAGTGCCTTGATTGCAGTAGCGCGCAAAGATAAGTATGATGACTTTGATAAGAAGCAAGTGTGTGACCTTGTAGCAAGTCAAGTGAAATGCATGGGCATTCAAACACACGGAGGGGAAAAGAAAGTGTCCCTTAGAAGCCTCTAATAGTACGCAGCCTGAAAGGAACACACAAGCAGAATGACATCACAAGCTAAAATGCAAAATAGACCACAAAACAAAGTGACGGTTTAATCCAACAACACGCCTTCAACCAAATTCATACAATTGCATACAAAATAGTTCATAAGCAAATGCATAAGTTAGACAACATACATTGCTAAAGCAACCAAAATAGTCCAACTACAATAACAACATATGCATGAAAACGTGTTGGCTCAGTGATTATTATTGTAAGTGAAAGTTACATCAATACATATACCATTGACAGCCACTAGCCCCAATAGTCGAACATTACAATCAAAACCACTTGCTCCTCCAACGAAGTATACTCGCTCTACGCTGTGGAGAAGCCAAGGCTTGTCACAGTACTCCCAAGCCTTCTCTAAGCCTAAGCCTAGCCAAAATTTTGCTCCCAAAAGCATGTTCTATGAGTTATGAGTTTCTATTTATAACAAAGGGCGGGGTGACCCTTGACATTCCCCTTTTTGACTCTTTGACTTCCCTCATGACTCTTCAACTTCCTCTACAAATAACTCATTACATTACATAGTGATTGTTCACATTCCACTAATAACACTTGGAATTTCACTTACAAGATATTTACAAATAATAAACATTTTCCACATGGACCCATGTGGGACAAAATAAGCTAGAGACAGCCTAACAAGACAAAACACTACGACTCAAAAGTTTGGGGAAAGACCAACTCGGCAACCTCCACTTGATGACTCTCAGTGACGTACTGATACCAAGCTTGGTATTGTGCTATGGTGTCCCCATACTACTTGATAGTGTCTTTCTGATAACGGACTCTTACCTCCATAGCTTCTAGGTATATGGTCTTGGAACCCTTGTCCAACTCATCCTGAAGCATGCACAACATGGTCTTGACTACAGCAGGACTACCAATGTACTTCTGCATGTTTTCTGTGCTCAGCTCCAAGTCATCGTTGGTGGCCTTTGGCCTTAACTACTCCATGTACCTATCGATCTCTATTCGGACTTGGTTCTTCTCTTTAGCTTCAGTGAGGGAACCAATTGACAAGATCCTGTGCGTTCTCACCATGACATCCAAACTCATACAACCATACATATGAAGCATATATGTTATTGACAAACGGGGCGAGCTGCTCATAGTTTTGGATCTGCTCTAGATCTTTGCTTTGTCTAGCTCTGCCAGCAGCTTGATCATTTTGGGCAAGTGAAGCGAGACACTCTTGTCTATGGCATAGCTTGATAGAACATGTGAAGGCTTCTCTCCGCTAAACATCCTAATGAAGGTACCACCGGATGAGGCATACCAATCTGCAATGTTAAGTATTGCCTCCATCGCTTCTTGGGACATGCAAGGTGGATCCTTCTCAAAGATCAACTTGTACACCGGAATGATGAAATGGTCAGCTAGCCTCGCCATAAACCCTCAGTAGCTGCACTCAGAAAGCAACTTGCAATAAATATTGGCAACATTCTCTTGTGGTGTCCATTTCCAAACCATGGCAGGAAACTGATGCTAGGCACAGATTGCATCAAGTAGATATGCAGACATGTAGAATCTCGCTTGCTCATCCTTGGGCGGATTCTGAGCGTTAGTCACATGGACTTTCAACTGAAGTGCCAATAGATCCTGTTGATCGTTCCACCTACACCTACTTACAAGTCAATGAGAAAAGCCTTCAACCCCACAAGGTGTAGTGGTGGCAGGAAACTCAGAGAAGGGGTTGTCACACTAATCCAGACTCTCTTCGTTTGAGCTATCTCCTAAGTTAGCTAAGGGGGCTGGTCCCTAATGAAAAGTTAAGTTAAAAGATGTGAGTTTCTAGGAGAGCGTTATAGTGAAAATGGATTACTTTTAAGGATTTATGATAAAATATGAAGTGAACAACTTGAAATAATAATGTCAATCAGTAATATGATTAAAAAAACCATAAAACCAGTGCCTTATAAGGAATTTGCTCAACAATTTAAAGATATATTTGCTCAAAGTAAAATACAATGGTTTCAAAAGAGAAAACAAATTAACCCTGAAATGTAAATAAGAATTGTTAGCACAAGATATGTAAGATACAAAATGCTTTTGAGATAATCAACTTTATAAATCAAAACATGTGAAACATATCTTGCCAAAACCAAAAAATTAGTAATTAACTTGGAAATGTAAAATAAAGGAAGTGCCAAACCAAGACATCAATATGCAATTAGACTTGAAACATGAAAAAAAAACACTTGTTTGAAATAATTACAATACCTGCTTTTGGAATAGACTTTGCATATGAAAACTCAAACCATCAAAAGACAAGTAAATGTAATGGAAAGTGCTCTTGGTTAATTGTATTAATTAGCTCTACAACAAGATTACAATTTAACTCTTCAATCCTCAGACCTCACCCTCGCCCAATGATATGGATCTCACAATGAAGAGTCAATAAGGGAGCACAGGATCCCTAAGATGTCTATTTCAACCAACTTATGTTGGAGGTAAAAATTTAATGAGGCTTGGAGCCTTCTTACACTAAAATGCCTAGATGAAATGCAAATTGTATTAATTCCCCAAATTAAAATAATAAAGGAATAAAATTAGCTTACAAGTGTTGCATGTGTTTCATCGATGAATTAAAATGATACAAGTAAAATTTGTTTCAAATAGACAATGACAATAAATTGCTCCAATATTCAAGATAACAATGTAGCCTAAAATTGAAGCATGTATTCAAGTGCTCATGAAACAATTTACGAAGGTAAATGGAAACGAATCAAAGTTTGTTAAGAATATAAAATGCTTGCATGTAAAAGATGAATTTCCCAAAGTAAAGTGTAAGCTTGTAGCTTCAAGCAACAATGAGATAGAGAATGCAAAGCTCAAATGAAATTGTAACAAACTTTAACTTAATGAAATGTGATAGTGAGGTTGTGTTAATTCCCAATTAAAGCATGCATGTAAGTGAATGAAGTATGAAAGCTTAAACCATGCAAATGTCAATCCACCCAAGAGAAGCCTCCCTCTAAATGGGGAGATAGGATACCATGGGAGAAATCCCAAGCTCCCACAAGAAAATTAGATCTTTTATTAATATTACAAAGAGAAGAGGGTCCTTCAAAGTCCTCAACTAAACTTCAAGGAGAGTCCTCACAATAATTGCTTGAAACTTGGACACTAGACCTCCTTTCTTGAGAAAGTAGTGACAAGATCTCACAAAACTTATGCAAGGAAACAAGGTGTGAGTTTCCTCCAAATGCCCACGGCTTAAAGAGGAAAATGTGCAGCCCTCTAGTGAACTCGACTTGCCAAAAGAAGCCTCAAAAGGGCTCACGACATCCTTGGAAATCGAACCCCCAACACTTGCCAAAGGTCTTGCAAACACTTGTTAGATGTTGTGGGAAGTTGCTCTTCAAAATCTGACACACAAGCGTTAGCAAACAATCCAAACATTGACTGCAAAATAAGTTAAGTATTAATGGAAAAATCAGCAAGATAAAATGTATATGTACAATTATAATTTACAAAAGGGTAAGTTAAAGAGTGAGAGTAAACTCTCGTCTTTACTTATCCATCTTCAAGCGCTTAGATAGCAAATGAAAGAAATGAAGTACAATGTTTTTTAAAAGAAATTTAAATTTAGAAGTTCTCGGCTTGTGTACAAGCTATGTGTCGAAATCCCTACAAAACCACTTTGTAAAATAAGATTATAAGGTTCAAAAAACAAATGAGAGCTCCTTTAAGAATGTATCAAGAGTGGGTTGGTCTCTCCAAAGACTTCCCCTCATGCTTGATTCTGTAATCCCCACAAGATGTTCCCTCTACAAAACTTCAATCAAGGATTAGTTCCATATAGATTTAGCAATAAACAATGATAAGGACCTCTAGAGATTTATTTAAAACCAACTAGAGAATTTTATACCTAGAACATACTTCTAAATCAAATGTCAATGTAAGATAGCTCTACATTAACAAATATACAAGAGCATATGGAAGCAAATTAGATCAAAGTATGAGCAAAAGGAATTATACCAATGCTCAACAATTAATCACACTCGAAAAGGAGAAACACCTCATGAATGAAACCCCAAAGTCTTTATCGATATTTCTGAAAGTGCTTTCGCAAGCACAATAGCTAGTAACAATATTATACAATGTGAGAAAGCCCATGGCTCTATTATACAGAGAGTTGGGAGCAAATCCCAATGAAGAATGACAATGACAAATGGCATTATAGCCAATCCTAATGTAGAAGTGATTAAACAAATGGCATGAAGTGGCAATCCCACAGAGATTCAAATTTGTTGAATGGAGCTCCAATGCCAAGTGTAAAAATCGAATTCTGGCAAGTGGACCTCATTTTCTTCTTCTCTTACGTGTCAAATTCGAATTTTATGGTGGAATGACAAATGTATATGGGTGGTAACCCATGTGAGGACAATTTTCCACAAAAATCTCCATCAAATATTCTCCCAAATCCTTCCAAATGTGCATTAACTTCACAAATTCGAATTTCCAAGCAACTTTTTCATTTAATGCCAGAAATTCGATTTTATTTGAGCACATGTCATTTCCTTGATTTTAGGAGTCCACATCATCTTGGGACTTCACTTTAACTCCTCCATAATTTTCCACCTCATTTCCACAACATTTAGCATGTGTGGATATTTATTTTTCTCCATTTATTTAATTTCTGACTTAATTAATTGCTAAATTTCCCACTAAACTTAGGAAAAGTGAGTTTTGAGGGTCTAAAACACATTATTAACCCATCAAAGTGTGTCATAGTAGAAAGTTGAGGGTGAGAGGTGTAATTTTGATTACTCATACCCCATACAACTTCTCTAGAGTACACTTATTACAATTTAAATACAATTTTTTTTTTGCAATTTTTGACCTGCGGGAAATCTAAAAAATTAAAAAATGACTACCTAGACCTAACCAAATTCCACGAAATTTTTTGTGTGATCTAGTATGGTAATATACATCGACTCTAGACACTAAGATGTGTCAGGGGCTCAACCTTCAAAGCGTCACCCCGGCTTTGGGGTAAAACGTGAACGAAAAAACCTAGAAAATTATCCGTCTCTGAAAAAGAAGGGATAATTAACTAGATAAAAAAAAACACTCCAAGCTGTACTCGTTTGCTGATTGAGTCCCAACATCCTAGACTTGTTACAGACTCAAAACTCATCATTACTAGTATCACTTATTACAATTCCCCGTAAGGTGTGGAATCTGGGTACAAGAAAGATGATGAGAAAATAGAAGTAGAGTTAAAAAACTCTGTTGACTAACGATATCTGATGGTACAAGTGTCCTCTAGATCATCCTTGGGCATGGAGTCTTCATATAATCATTGGGTGCCACTCCAGTGGTCAACAGATCCGACCTATTGAAAGGCCTTCTGTCATTCACCAACTGGTCTAACACAACCACCCAATTCTCTGGAAAGATCTCTGTGCTTTCTTGACTACATAATCGGCATGCAAAGATGATCAAGAACTGGTAGGCCTTCCTGAGTGACTATGTCTTGTAAACATGAGTGGGTGTCGCTCTAAATTTTGAAGGCTCTTTCACCCAGCGCTTTATCATATCTCTGGTGTTTACAAATTTGTGGGTGGCATATAAAAGTGTATCCATGTGGTTCACCGGCTGAGGTAAATGATACATCTGATGATAGTTCTTCGTCTTGAAAGTGGCAAGTTGTGTCCCACTGGCACTGCTCAATGTCATAGTCTTTGGATTTGTGTGTGAGACAATCCAATGGATGATGTCCGCACAAGGGAGGCAGGGTACCTGCATGCAGCCTTATGTAAACCAGACTGGTGGATTCTGACATACACCTGTCTATCCTCCAGATCTTCCTTGAATTCCCCTGCAAAGATATCCTTGATTTCCTGCCATGTTGACTTTATGCCCTTCTCAATGAAGGGCTGAGTGTCTGGATAAACTGGCAAATTCACTGACACCTGCTCAATTGCTTCCTTAGTGCTACTTTTGGCAGTGTCCTTTGATGGAGTGCTCTTGGAAACCATGTTACCTGTAACTGTTAGAGAGTTGCTCAACAAATGTTGTACCTGGAGACAGAGAGGACACTCATGGCATGCAAATGTTAGCTTGAAACCAAAAGCACTTCAAAAACAAACCAAACAACAAACTGGGCATCTACTGGGAAGAATTGCGCAATACTGGCTCTCAGACGTGACTGACTGTCAGTTGGTTTTGTTCATTTCGCAGTCTCATCTTCCAATGGGGAGGGCTTGCTGACTGGAACTACACAATGCGCAGTTTAGTCAAGCTTAGGCCAGCTGAGACTGCGCATTGCGCAATCCCAATGGCCAAGACTCACGACTGGCTCCTGGAATTGCCCAGTGCGCAGTTGGAGCCAGGCCTTGGCAGGGTCTGCACAATTCCTGGAGCCAAGGCAGAGCCTTGAAATCCAAAAATGCACAATGCATACCAAGGAGGACCTAAATCTGGGGCAAGGAAGCCCAGATCTACTCAATGGGATCATGAAAACGAGCAAATATGAATGTGGAAGTGATGGTGGGTGAAAATCTGAGTGAATGATGATGCATGCGAATAAAACGAGTGCAGGAATCAATCAAACTATAGAACAATGAAGCATGTGGAGAGAGTCACCGGAACGACGACCATTAGTGCAAAAATTGGGTAATGCACACAACACTTGGGAAAAGCAATGCAAAACTTAAAACAACACTTCTAAAAGCTAAAACAAATCAAAACGCCATTGATCGTTCAATAAAACGAGTAAAACAACACTCTCACAAGCGAAACAAACAAAAGCGACAAAAAAAGCAGCAAAAGACTAGAAAAGCAAGACTTACCCTGAAAAGTTGTGACGATTGTGTCGAAGGTTCCTAGATCTCCTCGAGAATACCAGAGCTCCGAGATCGAATGTGCAAATGAACTTTGGCAATGTCCATTAAATAGATTTGGTCGATTTAGGGTTTATGGCGCGAAAGCCAAAAATCTAGGAAAAAGTGACACTTGGTGGTAGTTTCCAAAAATACCTCAAGTGTCACTTCTGCTAAAAATAGATCCCTATTTTTAGGGATGCTTTTTTGCTTTTTTCTTTTTACTTTTTCAGGAAAAGTTGCCATGCATTGCCCGGAGAGATTGCGCAGTTCCGGGAAGAATTAGAACTCACTGGCTCATGCATCGGGCAGCAGCTGAGGGAGAAGCTTTTGTGCAATTTTTGGGTTGAGTGGCCCTGGCTGCCTCTCATGCTCTGCGTAGTTTCCCAGCTGAAGGCAAGCTGCCAGTTGTCTTTGCACAATTTTGGAGTCGCAAGCTCACCGTTGGCTTGGACTTCCCGAGAGCAAGTCTGGTTGCCCTCAAGTATTGCACAATTCACTAAGGCAAGCCTGGAACCGGGTTGAAACCAAGTCAAGGGATCTGCTTGTGGATTAGACAGTAAGTCAAGTAAGAAAACACAAGCCATAATGCAAAAGATAAAGCTCAACAGAAGCACAAGTACCTGTGTCAATGCGAGATGAGTTGTTGGGATCTTAGGAGGGAGGCTCCAAAACGAAGCATAGGCAAAATTTTGGAGGGTGGTCATAGCCACTACAACAGGTTGTATCCTTGATGTCTGACCTAGCATTCCAAAACCTCAAGCATTGGGATACCAAATCAAAAGAGGACATAATTCCCTGTCCTTAACTCTTGTGGAAGAAGGATCATATCTTTATTCCAAAATAATATATTTTAAAAAATTAAATTATTTCCTATAAAAATCCCCAAAAATATTTCAATAGTGAATATCTTCACTCAATTGTGGTTTACATTTCAATTATTGATCATTCCGTTGAATCTAAGCTTTAAGGCTATATGACCCCCCTTAATTTGCTCTATATTGATGTACTAATCATATTTACAAGTGTTTCAAAATGATTATAGGGTATGGAAATAATCTATGTCAATCGCGAGTGACTAGAGGAAAACCCTCGCCTTGGGATACATGAAAACCAAGATAAATCTTTTGTATCCATTATAATTGATCTAAAGAGGTTTCTCATTGACTAATTATTACTATTAGATCATATATTGGCTGTCCAAAATGATTTGTAGGTATAATCACTACTTTTGGCCAAGTCAATTTTCAGCTCTCACAATTTTGGGCTCTTTTCTGGATGGTTGGATTGCAGATTGAATATCTTTCATACTACTTACTTAAAATTGTGTTCTTGTGCTCATTGGAAAGGTCTTTGATGATACTAACACTCCAACTAAGTTCTTTGAGTTTTAGGTCCATTAAAAGCATAACATCTCTATTTTGTCTTCTATTTTGGTAAGAAGTTATCATACTCAATTTGTGGTGTTTCAACCTCATTTTCTTCACATATTGAGCACTTTTTCATCGCTGGTCTGCAATATTAATTTGTTGTTATATCATAAATCAGATCTGAATTTTGTATTTGACTAATTCCTACCTCTTCAATATACTTCATCTAGGCACCAATCTATTATTTATTTGGTTGAATTGTTATGTAAGGATAACGACCGTGACATTGAGTGTGAGTTGGCCTAAAGTGAGAGGAATACGTTGAAGCGACATTGGGCATACTTCTAATAGTGCTTACCAGTGTAGCACGACTCTTATAGGACCCGCGAGTACCCGCAAGTCTTCACAAGTTTTATAGCGAGATGGGTCACTCGCATAGAACCCGCGATTTCTACCCGTACCTACCAAAACCCGCATAAAACTCGACTACCCGCATTGAACCCGCGAAGAACGACATATGACCTGCATAAGACCTGTGGAGACCCTCAAAATTGGTTTCGTTTTCTTTTTTGTGCTTAAAATTTACAATATTTTAAGTTTTTTTTTGTATTTTGTCGAGTCTTACACGAGTCTTATATGTCATTCCTGAGTCAATAGCCAAACAAATCTTATACGAGCACGAGTCGTGCAACATTGGTGCTTACCACGTAGCAATCTTGGTTGAACCTTGCCAACACTGCTAATTTGAGTGGTAACATTCTTTGCCGCAATTGCCAAGGAGAAGGTTGTTGGATCCTCCACCAACTCCAGGGAGCTACAGCTAGCAGGGTCAAGATCCTATCGAGGTGGACCATCTGAATCCACCTAATTTTTATGTTTTTCCCCTAGTATAGTAGTTGTTTTCCTTTCATCTCCTGGCTATCAGATTGAACATGTTAGTTTGAGGGATGTTTTCAATTTTGAACATAGATTTCATAAACGAGTTAGCCAAGAGATTGATGCATTGCCACCAATCTGGTTTCCCTACTGGCAGATTAGGGAATGCACAAACTATTTAGATCGGTAATATCTGAATCATAAATAGAAAAATTTCAGCTTTAACTAAAAAAAAATGATATAGTTCGAATAAAAATATTTTATTATGTTGCAAAAGTTATACTCTATATTAAAAATATAAGAATATAAATGCTTTATTTAAGTTATATATCTGCATGAGAAAACTTTGCATATTTGTGTCTAATGGTTTAAACTTTAAATTCTGTTAAAATTGGCAACTAGGGCTAAACTCCATGTGGGTCATCTTATTAATGGTTGCTAATATTTTTCTTGGATCCCTTTCATCGAGAGGTGTAGGATTGATCTAAAGATCATCCGATTCCGATAAGTATTCATAGAGATATGAATTTATGAAGCATAAAAACTATTACTGAAGCTTAAAACTGATAGCTTGGACGCTTTAAAATAAAAATACACGAGGTATTTAAAATAATAATTTATTAATATATATAAAATGTATAAGTGATGAATGTTTACAATGAGGACCCGCCTATATATACCTAAGCACGTGTCTTTTCGTGACTGGGCATGTCTTTTAGACGTGCCTTTTCACTTAACTTAATGACTATTTAGCATAACTAATATTTGATTATTTAATATTTACATTAATTTTATTTATGTCACTTGTTATGAATTATATTCATAACATAGCCCTTTCCTTTGGAAGCTTTGTCCTCAAAGCTTTAATACTATTGATTTCCTTGCCTTAGTGTCTATAGTCTCGATGTATATAATCTAGGCATCGTTTCATCATGTAGCTCATCAATAATATTCCCTTGGATTTATTTTTTTAATACTGATTTTTTTAATAAGATTTTTTTTTAACAATTTAATTAATTAAATTATAATTACATAATATATCTGTTATATTATTATTATTATGATCATCTATATATTATATAAATTTAATTAAATTAAACTAACGTAGATTTACATTATATAAATCTAGTTTTAATTAACATCACTGCCACATTCGATGACAACTCGCCTGACCCGTCACATCTATTCGATACTTTTAACAACAATTTTTTTCTACAGCGTCTGCATGAGGTTTTTGCAATGGAGAGAGAAAGGTGCGGGTGAGGACAAGCAGCAGGTGACGACAACGAGACAAGCAGTTGGTTCTGTGACGCAGGAAAAGGCTGACGGCAGATTGAAGCGTGGGTTGGCAGCGTGGACAGGCAGTGGACAATGTGGGAGCCGGACACAAAAGTGGACCAGTGTGGGGTAATGTGACAACCGACAGCAGAGGATGAGACAGCACAGAGAGACGATGGCAGAAGGGGCAGCAGAATAGTGGCAGAAAAAGGGCAGGGTGCAGCGGTGATTGGACATAACATAGGTACAGGAATGGCGATAGGGGAGTTCGTGGAAGTGGCTGTGAGTTGTGGCGGGAATTCAGAGCATCTCCGAAATCCTGAGGCTCTCACTTTTACCCAAGTGAGGATTTGAAATGCAGACGGCTTTCCACTATCGTCACCAGCTGAATGGATGCCATGACATGTGGGACATATTGTGGTGCTATTATTGTCACCACCACCAAAATCTTGCTTAGGACGAGGATCTATAATAGAGGAATGAGGCGGAGGAGTGTGGGAAGGTTGATCAACGTATATCGTTGCAACATGTTTGCCATTGGAGAAGATGTGGAAGGCATATTTACATGATCGGCATGCGTAATCCATGTGTTTGAAATATGAGCCATCCACTACATGCACCATATCAAGGTGATTGTTTAAAGCATTAATTAAGTTATTCAAATAAACACAGTCATAAGTGTAATTGTCTGAACCATTCCCAACGTCCCAATAGTTATGTGCCCAATGTGCAAGATGTCGACGCACGTCTTCGTCATCAGTATTGATGCACCCACCATTTCTATTATCATTATTATGATTATGATTGAGCCGATTAGATGATGTTTGAAGTATTGATGGTTGATGCAAACACAATGGCTTTATGATATCCTCTTGAGCCCAGCTATAAAATCGCTGCAAATAACCCAATTTCAGGGAAGCCTGACAGTCTTCATGGAACTCTGCAGGAAGCCCCATTGCACTAGCAGTTGAAGGTGAAAATTCAGAAACCAATGACTCTAGAAAAATAATTGTTGTGCTCTGGCCAGCTAGAGTGTGAGCACCAAAAACAGCTTCTTTCACCTCATTGAAAAAAGCTTCTCTTTCCACTTCAACAAATTCAACCCAGCTTCTCTTCTTTAATACAGCTGCAACTGCAGCAACCTTGACCTGAACATAGCCTTCTGGAGCATTAGCATGAGCCCTTGCGTACTGCAGACAATACATCTGCAACCCATTCTTCTCATTGACTAAAAGAAACCCCCACTCTCATAATGTTGCTTCTTGAATTGCATGTGGGACAAGTTTAGAATCAGAATTTTGTTGTTGAATGATAGCCAACGTTTCTATATTTGAGGTCCATGGGATTTTGAGAGACTTTGTAAGCTCATTTTGCCCCAAATGAGAAACAAGATAAGCTAATTTTTTTTATATTCCCAATTGGATTCGGATTTTGAGTGGTCTTCTTCTCTAGTTTTCATATACCCACTTTGACTATCCTTCTCATCACAATCATTGTTGGCATCATTTTCATCTTCATGTGGATCTTCATCTTGATCTATGTCATTCTCATCCATATCAAGATCAACTTCATTGGAATCATCATCTTGATCTGCATTAGCTTCCTCTTCGACATTATAATTATCTAATGCTTCACCTTGTTTCGTTCCTTCACTATCGCTATCGTCTTCCTCTGCATAACTTATCTTTAGACATGTTGAAACTTCTGCACGTGATTTTTCTAACCGTTAAAACACTTCTTGAATTTTACTAAACTGCTCAACGCATTCAGGTCGTGAACGTAATGGCACATTGTGTTGTGAACAACGTTCAAAGACTCACATCATTATATTGTGCGCCATGACTCTGATACCACTGAAGCATAAAAACTGTTACTGAAGCTTAATTCTGATAGCTTGGAGGCTTTAAAGTAAAAATACACGACGTATTTAAAATAATAATTTATTAATCTATATAAAATGTATAAGTGATGAATGTTTACAATGAGGACCCGCCTAAATAATAATTTATTAATATATATAAAATGTATAAGTGATGAATGTTTACAATGAGGACCCGCCTATATATACCTAAGCAGGTGTCCTTTCATGACTATCACTTAACTTAATGACTATTTAACATATCTAATATTTGATTATTTAATATTTACATTAATTTTATTTATGTCACTTGTTATGAATTATATTTATAACAATTTATTTGTGTTATGAGACAATTTGTCAAGGTTAGCGAGCAACCAAATAAACACCACATGTGCTCAATGTTTTAGTATAAATAGAGGTGCCTTGAAAATCATTTGCACACTCTCTTCTTGTGATCTCTTCCTCTCCACTTGTCTTTGGGTTTTGGTGGGAGGAGAGATCCTAAGAGTATATGCTGGCCTAAGTCTTATGATGCCCTAGCCGCAGGTGAAGAGGAGGATCTGGCCGCAGTCCTAGAGTGGAGATCTAGCCCTAACCGCAGTCAAAGAAGGCAGCCCTAGCCACAGTCAAAGGAAGCTCCAATTCGCAGCCAAAAAGAGCCCTAATCCACTGTCTCAAGGAGGCGTAAAATGCAGTCTAGAGAGACCTAATCTAAGGTCATCTATCCGCCATCAAGAAGCCATGTTCGCTGTCAAAAGGGAGACCATAATTCTGTAGCAAGGAAAGGCCACATCTTCCACAATAGGAAAGGTAGAAGAGACTCTTAACTGCAGTTAAAGCAAGCCCTAGCCGCAGCAAGGAGAACTCTGGACAGCAAGGTCATTTGAGGGCTATTTCAGGGGTCCGTTTAGAGGACAGAGTGATTGTTCTTGGAGGCTGAGGCAAGGAGGGTTTGTTGGAGGGTGCGACAACTATTTTAGGGTGACAAGTCCATACGTTGGGCTTGGAACCGCCCTCAAGGAGCAGCGTGGAGGCCAGCATCCTATTTAAGGACAGCCGCAGCATGAGGAAGCAATTATGGGTTAGCTTGCGGGTTGTTAAGGACTGTGATTGGTTGCCCTAATCAATCCAGAATTGCAGCAGCCTAAATACCCTAGAACAGTGAGCTAGTGCACACATGTTGGAAAGTATCTTGTATGTGTGCAGCCATAATCCACAGCAAAGGGAGGGCTGATTAGTAGTGGAATATAAGCTCTATATACAGTTTGAAGGCAGCCCCAATCCATTGTTAAGAGAGGTCCATTATCAGTCTTGTAAAGACTCTTATTCACTGCCCAAAGAGACCTAGTTGCAGCCACTTTAATTGTTATCATAACACCACATTGTTGTAGGTGACAGCATGGCCTAACTGTAGACTATTTGGGCATGTTGGTGTAGACTCTATAACTCAGTGTTGTTGGACATATTATGGGACAGCAGCATAGTACATGGGACAGCTGCAATGACACTAGGACAGCTGCAAGCTTGGTGACACATAGGACAACTGCAACATGGGACAGCAGCAAGTACAGTGCAGCAAGTATATTGGGATAGCAGTAAACATGGTGCAGAAGTGGCACTATGTACAGCAGTGCTAAGACACCCGGACAGCAGCGCATGAGGTCCAGCGTGGTGATGATGGGTGCAGCATGGTGCAGCACGGTGAGATGCAGCACAATGATAGGTGAAGGAGTAACCTTAGAGAATCAGTTGAAGCAACATGTCTTCAACTGATATCATGTAGAGATGATCTATGATCTTATCTAGATAAGTCAAAGTATTGATTTTTGTTGTAAATGTACTATCTCTCTCTCTCTCTCTGCTGAAATACAGGAGAACATATAAGAAGAATTGATCAAGGGTTTCCCCACATTGGGGTTTTTCCCTGGCTAGCGCCACATCTTGTGTCCTCTTGTCTTGGCTTGTCTTCTATGATTTATATTTATGTTCTATCTGCAGTTTATTTTAATGCTGATGTGATTGCTAATCTGAAAAAGATATTAAGCTAACTGTGAAAATTGAAATAAATTGCTCTAGCATAGAACATACCTAAACTTAACATGGTATCGAAGCTGAGGTGAAGACAATGCCCAAGCAAGAGTGAAAGA
Organism: Pinus tabuliformis; assembly: GCA_031772625.1. Taxonomy (NCBI): domain Eukaryota; kingdom Viridiplantae; phylum Streptophyta; class Pinopsida; order Pinales; family Pinaceae; genus Pinus; species Pinus tabuliformis. Next base: position 158,034,844 of record CM062807.1, on the reverse strand, counting down.
GAAATCACAAGAGACAATTGGGAAAGGACAAAAGGATCAATGGATTCCTCATCCCTCTTCAAATTCACCTAGGGTGAAATCGAAGCAGAGAACATTATAAGAATAGCGCAGCGGAAGCTTATGATGGCCTACCTAAAGATCACTTCATTGGGAAGTCCGAATCTAAGGGTGGAAAGAAAGGCAAATGACTTGTTTGGCCATTATGCGAAGGAGTGTCCGAATGGTAGGGACACATCACTTGATGATGATAACAATCATTCCAGGGACATCTTCAATGATCAGAGGAATGACAGGTAATGCAGGTCATCAAGGAAATGGTCGACTCTTCAGAGAAAGCAACGAACCCCAGGTATGGAGAATCAAATGTTGTTTCTGATAAGATAAAGCTATCTTGTATTAGCCCTCTCCTTCAGATTCTGTGGGAATTTGGCTTATTGATTATAGTGCTTCAAGGCACTTCATCAGATAGAAGGGTGCTCGCTCGAATTTGGTAAGAGATGGAAACAGTCGTGAGATTATACTTGGAGCCGATGCCACCTATCCCGGAAAGGGTGCAGGAAATGTTACCCCTCCACTGAATGAGGGTAACTCGATTCATTTACAAGATCTCTTTTATGTACCTAATCACAAGAAAATCATGGTGTCCATTTCGGCAATGGAAGTCAAAGGTTTCAGGGTGGCATTCATCGATGGAAAGGTACGTATTTGAAACTAGAATTTTCAAAGATGCTTTTTGAGTTCACGGTTGGCGTTTGTATCAAGTTGCAGGATGATCCATTGGGGACCATGTCAGTTGTCACATCTCATCTATAGCATCGGAGGTCCACTTATTATGGAGCGCTACCCAATGTGAGTCACATGGTGACAAGGATGCCTGAATTCAAAAGGAGCATGAAGGTACATGCCTGAGATGTACCAAAGGAAAATCTTACAAGGGGACCATTCCCTTCATATAGCAGGTCCACAGGTTTGGAACAACCCGAGGAGTTTGAGATTCATGATTAGGAATCTCATGTACGCAGGTGGAAGAAATCCCTCTATGGCTTGAAACAAAATGCCTCGGGCATAGTATGAGAGGATTGATAGTTGTCTGATGAAGCTAAGATTCACTAGGAGTGAAGCCGATCCAAACCTTTACTTGAAGGTTGTGGATGATTGACCTCTCATACCGACACCTTCTAAGGACTACCTCTTTTCTGATAGGTGCAGACCCTCTCATTTGTAGTAGTAAGAGGGAGTTGGATTCCAGATTTGGAATGATAAACTACAAGCCCGTGACTACCTCGAGGATCTTAACTTTCAGAAGTTATATGGTGATGATGTCAGAACAGATTTGGGAAATGCTTCTGAGTTTCATAAACTCATTCGCATTGATGTTCTTGGTGAACTTCCGTCCGGACATATGTTTTGCAGTTAGCATGATGAGCTCATATATGGTTGAGCCTCGCTAGATTGGTGCCAAGAATCTTCTGAGATATCTTCGGGGCACAATCTCTCATGAATTGAGATACACTGCCAGAAATGTGAAGCTGCATGATTATTCGAATGTTGACTAGGCAGGCAATGTGGAGGATCACAAGAGCACTTTTGAGTGTTGGTTCTCTTTGGATTATGCTTCAATATCATGGATGAGCAGGAAGCGGAAGTCAGTTGCTATAAGCACCGCCGAGACTGAATACATAGCAACAAGTATGATCTCATGTGAAGCTACCTAGTTGTGAAGCTCTTTAGTGTGTTGTTTGTACACATAATGAATACCATTGTGATTCTCTGTGACAACCAGGGGGGGATTCAATTGTTGAGGAATCCCATATTCGATGATTTCTCCAGTAGATAGACATCAGATACTACCTTATCTAGGATATGGTAAGTCGATGAGCGAGGAGGCTCCATTGCATTGAGACTGATGTGCAAGTCGCCGATGTTTTTGACGAAGCCCCTAGGAAAGGTCAAATTCATGACTTTCCGAGAAGAACTTGGTGTCGTTCAGAGACCCTGTTATGAGGATCATGTATGATGCACATATTGACCTCTGGGAGCTCCAGGGGGGCACAGGGTACTTCTTGGAGCGACATACGACCACAGGGCGACTCACCCTCCCCTCATGGTGCATTATGTATAGGATGATTAGTTCTCTTGTGGACCGGGATGATTAGTTCTCCCGTGGCGACTGTGGAACACGATGATTAGTTCTCCTATGGGCCGGGATGATTAGTTCTCCTGTGGCGACTGTGAAACAAGATGATTAGTTCCCCTGTGGGCTGGGATGATTAGTTCTCCTGTGGCGACTATGGGACAGGATGATTCGTTCTCCTGTGGACAGGATGATTAGTTCTCCTATCGAGGCATCTTACCCATGCAGTCTGGGACTCATGGGAAGTACCTCTCATCTAATCAATGAGAGGGAAATGGGGTTAGGGACCATTAGTAGTACTATTGATGGACACATCGTTGTATCTACCGTACTCCCTATGTTAGGATGACCTGCATTGATCTGGGATCAATGAAACTGATTTGGGATCAGTATGAGTGGTTTGAGACCCTCTCTTGTGATATTGATGTAAGATCAATAAAACTGACTTCAGGTCAGTAGAGAATGGTATGAGACATTCTCGATCCATTCTTCTTCATCATGATTCAGTAGAGCAGAGCTCAGAGAAGCTGAGCAGAGCAGTGATATAGTACAGTCAGAGATATGAATCAACGAATGGAGTTCTCCCTAGTTGAGAGGGAGTGTTAAAATTGGAAACTAGGGCCAAACACCATGTCGGTCATCTTATTAATAGCAGCTGATATTTTTCTTGGATCCCTCTCATCGAGAGGTGTAGGATTGATCTAAAGATCATCCGATTCCGATAAGTATTCATGGAGATATGAATTTATTTGTGTTATGGGACAATTCGTCAAGGTCGGCCAACAACCAAATAAACCCCACGTGTTCAACATTTTAGTATAAATAGAGGTGCCTTGAAAGTCATTTGCACACACTCTTCTTGTGATGTCTTCCTCTCCACTTGTCATTGAGTTTTGGTGGGAGGAGAGATCATAAGAGTACATTAGCCTAAGTCTTATGATGCCCTAGCTGCAAATGAAGAGGAGTATCTGGCCGCAGTCCTAGAGTGGAGATCTAGCCCTAGCCGCAGTCAAAGAAGGCAACCCTCGCCGCAGTCAAAGGGAGCTCCAATTCGCAGCCAAAAGGAGCCCTAATCTGTTGTCTAAAGGAGGCTCAAAATGCAGTCTAGAGAGACCTAATCTAAGGTCATCTATCCGCTGTCGATAAGCCCTATTCGCTGTCAAAAAGGAGGCCATAATTTCGTAGCAAGGAAAGGCCACATTTTCCGCAAGAGGAAAAGTAGAAGAGGCCCTTAACTGCAACTAAAGCAAGCCCTAGCCGCAGCAAGGAGAAGTTTGGACAGCGAGGTCATTTGAGGGCTATTTCAGGGGTCCATTTAGAGGACAGAGGGCAAGGAGGGTTTGTTGGAGGGTGCAACAACTATTTTAGGGCTATGCTGCAGGAAACGTGGTACAGAGGTCCATTCCCGTACGGAAACTGGTACGAAACGTGGAAACGCGTTTGGTACGGCCGTGAAACGCGTTTCTGGCCGTACTGCCACGTTTCCCGAAACAGAAACGTGGCCAGTACGTCTGGAAACGCGTTTCACGGCCGTATGACCTACGTTTCATCATTAACTTGTGTTTTTTTTTAATTTATTTATAGGGTATGTTAGTGACTTCTAGTTGCTTCTAGATGTGTGTCTAAAGTTATAAAAGTGAATTTTTGCCCTAGTGTTGATATGCAATTCATCAGGAAGTTTGAGGCATATGCAGTTCATGGTAATGTTAAATTCTTAAAGTAAAAGGATGAAAATGAAAAATAAAGGAGAATATCGAAAATGAAAAATAAAGAAGAATATCACTTTTACTTAAATTTTTAACATTACCATGAAATGACTCAGGATGTTTGAGAGTGGTTTCGCCCTCATTGGATTTCATATGGAGAAAGTAGAATTTTAGATCTCACTCAAAATCCAGCAGACTTATCTGTTTTCCAAGATTTCAGGATTGGAGGGATTGCAATGTTTCCATTGGATTTTATCATGTACTAGGGTATGGAACTTGTATTTAATCAAGAGAACCAAACCCTCTATGCAGAGAAAACTCCCAATAATCAAAATCATGTAGGGTACTAGGGTATGAAACTTGTATTTAATAAAGAGCACTAAGGTCATTCGACTATGTAGGAGGAGACTCCCAATACAACAGTGGTCCTTCTAAAGAATGGGGTGTGGATGCAGAAAATCTTGATTTGGATCTCTCTCTTGCAGCCTTATAGTCTTTATTGTACTTGCAACCTCATATATTAATATAAATAAAGGCTGATTTTGAGATTTGGATATATAATAAAGGTTGCTTTTGGATATTCCGATATTTTTATTTTCATTTTGTGATCAATCATGAGTAAATGTGCTGTAAATTAAATCTTAATGTTTAAGTGTAATAAATTATAATGTATCATTTATGCTTTATGATTGCACATATATATATATATATATATATATATATATATATTCGTGTTTCCCCGTTTCCAAAATTTGGGGAGGTCGCGTTTCGTATCGCTTCCCATTTCAGAAACTCGTACCTGTTTCCTCGTTTCGTGCAACCTAGTTTTAGGGTGACAAGTCCATACGTTGGGCTTCGAACTGCCCTCAAGGAGCAGCGTGGAGGCCAGCATCCTATTTAAGGACAGCCGCAGCAAGAGGAAGCAATTTTGGGTTAGCTTGTGGGTTGATAAGGATTGTGGTTGGTTGCCCTAACCAGTCCAGAATTGCAGAAGCCTAATTACCCTAGAACAGTGAGCTAGTGCACACATCTTGGAATGTATCTTGTATGTGCTGAATCAGTTTGATGGCTGTAAAGTGCAGCCATAATCTGCAGCAAAGGGAGGGCTCTTCAGCAGTGGAATATAAGCTCTATATACAGTTTGAAGGCAGCCCCAATCCATTGTTAAGAGAGGTCCATTATCAGTCTTGTAAAGACTCTTATTCACTGCCGAAAGAGACCTAGTTGCAGTCACTTTAACTACTGTCATAATACCATATTGCTGTAGGTGACAGCATGGCCTAATTGTAAACTATTTGGGCATGTTGGTGTAGACTCTATAACTCTATTGCTGGACATATTATGGGACAGCAGCATAGTACATGGAACAGCTGCAATGACACTAGGACAGCTGCAACATGGGAGAGCAGCAGCAAGTACAGTGCAGCAAGTATATTGGGAAAGCAGTAAGCATGGTGCAGAAGTGGCACTATGTACAGCAGTGCTAAAACACTGGGACAGCAGTGCATGAGGTCCAGCATAGTGATGATGGGTGCAGCATGGTGCAGCACGGTGAGGTGCAGCATGATAACGAGATGCAACACAATGATAGGTGAAGAAGTAACCCTAGAAAATCAGTTGAAGCAGCATGTCTTCAACTGATCTCATGTAGAGATGATCTATGATCTTATCTAGATAAGTCAAAGTATTGATTACTGTTGTAAATGTACTATCTCTCTCTCTGCTGAACTACTGAAGAACATATAAGAAGAATTGATCAAGGGTTTACCCACATTGGGGTTTGTCCCTGGCTAGCGCCACATCTTGTGTCCTCTTGTCTTGGCTTGTCTTCTGCGATTTATATTTCTGTTCTATCTGCAGTTTATTTTAACGCTGATGTGATTGCTAATCTGGAAAAGATATTAAGCTAACTGTGAAAATTGAAATAAATTGCTCTAGCATAGAACATACCTAAACTTAACAGATTAACATGTATTTACATAAACACATTTCTTTTAATCAAAATTTCAATATTCAATGTATTTTTTGGGACCTGTTTTTCATTTCCAGTTTTTTCCCTGTTCCTGTCCAATTCTGGCTTTTAGGAATCAGGATCGACCAGCTCAAAAATCGGTTTAGTCTTTGTAATAACATTGGTGTTTCCCTGTTTTAATGTCAAAAACTATGAAATCAAAATCTGTTTGACATTAAGTGTCCTGGGTTATTAGAGATCCGAATATCCCTTAAGCATAACCCATTTTTGCGGGCATCCATGACCAACTTTGAGGGAATTCACCCGATCCCCACATCTCCAAGGAGGTTTGAAATAGCCAGATACTCATTTTTTTGAAATACTCAATTTCAAAAAATAGCCAACGCAGAATAACCGCATCATGGACAAGAAAAATTTACAACTTTGCATGGTGCTTTCCATGGAATAAAGCACTTCAAGGTTAATGATTTCAACCAATGCCACAAACATCTCCAGTTTATTAGCAACAGAACATTTTTTTCAAAATGTTTAATCCAAATTCCAAAACAATAAAAAAATAGATGATTTTGCTGATATGTTAGAAATGAGCATATTTTGTTGCCAAATATTTCTCTGATTTTACTAATGTCCCGAGTTCATGAACCCAGGCGACCTTTTATTGATGCCAATATTTGCAACACCGATTTCAACACCTATGACACCAAACAACAAACCGGAAAAATTTCAAGTCATACACAAGAGTAAACAGAATAAACAATTTGTGCCAATGAAGGTTTCTCAATATTATAACCACTGAATGGCAGTGATATTTTGGATATCAAAAGAATATTCACCAAAAATTGCACTGGAGCTTCAAATCATGCCTCATTTCAGCTGCTTTAGGTGGTCAAATTGTTTTCTTACACTACTTCTAAGTTCTTAGCCTCCCAAATTCACTTTCATTACAAGCATTTACAAGACAATCATGCAAATTCGGTCAACTATAATCTCTCTCTATTTCTTGTATACAACAATGTTAAGAAAACAAATAAAGAAAAGGATAGTTGTTTAATACAATAATTAATACTAGTCCATTGATTAAAGTACTACCTCACTCCTATGCTTCCATCGCTGTAAGCCAGAACGCCCAGCAAAGGCATAATAGGCAAAGTGCCTTAGTTGCTCTCCACCTTTAGTGCTCGAATCCTCAGAAGACTGTATCAGAAGAAGCAAAATTAGCATGCAAAAATAATAATCTTTGACCATATTGGATAAGTGTCTTATTCAATTAGCAATGAAGCACATCATCTCACCATAAGAAAATAAACCCGCCAGACAAGGAAGAAGAAATTCAATAAATCTAACATGCTATCTCAAATTTCAATTTTCTCACAGTTCACTAAAAGAAGATGTATTTTTTCCTTCAACATAATTATTAATTTCTCTATTGTTGAGATCTTGAAATATAACTTGATAAATGGAAATGCTGCAGAAACATTAGGAATTTGAGTACGTTGAAGTCCAATTTTTCAGAGCCTAGCAAATCATTTTAGATTGAAATCACAAAATATGTACAGAAAAGCTTGTATTTCTTGAGCAGAGACCACCATATTAACGAAGATGCTTCTGTAAACCATCCCTTGTCTTAGTTGAGCACAGACAATTATATCAACGAAAATGCTTTCATAAAGCATACCTTGGGACTCATATCAAATATATCATATTATCTATAGCCCGACATCACAGTGAAAAGATCCAAACAAATTAAAATAGAGATATTTCTTAAACTGGAATGTTATTTATGGCATGATTGCATTCAATAACTGTTCAAGCTTATGGTAGCTTCAGAAGTTCTTCTGCATAGGCTTAGTGTCTTGGGATGTAGGAGATGATTTATTTCCTCTTTTAAGTATCAATGTCTTCTTTTCTAACTCTAACTTAGAAAAAGTACAATAATTAAAATCAATTAGTTATTGTGGACTATTAGGTCATTTTCTCAGGATAAATAATAAAACTATTTAAGTGACTTAGAAATAATCTCAACCATTGATCTCCTATATCTTCTAGAAGGGAGATTTAAGGTTAGGGATTTGGGCCTAATGAAGATTATAAATGAAAAACAAAGGGAGATTAAGGTTAGGGATTTGGGCCTGATGAAGATTATAAATGAAAAACAAAGGGAGAGATGAAGACACAGATAGAAGAGAGGCAGCTACAGCATTTTTGGGAAAGCAATTTTCCCAAGAAAGAGAGAATGAATTCTATGGAGCGAGAGGCCCAGTTAGACTGAGGAGAAGGAAGGAGAATACAAGAATAATTTCGGCAGTGTTTCCAAGAGGCCGAATGGCTGGATATTGGAGAGGCCAACTTGCTAAAGCGACAAGGAGATGCAATTACTAGGGGAGACAGATTTGTGAGTACACAGAGGTTGAGAAAGGGCAAGCCACAGGGGCCAATTTACTGGTGAGAGGTGGGTTGATTTTCTCCATGCCGAATTTCATAAGTGGCTAGTTTCCAGTTGGCTGAATTTCCTTGGGCAGAATTATTCCAATGGAGCCAAGTTCTAGGTTCTAGTCATTATATTTTTCTTTGTATTTTTTGTAGGTTGAAACCCTGGTTTTCCAAATTAATGAATGAAGGAGAATTGTTGTGGGTGTTTATCTATTGTAATGTGTGATTGATCTCTCTTTAATTTTATTTCCAATGCATATAATTTTATGGATCTTAACATACCAGTGATTTCATTTTTCAACAATTTAGAATTAATTGTTTAATAAAATAAATTGTTGGGAATAAATAATTTCTAGAAAGTAAATTTGGATTGGTATTAAGATATTTAACATAGTATCTAAGCTCTAGAAAACATTGAAGGAGAGAGCCGAGATCACTACGGTTCACAACAGCGAATTTCTTTTTTTTACAATAGCATAATTATTTTTAATTTTGAAATTGGGGTGTTGTGGCCATGGTCGATTTGTGAGATGGTATCACAATGTAGTTTGTGATATGAAACAAGGATGGATGGGACTGCTAACTTCAGTGCCTGGAAGGACCGAAACACCATAGTTTTAAAAATAAATGGTTTGTGGAATTTTGTGAACGCAGATATCCAAGTTCCTTCAGATCCAAACCTAGCCGCTGAGCACAAACAGAAGGATGTGAAAGCAATGGGTATAATTTTGGATGGTGTGAGGAATCACATAATTCCTCACAAATCAGGGAATGATACAGCGTGTTAGATGTGGGTAGCCCTAACCAGTGTTTATCAAAGCACAAATGAAAACAGAAAGATGGTGCTACGAGAAAAATTAAACAACATCAAATGAACAAGTTTGAGACCATAACATCTTACCTCACAAGGTTCCAGTAGCCTCGTGATGAGCTTTCAGTTACTAGGGAGGTTGGGAATAATTCAGAGATTGTGAAAGTAGCTCGAAAGGTAAAAATGCACCAAGCATTGGACCACTTTTCTAGACAGAATCCTGGCTGGCCAATAGCTTCATGGTTGGAGTCAGTTGTAGAATGATTTCATCTAGAAAGAGACCTGGGATAATTCATTAACCTGAGGACAGCAAAGAAGTGGTGAGTAAGAGGAGCATGCTCTTCCTGCACAAGCAAAAAAGGGCAAAGGGAAGGCCAAGCATTACAAGAGTGGAGATCGACCTTCACAATGTAAAGACGAGAAGGAAATGAGCAATGTTAAGCGCGTTGCATGTTTTAAGTTCAAGCATCTTGCTAGTCATTGTCCGAACAAGAGGAAGGGCAAGAGAAAGACAACCATTGCACATATGGACGAGTTGGCTAAAAAGTTCGAAAAGAACTTCGCCTTGGTGTCATGCCTTTCTAGAACAATCATGAGAGATGTCTAGTTTGTGGATAGTGGAGCATCTTTGTTATATAAAAAAAAAAAATAATTAATAGTTATTAGGCAAAGGGCATGATCTTTGATCATGCCCATTCACCAAGAGGCAGCCAAGGCAGTATAAAGCCAGGGGCCTCCCACAAATTGTAATCATCTTCTATATTTTAATAATAATAAATATGATTTTGTTGACTATTTGAATGCATTTGTGCCATCTGGTATCACAGGCATCGAATCTTCCCTGTGATGGTTTCACTCACTGTGGGAAGCTCCGTGTTTCACTCACCATCCGTCCTTAATCGATCCGTTGCTACCTGTCAATCTGCTGCTCCCTGTCCTCAACCCTGTCTGTTGCGTAACCTCGTCCCTGTCTGTCACGCCCCTACACTTGCGGTAGTCTTCCAACCGCTTATAGCGAGGTGCGGCACCACCGAACGCTTTCTTTTCACCAATACTAACATTCATGGACTACGCCTAATTCACTTGTCCTTACTTAGTTTGTGTTTCGCAACCAAGTAAAATTATGTTTATCCTTTATACCAATGAACACCCATACTCATTCATTATCAACAGCAATTATAACAAGAACAACAATTGCACAGTATAAAGGGAGGGGCAACTCCCTGAACAATGAGTCTGCCCGACAATATATATTAATCAATCTTTCTTCATAATACAATCATCACAAGTAATGCTTGGCAAACTCCAAGCCAATACTTAGCTTCTTTTACAACATAGGCAAATCAGCCTTTTACAATAACCATGTGCACGCCTTGCACGAAGGGTGGGTGCTCACCCGAGCCACCAAGACACCCTTGTCAATCCCGGCACAAATCTGCACTTAAGACAACCTTGGGCACACCTTGCCCAACCCTCGACCGGCTCTAAGTATCTCCAAGACTGCGCCCTCAAGTAATGCGCATGAGTTATGTGCACTCCTCCCCAAATCTGCGCACTGGTTTTACCCTTAAGCTTTATGCGTAGTTGTCCAAGCTTCGTTGGATCCAAATGAAGCCTCAACGCTTACAATATATACGCATGTCTGCGTGGGTGGTGGCTCTCCAGCCGACCCCCAAAATAATGTTAACACACCCCTTTGTGAACGCTCTATACATGTCGGTCGCGCCCATGCTTCTCTACGCTCATCGGGTTATAAATCGCCATCGCATTTTGCCTTAGCCATTTTTCGTCGGCGCATTATGTCGCACTTCATTGCATTATGTCGCACTTCTATCGTCGCACTTTGTCGCATTGTCGCAGCGCGCGCCCGCCCGTGTGCCTACCCGCGCGCCCGTCGTGCACGCCGACTCGCCCGACGCCCAACCGCGTCGCATTATGTCGCACTTTGTTGCATTGTCGCAGCGCGCGCCCGCCCGTGCACCCGCGCGCCCGTCGTGCACACCGACTCACCCGGCGCCCAACCGCGCCCGCGCCCGAAGGCCTTACATCCTCCTCCACCTGAAGTCATTGTCGTCCTCGACAACATATCATCCTCCAAGCATCAATATCCATGATGTCAACTCCTCCACATAAAGCAAACATCCCTGCAACATATGTAGAACTCCATCTCCATCATGTCTCACCTTAGTGACCAACTGCCACCAAGATAACCATACCAAGGTATACACCTCTACGGTACGTCCTCCATCAGATACCATCTTGCTCCATGATCATCGACCCTTCTGCCACAATCTTCACTGCAACATCTCATGTCGACCCCATCATGTGTCATCCCTCCATGTAGTCTCTCATCAGATGCCAACACATTTGTATCATGTGTTACCATGTCTCGACTAATGCCAACATCTCTCTGCACATTGGTACCCCTCATGACTCGAACTAGTCGAGTGATCTGTCCAACCATACGTCCAAATCATAAGAATGCACATCCTTATGCCACCACAAGTCTTTTCCTGACTTCTGCTACATCTCGGACTCATCAAGAATCTATCAATCCATGTTCAGGTCCATGGAAACTCCATCTCATCTGCAACATGTTCAAGCCATGGTTTGTTGCACAAGAGTGTACAACGTCTCCACTAGTTCCTAAATCTCCACAACAGTATCTGTACAACATCCTTTGCTTCGGCATTCCCCCATAGAATGTCCTATAAACGACACTTCCACACATGCACCGGCTTCATGCCCTGCATAACTGTCATGCTCCATATCTCCAACCTGATGTCCATGACTCTAGTTGTCCATGATGCCCAACTCATGTAGACTCCATCCCAACATCTGGTCATCTGCACCCAAGCCTGCACCTGTCATAAAGAAGCCTCCTTCAAGGCCCCTTGTAAAGTTGATGTGGTTCCTCCCTATCAAGGCCTCCACACCAACCTCTCTCCAAGGTTGTTTAAACTTTATAGAGAAAGGAGGGCCAGGAAGTTTCCTCCCTGACTCTCATCCACCCATGTTTCAGATTGATGTTGTGTCCTCAAGTGTCTGTGCACAATCTCAATCTCCTCACATGCACATCCAAGCTCACCTAGCTTGTCCTTCGTCAACTGAAAGTCATATATGCCCATAGCATACCTGCAAAAGTCCACTATCCCAGCAGGATCTCTACCTCCATAATCCTCATCAACCATTGCCTCTGAAGTAGTACTCGGACTCCCTTCACTTGCAACTCCATTGTGAAGATCATCAGTAGAAGATGCTCCCAACAAGTGTCTCCATGTTCGTGAGGTTGCCTTCTCACTTCCATCATCCTTCTTCCCAGCTCTTGCAACGAAGTCAGTCAACTTCCTTTCCTTCGTTGTTTGAGTCACACTCCCAAGTCCTCTTTGCTCCACATCCTCATGCTTCACATTCGGATCTTTGGGATACAAAACCATAGATGTCATCCTTGGTCTATACCCCAAGCAAATTATTCTATTCATCGGTACCATCATGGTTCTTCCTTCAGCTGTGATCAAGAGAATGTCCCGGTCCACCATTGATATGGCTTGTGCAAGCTCCATAAAGTCCAGCCCCAGCACCATAGAATGATCATCCATGTCCACAACCCTCAAGTCCAACTTTCCAAACCACGATCCTACTTTCACCTGAGTGTCTTTTAATACACCATCAACAACTCTAATGGTAGAGTTGACTGCTTTGAAAGCACTCCATTCCCTCTCCATCTTTGCTTTCTTCCCAAAAGACTTTGCTGCCTTCCTGCTTAAGAAGTTATGAGTAGCCCTCGTATCCACCAAAGCTGCAAATCTCTTGCCCTTCACGGTTACCTACACAAAACTTAGCTTCAAGGAATCACCTCCATTTGTTGGCTTTGTCTTGCGCCTTACATCAACAACCTTCTTCAAGAATTCGGCCTCAGAAGTGTCAATTGGTTCATGCTCCATCTTGACATTCCTCCTAAGGTACTTCGCCTCCCTGCTTGGCTCCTCTAAGAAACCCGATCCTGGTCCAACTTGACTCCCCTCAAGCTTGCCCTTCATCACATCTTGCTCAAGTGCACCAACCAAGTGTCCACTGACCAAGTTCATAGAACTAAACTTCTGAATGTCCTCTGGATGCTCTCGGTAGTGAGTTCCCATCTTGTCAATGTAGTCGAGCTCTTCCTGCTCAATCAGAACAATCTTCTTACCAAGAAGCTTCTTCTTTATTTCCTCCTCAACTTGCTTGATTTCGGCTTCCACCCTGGCACTTTCCCTCCTCAACCGGGCTCTTTCATCAAAGAGATCTTGAAGATCAAGACCACTTTGTTGGATCTCCTCATCAAGTTCCTTGAGTTCAACATCTGTCGTACTTCCACATTGGCTTTTGAGTTCTTCAAGTTCCCTTCTTAGTTCCGAACAACTCTCCCGAATCTTCATGTTCTCGGCTTTCATCGAAACCCAGTCAGAACTCCATCGACTCATCTGTTCCAACACTTTGTACCGGAAAGCTTTCACTGCACTATGGCTAGACTCACCTATCGTAGGTTCATCTACCATCTCTGCCTTTTCATCCTTCTCCATGTTCACCAAGTCCCCGCAACCACGAACCAGCCCTTGTTCTACTTGTGTGTGAAACAGCTTCCTTCACCTGCAAGTACCCGTTACGAGCAACCCTGCTCAATCACCAACTGTCAAGCTTCTTCAACCCTGACTCAGCTTCAATGTCTGCATTTCGTCACGAGCAACCTTGCTCTGATACCAACTGTCACGCCCCTACACCTGCGATAGTCTTCCAACCGCTTATATCGAGGTGTGGCACCACCGAACGCTTTCTTTTCACCAATACTAACATTCATGGACTACGCGTAATTCACTTGTCCTTACTTATTTTGTGTTTCGCAACCAAGTAAAATTATGTTTATCCTTTATACCAATGAACACCCATACTCATTCATTATCATTAACAATTATAACAAGAACAACAATTACACAGTATAAAGGGAGGGGCAACTCCCTGAACAATGAGTCTGCCCGACAATATATATTAATCAATCTTTCTTCATAATACAATCATCACAAGTAATGCTTGGCAAACTCCAAGCCAATACTTAGCTTCTTTTACAACATAGACAAATCAGCCTTTTACAATAACCATGTGCACGCCATGCACGAAGGGCGGGTGCTCACCCGAGCCACCAAGACACCCTTGTCAATCCCAACACAAATCTGCACTTAAGACAACCTTGGGCACACCTTGCCCAACCCTCGACCGGCTCTAAGTATCTCCAAGACTGCGCCCTCAAGTAATGCGCATGAGTTATGCGCACCCCTCTCCAAATCTGCGCACTGGTTTTACCCTTAAGCTTTATGCATAGTTGTCCAAGCTTCGTTGGATGCAAATGAAGCCTCAACGCTTACAATATATACGCATGTCTGCGTGGGTGGTGGCTCTCCAGCCGAACCCCAAAATAATGTTAACGCATCACTTTGTGAACGCTCTATACATGACGGTCACGCCCATGCTTCTCTACACCCATCGGGTTATAAATCGCCATCGCATTTTGCCTTAGCCATTTTTCGTCGTCACATTATGTCGCACTTCTATCGTCGCACTTTGTTGCATTGTTGTAGCGCGCGCCCACCCGTGCCCGCCCGCGCAACCGCCCGCGCGCCCGTCGTGCACGCCGACTCGCCCGGCGCCCAACCGCGCCCGCGCCCGAAGGCCTTACACTGTCTGTCTCGTGCCTTCCGTTCTCCCAAGAATTGTTGACCATCACTCTGTCCCACCACCACCATCCCACGTCACACTCGTCCACACAACCCTATCCCCAGCCCTGCACCTGTCGCATTCCTTCCGTCGTTACACTGTCGTCTGATAGGCTCTGACTCCATCGCCCTCCTCCCGATATATTTGTCAATGCGTTGTGTTTGCTTCGACCCCATCATCTGTCGTGTTCTGACCCCTTGATTCCCAATCGAGCGTTAAGTCATCCACTTTAATTTTATGAGCTTTATAACTATATAAAGTTATAGCTATATAGTCATAAAAACTTTATAACTATTAAATTATATTGTTTATAACCCTTCATTCCCAATCGAGCGTTAAGTCATCCCCTTTAATTTTATGAACTTTATAACTATATAAAGTTATAGCTATATAGTCATAAAAACTTTATAACTATTAAATTATATTGTTTATAACTATATAGTTAAATATATATATAAAAAAAAAAGAAACAAAAACAAAAATACATATTAAAAAAAAAAATAAGAAAAATAAAAATACAGAAATAGTTCAAATTAAAGAAAGGTTAAGCTGGCTTACAAATATACACCGCCACAAACCTGTTCAATGTTGTCGATGATAACAACCGATTTCAACAAAAAAATTGATTGATCTTGAGAATAAGATTACTAGCCACTCTGATGATTTCAACCAAAAATTAGTCGATCTCGAGAGTAAGGTCATCAGACATTTCAACGATATCAAGAAGCTACATGATATGACAAATCGAATAGAACAACAACTCGGGCAAAATTATCTCAAATCCAAAATGAATCATAACCAGACAATGTCAATGTTGAGCATTTTGTGTGACAGGATGAAAGTTACACCCGAACAACTACTCCAAGATGATGGAGGTAATCAACAGCATAGTTCATCAGATTCAACAAATTTAGCAGATTCTCATGAAAAAACAGAGTCTCCAAAAAAATCATCCACGCACCATCAAGGAAATAGTAACACAACTTTTTCAAATAAGCAGCTCTGGAATACATTCACCAATCAATACCCTATTTTCACTCCACCGTTAGCGACATATCAACAAAGAGCAAAAATTGAGCTACCCAAATTCGATGGTAACAAAAAATGCAGCATTGCGTGGTTGAATAAAGCAGAAGAATATTTCGAGATTTACGATATCGACAATGATGACGAAAAGATTAGACACGCTTCCATGAAAATGGAAGGTGAAGCATATAATTGGTATATGTGGTGGAAGAAGACGACACTCGCTATTAGTTGGAAAAAATTTAAGGATGCATTCTTTAAAAGATTCCAAGGTGTAAAGGAAGAAGAGTTCTTTTTAGCAATTCATCAGATTGCAACAAAAAGGAAATGTGGATGAACTCGAGAATAAGAGACCTTAGCAACACGAGTACATGGGCTATCAAAATCTCGTCTAATTCAATCATACATCTCCGAACTTGAAACTCATCTACGAGTAGAACTTGAGCTTCATGACATTATGTCAATAGAAGTAGCAAGACAAAAAGCAAAAGTTGTTGAAAAGAAATTTGAACAGATACTGTGGTCAAAACCAGAAAAAGTATATTCGAGACAAAGAATGCCCAGTCTGTGAATACGGATAATACAAGATATGTTCCACCGCACCTTCATGAAGGCGAAAAATCTAGCGTTGAAATGCAAAGGATAAAAGAAGGCAGATGCAAACGTTGTGGCGAGAAGTGGGACCCTAAACATAGGTGTGCTAAAGGAAAAGAATCAAAGAAACTATATAATTGTGAAGCAACTAATGATCTAAATAATGACGAATCAAACATAGAAGGAATAGAAGATGCCCTAGAATTCTCTCTAGAATTAGATGACGGAAGTATTCCGCAAGTGTCACTATCAACTATGACAGGTATATCACAACCCCAAACTTTAAAATTAAAATACAAAGAAGAACAACATAGTGGTTCTCATCGAATCCGGTAGCACCCACAATTTTTTAGATGCAACCATGGCAAAGAGACTCAACATTTTCTCATTCCCCTTGCCCAACATGAAGGTGATGGTAGCCGACGGTAAGAAGATTGAAAAGGTAGGCAAATGCCATAAGGTCAAGACTTTAATTTAGAATCCTCGTTCTTCACTGTACCATTAGGAGGAGTAGATGTGGTCTTAGGTATCCAATGGCTACGAACCATAGGCACTTACTCTGCCAACCATCAAGAGCAGTTCATAAGCTTTAACTAGGAAGGGCAGAGGTACAAGTTATACTGATTCCAAGCACCGAAGAATCAAATCGTGTCGTCATCCCAGATGATGAAGATGATTCGAAAAGGAGCACCAACTTATGTAGCACAATGTCACCAATTACAAATGTTATCTGCAAACATGATCAACGAAGAGTCACCAGAAGTACAAGAGCTAATTCAGAAGCATGAAAAGGTATTCCAAGACCTGCCCATGAAAATGCCTCCTAATAGGGAAATCGAGCATAAAATAGAAGTCAAAGCAGGATCAAACACCGTCAACATCAAGTCGTATCGATATTCACATCACCAAAAGACTGAAATTGAGAGATTAATCCAAGACCTTTTAAAATGTGGGATCATCTCGAAAAGTAAGAGTCTGTATGCTACTCTAGTGGTATTGGTAAGGAAGAAGTATGGATCAATCAAGCTATGCGTTGATTATAGAGGATTAAACAAAGTAACAATTAAAAACAAATTCCCAATTCCCTTTATTGACGAAATTTTGGATGAATTACATGGCGCAAAATGCTTCTCAAAATTGGACTTAAAGTCGAGTTATTAAGAAATCCGAATCCGATTGGAAGACCTACCAAAAACTGTGTTTTGAACACACGAATGTCAGTACAAATTTAAAGTAATTCCCTTTGGGTTAACCGATGCACAAGCAACATTCCAAGCCACTATGAACGAGTTATTCCGTCCATATCTTAGGAAGTTTGTATTAGTATTCTTTGATGATATTTTAATTTACAGTAAAACTTGGAAGGAGCACCTACAACATCTGAATAAAGTTCTTACACTACTGAAAGAGCATCAGTTCTACACCAAGAAATCTAAATGCACCTTTGGGAAGGAAGAAGTAGAATATCTCGAACACAATATCCCTAGGAGTAAAAGTGGACCCTAATAAAATCAAAGCTATAAAGGAATGGACCAAACCAGTTAATATATCCAAGCTAAGAGGGTTCTTAGGATTGACTGGATATTACCGAAGATTTATTAAAAACTATGCACATACAATTGCACCTCTAACAAACCTTTTAAAGAACAATTCATTTCAATGGAATGAGGAAGCAAGAAGGTGTTTTGAAGAATTGAAGGAATTTATGTCTAACGCACCGGTATGGGCAACTCCAGATTTCTCTAAACCACTTATCATTGAGTGTGATGCTTCCGGGTTCGGTATACGTGCAGTGTTAATGCAAGAGGGGCATCCAATAGCATTTGAAAGCAGGAATCTCAATAAAAGAGAATGTCTTAAGTCCACATACAAGAAGGCAATTCTCGCTATTATGCACGCACTGGCTCAGTGGAGACAATATCTTTTGGGAAGTAAGTTCTCCATTCGAACAGACCATAACAATCTCTAGCACCTCCTTCAACAAAAGAACACTTTCTAAAGAACAACAAAAATGGATTGAAAAAATTGTCGCCTTTGACATGGAGATACTACATAAAAGGGCAAAAGACAATGTCTAGGAAGGACGAAGAACCAGCATTACTTGCAGTCTCTGTTGTTGTTCCTGAATGGCTTAATGAGATTCGAAGTGAGTATGCCAAGGATCCAGAAATAACTGCAATAATCAATAAACTACCAGACAACTCAAAATTTGAATGGAAGGATGATATTCTATGGTACAAAGGAAGAATCTAACGTAATTCAAACTCCAAGCTTAAATACAAGATACTCAAGGAGTCACACAATTCACTGCCAGTCGGACATGTAGGATTCTTTAAAACTTACTACAATGCACGGCAATCATTCTTTTGGAAGGGGATGGGTCGCGATATTCAAAAATATGTAGCAGAATGTCATAAATGTGAAAGAAATAAAAGTGAAAATATTACGACACCTGGATTACTTCACCCCTTTAAACATTCTGAATCAGAAATGGGAAGAAATATCGATGGACTTTATTGAGGGATTACTTGTATCTGAAGGCAAGGATAAGATTTTCGTAGTAATAGACAGACTCACCAAATATTCTCACTTTATTGCAATGAAGAAATCGGACTCAGTGAAACAAATCGCTCAGATATTTTGCAAAAATATTTATAAATTACACGGTTTTTTGAAGGTCATTGTGAGTGATAGAGATGCCAAATTTAAGGGTAATTTTTGGAAGGAATTGTTCAATCATATAGGAACCTACCTAAATATGAGTTCCGCTTACCACCCTCAAATAGATGGACAAACGGAAGTTGTCAATAAATGTTTGGAAGCCTACCTACGTTGTTACGCTACAGATAAACAAAATAAGTGGGTTCAGTGGTTGCATCTCGTTGAATGGTGGTATAATTCTACGTATCATATGTCAGCAAAATGACTCCATTCCAAGCTTTGTATGCGTACGAACCTCTGAAATGGAAGGATCTAGCTACCATCCAAACAAATTTACCAGCTGTTAAAAACCAACTAGAAGAAACCCAAAAAATCGTTCAAACTCTGAAAGAAAATTTAAATAATGCAAGAAACCGTATGAAGCAACAAGCTGATCGAAACAAAATCGAGAGAGAATTTGAAGTTGGAGAATGGGTATTTGTCAAGCTCCAGCCATACAAACGGTTGTACTTGAAACAAAAAGGAAAAAATAAATTGGCACCAAAGTTCTATGGACCATACCAGATTAACAAAAAGATTGGTCAAGTTGCATATAGTTTAAGCCTTCCGGATAAAAGTTGTTTTCACAACGTCTTCCATGTATCCTGCCATAAAAGGGCACTTGCTGACCATCAATCAGCACAAACAACGCTTCAATCCTTAGATGTTGAAGGAAGGGTCATTTTAAAAGCAGAATGTATCATATCCACCAGGGAAAACAAGCTTTGATCTCGTGTAATCAAGGAATACTTGATCAAGTGGAAGGATTTACCAGAAGAAGAAGCTTTTTGGGAGACTGAAGCGTTTCATCAACAACATCTGTTGTTACGTATGCTTTGAGGACAAAACATTTTTGGGGAGGAAGGCAATGTTATATAAAAAATTAATTAATTAATAGTTATTAGGCAAAGGGCAAAGGGCATGATCAAAGATCATGCCCATTCACCAAGAGGCACCCAAGGCAGTATAAAGCCAGGGGCCTTCCACAAATTGTAATCATCTTCTATCTTTTAATAATAATAAATATGAATTTGTTGAGTATTTGAATGTGTTTGTGCAAATCTTGTCACATGACATGATCTCAAGACATTTTCATCAACATGACCAAGGAGACCAAAGATATACATGCAAATCTTGGTGATAATACCAAGTATGTAGTATAGGGTAATGGAATCATTTAAATTCAGATGGACTCTAGATGTATCATGGAGGTGAACAAGGTGTTGTACATATCGGGTTTGGAGAAGAATCTCCTTTCAGTTCCGGCCATAGCAGACGGAGGACTAGAAGTCAACTTCATGGGATGTGAAGTAGTTATTAGACAAAAAGAAGTAGATCCCAACAAGAGGCAAGTAATTGAGAGGACAGCCAGTGAAGGCTCTCGTACATGAGAGTGACAGCCAATGTGAGATTTAGCAACGAAGGATGGGACAACTACTATAGAGCTCTTACTATGCTACAGAGAATCGTTAATGATTTTTCAGAGATCAGGGTGGAGCAGGAAGGAGTGTGCAAAGTGTGTGCGCTTGGCAAGCAAGATAGGGCCACATTTCCTTACAATGAGACCAAGTCTACGAGAGTGCTAGATTTGGTAGACTCAGACATTTTTGGTCAGCTAGCTTACAAATATACAACCCCACAAACCTATTCAATGTCGTCGATGATAACGACCGATTTCAGCAAAAAAATTGGTTGCTCTTGGGAATAGTGTCAGGCCAGGGTAACTCCAGACTTGGCAGAAAAAACTGATTGATTTATTTCATTAGGTAACTATTGCTTATATACAGGAATGTGACTGATCAGTTCATCTACTTGATGACTGTTCACATTCTGGGTACACCCAACCGCTGAGGATTAGGTGTCAACAATTCCCCCCTTAATCTGAAGGGATGTTGGTGAGTCCAAGCATCGTTCTGAATCTTTCAAGCTTTTCTCTTCCAAGCGCTTTGGTGAAGATGTCTGCAATTTGCTCATTTGTGGAACAATGACGGAGATGGATTGTTTTGGCCTCAACATGATGTCGGATCAGATGATATTTAGTATTGATGTGCTTAGTACGATCATGGAACTTTGGGTTCTTGGCCAACTTTATTGCAGAGGTGTTGTCAATCATGAGTGGAGTTGATTGTACTTGTTTTACCTGCAAATCTTCAAGAATTTTCCTGAGCCACACAATTTCTTTCGTTGCTTCAGCTGCTGCCACGTATTCTGCTTCTGTTGTGGAATCTGCTGGAACTGATTGTTTGCGTGATCTCCAAGAGACAGCTCCTGATCCAAGACTCATAGCATATCCTGAAGTAGATACTCCAGTTTCTTTGTCTCCATCGAAGTTTGAATCAGAGTATCCAATCAAGCTGAAGTCGTTCACCTGTGTATACTTGATTCCAAGTTCTTGAGTTCCCTTCAAATACCTTAGAACTCTTTTTGCAGCAGACCAATGTCCCTCACAAGGCTTTTGCATAAACCTGGAGAGGATTCCAACAGCAAATGAAATGTCTGGTCTGGTAGTAGTGAGGTAAATGAGACTTCCTATAAGTTGTCTATACTTTGTTGCATCCTCAAATTCCTTTCCTTCAATAGATGTGAGCTTTAAGTTTTGTTCCATTGGAGTAGAAAGAGGATTGCACTCTGTCATGCCAAATCTGTTTAACAAATCTCCAATGTATTTCTTTTGAGAAAGAAATATGGATTTTGGATGTTGGGTTACTTCAATGCCAAGATAATAATGAACAAAGCCCAAATATCAGCGAGGGTCCAGAAACATCTTATCTGCAATATCGATGAAAATATCGGCAAATATCGGCAAGCATAAAAAATGCATAATATATTCATTTTTTCAGATTTTTTAACATATAAAGAAATAACAACATGAAATAAACATTGGCTGCCAAAATGGATTGGTTTTGGTGATGCTGAGACGTAAGTCGCTCAAGGAAAGACACCTCCCCATGACTCTATCTGCTTCTTGCTTCTCCTTTTTTTAACAAGTGATTTTATGCCAGGTTCTGATCCATGTCCTGTTCGTGGAACAAAAAAAGATGACCTCGCACTAGCAGTAGTAGCCTGTAGGTGATGTTGTGGAGCCCCTCCCACTACCCTCAGCATCAAAATCAGGAGAAGATATCCCGAAAGATCTACCTGCACGTTCAGCCTTGTTTCTTTCTGTCTCTTCCTTCTTTTTGTCTTTTTCATCAATTGCCTCAAGAGATTTTTGTATAAGCTCCGGACTAGAAACTGTACAAATCCCAACATCATGTTGAGTGAGTCTAGCCAGATGGTATTTCAATCTTGTAACCCCTCTTATCATCCTTGTCCCACACAATTTGCATGTAAGATATGCCCAATTTGTCCCACCATCAGGTTCCCCATACTCCAAAAATGGCTCCAAGGCTTTTGGCATATTTGAATTTTGTAGTGAGCTAACTCAAACCTAGGGCACCAAAAAAAAAATGTTTGTAGGCAAATAGGCAAGCAAGAATAATCCTAAAACTATCAAAAAATTCATTAACATAGGGGTTTATTTGAACATACCTGTTAATGGAAGAAATGAAATTGTTTTACTGTTCTTCAATCTTAGTTCAACAAAATCTTCGTTGTTGGTGGCGATAATGGCTATTCAACAGTCAAATCCTCCTTGGCAGCAAGCGCATAGCTCTCCCATTCCTTCTCCAGCAATCAAAAATGAAAATGAATGGAAAAAAAAAACAAAATCGGCCTTTTCTAGCCGCGACGGCAATTTTTTTCTGTGCCTGGGCGATATTTTTGCATCATAGCGCAATATTTTCCCGAGATATCACTGACATTTCGGAAATATCGCAATATTTTCGGGGAGACAAAATATCGCGATATTTCCTCGGCTATATCTCATCTCCCCGAAAATATCGCGATATTTGTGAATATCGGCAATATCTCGACGATATTGTCAACACTGCTATATCCACATATCCTTGAGTCAAGGCTCGAAAACTTGGCCCTGGAGGTTGATGCAATTGAAAGAACGATAAAAGCATATAAATCTACAATGAAAGAAAATGTAAAATGCAAAAGATGGGAAAATCTGTAATGTTCCTTTTTTTGGTGTTCCTCATGGCATGGTTAGGATGGACTTTTAGGGTTGGAGGTAGACAGGTCATAGGTGCAGGTTTACTTCATCAACGAGCCCAAAGACTTTTGGAGATGTCTCATGGGCTTTTGAGGAGTTTCTATAGGATCCGATGACATTCGCTTGGCATATTCCATCATCTGCGCAACTTGTATTTCATTTTGTCACATTCTGACAACTTTCGAAAAACAAGGTTATTATTGGGCCTAACTCAGTTAATTACACTTAAGGTGGCATCCTGAAAGGAGTACTTAACAAAACACCTTAGTGTAATAGTTTGTTGGAACCAGAACAAGAAGATCTACAAGATGGAATAGTTAGAAGTGATTTTCAGTGGCCTGAGTAGGTGCGTCACTAGCCATTATTTTCCACTAGGAGGATTTATCTATAAATAGAAGCTATTTTTGCTTCTCAATTCATGATGACACGGGTTCTAGACTATGTAAATTTGTAATGCTTGTATTGAGCCATTGCTCTGCTAGGAACATTTGGTATCATAATAAAAGACTTTGGGGTTCAGTTCATGGTGTCCTTGTCTCATTGATCTGTGGTACGCGCTAGTTATGTGCTAATCATATATTGTGCTTCAGTGCTATATAAATTGTTGTTTCATTTGTCAATGATAGGAGCATTCTATTGGTAAATTTTGGATTTATCTTAGGTGATCCAATTCATTATATGATCTAACAATTCCTTTTTAGGAAGATTATAGAGATTTGCAAGTACACTAGTCCTTGGGCTCCAAGTTCACATGTTGTGGGCAAGGGTAGACCTTGTTTGTGCTTCGGGAAATTTATATGGTATTCCTACTTCGCTAAAGGGTGTGGCCAATATTAATCTGTTGAAAAAATACATTGATCCATTATTCAGAGTTAATTTTCTCAAAAAATTCTATTTTACAAGCATTGTATATTTGTAAATATTTTGTACATAATATCAAGGTCTTGAGGTCAAACAATGGGAGAGTACACCTCCAATAACTTCAAGGATTTCTGCAAGGAGACGAGGATTAAGAGGAAGATGACAATCTCATACAACTCTTAGCAAAATGGGGTTACAGAGAGAAAGAATCAATCCATCATCGGTTCTGCTAAGGCTATGGTACATCACCAGGAGCAAAGGCATGTAACACAGTAGTGTATGTGTAGAATAGGACTCCTCACAGGATATTGGGCAACAAGACTCCTGAGAACGCATTCACAAGAGTGAACCTAGAGATAGGACACTTGCACATCTCTGGTTGTCCAGTATATATCCATGTTCCTATGGAGAAGAGGATGAAGCTAGAGCCTTTAGGACAGAAGGGCTTCTTATTGCATAAAATGAGACCTCAAGGGATTACAAGATCCTCACACTAGCACAATGGAAGACAGTTGTAAGCAAGGATGTTAGGTTCGAGGAGAACTTGGCATTTAGGAAGTCTAATGAGTTGCCAATAGCAATGACAGAGGACAAGGAGGAGGCTCCAAAGGTGGAGCTGCAAGCATAGGCTTCTAGTTCAAGGAATCAACCTTCAGATGGGGTGGAGTCAATAGCAACTTCCAGGTCTGTCAAGATACACGAGTGATATGAGAAGACATTGAGGGAAGCTTAGGAGAATGTGGAGGCTACTAGGAGCATAGTCGAGAAGCATAGGCCTCCGAAGAATTTTTCAAGCTACACAGCACTAACAAGTAGAGTCCTTGAAGAGGCAAAAGACCAAATGATGCATGGGACATTGTGCCAAGACCAAATTAACAGCCAACTCCAAGTGGTTCTTCAAGAAGTACCTTCCTCTCTAAGAAGGAGTCTTGATGTTTGTAGCTCAGGCAGGTAGTTCTACATAGGCCTAAGTGTTTAGGCATGCGGAAGTCGCCTAATTGAGCCTTGACCTTAGCAATAACTTTAAGTATTAAAGTAATTGACTTTTCTAAGATAAAGTGTTTTAATCTAGCAAAATTCAAAGGTTATTTGCATTAGTGAATTAGATGAATCTCAACTGTTGATCTCAAGTCATGTTGAGATCTAAAATCTTAAACATCAATCACTTTGGATATTAGAGTTGTTGATTCAGTCAATAACTCAGATTTATAAAAGGAAGGTTGGGCTAAAGGAGAAGACACAGAAGACACCAAGTGAGCACAAGACATATAGAGAAATACATCTCACTGTCTCAGTGATTAAGAGGAGGAATTCCATTAAAGTGTACCAGTTCGAGAAGGTGCAAAGGGCAGCAAGAGAGATACGATCAGCCAGCAAGATCTGCAAAGGGTTTGATCAGTTGGATAAATTTCAGGTTCTTGGTGTGTATTTCCCTTAGCTTAGTGGGCCATTGTCCCAAGAGGGGAGCCCTTCTATGTTCCGAGTTATTTAAATAGAGGACAGATTAGAAATGACAGAAATTTGTGTGTCGCGATTGTGAGATTGATTCTTTAATTGTGTTTCCATTGTTTATTTTGTTTAGTTTAAAATTGCAGCAGTGTTATTATTCAGTAAATCTAATCCTCTAGGAAACAACTGACAAGATGCTAGGGTTAGAAAATATAACGGTTGGCTGCCTCTATGGATATTATTGGGCCTCACTCCCTGCTTGGTTAGGTTGCCAAAAATTCAACCAGACGGTTTACTTGGGGTACCATCCGTGAAATGAGGGGCAATACTTGGACGGTTTCCCCGGGATGTGCATTCCATTGAAAAATAAGTCTAAAAAAAGTGTGCAAAACTCAAGTTTAATGCAATAATTAATGCAATGTTCCGCCAAGTTTGTGGAATGGGAGTGCAGGGAAATGCCACCAAGGAACATGTGGAAGCACCCTCCAAATTCTATGGAATGCCATAGGGAAAGTTGGGGTCTCCAACCAATGGGATGCAACCCAATATACAAAAACTTTAAATTTAAAATATATGAAAACTGAAATATAAATCATTGAAATCTTATACATAAAATTGTGCCAATAACATACATCATTCCATGCAACATAATAGAACGTAGATGATGGCATTCAATGATGCAACAAAAAAATAATCATGATTTACAAATCATCTATCGCCATTGTATTTCTCATAGTATTTAGAATATTCAAAAGATATAGATCTAAGTCTTAAGATCATTTATGTGAGAACAATACCAACCATGGGAATGTCACTATTTGATACAGAATCATTTGCATCCTCTAGACTCAATGGCATACCAACCAGCCCAAGTTGTACCTCATCACGTCCTTCATCTACCTATGCAATAGGTTGACATAATTGTTTTAAAAACCGGCCGGTTTGAACCGGTAACTGGTCAAACCCATCGGTTCACTAGCCAACCGGGCCAAACCGGCAGAAAAACTCCGTTTGACCCCTCCCTTTGCCAAAAAATTAGAAAAACCGGTCCTAACCGGCCGGTTTAGGATGGAACTAGCCGGTTTATGGTCAAACCAATCGGTTCCATCATAAACCGGCCGGTTTATTGCCAGGGCAACCATAAACCCCATAGAATGCATTTTTTTGAGTTTTGACGCTGTTTTGAGGGAAATTTGGAGTTGTTTTCCTCCAAATATAGTCCCTCCAAGAAAAACATGCCTACCCTCTCATTTTCATGACACATCTCAACCCTAGCAATGTTAGCAATTAATGGTAATGTTAAATTCTTAAAATAAAAGTGACATTTCCTTTAATTTTCATTGTCACTTTTACTTAAATTTTTAACATAGCCATGAAATGACTCGGGATGTTTAAGAGTGGTTTCGACCTCATTGGATTTCATATGGAGAAACTAGAATTTTATATTTCACTCAAAATTCAGCAAACTTAATGGTTTTCAGGATTTCATAGTTTGGGGGTTTGCAATGTTTCCATTTGATTCTATCACGCATGAGGGTATGAGATTGGTATTTGATCAAGAGCATGAAGCCCTTTAAGAACCTTGATGTTGATGGCATTGATTGATGAACTTGTTGATGTTGGTGGTATTGATTGTTGAACTCCTCTACCATGTCCTTAACAAGAATGCACTCTTCACTCAAAGGAAAACCACTGGTTAGGCATGCTAATCTTTTTCTACCACATTATAAGGTTGAGGAGATGAACCCTTCACCCAAACCAAAATCATTCGTTAGGCATGTTAAACCTTTTCAATTTATATGATTAAGCAAAGTCTTTCGTTAGAAATCACATTAAGCAAAGACTTTGTTATGGATCACAGAAGCTTGAATACAGAAATTTCTATCATGTTATAAGGTTGAGGAATCCAAGTCTAAAGACTTTGAGCTAGATGATGTTTATGTATCTCTTGTTGATGATGTTTATGTATTTAAAGTAGCGTTGAATCAATGATGAGTTTCATGAGTGACCATGTTGATCAGTGATTTGTAGTTTTGATGTCTATTTTTGCTACTACTACTAAAGTTGTAGAGGAGTTTTAGGAGTCTTCAAACTCTAAGCCATATTATTTATGTAGCTCATGTTGATGATCTCTTGTCTAGTAGTGGTGATGAGTTTGATCATGAGGAGGAGTGATCGTGTTGTTGATCACTGATATGTAGACTTGTTGTAGGTCAGTTTCCCCATAGCTTAGAGCATTGTTTTCAGACTCTAGAGGCCATTTAGAGCCTCATTGGTTATGTATTTTGTTGTAGATATGTATTGCACTCGATGCCATTTTGATATATTCACCTTTACATGGCATATAGATGAGCAAACCTTGCATATTTTGTTTCTATTAGCTTGGAATCATGGTTTTAAATCTTAAAAATAATTTTTTTCCATTAAAAATTAACTATTTAATGTATTTTTTAAAAACGGTTCGTTTAGACCTGACGAATCCCGATTCGACCGGTTCCAATTCGAAACCCGGTTCATTAGGTGGACTGGTCTGGTCACCGGTTCCGGTTTTTAAAACATTGGTTAACATTCATTTTAATTTTTCTCTTTTATTTTGCTTTTTCATCTTTTTTTCCTCAAAAGGGACATTGGTAACATGGGAGCATGAGAGCATCTCATTCTTTGAGGGAAACATTCCCCATTGCTTCCCCCACAAAAAGGGATGTGGGGAAACACACCCTTGGAGTACGATGTCCCAGGAGTGCAGGGAGCACATCCCCTACACTCAGGAACATGTCCCTGTGGAACATTAAATTAATGTGAATATTACAGTTGATACATGGTACACTACAATTCTAACATCATATGTTTTCTATATATATTACTTATTGCATCACAGCATATTACTTGTTATGTATCATATTGTTAATCACAACATTAATATAATGTATCACTTAGTCTGAATCAAGAATATATTCTTAAACTATACATACAGAACAAAAGCACAATTTGTGTGCACTTAACACAATAAATTGTTAGGTTCACAACAGAGAACTGAATGGCAATAAATTGTATGCACAGACCAGCAATTTGTATGCATGTTCTCCCCTTTGGGTCACAATACACTGCTAGTTGAGATCAAGTCCATATACCAGCTGAGAGGAGACTGAGATTCTATAATCAATATTTCATGAGCTAGTTGCAAGGAAAATCAGATACAGCCTATTTATGCACAGAACAGCAACATATCTGTGACTACAAAGAAAATACTGATCTATCTGAAAATCAAGGGATATGTTACATAGCCACAGGCTGTGATGTTAAAGTTTCAAAAATTAAGCGTCAAAAGTTTAAACTACAGATTTGTCAACTAGAGAAAAATAAAAGTTGCACTCATACAGAGTCATCAATGGTCCAATCATTCACTTTTCCTTAAAAACTTTAAAAATCATATGTGATCATATAACAGCAAACTCTTTATGTTACAAACTACAGCTACATAATGAAAAAAATAATTGGAAAAAGAAATCTCTAACTATAGGATGAAAAAAGCTATCACCTCTTTCTCCTCTGCGCTTCTTCGATGACGGTCTGCATTCTTTTCAGCAACCACTGCTTCTTCAAATGGATCCAGGTAAAGCTGGAAGGCAAAAAAACCCAAATAAACATCAGAAAAATATTCAAGCAAATGCTCCACAGTCCAAGAAAACACGTGCATAAGCCTTGTAAGAATTGCTTAATTTATTATTAGGATCACTACATTAAACTAAATAGCATATGGAGAAGCAGGAATAAAACCATAATATGAACATCTGAAAGCCAATCTAGATGTTGTGATTATCTCAATAAAAGATACCCCATGAAACAACGATAACCAAAACTGATTTCTATATTATAAACTAATACAAGACAACTACGATATAAATTTTCATATGTTCTACTAAACAGTTCACAACTTCACAGCTGATATTTACTTTGCATAGGAGCCACATTAACTTCAATTTGAAATCTTTCTCATGCCAAGTAACAAACAAATGCATTGTGTTGCATTGTGTTAGCTTCAGAAATATTATTCCTACTCTGAGTTGTGGGTTTGTGACATCCCTCTTGGGAAGATTACATTTAGGGGTGAAATTCTGGATCATGGTTTCAACGATCACACGACAGAATTGTATTTTATAGCAGTATTACAGTATTTTTTCAATTTTTAAAACAGTGATGATTATTGCATGCACAAATAGTGTACACTGTAAACAAGAACAGTTAATTTCACCAGCAACACTATAAGTAAGGCCAAGTCAACAGGTACTCAGCAGACTTGCAAATCCACAATTTTTCCAATAACACAATGTAGTTCCTAGACTTACAACTGTAGCTATCACACCAGCAGACCTTGCTGCTATCCTGAACTGTTATTCCGACCTCGATTTCTCCCTTAACTCTTTGCTGTCAACCAGCCGCAGCCCCTCTTCCAGCCTTCAATGCCTCAGAACCAGGTATCAAACCCTGTTTGCTCAAAAAGACGGTTTTCTGTCTCAGAGGGATTCATCCCAGCCTCGCTGTCCTAGGCAAGATGATTCGCTGCCTCAGTGGGATTGATCCCAGCCCTCATTGCCTCGGAGAAAATGATTTGCTGCCTCAGTGGTTGATCCCATCCTTTGCTGCCTCAGAGAACCTTCGCTGACATAAAAGCAGTGTTGTGAAAATCGCGATTTTTTCCTTCTGCCGATCAAATCGCAATTTTTATACGAAAAAAATTGCCAGTTGCCGATTTTTACTGAAAAAATCGCGATTTTATGAAAAAGTCGCGATAAAAACGAAAAAATCACGATAAAAACTTAAAAAATCACCAGGGGTCGCGACAGCATAGTTTTATAACGTTTTTTTGGGTTTTTTCATGCAATTTGTTTTGAAAGAAACAAATAATTTTTGAGTGGAGCAGCGTAATGATCAAGTCTAGGCCCTAGTATGGATATGCTATTCATGGTAATGTTAAATTCTTAAAGTAAAAGGATGAAAATGAAGATTAAGTAACATTCTCCTTAATCTTCATTTTCATCCTTTTACTTAAATTTTTAACATTACCATGAAATGACTCAGGATGTTTGAGAGTGGTTCCAGCCTCATTGGATTTCATATGGAGAAAGTAGAATTTTAGATTTCATTTAAAATCCAGCAGACTTATCAGTTTTTCAGGATTTCAGGATTGGGAGATTGTAATGTTTCCAGGTGACACCACCTGCCCGGGCTACCCCTGCCACCAGTAGAGGACGTGGTCTACCTCCTATAGCTCCTACTTCTAGTTCTTCAGGTTCTAGAGCACATCAGACTCCACTGCCATCTCCACCAGCACAGGCACCAGCATCTACATCTAGAGGGAAAGGGAAAGTTGTAGCATTTTCTCGCAAGAGGGGCAGAGGAAATCAATAGGATTAGACTTTCATTTTATTGTATATGACATTATGACATGATGAGATACATTATCATATTTTTTGTTGATATTTTGAGGCTGAGTTGGGACTCAGGAGTCAGGACTTACTATTCAGGACATGATTCAATGTTATGTGTGATTTTAGAGCTAGAAATGATATTAAACATCTTATATATTAGTTTTTTTATCATATTTATGTGTCAATGTATTTATTTTATGTTGTAGATGGTTTAGATATTAAAAAAATTGAAAAAAAAAGGAATATTTTTGTACCAAACGATTTTTTCCCGATTTTTCCGATTTGTTCCCCGCGCCGATTTAATCCCGATCGCGATTTTCACAACATTGCATAAAAGTCAGTCCGTTGTCTCCAGGAGGATCTTTGCTGGCCTAGAAAACCAGTCTGCAGCCTCAGGAAGACATCGCTGCCCAGAAAAGTAATTCACTACCATAGATAGATAAGTCCCAACACTTTTTGCTGTCTCACAAAGTTATGCTTAGCCAGAATTTGGTCCTGTAGCCAAAAGATAGGAGGATTGGCCAGGGTAGAATCTTTCACCACCGAAACCAATCAGAGAATAGAGGTCATAAAAAACGAAGAGCCTAAACCCAAAATCAGAAAAAATAACAATCCATGATGATCATAATGAATCTCCTCTCTCCTTTTTATATACATCCTTTGGGGTTTTTCCCTCATAATTTCAGTTGAGTAACTAACACATTTCCCTCCATTTGCCCCAAATTTGACTTTTATTGCAAGTTTCTCTCCATTTGCCCCAAATTAACTATTAATATCTAATGTTACAACTTACCTAAATAACATTAAATAATGATTTCCTCCTTTTCAAATGACTATATCCTATAGGGCTAAATAGGCTACTATGTCCTCCCTTGGGCAACTAATTTGAAGAGGACATTACAGTCTCCCCTTCCCGACATTGCTTGTCCTCAAGCAAATGCAAATTCGGGTGCTGCAAAATCTATTCTCCTTCACACGTGGCATTCTCTTCAGGCAAATCCTGCCACTTGATAAGTTACTTTGAGATCATCCTGCTTCTCAATCCCCTCTCTCAAACAGCCATGATAGCTTGTATTAACAATACTAACTGCCTCTCCTCGTCCAAGGGGGGTACCTCGGCAGAAGTAGTACTCAGTTGACCAACTACCTTCTTAGGACATGATACATGGAAAACATTGTGGATTTTTCGTCCCTCCAACTGCCGGTATCTCTAGCTCATATGCTACTTCACCAATTTGTCTAATTACTTTGAAAGGCCCATAAAATTTTGGTTTTACTTTCTCTACACCACTTTTCTTGATTGATGACTATCTATATGGCTGGAATCTTAGGAAAACTAAACCTTCTATCTCAAAGTTGTGCGCGTACATCTTTTGTTGGTTCTGGGCGGCCTACAAATTCTCCTTAAGGATCTTAAGGATGTCAAGGCTCTCTTGTCTCCAATCTTTGGCTTTTGGAGCCTTGCTATCCTTAAATGCCAAATTGACAAATGATGGAGCATTGTACCCATACAGTGCCCTGAATGGAGTCATCCCAAGGGATAGATGATAAATGGTGTTGTGGCAGTGTTCCCCAAAATGTAACAATTTGATCCATGCCTTCTGTTGTCCTAACACATAGTTATGCAGATACCACTAAATCCATTATTCACAATCTTTGTTTGGTCGTCTGCTTGAGGATGATAACTAGTACTAGGGGCCAATTACATGCACACCAATTTGAATAGCTCTTGCCAAAATGCACCGATAAACCTCCCATCTCGATCACTAACTATTCTTTTACGCAGCCCATGGAGTCTGAACACTTCCTTGATGAACAATTCTGCCACTTGTGCTACCTTATAACCTACTAAAATTGCAAAGAAATGTGTGAATTTAGTCAGCCTGTCAACTATCACGTAGATGCAATCTTTTCTTTGTGCCTTCAGTAAACATGTGATGAAGTCCATCGATACGCTCTTCCACTTATGCTCTGGAATTGACAAGGGTTACAACAATCCTGCATAAGGAGTATGCTTGGGCTTGTTCCGCTTACAAGTCATGAACCCCTTTACTTGCCTCAACACATCATCCTTAAGGCCTTTCCAAGAAAAAATTTCTCTGATCTTCCTGTAAGTTTTGAAGAACCCTTGGCGTCTTGCAAGTGTTGTCTCGTGTGTGCCTTCATGGTCTTCTCCTAGAGTGTTGATTTAGGGACCAAATATAAACTATCTTTACAGAAAATCACCTCATCACTATTTTGTACATATCATCGTAGATGAGCCCATCCATTGACTCACAAGCAAACTTGTTTTCCGAATATTCTACCACTAGGTGGGCTTTCCAATCTCATACGATCTCCATGAGTGAGCACACGGTCGATTTCCTGGAAAGTGCATCAACCACAACATTCTTCTTGCCCTTCACACATACTCAATATCAAAATCATAGGCATGAATCTTACTTACCCATTTCTGATGTTTTTTGTTCAAGTTTGTTTGCTCCAGGAAGTGCCATAAGTTGTTGTGATCAGTTTTAACAACAAACCTGTGCCCTACCAAGCACTGTTTGAACTCAGTCAAAGCATGCATAATGGCAAGCATCTCTTTATCGTCGAAGGAATAAAGTTTCACTGGATCCCAAAGTTTTCAACTTTAGAAAGTTATTGGGTGTTTATTCAGCGTCAACACAGCTCCTATCCCTTCACCCAAAGCATAACACTCGAATATGAAGGTTTGGCTAAAGTCAAGAAGTGCCAACACAAGGCATGAACTCATCACTTCTTTGAGCTTGTTAAATGCCCTCTCAGACTCCTCTATCTGTTAATTTTCCACTGTTCTATGCTGTTTCAATTACTGTAGCCCAATTCAATCCATCAACAAACAATATTTTCCAATAACTATTAGTTCTTCCAATATTCAACAGCAATTGAAGATAGAACAGTAAATGCAATGACAGTAGGTGACAATCAACACATCAACAAGAGACACCAATTTGTTCAAAGACCAAGGAAACACCCCACAAGGGGGAAAACTCTTTGAAATTCTTCTTCTATGTGATTGTCATAAAATGTTCAGCAGAGAGTAAAATAATCCAATTCATCAACAACAATGCCATAGTCAAATCTTCGACCATCCAACAAAACCAATATCCAAAGTCCAATAGATGAGCCCAAAAGTAAAATCTGGTCAAACTGTCAAATCTGCAATTTTGGTCAAAGTCAATCACAATCAAAGATACCCACGCACTTCACGTTCATCATTCGCACTACCTGTGAGACCTGCGCATTTCCTGTGAATCCTTCACACTTCTTGTGAAACCTTCGCACTTTCTGTGAGAGCTTCGCACTTCCTGTGAAACCTTCGCACTTCATGTGACAGCTTCGCACTACTTGTGAAACCTTTAATTTCAAATAGAACGAACCTCCAAAAGAAGAAGAAATGATATGTAATGATAATGTCCAAATGAGCTTGACGTCACTTGTATTTATATGCAACTTTGGAGGGGCAATTTGACTTTACGCCATCCTGATCAAATGTACCATTGTGGGCTTCACTTCAAAAATACACTTTCCCTTATCCAAATCCAGTGCTACAAAGGTCATTTTTGGTCCTCTTGAAATGAGGAATCTAGTCCAATTATTGGAATTTGTCACTAAATTGCCAAATTAACACTCCCTCTCAACTAGGGAGAAATTCTAACTGCATCATGTGATCATCGCAAATATCCTGTCATCATATCATGTCTCATCTTTGCTCGACTCTATCTGCTAAATCATTCTCAAATCTAAAGAAGAAGAATCATGGGGAAGCTTCAGCTACCACCCCCTATATCCATCAGGGAGCCACTGCTTCCACCCAGAATAACTGCCAATGAGAAGCCAATGTTGCTACCTGGGAATCTCTGCCAGCGGGGAGCCAATGCTACGACCAAGAAAACTCTGCCAGCGGGGAGCCAATGCTACGACCCAGGAAACCTACATACAATACAAGGGATGCCACTTACCTTATTAGGTAAGGATTGAGCTTATCCCACTGCCTAGCGATAATAGAAGGGATACCACTTACCATAAATGGTAAGCATCGTGCCTATCCTATTACCTGTTGATATTCCCAACTTGACCCTCAAGAGTTAGTGGTAGAATACCTTCATCACTAGCTTGAGCGGGATGCCACTAACCATAAATGGTAAGGATCGTGCCTAACTCAAGAAACCAACATCCATTAGCCAGATAATTGGGAAAGACAAATGCCAACTAGGGTATACTCTGTCAAATCCAGAGCATAGTTTTAAAAGTTGACCAGCTTGAAACTGAAACCGGCTGGTTCATTGGGCGACAGGGTCAAACTAGACAAAAAACAACAAAAACCAACCAGTTTATGAAGGAACTAGTCAGTTTTCACATAAATTGGTCGGTTCCTTCATAAACCGACTGGTTTATTTCCAGGCCAGCTACAAACCCCACAGAATGCAATTTTCTGAGTTTTGATGTTATTTTGAGGGAAATTTGGAATTGTTTCCCTCCGAAAACAACCCATCTAAGAAAAGCATGCCCCCCCCTACCCTCTCATTTGCCTCACACATAAAGTGACATTTCCTTTATTTTTCATTTTCATTGTTTTACTTAAATTTTTAACACATGAAATGACTCAGGATGTTTGAGAGTGGTTTCAACCTCATTGGATTTCATATGGAGAAACTACAATTTTAGAGTTCACTCAAAATTCAACAGACTTAATGGTTTTCAAAATTTCATGGTTTGGGGGTTTGCAATGTTTCCACTTGATTCTATCATGCATGAGGGTATGAGATTGGTGTTTGATCAAGAGCATGAAGCCCTTTAAGGACCTTGTTATTGGTGGCATTGATTTTTTGAACTTTGTTGATGTTGGTGGTATTGATTGTTGAACTCCTCTACCATGGCCTTAACAATAATGTACCCTTCAGTCAAAGGAAAATAATTGGTTAGGGATGATAAGCTTTTTCTACCACATTATAAGGCTAAGGAAATGAACCCTTCACTCAAACCAAAATCACTAGTTAGGCATGTTAAACTTCAATTTCTATCATATTATAAGGTTAAGCAATCCAAGTCTGAAGACTTTGAGCGAGATGATGTTTATGTATCTCTTGTTGATGACCCTATTTTTAGTAATGCTCAATCAATGATGAGTTTCATGAGTGATCATGTTGATCAGTGATTTGTAGTTTTGATGTCTATTTTTGTTGCTACTACTACCACTACTACTAAGGTTGCAGAGGAGTTTTAGGAGTCCTCAAACACTCAGCCAGATTATTTATGTAGCTCATGTTGATGATCCCTTGTGTAGTAGCGGTGATGAGTTTGATCATGATGAGGAGTGATCATGTTGGTCACTGATATGGAGACTTGTAGTAGGCCAGTGACCCCATAGCTTATAACATTGTTTTTGGACTCTAAAGGCCATTTAGAGCCTCATTGATTATGTATTATGTTGTTAATATGTATTGCACTCGGTGTCAATTTGATATATTCACCTTTCCCTGGTATATAGATTAGCAAACTTTACATATTTTATCTCTATTGGTTTTAAATCATGGTTTTAAATCTTAAAAATAGTTTTTTCATTAAAAACCAAGTATTTCATGTATTTTTTTAAAGACCAGTTCATTGAGATCTTACCAGTCCCGATTTGACCAGTTCCGGTTTGGTAGGTTGACCGGTCCGATCACCGATTCCGGTTTTTAAAACTATGATCCATAGGTCCCTCAACCACAGGAGCTCTAAGGCTCAATTCCTCACCCTGGGAACTCAAACAAGGGGAAAGAGCATAGCTAAGTATCCTCAATCAGCGCAGACCATTCCCCACGAGGGTCACATCAATTAATCCATGTTGCTCTATATCTCTGGAAGTGTACTTAGACCAAGATCCTCCATCTCTTACTTAGAAACTAACTCCTTATGCTCAATCATCAAAGGTTCACTACATGTCAAGAATAGATTGTCAATATATAAAACCAAAATCAAAGTCATACCTTAGAAAAGGTTGAAGTAGGGGTTCAGATCGGCACTTCTTGTGAATCCAAGCTTCACCAAGTAACTATCAATTTGAGCATACCAGGCTCTGGGAGCTTGCTTCAAACCATATAATGCTTTCTTCAATCTGTAAACATGAGCCTTCTTCTTCTGTACTTCAAACCCCTAAGGTTGCTCAACACATGTTTCTTCCTTGAACTTTTCAATGCTGCTTCATGCTTCATCTTGTATAGCCATTTTGAAGTTGCATCTAACTATCCTTGAGATCTCAGAACAAGTTTCTTCATCATCAATTCTTCGATCATAGTATCTTTCCAAACCTGTTCTTTCACAATTACTCCATTATGTTCAGAATTATCATCGATCTTGATCCCGCTAGAGGGGAGTGGTCCCCTTGACTTTTCTTGATTTTGGTGCCATAGCTCACTTTGATGGTTAGTATCATGGAACATTGCTAGAAGAGGTTTTCCATTGACTCTATAAAGTCCTTAAACTCTATATCCCAATGTAAACGCATTTCTCCTTTGGGATTCCTTCAGCCAAGAGAGGACCTTTCCATTGCTGAAGGCTATCTCATTCCTTAGTCTTCCAAGGCAAAAATAGATATCAGGTTCTTCTTTAGATCAGAAACATACATCACTTCATGAAGAATAACAGATTCTCCATAGTCCAAAATTCAAATCAAGTTTAACAGTACCAAATCCCTTCACTGGATATGAAGTGTTGTCCCCAAGAATAATATTTAAACTCATCTCCCTCTCAACCATATTTGAGAGGATTTCCTTATACCTAGAGAGGTGTCTAGAAGCCCCACTATCTACCAACTAGCTACTATACGAATACTAAGGAGAGGAACCAGAAAGGGTTGAAATACGAATGTACTCATATTGACTAGTAGCTACATTACTTTCATACCTGGAGTTCCCTATCTTCTTTGGAGGACGAGGAATTTCTTCACGATCATCGGAAGTATCTCTTCTTCTTTGATCGTCTCTCCCTCTTCTATCATCTCGCCTTCTTCTATCATCACTTCTTCTTCTATCATTGCTCCTTCTTCCATCATCGCTTCTTCTTCTGTTATTGTACCTGTTGTTGTTGTAGCTTCGGTCGAATCTTGGAGCATCTCTTTTCTTAAACAGTCTAGGGCATAGTGACCACACTTGTGACAATTGTAACATTCAATATCCCTTGATCTTCTATTAGAGTCCTTTGACTCATGTGAGGGCCTATTTGAACCAGACGGTCTTCCTCTTCCATTTTTCTTCTTGTCTTGAGTAATAAATGCAACGGACTCTTCTCCTCCATGTTTTGATTCTCCCTCTTGAAATCATCCTGGATTCTTCTTGAGTGAGTTTTCCAATGATCTCATCAAATGATGGGAAATTGTTGTTGTTGTTTATGGTAGTAATGAAGGTTTCCCAAATAGGAGGGAGACCTCTAGGGGTTACCAACACCAACTCCCTATCATTTACAGTTTCCCCTACTCTCTACAGTTGATCTTTAAGACAGGATATCATCATGATATAAGATTGCACAAATTCTCCTTTATTCATCTTCATATCTTTGAGTTGATCTTTAAAGGAGATAATTTCATTCAAATTGTTGACCTCATACATGTCAGCCAGCTTATCATACACATCCTTAGACTTCTTCAAATTTCCAACATAGGCAAGTAAATGATCTTGTAAACTGTCAACTACAATTTTCTTTGCTTTTAACTCACCTTTCTTGTATTTGTTCCTGACAATAGTGATAGCATTTTCCAAAGGCTCGGGAACATTTCCTTGTATGTACTCCCGGACATCATTGTCATCAGCTATAATTTCCAACATAATCTTCCAAGCAACAAAATTTGATGAGTTTCCCAACTTCTCAGGTTCCTTGAAGAATGAGGTAGACATCTTGACTTGATTAAATCGACTCCTTCAACTTTTCCAAAGATGATTGCTATAGCTCTTATCTCCTTGGGCTTGTCCTTCACCTTAGCTCTGGTACCATGTTAATTTTCCACTACTCTATGTTATTTCAATTACTTTAGCCCAATTCAATCCTTCGACAAGCAATCTTTTCCAATAACAATTAGTTATTGTAGTATTCAACAATAATTGAAGATATAACAGTAAATGCAATGACAGTAGGAGGAAATCAACACATCAGCAAGAGACACTGATTTGGTCAAAGACAAGGGAAAAACCCCACAAGGGGGGAAACCCTTCGAAATTCTTTTCCTATTAGATTGTCAAAATGTTTAGTAGAGACTACAATAATCCAATTCACCAATAACAATATCCTAGTCAAATCTTTGACCATCCAACAAAACCAATATCCAAAGTCCAATAAAGGAGCCCAAAAGTCAAATTTGGTCAAACTGTCAAATCTGCAATTCTGGTCAAAGTCAACAGGAGTCAAAGGAACCCGCATAGTTCTTGTTCATCATGCGCACTTTCTGTGGGACCTGTGTACTCCCTGTGACAGCTTCGCACTTCCTGTGAAACCTTCACACTTCCTGTGACAGCTTTGCACTTCCTGTGAAACCTCTGCATTTCCTGTGACAACTTCACACTTCTTGTGAAACCTTCAATTTCAGATAGAACAAACCTCCAAAAGAAGAAGAAATTATATGTGATGATAATGCCCAAATGAGCTTGAGGTCACTTGTATCTATATGCAACTTTGGAGGGGCAATTTGACTTTAGGCCGACCTGATCAAATGTGCCATTATGGGCTTCACTTCAAAAATACACTTTCCCTTATCCAAATCCAATGCTTCAAAGGTCATCTTTGGTCCTTTCAAAATGAGGAATCTAGTCCAATGATTGGAATTTTTCATTGAGCTGCCAAATTAACACTATCCACCTGAACGCCCCTTTCTTCATCAAGTTTGTCAATGGTGTGCCTAACTGAGAGAATCCCTTAACGAATTGCCTATAATATATACAAATCCCAAAGAACCCTTCCAACTCAGTAAGGTTCAAAGGTGTCGGCCAATCTAGTATGGCATGTATGTTCTCTTGATGTAGCTATACCCCTTGCGCACTAATCACATGACCCAAATAAAGGATATGAGTCAAACTTTAATGCCTTGGCATAAAGTGACTGCTCCTTCATAAAACCCAAAATCTAATCCAAATGTTCGAAGTGCTCCTCCCATGTTTTGTTGTATATGAGTTCGTCAAAGAATACCAATAAGAACTTCCTCAACTATTTATTGAAGATATGGTTCATGCATGAATGAAAGGTGGCTAGTGCATTGGTCAACCCTATTGATTTTTTCTTATAACAGAAATTGATTTTCCAATCTTGATAACTACTTCCAAAGATTTGTATTCTCAAGTTGTCTTATGTCACTTATATCATCAAGCAATTATGCATAAGAAATCTCAACTATAATGCAATAATAACCATAGGATCATAAAGAGACAGTCAAACACAAAAAAGACACAAGATTACCCTAGGAAAACTCAACCTTGGGAAAAACCCAGCCAACTTTTCTTCTAAGGAGAATTCAATATTCAGCAAGGTTTACGATATAAATTGTCTAGAAATTTGTGCCAAATCCCAAGCTTTTAATACCTGTTGACACCTAATCCTCAACGGATGGGTGAACTGGACAGTCATCAAGAAGATGAACTGATCCATCATATTTGTGTATATAACTGATAGTTAGCTAATGAATAAATCAATCAGTTTTTCTTCCGCTCATTCATTCTGGAGTTACCCTGGCCTGACATGGTATCAGAGCGCAGGTCCCAGATTCCTTGTAACTCCCATCTCTGTTCTGAGCGCTCCACTGTCCTGAGCGCTGCTCAGTTCTGAGCACTGCATCCGTCCAGAGTATTATTGATTCTCTGCGCATCATTGATTGACTGCGCCTCATGATTCTCTGCGCATCCGTTTTACCGCCTCTCGATTACCGTTCTATTCTCGACAGCCTGAGAAGCCTGATTTCCCTGAGCGTTTTTTTGCTGCCTCTCCACAACGTATACACCAGGAAAACCAGGGATGGTCAAGGCGCGGGATTTGGTGGAAAAACTCAAATTTTCCTCTAAAGCGGCTGATTGAAGTTTTGTTCATGGGTGAATGGTAAATTGTTCAATCCACTCCTAGCCGAGTCTTTTGTCATCTCATTTCATTCTCCACTGCATGAAATTGCCTCACTTTTCCATGGTAGCAGAACTCGTAAGACCACCACCCTTCATGTCTTAGGAAGCACTGGCCATTCAATGATTCAAGAAGCTCATCAGGTGTCTTTGTCCTACTCTGCTTATCGGTTAATGCCGTAACGCTACTGCTGTATTGTTGATTGGATTCTTTAAAGCCCTTATTTTCATGATTTGGTAGAAAGCACTCATACTTCTCCCCATTGGCAGTAATGCTTGCTGAAGTTGACAGTAATGCTTGCTGAAGTTGCTGTAGCAATCGCCCCAAGGCATAGGCTTCCTCCGAGACAACAGAATAGACGTAGGTGGATGAAATTCGCGATACCCATCGCCCATACTGGGATCAAACGCTTTTAATCGGGGAGTCAATTAAACTAAAGTCGCAAGGAAATAGATGAATCTTGCGTTGCTCTTGCTATCTAAAAGGGGTTAGTGTGTTTATTATGGCCCCTTCTTCGTAGCTTATTCCCTCCCCACAGTAACGCATTCATTTACCACGGATCGGAAGAAGAGAGCTTATGGTGAATGGTGTCAAATAACATTTTCAAATGTTGCTGTTTTCATTGGCGGGGTATGCGTTTACGGAAGAATTTATTTTGCTGTTTAGAAAACTTTGATCATATGGCATGTGAAAATTGAATGTTAGTTGTGAAAATTTGAGTTGATTGCCATGTAATAAAAAAAGTGCTAGCGGCTAAAAGCATTATTTGTGAAAGTACCTTGACATATATATATTAACCAACCAGCGTTTTGAACAGCATATATATATCAACCATCATTTGAGTTTTGAATGCGTAGTCTGTACATATGTAATATGGTGAGGATCTTTGGAGGGTTTTGAAGAAACAGTAAAGTATTTTCCCTTTTTTTGAGTACAATTTAATTGTACATCAGTAGAAGTTTTTTTTTTATCAGCAGAAATTTCTTATCAGCAAAAGTTTTTTCTAGCAGAAGTATTTTTTTACAGAATGCATTCAATCATCTCTATGGTCGGAATAGTTCTCACTGGCAAGGAGAACTATTCTGAATGGTCTCGAATGGTAAAACACACACTCATCTACAATGAGTTGTGGAAGGGAGTGTGTGTCGGAGAAGAAGACAAAGACCCTGTGCAGCCTACATCAGATAAAGAACTTGTCATTTGGGAAAACAAGAACAGCAAAGCCTATGCATTGATTGCAGC
This sequence comes from Pinus tabuliformis, assembly GCA_031772625.1. NCBI lineage: Eukaryota > Viridiplantae > Streptophyta > Pinopsida > Pinales > Pinaceae > Pinus > Pinus tabuliformis. Next base: position 157,992,545 of record CM062807.1, on the reverse strand, counting down.
ATCTGTAAATGAAGAAGTAAGTCGTCATATTTCATCCTATTCCACTGCCTTTTAAGCTTTACAAATGTTGAAAGAACTCTATGATTCGCATTCTGCACTTGAAGTTGTTCAGCTCATGATTAAACTCTTCACTCTTGAACTGAAAAATAATGATCCCCTTGCTCTTGCATCTGAAATAAAGTCTATAATGCATGATATTAAATCCACTAAGGTTGAGCTGGATATCTCTCTTATTGCCTTTCTCAAAGCACTCTATCCTACCTACTCCAATTATCTTGAGTCTTTACAAGCAAATGGAAATCTTAAAGACATAACCTTTGAGTCTCTTGTGAAAAAGTTTGTTGAAAGAGAGAAAGCCTTTGGAAAGAAAACAGTCCCTGAATCTTCTGAAGAGACTGTTTGCCTTGCTCATAAAGAAAAGCATCCTGCTCAAGATTCTACAAGAGGAAGAGGTGGACGAAGAGGAAGAGGAAGATACTTCAGAGGCAGGGGGGGCAGACATTCTCAAGCAGAAAAGGCAGATCTGCATTGCATTCGCTGCAAACGAAATGGATCACATGATGCTTCTACATGCAAGCTACCATGGGACAAAATTGAGCAGAGAAGAAATCAGCAGAAAGGTAAAACTGATGACAAAGACAAAGGTAAAGCACCTGAATCCGCTCACTATATTGAGGCACAATGTAACATTGGAGTAAATGAAGATTTGTTTAATGCTTCACTTGATTCTTCGAAAAATGATTGGTTGCTTGATTCAGGAGCAACCTGTCATATGACTCATAGGAAAGATTTTTTTGAAGATTTCACTGATAATGTTGATGGAGCAGTATACTTTGCAGATCAGTCAAAAATCAAGCCATCAGGGCTTGGCACAATCAGGCTTAAACTGCCTAGTCTTCCAGACTTTCTTCTGGATCATGTTCTATATCTCCCACAGCTCAAGAGAAACTTGTTGTCCCTGGTCCACATCCGCCAGCAAGGTCACTCCATTCACATGTTTGATGGCAAGCTTGAGGTAAGAAAGGCATCTGACCACTCACTTGTCATGAGGGGTATAGAAGAAGAAAGACTTCTTAAACTGCAAGGAACCTCTGCTCATGCACAACATTTCTCATATATTTCTCATCATGAAGAAGGTACACTTCCATCAAGTTTATTATGGCATGCTAGATTTGGATATTTAAACTATGATAGTCTCCGCTTGTTGAAGAAAAATGGTGTTGCTGGTTTGCCTACAATTCCTAGAAAACATAAGCAATGTGATGCTTGCATTCTAGGAAAGCATAGCAAACAGTGTTTTCATGATTCACATTCAAGAGCACATAGGAAGCTTGAACTCATTCATTCAGATTTATGTGGTCCAATGCCTGTTTCTTCTGCAAATGGAAATAAATATATCATGACATTTATTGATGATTACACCAGAATGTGTTGGGTTTATTTATTGAAGAACAAATCTGATGCTTTTCAAACATTCAAGAATTTTCATAAGTGGATTGAAAATGATGCACAATCTCATATTGGGTCTATTCGCACTGATAATGGAAAAGAATATACATCAAATGAATTTGAACACTATCTTCGCCAACATGGGATTAAACATCAAACAACTGTACCTTATAATCCCCAACAGAATGGTGTAGCAGAAAGAATGAATAGAACAATATTGAATATGGTACGATCCATGCTTTTCTTCAAAAATGTAAAGACAATGTTTTGGGCTGATGCTGTTCTATGTGTTGCATATATAAAGAATAGATGTCCATCTAGTGCTATAAGAAACAAGACTCCTTATGAATTGTGGTATGGACATGTTCCTTCGGTAAAACATCTCAGGATCTTTGGTTCCACCTGTTATGCTTTAATACCAAAGGTACATAGAAACAAACTTGGTGCTAGAAGTCGTAAGTGTATCTTCCTGGGGTATTCAAACACATCTAAAGCATACCGCCTCTATGATGAAGTAAATAAAAAGTTTGTTTTATCTAGAGATGTCATTTTTCTTGAATCATCCAAATCTGACAGTGTTGTTGAGCGGCAACTTGATCGCTTGGATAGATTCACAAAACCGAAATCATTTCAAGAGTTTGATAATCAGATTCCACATCTTGAAGGGGGGATTCCTATACTAGATCAAAATGTGGAATCTTCTTCTGAAGAACAATCTCCCCTGCATGACACTCCAACAACGGATGATGCTTTAAGTGATGTAATTGATAGAATTGGGAGACTCAATCTTGATTCAGACCCAACTCAATCAACAGAGCAGCCTGGACCATTTCAGAAAGGTCCCCTAAAGTGGCTGACAAAGACACTTGAAAGTGTTCATCCTGATGAAATTGGAAAAACAGGAACCAGAAATACAAACCGACAAGATGGAGGTGATGTAGATAACTCTAATTCACCTGTTGATATGGATGTTACTTATGATTGTGAATTGAACTTGTCTATAGATTTTGAACCAACTTCCTTCAAAGAAGCTGCTTCTCATGATGAATGGAAAGAAGCGATGCAGAAGGAGTATGATGCCCTCATAAAGAATGGCACTTGGAAGCTGGTTGATCCTCCATTTGGAACCAAACCAATTGGCTGCAAGTGGGTATACAAGAACAAGTACAAAGTTGATGGCTCACTTGACAAGCACAAAGCTAGGCTTGTGGCAAAAGGTTTTGCACAGAAGGAAGGGGTCGATTATGAGGAAACTTTTTCCCCCACAGCAAAATGGGCCACCATCCGGACACTCTTTGCACTAGCTGCTCAGAACGGTTGGAAAGTCCATCAAATGGATGTAAAAACTGCATTCTTGAATGGAGATCTAAAAGAGAATGTTTTTATGTCCCGGCCTAAAGGATTTGCTGTGAAAGGACATGAACATAAAGTATGCAAACTTGTGAAGTCCTTGTATGGCCTCAAACAAGCACCACGAGCCTGGTATGAAAAACTAACTGAGCATCTTCTGAAACTCAACTTCAATCATTTTGATCTTGATGATGCAACTTTATTTGTCAAGAAAGTTGGCAAAACAGTTGTATATCTTGTGGTATATGTAGATGATCTTTTAATGACAGGGAACAATGAAAGCTATATTGCATCCATAAAGAAAGAATTAGGAAAAAAATTTGAAATGACTGATTTGGGCTATGTTCATTACTATCTTGGCATTGAAGTAACCCAACATCCAAAGTCCATATTTCTTTCTCAAAAGAAATACATTGGAGATTTGTTAAACAGATTTGGCATGACAGAGTGTAATCCTCTTTCTACTCCAATGGAACAAAACTTGAAGCTCACATCTATTGAAGGAAAGGAATTTGAGGATGCAACAAAGTATAGACAGCTTGTAGGAAGTCTCATCTACCTCACTACTACCAGACCAGACATTTCATTTGTTGTTGGAATCCTCTCCAGGTTTATGCAAAAGCCTTGTGAGGGACATTGGTCTGCTGCAAAAAGAGTTCTAAGGTACTTGAAGGGAACTCAAGACCTTGGAATCAAGTATACACAGGTGGACGACTTCAACTTGATTGGATACTCGGATTCAGACTTCAATGGAGACAAAGAAACTGGGGTATCTACTTCAGGATATGCTATGAGTCTTGGATCAGGAGCTGTCTCCTGGAGATCACGCAAACAATCAGTACCAGCAGATTCCACAACAGAAGCAGAATATGTGGCAGCAGCTGAAGCAACGAAAGAAATTGTGTGGCTCAGGAAAATTCTTGAAGATTTGCAGGTAAAACAAATACAATCAACTCCACTCATGATTGATAACACCTCTGCAATAAAGTTGGCCAAGAACCCAAAGTTCCATGATCGTACTAAGCACATCAATACTAAATATCATCTGATCCGACATCATGTTGAGGCCAAAACAATCCATCTCCGTCATTGTTCCACAAACGAGCAAATTGCAGACATCTTCACCAAAGCGCTTGGAAGAGAAAAGCTTGAAAGATTCAGAACGATGCTTGGACTCACCAACATCCCTTCAGATTAAGGGGGGGAATGTTGACACCTAATCCTCAACGGATGGGTGAACTGGACAGTCATCAAGAAGATGAACTGATCCATCATATTTGTGTATATAACTGATAGTTAGCTAATGAATAAATCAATCAATTTTTCTTCCGCTCATTCATTCTGGAGTTACCCTGGCCTGACAATACCAGTCAAAACTAGTCTAAAGAGAGAAATATATGACTTCAAATCTAGTCAATAGGCTGAATTTTGGTTTGTTCTGGTTTTGGTCGATTATGGTCAAAGAGTTCGAATTTTGACTCTACAATCTCTTCAAAAAACTCGATCAAACTATCATAGTTGTCCTGCGGTCAACACTGGTCAAAAAGGTTCAGTCCATGTCCATATTTCTGCCCAAAGATTCAGTCAAAAGTCCAGTCAAGGATGCCCAATAACTAGTCAAAGATTTGAAGTCAAAGCAAACCAGAAAATGCCAAAGTCAACATTGGTCAACAAGTCAAACTTCACTTCAGATTTTGGTGGTCAACTTCAAACTTCTTCTGCTCCTTCACACCTGTGAACAGATGATTAATTGCTCTTATATATGTTTTGAAATGATGCCAAGTGAGGAGGTTGAATGGTCTATTTATAGTAGTCAAATTGGGCAGGTTTTAACCAAGGGTCACACCCATTCACAAGGCAGGAACGAATTGACTTATGGGGCCTACATGAAGGCCAGAAATAATAATTTTTATTTTCATATTTAATATATTTTTGGGTCGATTTTGGAGGCTAATGCAGGAATACCTTTCGATGCTATAACAATCAACAAATCCAAATAGCATGACCATGAATTCAAAATGCCCATAGTGGCACCTGAAGGTTGTCATATGCACATCCTACTCTCGAACTCAGATTTGATGATAACTTGATCGAAGATCAATCTTCGAGAAATACATTGATCCATGCAACTCATGCAAGAGCTCATCGATTCTGGGGATGGGGTAGCTCTTTTTAATGGTCATTTTGTTCAAGGCTCAATAGTTAATGCACATCCTTTTTTTCCACCAAAATTACTGATGAGGCGAATGGACCCGAAATAAGTCTAATGTGGTCCATGGCTAGCAGTGCTTTGATGGCCTTTCCTCACTCATCCTTGAATTTCTTTGGATTCCCATAAGGTGTGGTAATCACTAGTTTCACCCTCTCCTCTAGCTCTATGGTGTGCTCAAAACCCCAGTCAAGAGGTCTCCCTGAGGCAATCTCTCCAAAAACTTGGTTGTGCTTATTTAGCAATAATTGAAGATCTACTTGATATTGTTGGTTGTTATCTGACAACTTTTGACTCGTAATTAAACATTTTGTTGCACAAGCTATATCTCCATCCCTTAATATAACCTCCATTCTCTTAGTCGATACAGTGCAAGGACAGCAATTAGACATACCTTTCAAAACTACCTTGCTGCCATTTGAGGCCCTAAATTCCATCTCCATTATCTGCTAGTTCATTGAAAACTTTCGCAATGAGTATGATCATTGTACCCCCGATACAACATTAGCGTCTACAAGATCTACTACATAGAATTCATCGGTGAATGTGTAATTTCCCAGTGTCACGTTCAAGCATGTAATCCTTTGTGTGCATGTCTTGTTGTACCCATCAGCCACCACAACATTAAAGCACTCAAACTCTTATGTGGGAATACGTCTCTTTACCACCAAAGTTGTATCAATGAAGTTGTGAATTGCCCTGCCATCGACCAAAGTTGTGATTCGTTGTTCTTGTATAAGGCCTCTCATCCCCTTTAGTTTCCTCATAGGATTGCTCCCCCTCTGAACTACTAGGCTCACTACTTGGTGTTGGCATTATATCCTCTTCATCATCATTGTCTAGCATCCCCTCAATATAGTGGACCTTTCCCTTGCCCAAGCATCTGTGACATGGTTCCCATGGTTCTTTGCAAGTGAAACAAAATTTCTTCCTTCTCAGTTTACTCTGAGTCTCATCAACCAACCTATCCTTCCCAGCCCACTCCCTTTGGAATGGCTTCTTATCCATGTTCATCTAAGTGATGAGTGATTTGGATGGAAATTTAGTTTTAGGTGTTGCATTTGCCATGTCTCATGTCCTAGTGATGGCATCTTGTAAGGTGGTGGGTTTGAAGGCCTTGTCCCACCAACGTAGTGGCTCGGCTAAACCAATTGTAAAGTCCATGATTAGGCTTTGTTCAGATATCTCTATCACCATAATAGCTACTCACTAGAATTCTAAAATGTAAGCATCTGGTGTTATGGTAGGCTTGAGTTGTGCTAGCTCCTTGAAATGTATCTCTGGATCCTTCCTGTCAAACAGGTGTATCAATCATTGTGTGAATTCCACGTACGAAGTAATGATGGAATGTCCACGGTGACTAATCCATGGTACAACCATTCATAAGCTTCTCCTTCCAAATGCAAGGTGGCAAATTTGATAACCTCTACTTCCAACATAGGGTTAAGTTGGAAGTAAGTGTCTAACTTTTGAACCCAAGACCTTGCCGAGTATTTGGGTAACCCATCAAAAGAGGGGTTGGATAGTTTCCCAACCTTGCACAATAGGTCATAGTTTTGGGGCATGCCCTTGTTATGATCGTTGGAACTAATTTTGTACTTAATGTTACTTAACTCCGTAAAGGTCATGGTTAGTCGAACATCCTCTCCTAGTGATGCATACTACTATAGGAAATATTTTGAAAAATCTTCATTCTATTCTATAGGTCCTTGAATTATTATTCCCTAACCATGTAGAGATAAGGGTAGTAGAGGTATAAGGTGTCAGCTATTGTTGCCCTTGCGTTAGTTTGTGCAGAGATGTTAAAGGGACCAAGATTGTGGTTGTTTCTTACTTCTGCCAAACTCTTGCTACCTCCATTAGATCCATTAACAACATTGTTACCTGCATTACTCAGATTTTCCATAATATGGGTAAAAAGTTGGGCCATCTTTTGTTGCCCTTGTGACATGTAATATCCCTAAAGGAAAATTAACAGTAAATATTGAAAGCAAAATAGACAAACACACCATAAAATCAAAACAAACAATCAAACCACGAATTTGCATCCAAAACAACACTGTATACTCATTTTATTAATGGAAAGAGGTGTACAACAAGGTGTTGGAATGAGTGCACATGGGCTTTCTCTAAGCAAGCTAGCAAAAGCCCAAAATGATCAACGAATCACCCTTCTCCAATATGTTGGGAATTTGGCCCAAGTGTTGTGTTGTAAATGCCCATAAATGGTGTTGTTGCCTAAAATGATTTGTTGCTTGAACCCTCTTTGCTACTCAGAAACTTCTGGGAAATTAATCTCAGCCTCTACTCAAGAAACCCAGAATAACCCACAAAGTGTTTGGCCAAAGCTTGAACCCGGAATTTCGACCCTCTTGGGCTTGGCTAGAGCCTGGCTCCCCTGCTGGGTAAATTGACCCACCTAAAAATTTTGCTATTGAATGCTCCAAAAATGTCTGCAAACCCTGTTAGAAGGCTCCCCAAGCCTTCCCTCCTGATTTCCTCCACAAACTCCCCTATCTCCACAACTTCCCAAAGTGCCTCTAGCTATGACTACGCAATCCCTGTGATGTTGTAACCCTCCCTGTTGTTGTAACTCGACTCACTGTTTCTAGTACGAATTGGGATGAAGTAGAACTCCCTCCTTGGGTTGGCACTCGAAGTCCACCGAAGCAAGGGCTGGGATTTCCGCCCGAAAACACCCAGTGTACTAAACAGCACATGCAGACTTGGCTCACTGCTCAAGCGTGCTCTTGTCAAAAGACAAATTCTGAAAATGATAGATGATAAGCAAAATGAGAGACCCTACTTCCTTTTGTCAATTTGCCTCCAAGGTTGCCCATGTGGGCCCACATCTAATTTCCCTCACCGATTTCACTGCAATGAGAGCGTACTCTCCATGTGGGCCAAAATTCCATTGTGGTGACCCCCACACTCCACCAAAGTCGCAATCTTTCCATTGAACTCTAATGTTGGGGTGCTTCTCATGCCAAAAATCAAATGTGGGTCCCCTAAGCCCACTTCTCCTAAGTGAAACAACGTCATATGCCAAAATTGAGAAAAAATTGATATTTACTTAGTGAAACACTAAGTAGGAATATCACAGTCCTCCCTGCCAAAGTGTTGCTTGTCCTCAAGCAACTGCAAAGAAGGATGTTGTAGTATTTGTTCCCCCTCCCAGGTGGCATCCTCATCCGGTGGAATCCTCCATCAAATCAAAAACTCCCTGATGACCCTGTTACGCAGATGTCCCTCCTCGATGTCCAAAATAGCCTGTGGTTCCAGCACTATATGCCTTAATAATGGTGAATCATGAGCAACCTGTAGAATCTTCTCCCTCATCGAGGAGTTGGGTACCGAGTAAATCCGGTCTTAGCAGTAGATCACCTCGTTCATCACTCGATACTGATCATCTGCCACCAACCCATCAAGGACCTCACATGAAAACTTGTCCTTGGAGCACTCCACTAATAACTAAACGCTCCAAACTCGGGCAATGCTATTTAAAGAAAGAGTGGTTGGCCTCTTGGACAACGCATCAGCCACTACGTTGTGCTTCCCTTTGACATACTCAATGTCAAAGTCATACGCCTGTAGTTTTCTCACCCACTTTTGTTGCCCCTCCTGTAGGTGTTTCTGCTCCAAAAAAAACCTGAGGCTATTGTGATCGGTCTTGACCTTAAACCTGTTCGCCAACAAATATTGCCTGAACTTGGCCAACGCATGCATGATGGCCAACATCTCCTTATCATAGATAGAGTAAAGTAGCTCATGGGGCAATAGATACCGGCTCTTAAACGTTACGGGGTACCCCCTGCATCAATACGGCCCCAACACCCACTCCTAATGCATCACACTCCAACACGAAAGGCTAAGTGAAGTCAAGAAGTGCCAACATCGGATAGCTACTCATGACCTCCTTGAGGCGATCAAATGCCCCTTGCGTTATAGTGGTCCACTCAAAGGCCCCCTTCTTCGTTAAGTCTGTGAGGGGTGCAGCCAACTAGGATAAGCCCTTCACGAACTTCCTGTAATAAGTGCAAATGCCCATGAACCCCCTTAGCTCAGTCACATTCTGGGGCCCTGGCCAATCCCAAATAGCCCTGATCTTCTCCTCATGTACTCTGACAACATCCTCCCCAATGATGTGCCCAAGGTAGAGCATCTCGTCAACCCAAACTTGCACTTGGACAGTTTGGAATAGAATTGTTGCTCTTCCAGAATGCGCAATACTATCCCAAGGTGTTGCAAATGCTCTTCCCACATCCAGTTGTAAATCAGTATGTCATCAAAGAACACCAGCACGAACTTCCTCAACTACCCACAAAACACGTGGTTCATGCATGACTAGAATGTCGCAGGTGCATTGGTCAGCCCGAAAGGCATAACCAAAAACTCAAAGTGCCCATAATGGCACCAAAATGTTGTCTTCAAGACATCTTGGTCCCTCACCTGGATCTTATGGTACCCCAACGGCAAATCAATCTTCTAGAAGAACTTAGCTCCCCTCAACTCATCTATACGGGGAATGGGATAGCATTTCTTCATCGTCTTCTTGTTGAGGGCCCTGTAATCGATGCACAACCGTAAGGACCCATCCTTCTTCACCAACACAATTGATGAAGCAAACAGGCTAGAGCTGGGCCTGATGTGCCCAAGTGCCAATGGCTCATGGATGGCCCTCTCGATCTCATCCCGATAAGCCTTGGGATGTTGATAAGGGGTGGTGATAACAACCTGCACCCCTAGTTCCAACTCGATAATGTGCTCAAACCCCCGGTCAAGTGGTTGTCCCAGTGGTATGTCCCCAAACACCACTGGATAACTGTCAAGAATAGCCTGTATCTCCGAATGTAATGGCTTATGCTTTCCCCCAACCTCTGAGATCCTCAACTCCATAGCCCACTCAATGTATTCATGTCTCAAGTCAGCCTCCATCCTATGGGCTAAAATAGTCTGTGGTGGGTATGAGTGCATCCCCCAAAGCAACATCATCCTGCCATCTAGCCCTACAAATTCTATCTCCAACTTCCTCGAGTCTATTGTGACTCTGCCAAGCGTATAGAGCCACTGGACTCCCAACACTACATTGGTGTTTAGTACATCCACCACAAAGAAATGATCTGTCATGGAGTAGTTCCCCATGGTCACTGTCAAGGCTGGTACATAACGAGTGCACTGCATGGTCTTGTTCCTAAGCACAAGAACTGAGAATCCCTCAAAGTATTCAGTTGTGATGCTCCTCCTCTGAACTCGTTGAGCATCGATAAAGTTGAGAATAGCCCCATTGTCCACTAGAACTGAGACACGTTGCCCTGTATAGTGCCTCTAATCCTCATAGTCAAGAACTTAGGTACCCCAAGCAGTGATGCAAGGACCCCTCCAATAGGAGCGAAGGAAACTCCCACTGGTGGTGGTGGTGGATGTCCTCCCCCCTAAGGTGTTGCGTTGTCCTCTCCACCCATCTCAAAATAGGCCTCATCCTTTGCATCAATGTCAGAGAAGTCCTCGATATAGTGGGCTTTGCCCGCTACACACCTCTAGCTTGGTGCCCATAGCTCCTGACAAGTGAAGCACAATTTCCTCCTCCTAAGGTCTCTCCGAGTCTCATCATCCAGCTGCCCACACCCCTGATTGGATCTCGGTACTGGAGCCCTAGCGTCCTTCCCCCTCTGCTGGAAACCCTGTCTAAGGGGTAATGGTGCTCGTGCCCTAGGTAGAGCATCCTGTAAATCTCGAGCTCTCCCTACCACATCCTATAATGTAGCGAGCCTGTTGGACCTCACTAACCCACACAATGGTTTTGCTAGCCCATCCACAAACATGAAGATCCTCCTAGACTCTGACAAGTCAGACACCATCATAGACAATCGCAAAAACTCTGAGATGTAGGTTTTTGCACTCTCGGTCTGCTTCAGCCTTGTCAACTCCCCGGTCTACTTGAGTTTGTTGTGGCTCTACCAAGTGTATAGAGCCACTAGACTCCCAACACTACATTGGTGTCTGGTACATCCACCATAAAGAAATGATCTGTCATGGAGTAGTTCCCCATGGTCCCTATCAAGGCTAGTACCTCACGTAGTGATGCAAGGACCCCTCCAGTAGGAGCGAAGAAAACTCCCCCAAGTGGTGGTGGTTGTGGTGGTGGTCCTCCCCCCTAAGGTGTTGCATTGTCCTCTCTACCCATCTCAAAATAGGTCTCATCCTTTGCATCGATGTCAAAAAAGTCCTCGATATAGTGGGTTTTCCCGCTACACACTTATGGCTTGGTGCCCATAGCTCCTGACAAGTGAAGCACAGTTTCCTCCTCCTGAGGTCTCTCCGGGTCTCATCATCCAGCTGCCCACACCCCTGATTGGATCTCAGTGGTGGAGCCCTAGTGTCATTCCCCCTCCGTTGGAAACATTGTCTAGGGGGTAATGGTGCACATGTTGTAGGTAGGGCATCTTGTAAATCTCGAGCTCTCCCTACCGCATCTTGCAATGTAGCGGGCTTGTTGGACCTCACTAACCCACACAATGGTTTTGTTAGCCCTGTTAGCTCTGCTACATTTTGTGACATTTGGTGGATTGAAAATAGGTGTGGCAGTGTTGTTTCATGCTAAAAGGGAGCTCACAGCAGTCGTTCACCTTCTCCTCCTTTAATTTCCTCATACTCTCCTAGCCCTATTACCTCTGTTTCATCCATAAAACCTCTTCATTCTCCGCTTTCCCTGTTCTCTTTTGAAATTCTGCATAACCCTTTTTCTTAAGCCCGGGCGCTTAACCCATGAACACGCGCCCATACGTCCCTTCGCAATTACACGACTCCGCGCTTCCTCAGCGCTTCGTCGTTCTTTAATTACAGTCGTTGATCGTCCTGATCCAATGGTCCCCGTCGCCGCAGCACTTTTCCCCTTGCACGTTAAACATCGTGTACGTTCCTCGCCTTCCAACCATCCGTCGCGCGATGGGACGGTAGTCGCAAGCCCCACTCGCGCGAGCTGCTCGCTCGTTAAAGCGCAGGGAAAAGCAGTTTCCCGCCCGTCGTGGATGCCACACGTCGCAATTATATTGCATCGCGCCTCCACATACGGATACCACCTGCCTCCCGTAAGCGGTGCGGGGAAACCGCTTACCGCCCACTCGTACGTTCCCCGCATGTTATTGTTTGCGCTATTCCTCCGCCCGATGGCCGTCGGATATGCCTGACCGCGATCCGACGGCCCACGATTGTCCGATCATTTCGTACCTCCCGATACTCTGTAGCAAGCGCTCTCCGTCGTCGATTCACGCATATCAACGGTTGATCTTTCTCCACCATACCTTCGCCATGCTGCTCGTGTCCATAACCTGTCTATTGTACCCGAGAGAAGAAGGTGGCCAGTTTTTCAGCTCTCGGCACAGTAAATCCTCAACAACTGCATTTAACAAGAAAGGATGGTCGAGAAGAAAAAGGACGACCTCGAGCAGATCAAAGCATTAATCAGTTATGGGGCTTCTTTCAGTCAACACTCCACCTGCTCAGAGAAGGACTGCAGAACACCAGAGAACGTCAAATTCATGTGCAGACACACAAATTGTAGCAGAGACCCATATCAGAGAGAGTTAAGGTGGTTGGTGGTCCATTATGACCCCTCCACGCCTGGAATAGCAGAATATCTTTGTAGACAAACTCTATATATACCCAGAACACAGAGGTAATCAGGGTTGATGGATATTGTTTTGTTGTATGGTTCAACTTCTGGACACTGTAACTACTATGATACCTGCAGCATCTGATCTTCATTTTCAGCTAATACAAGCTTCTTTTGCTTTTAATTGCTCACCTTCCACTTCTTCTTTGTTCCAGGCTGTGCCTGTTATGCATTTTTCATGTGCTCTTGATGTTTTGCATTAGAGGCACTGTCATCCCACCTCTGTGTTAAAATCTAGTATGTATCATTGAGTGTGTATGGAAATAGATTTACAAACCTTTTAACTGGTTGCAGCCGGCCATCACAGGGTCTTGTGCATCTGTTGGTGTGGTCAGTATTCTCCATCTTCACCTGTTCCTCAAACTGTGAGTAATTGGTGGTCTAAAGCCTTGTAGTCTGGGGGTGTTCACCCATGTTTGGGTTAAGCATAGTAGAAGTGGTTATCTGGCTTGAATATGCATCATTCCTTCCATTCATCCACCATTTTCCAACATTTTTGTTGAGTTTGTAATGTTCCCGAGTATCTCTGAGATACAACCTAGGAGAGTTTCTTGTGGTGATAACAAGCCCATCTACAAACATGAAAATCTTCCTAAACTCTGACAAGTCAGGCACCATCACAAACAATCGCAAAAACTCTGAGATGTAGGCTTCTGCACTCCCGATTTGCTTGAGCCTTGTCAAAATGTTGTCTTCAGGACATCTTGGTCCCTCTCCCACATCTGATGGTACCCCGACAGCAGATCAATCTTCGAAAAGAACTTAGCTCCCCTCAACTCATCCATCAACTCATCTATATGGGGAATGGGATAGCGGTTCTTCATCGTCTTCTTGTTGAGGGCCCTATAATCGATGCACATCCGTAAGGACCCGTCCTTCTTCACTAACACAACTGATGAATCAAACAGGCTAGAGTTGGGCCTGATGTGCCCAAGTGCCAATAGCTCATGGATGGCCCTCTCAATCTCATCCCAATAAGCCTTGGGATATCGATAAGAGGTGGTGATGACGGCCTGCACCCTTAGCTCAAACTCGATAATGTGTTCAAACCCCCGGTCAAGTGGTTGTCCCAATGGTATGTCCCCAAATACCACTGGATACCTAGCAAGAATACCCTGTATCTCCAAATGTGGTGGCTTATGCTTTCCCCCAGCCTCTGAGATCCTCAACTCCATAGCCCACTCAACGTCTCCATGTCTCAAGTCAACCTCCATCCCGTGGGCTGAAACAGTTTGTGGTGGGTATGAGTGCATCCCCCGAAGCAACATCGTCTTGCCATCTGGCCCTACAAATTCCATCTCCAACTTCCTCCAGTCTGTTGTGACTCTGCCGAGTGTTGGGTGATTTAATTGTCTGTTAAATCCCTGTTATTTAATTGTCAACCCAGGGGTTTCGTAAAACTTAGACACAAACCAAAATATATGGGACCTCAGATGCAACTATAATCAGCTTTAGAAGATAAGTTATGGAAAAAAAAAGGGAATGCAATTATAAACTAATTAGAAGTGCATATTACAAATATAAAATTTAACTAAGTAATTTCTAATTCATTATGTAATAAGCAGGAGAAGTGGCTCCTAACTTAAGAGAACCAGATTTGTCCTCCTTCTAGAATACTACTTCATGAACAAAAATCAAAAACCACTAATGGACAATAGCTTAAGATGCATAAACAAATAATATAAGAGGCTCCTAACTAAGGAGGTCCTTGTTGTTCTTCATTACAAATTCATTCATCATTAATGTCATTGTTGGAAAATTGGAAATTCAGAAAATCACTTGAAACTAGAAAAAGAGAATGAATTTCAATTACTACTCATATCAAATGGAAGGGAGCCTAACTTAGACCTTTGTTTGTCCTTTCATATGCTGATAAGATTTAAACTAAAATTCATTCATTAATAATGGAAAATCTTCAAACATCTAAGTAATTAAATGAAAATAAAATCTATAATGAAATAAAGTGTTTCTTTGATCCTTTTAGAGTGAGCTCAATTCTCTTAAGAACAAAGTGACAAACTATTCCATAAATTCATGTTATTTTTCTAACTTTTAATCATAAATTCATTTTAAATACATAAAATAAATAACTTTGGAAAATGAAAATATGAACCGATATGGTAATGGAAATATAATGATGTGATGAAATAACATGACAAAATGAGGATAAAGGTGAAAATGGAGTGAAAGTGTATGCTAATTTGGCAACCCAACACCAAGTATATAGAGTCATTGGACTCCCAACAATACATTGGTGTCTGGTACATCCACCACAAAGAAATGATCTGTCATGGAGTAGTTCCCCATGGTCACTTTAAGGCTGGTACATAACGAGTGCACTGCATGGTCCTATCCCCAGGCACAAGAACTAAGAATCCCTCAAAATTCTCAGTTGTGATGCTCCTCCTCTGAACCAGCTGAGCAATGATGAAGTTGTGAGTAGCCCCACTATCCACTAGAACTGAGACACGCTGCCCCTGAACAATGCCCCTAATCCTCACAATCAAGAATTTGGGTACCCCACGTAGTGATGTAAGGACACCTCTCGTAGGAGTGAAGGAAACTCCCCTTGGCGGTGGTGGTGTTGGTGGTGGTCCTCCTCCGCCCTACGGTGTTGCGTTGTCCTCTCCACTCATCTCAAAATAGGTCTCATCTTCTACATCGTTGTCAGAGAAGACCTCTATATAGTGGGGGCCTTGCCCACTACACACCTATGGCCTGGTGCCCTTGACTCTTGACAAGTGAAGCACAGTTTCCTCCTCCTGAGGTCTCTCCAGGACTCATCATCCAACTGCCTACGTCTTTGATTGGCTCTCAGTGGTGGAGCCCTAATGTCCTTCCCCCTCTGCTGGAAACCCTATCTAGGGGGTAATGGTGCCCTTGCCCTGAGTAGGGAATCCTGCAAATTTCGGGCTCTCATAACTACATCATGCAATGTAGCGGGCCAGTTGGACTTCACTAACCTATGTAATGGCTCTACTAGCCCATCCACAAACATGAAAATCCTCCTAGACTCTGACAAGTCAGGCACCATCACAAACAATCGCAAAAACTCTGAGATGTAGTTTTCTGCAATCCCGGCCTGCTTGAGCCTCGTCAACTCCTGAAATACTCCTCTGGATCCTTCCTCTCAAACCACTCCAACACCCTCCTAATGAAATCATCATATGCAGTCACTCCCGCATGTTCCAACGTGGTCAATCTATGGAACCAGCAGTTGTGGGCTTCCCTTCTAGATGCAACATGGAAATCTTGATTGCCTCTCCTTCTGTCATTTGGTTCAGCTGGAAATACACATCCAACTTTTCGACCCATGCCTTGGACAAGCTCATGGAGGACCATCGAAGGTTGGGAGAAATAGCCTCCCCACAATGCGTTGCAAATCTGTCCCCTGCATGTAACCTCCTCCACTTTGTCCCTTGGGCTTGTTGCTGCCCTTCAACTGACATAAATATTTGAAAGTAATGGCCCTCCCAAAATCAGGCCCATAAGATTGATACTCCAGGCAATAGTCCCCATAAGGTGCCTCGTCCTGCTCTAGCCACCCACCTACTCCAGATTGTGGGAATGTAGGAATGGTGGATCTAGGGGGTGTATTCTGAATGAGTGGCATGTTGGCATGGAGAGATGCACGGTGATGTGAGGTACGAGATCCTTCTCCATAGTGGAAATCCCCTTGGACTCCCTTACCCTTGTTGCCATTGTCATTTCGCTGGCCCATTCCTTCAATGTTTCGAGACAAATCCTGTATTGCCTTCAGTAGGAATTGGGCAAACTTCTTCTCCTCCTCCCTTTTGTCTCCTTCATTATCCCCCATGTCAGTTTCTTCTACCTCTGGTTCCGTAGTCATAGGATCAAGGGTGATCTCTAATTGTCGTTCCTTGCTTCTATACCTCTGCCTCCAGTAAGTTACGTTTCACCTATCCTCCAGTGTCATAGACTGCGTTGCTCCCACAGATTGCCAAGTCTATGAGCTTTGATACCACTATAATATCTCTAAGGGAAAATTAACAGTGAATATTTAAAGAAAAATAGACAACCACACCATAGACTCAGAACAAACAATCAAACCATGAATTTGCATCCAAAACAGCATTGTATACTCATTTTATTAATGGAAAGAGGTGTACAACAACATGCTAAAATAAGTGCACCTGGGCTTGCTCTAAGCAAGCTAGCAAAAGCCCAAAATGATCAATGAATCACCCTCCTCCAATCTGCTAGAAATTCAGCCCAAGTGATGCAGTTTAAATGCCCAGAAATGGTGTTTTTGCCTAAAATGATCTGCTGTTAGAGCCCTCCCCGCTACTTAGAAATTCCGGGAAAGTAATCCTGGCCTCTACTCAAGAAACCCAGAATAACCCATGAAGGGTTTGGCCAAAGCTTGACCCCGAAATTTCGACCCTCTTAGGTATGGTTGGCTCTCCTGCTGGGTAAATCGACACACCAAAAGATTTTGCTGCTAAAGGCTCTAAAAATGTCTGCAAACCCTGTTAGAAAGCTCCCTAAGCCTTCCCTCCTAATTTCCTCCACAAACTTCCCTATCTCCACAACTTCCCGAAGTGCCTCTAGCTATGACTACACAGTCCCTGCGCTGTTGTAACTCTCCCTGCTGCTATAACTCGACTCATGCTACTGGTACGAATTGGGATGAAGTAAAACTCCCTCCTTGGGTTAGCACTCAAAGTGCAGCGAAGCAAGGGTTGGGATTTCCACTCGAAAACACCCGGTGTGCTGAATAGCACATGCAGACTTGGCTCACTGCTCAAGCATGCTCTTCTCAAAAGACAAATTCTAAAAATGATAGATAATGAGCAAAATGAGAGCCCCTCCTTCGTTTTGTCGATTTGCCTCCAAGGTCGCCCATGTGCACCCACATCGAATTTCCCTAACTAATTTCGCTCCAATGAGAGCATACTCTCCATGTGGGCCGAAATTCCTTTGTGGTAGCCCCCACACTCCACCAAAGTCGCAATCTTTCCATTGAACTCTAATGTTGGTTTGCTTCTCATGCCAAAAATCGAATATGTGTCCCCTAAGCCTACATCTCCTAAGTGAAACACTGTAATACGCTAAAATTGAGCAAAATTCGATATTTACTTAGTGAAACATTGAGTAGGAATATCACATGCCATCAGTTGAGCCATCTACTACTGCCCTTGTGCCAACAGTTGAGCCATCTACTACAGCCCTTGTGCCAACTGTTGAGCCATCTACTACAGCCCTTGTGCCATCTATTGAGCCATCTGCTGCCACACTCTTGCTAGCTCCCTTAAGATGTCGAATGGGTTAATTTCCAGTGGTTTCTCTTCCCTGTCTGCCATGACTGAATTGCAGGTACCCTTTCTTTTTCCTAACTTCAAAGTTTTCCATGTCCTCTAGGAACAACCAGATATCATATGCTCACAAGTTGGACATCCCTCTTGGAAAGATTACCCTTAGGGGTGAAATTTGGGCGAGGGTTTCACTGAGCACATGTCAGACTTGTATTTTATAGCAGTATGACAGTACTCCTCCAATCTTTAAAATAGTGAACATTATTGAATGCACAAATAGTGTAAACAAGAACATTTGATTTCTCTAGCAACACTATAAATTCAATGGGTACTTAGCAAACTTACAAATCCACAATTTCTCCAATAACACAATGTAGTTCCTAGACTTACAATTGTAACTGTCACACTGGCATACCTTGCTACTATTATATACTACCATTATGACCTTGATTTCTCCCTTAAATCCTTGCTGCCAACCAGCCCCGGCCCCTCTTCCAGCTTTCATTGCCTCAGAACTAGGTTCCAGACCTGGTCTGCCTCAAAAAGATGGTTTGCTGCCTCATAGGGATTGATCCCAGCCTCGTTGTTTTAGAGAAGATGATTCACTGTCTTAGTGAGATTTCTCCCAAACCTCGCTTCCTCAGAGTGGTCGTGATGACATGAATACTTATTGTCTAATTAAAGTGATGTTAAACATTCATTGGTCATTTAATTTATCAACCCGGGGTCTACTTGACTTACGAGGCTCTCGGTGTTGTATACACAAGCATCAAAGTTCTTATCAATTCTATATGCAGAAAACTTGATTCAAAAGGAAACCTACCGACGATGCGCAACCTAAGTACAATCAGAGCCTAACTTCTCTACCTTGGTCCAGCTACGTGGGGTCTTATGTATTGAAATCTTAGTTCAATACCTAACACAGTGTCATTGTTCCAATTAGGGTTAAGTGAATCTGCAGGGCTACCATTTCATAGCAGCCACTACTGATTTTTCAGCATTGTTGTTGGTTTTGCAGCAACTACTGTTGGTTTCGCAACAATGGGATCATCACCATTCACACTTAAAATTAAAACATGGCCCAAAGAAATACTAAAAAGGAAACTCAATAAAATAAACACAGCAAAAAATGAAATTAACACACACACTCTTTGCATGGATTAACTCGGTCGATTCTATCTATTTTGCAACTAAGTAAAACACACAACTTACAAGAAATAAACACAACACAAGACCTTACCTCGAGTGGGCCCAACTTGAGGTTTGGCCTGCGCCTAAGATCTCACAAATTCACCGATGCAACTTTCAACGCATCCACAGGCAAGATTTTATATTAAAAGCAATCAAAGTTACAGTATAGTTCACACACTTTTGTCTTCATTTGTTTAGGAATACATATATTTATATGACTAAGGGGAATCTAAGTCCCAACAGACCATCTGCAATTAAAGGTCGCATTAACCAAAACAGTTTATCACATGATACATCGACTGTCTAAATAAGGAGTAGACATAACAAAGAAATACTGCGAATAATAACCCATTTGGTCCTCGGCATTGTCACAACTGTAATGTGTCGAGGCAGCTTAGACATTCTTCAATTATTAGTGCAGCAAATTGTTAGACAACAAAATGCCTTTTTGAACTTGTATGGAATCCATATAACAAACCAACTTGTGATTGTCCTGGGCACAGCATCCTTGTAACGGTATACAAATAATTGCACCCATATACTCTGAATTCCTTGTAGATGCCCAAACTAAAGTCGTTCCCTTTTTATAACATGTGGTTAAACCTTTAGATGCCATTTGTTCCTTTTTTCAGCTGTCAACGTGCCTATTAATCATATGATATCAGTTGCACAACTTCACTTACTTGAGTTATATATATATATATATATATATATATATATATATATATATATATCAAACTACACTTTTAACATTTTTCAGTTCTTAATCTAGAAACGCAATAAGAAAAGTAGTAAACATGTATTTCATATCTTATGTTCCCCATTGTATATGTACAAGGTTTTGATAGTAATTTTGAGGGAAAAAGGGGTGGATTAGTCAAAATCAAAGTGGGTAATTTCGCAACAAAATTCACAATTTTGCAGCTCGTCATCTCCCCCTTGCTAGTCCTAATGCATGTCCTCATGTATCATCATCTTCCTGTTCAAGAAGGCTTGCATGTATATCACTCCATGAGTACGAAGGATGGACAAACTCTCTTGTATAATAATATCCCAAGCAATGTTCCAATTTGTGCCATCATGTCTTTTCCTTCTGCTCATCCCAATGAGTGGGCGCCTGATAAAACCTAGTGGGGCACCAGATGATTGGGAAATGGAATTGTAACCTGATCCATTTGGCCCCAAATATCAACACAGAACTAGTATAAAAAGAGGCTTGATTGAGAGGCAAGTTGAAAGGGATAACCCAAAGGGTCTGCTGCTAGAGAGATTTGGGAAGTCCATCCCAAATTTCTTGAGCAACACTAAGAGCTCTAAGGGATTTGGTTCTGAGCAATTACCAGTACTCTATAACTGCTAATATTTGATTGTGTTGGATAGTAACAGCATCTGCAAGGCCTATTCTAAGCATATTTAGATTCTCTGATGGGTACTGTCAAAGGGAATTCTTCTCTGACGACTAGCCTTACTGCAGTTTCCATCACCCCATAAAAATATTGGGACTTCTTCCACTGAATGAGATTATTTATATAGGACATCAAGGCCCTAAGTTGTATGTCTCTGACAAACAGATTTGGTTTCCACCTCAAGTTATCCACCATAATAAAATTGAAAAGATATAATTCACACAAGGTATTTTGATCAGTGTTCTCAGCATTAAAATATAAATCTATGAATTACATGAGGTTGGCCTGCCGAGATTTGTCTATGTTGAAAAGTTACCCAGCATTGGTGTAGAAACACTAGGTAGACCCTTGAAGGTATTCAACAGGTAACAGCCTATAACCCTAGATCACTTGCTATCTTTTTATGTTTTTCTTCTTATGTGGCCTTGACCTTCCATTTCTTGATCTCTACCCCCCACTTGGCCTCTTGAGCCAACATTTTCTCATCTTTTCAACAACATCTCGGTGAGTTTCCTTGCCTATAATCCCAAGGCCGAATAATTCGTCCTTAGTCTACCATTGGGGAAGGTCAAGCTTAAGTTGAAGAAAATAATATATTTTTGTGACAATATCGTCCCCACTTGGCCTCTTGAGCCAACGTTTTCTCATCTTTTCAACAACATCTCGGTGAGTTTCCTTGCCTATAATCCCAAGGCCGAATAATTCGTCCTTAGTCTACCATTGGGGAAGGTCAAGCTTAAGTTGAAGAAAATAATATATTTTTGTGACAATATCGTCCAAAATGTTATTAATAAGGTGTTGGGCTTTTGTGGTACATTCCTAACAATAATGTTCAACTCTGACCTCTGGGGCTTTTCCCTGGTCAATGGCACAAGAAGGGTGTCCAAATAATGAAACCTCGGCCCAGTTTTCCGCGGCCAAGCTCTAAGTCTTTTATCCTACAACAAGAGTCTCTTATTTTGTTTTAACGGGGTCTGATACACTATACTACATAAATGAATGGAGTGGGGCATTACGGCCGTACCTATTGTCCTTTGCTTCTTTGGTTTGTCTTTTGTCGTCCCAACATTGAAATGTACAAACTTATCTTGAGATGGAAAGTCACCTTCATTCTGAAACGAGGATTCAGCCTCGAGGGTATCAGCCACATCCGTTTCATTGGTTCTAACTTATCATCTTGGTAATGTCGACATAAACTGCAATATGCTTACCCTTCTTATGTCACGAGGCTCTTGTAGGGCACCAACGTTGGGGTCTATCTATCATTGGTCGGCTCCTTTCTATTCCTAGTTCTAATTTCTTGGTGATTGGAAGGACTGTTGCCCACGGTTTGGTATCCATACTCTACGAAAATGGTCCCCATGGGATACCAATTTGTTTCATCTCATCCTTGACAATAATCTTAATAAGACCTTGATGGAAAAGCACAGTTTTACGGTTCTTCGCTTCCAAACTATTGAAGCCATTCTTGTCAAGCTCCTCAGAAGGTAGAAAGCCATATTCATGGCCTTAATTCCAACTCAATGCATCAAAATGTGTATATAGTAATGGTAGACCATGTCGAAACGGCGTTCACAGTAATAATTTTTTGGACAAAATAGATAATGTCCCGCCACAGTGGTTGTAATAGCTCTCTTTGAATCCCTTGCTTTAGGTCTAGTAGCAATGAGAGTTACTCCAGGAATGGGCACCAATTCTCTCTAGAAATTTTAAGAATTGTATACCACTTTTCATCGATCTATGGAAGCTATGTAGTTGCCGCGAGGGTTTCCTCATTCACCATGATAGTGAGTTGGCAGACTAAAGCACTCGCTCCATTGAAAGTATTGGTGAATTATAAGGCAATTTGAGTATCATGCCCTTGAAACTTTTCGAGAAATAGGATACATTCTACTCAACCAAAGATATTCCACACTGTTGGATTCGCCCAGATGACTTCCACATCTATTGGCTGAATGCGAACCATTATTCCCCCCATAATGCTCTGTATGCTTATACCTCCCCTCTATCAAAGTTCACATTGCATGAACTTGTATACTAACATTGTTCTCCCAATTCCACACTACCTATACCTGTTGATTTTTTTAGTAGTTGGGAGGTACTCCAAGCCTTAGGGTTCAAGGTTTGGAGGGTGGAGCACCACAATAGCCACTTGTTGGCTTGGAACCCAAGGTTGGGGTTTTAATCCCATCGCGATTTGGGCCAAAACCGTAGAGCATTTTGGACATGTGGGATGAGATGATAGGGGGCGGAAAGGAGAATCCAACGCTTCGAGAATCGTCGAATTCCAAGATGTCCTTGATGAATTATGAATTTTTGAAAGTTATGTGTGGGCATGGTGGTACAAGGTCAAGGTCGGCTTAATGTTAATAATCCTTATGACAGTTTGTCAAGCCCTATGATGACGTTTTAGGGAGCCCTTGTATATGGTATACATACAAGATGAGTGAGCTTCATTTGAGACAATCCATCCATGCAACGCAAGCCTGAAAGGGATCATAAGAAACTCAGCTATGGAAGAATTTATACCTCTGTTTGGGCTGCAGGAAAGAGCGCACTTCAACAAAGGAGGGAGGCTATTTTGGAGGCTTCTCGTGACTGTTTGGAGGGTTGTTTACACCTGCAAGAAGGCCGAGATAGGAGAGGTAAGATGCAGGTCTGTTGGGGCATGTTTTATGGACAGGTATCTTTGTTTAAGCAGGCTGTGAGTTCAGGGAGGAAGTGTGGGTAGGCCACAGGCCTTAACACCTCAGAAAAAGGCATGCATAGGGTTGTTTGAGGGCTAATATGTGCCCAGAACTTCAGCGTGGAGGGAGAGCATACTTGTGAAGGAAGCCGCAGTTGTTTAAGGGACTGTGTGGGTGTGTTTTAGGGCTGACGTGGGTCACTGTGATGCCTTAACCAAGACACAGTTAGAACATCAGTTGTACATCCCATCCTTCGTTGCCTCAAAGAAACATCGTTGTAATAAAAACCAATCTGTTGTCTCCAGGAGGATCTTCACTGCAAGAGAAAACTAGTCTGCGGCCTCAAGAAGACTTTGTTGCCCAAAAAAGTAATTTGTTGCCATCAAATCGATAAGTCCCAGCCTTTTTTGTTGTCTCAAAAAGTTATGCTCAGCCAAAATTCAGTCTTGTAGTGTAATATCCCAAATGCAAATTTTCGCCAAATATTGCTTACAAAAATTACTCCACAAATTTTCCCAGTGAAAGCAATAGCAAAACAAATACAATTTGCAAAGAAACCCATAAATGTAACAATTGCAAAAGACACAAGAAATAAGAATAATGCAACTTTATTTATTTACTATGAAATGTACATATAAACCCTGTATAGAAGATAGCTGCCATGATGGCCATCAGAAGGTTTGCCACAATGTTGCATTGGCCCTCCAAAACTGAACTGAACTGCCACTGCTAAGCTCTCCTGTGAATTCTGGATGAATTCACCAAGGGGAGATGAGTACTCACCTAATCCCACTGGATCACCCGAGGGTTTCCGTGTTGGGGCTACAAATGAAATAGAGAATCAGATTCTCAAGCCTCTCATACAAGAAGAAAGATCAAATCTGAGATGTCCTCTAATGGAGGCCACCTCTTCTTATAGATCTGAGGGACCCCTCTAAAAACTCCTATTATTATTATTTCAATCATTGAGCACATTTCCCATAATTAAAACATCTTTTTAATGTGGGAAAATGGTAAATTGGCCACCATGCCTCCTCAGGCCATTGAAAATCCCCACTAACCATCCAATGCTATAGATCTTCTCATTTTGGTTCCAATGAGTTGTTACACTAAGATGTTATGTCAAGTATTCCTCTTGGAATGCCACCTTAAGCATAATTAATTGAGTTAGGCACGATATTAACCTCGTTTTATAGGAATTATCAGAATACAATGGAACGAGAAGCGAGTTGTGCGGAATCAATCCTGATAATAGAAGATGGCCGATGAACTCCTCCAGACCCCATAAAACATCTCCAAAAGCCCCTAGGCTCGCTAATGACGTAAACCTGCACCTGTGACCTATCTGCCTCCAACCCTAAAAGTCCATCCTAACCATGCCATAAGGAACACCAAAAAAAGGAACATCACAAATTCTCCCACCCCAAGATTGCTTGCCCTCAAGCAATCCACACTTGCCGACCAGTCTGGTGCCCCAATGCAACTAAGACCCAATGCCGAGATCCCATGCAAACCACTAGGTCATGTTATGCCTCTGTGTCAACCCACCATCAACGGAACCCTCAATGCCCAAATCCCAGACCAACCTCTTACTGTCATCAACAAATCCTCCTAGATCCCAATGCCACCAAGAACAGGCATCAATGCCCCATGGCTCCTGCTATGTTATAGCTCTGGCTATCAATTTTGCTCCATTAACCGCGTACCAGCTCATCACCTCTCTCCAATCCAACCCTCGGCATAGACCAAGGTCAGTCCCACTATGTAGATGCAGGCCTGAAGGGTTGGAAAGTTGTTGGCCTACCTCCCAACACCAATCGGAGCATGTACTACACCTCATGTCTATGGGTCAAAGCTGCACTATGCTCCCGAATGAGAATATTTTGCCACCAATAGGATACCAACTCATGATATCCCGCCAATCCATCATATGGAAAGGATCGGATGTATGCACACCTATATATGTTACGAGTCCACTGTGTTGCACCATGCTCAACTCATGCATTTCTCCCCAACCAATCAACCAGATATGTCTAGGAATCCTTGCCTCTCTCCTTATAAATGGGCAACCCATGCTGCACGCCCTGTCTATGTACTCTTGGAGAGGGTTGTTGCTGGGAAAACCTACAGCTTTGCTAGCTACCACTGCATTTACATGCACCTCGTCAATGCATAGACCCAAAGATAGATGCACCACTATCTCCAAAACATCCCCTCTCATCCAACCAGAAACTCCATGCTCCTCCAGCAAAATAACCCTATCAGGCTCTAGCACCTCCCGACGACAAGCATTTGCGAGTACTACAACGCTACTGGATATCTGTGCCTCTATCTGCTACTTGCCAATAACTGGCCCAAAGAACGGCTGCTCATCCTCCTCTATCATGGGCTCAATGTGAGCCACTAGCTAGCTCTCCAAAAATGGCCAATCATGCCCATCGTGCATATCATACTCATGATCTGACCCACATTCCACCATATGTTGCTCATGTTGAATCATCACAAGTGACGCATCTCCCTGAATGTCTCCCATGGGGTCTACTAACTGCTCACAAGAATGTGTATCTAGGTTGTTGTCAACAACTCCATACGACTGCTCATGCTCCTCAGAGGTATCCTCATAAGAACCCATGGACTCAACTAAAGAAGAATCCTCACCCAAAAGTCAGAAGGATCCTCCTCCTGATCTACCTCAGTCATCTTTGTTGTATCACCCAAGCATGAATGGTCAGGTCCCCAAGGCTTCTTGCAAGTGAAGCAAAGCCCCTTTCTCCTCAGCTCATTCTTGCTACACGGTTGGTCACCACAAATCCTCCACAACTCCTCCTCTGCCAATTGTTTCATGAATAGTTTTATGTTCTGCAAATGGCTTCATGGCCTCCCATACATGAAGACAAGATATGGAATAAGTGTTGACATTTACCGTGTCAGGACGTCGTTTTTGAATGTTGAAGAAGTATTGGTATACTTGAAGGATCAGGTTATCACATTCAATATCAAACATCACTTCATAAGATCTGAACATGACCATGGCTTCTAAAATCTCAAGCTTTTTCCCCAAGGTAGGTCCCACAGTGTCATCCAAGTCCCGAAAGGTCTCTACTATCAGATTGAAAACTCCCCTCATAATATCATCGTTGTAAAGGGGTATCGGTGTGGTCAACCTCATAATGTTACTGAGACAAGATGTAATTGAAAGTCTGACCCCTTCACAAAGTTCCTCCAAGAACTTATGTTGTATGAGAGAAGGAATAGTTGGTTTTAGAGCCCAAATTAGTTTCTTCCCTTCTAACTAGTTCACTTCAGAAAGAAGTGCATCCAATTCATCTAGTTTGAAAAGGGCTTTCATTGTGACCCTCATGTTTTTCAAATATGTCACAAGTGCAAAGATTTTGTGTCCTATTTCCTGCCCCTTCTGCACATCTTTCGGTTGTCTTTCTAAAGAATGGCATAGACCCCTCTTGAGAAAGACTTGTTGTTCTGATTGGGTATTTGGTCCATAGAAGCATTGTGGTTTAAATCATCAACTGTTGTACTATTGTGTTGGTTAAATATGTATCTTAAAAACTCCATTGTTTAGCAACATGTAGGAAACAATGGTGGTTCAACTACAATCAGTCAAATATAAATGTGACAATACAAGGCTACTATAGCAGCATGTTAAAAAAAACACATAAGCGCCTTTTCATTGCCCATAGGAGACAGGTTCTTTCTACTCTCCTCCTTCGCTCCCCTAAAGATTTCTGGGGGACCATCCTTTCCCAGTGCTCACCTACCCCAGTCGACCTTGACCCTGCCTCAATGTTCTCTCACACCTCCCTGCTATATGACATTCCTGGGCAGCCTCTGATTCAGGTTACTTCCCCCCCACCTCCTGCCACCTTTTCTCCAACAAAAATATCAAAGAGGCAATATGGACAATGAATAACAGCAGGGCAGCAGACGAAGAAGGCTTCCAGGCAGAATTCTTCAAGCATGGACTTCGCCCCCTAGTAGGATATCTGGTGGACCTTTTCAACCAAGTGGTTCGAGATGGATTTCCAGAAGGTTGGTCACACCACATTAGCTACCCGATCCACAAGTCAGGGCCTACTTCCAACCCCAACAACTACTGGACAATCATGGTTGGGCACACATTCACCAAGCTATATGCTAAAGCACTCCACAAAACACTCTCCCATTTCCTTGAGCAGAGACAACTCAGGGCCAAGGGCCAAGCAAGATTCCGCCCAGACCACCAGACGATCTACCACATCCTTACTCTTCGTGCGGTGCTCAAGGAGGCTAGGCATCAATCCTCTAAAGTGTATTTCTGTTTTGTAGACTTCAGGGAAGGCCTTTGACTCAGTTCCGAGGGAAGATCTTTTCAGAGATTGGCATTTCCTCGACTCTCCTGACAACTATCATGCGCCTCTATGAGGTCGTCCTTGGCCGTCTCCGCACAGTCGGAGGAATGTCAGATTTCATCCGAAGCACCATTGGAGTCAAGCAAGGATGCCCCCTTTCTCCTACTTTATTCGGGATCTATATCGATGAGCTTGAGTCCTTCCTATGGGAGCATACCAGGATATAGATGGGTGTCTTCTTCATCAGGTCTTGATTTCCATCCTCCTCTTTGTAGACGATATTGCCCTAATTGCCTCCTCCCAAGAAGGCCTTCAGAGACAGCTAGATGCACTCGCAGTTTTTTGTGACGGGAGGCATCTAACTGTGAACTTGGGTAAAACCAAAGTGATTATCTTCAATGGAGTCAAGAAAACCTTGGACTTCCACTTCCTATTTAAAGGAGAAGAGATCGAGATTGTCAACACCTATACATATTTGGGAGTTCAGTTTTCAAGGCCTCGCTTCAGCCTGCGGCCAGCCCTTCAGCCTCGGATCAACGAAGGGTATGGCTCTCTAGCCCTTCTGGAGGCAGTGTTTCTGGCATCATTTCCAGGACATTTCGTCCAAAATGAGCATCATGGACACTTTGATTCGCCCCACAGTGCTTTACGACTCAAAGATTTAGGGTCCCTCTCTCCTAGAGTAAGATTGGGCTTCAGCGGAGCAGGTCCAGACCCTCCTTTTGCATCGTTTCATTAGGTGCAAGCAGACAGTTCCTCAGCACATCATTCTAGCAGAGTTCGGGGCTCAACCTTTTCGCCTAGAGGTGATATTCAGGTTAGTGTCGCTCTTGCACAAGCTCCGAGTATTGGCAAACGCAAGGAAGGGTCGTGACAGATACCCATACTTAGCATATTGCTCCTCGGAGAACATCGCTCGTATGCAGACAGGCTGATCCAAATGTTGGTACACCGGTGTGACAGAGCTTATGGAGGCTTCAGGAATCCAGATTAACCATCTCCCTCCTTTTCAGTAATCTCTAAATGCTCCAGGCCACCTCCTTCCCAATCAGCAAGAGCTGAATAAAATCATTAAGGAGGATATTTACAGACGATACATTCAGACTACATGGACCAATCCTCCCAATGGGTTGCGTCCAAAAATGGCCTTCTACACAGAGCATTACCTGGAGATCAGGGAGGGGCTCATCATCAGACCCCAGTACATGTTCCAGCATTGGATGCATGCCCTTAGAATCCCCCTCGGGCAACTCAGAGTTAGGTCTCACAGACTCCAGTTGGAGACAGATCACCACATTGATAGGGCAAGATAGAATTTGCCAGCTCTATCACTTACAGGAGATAGAGACAAAGACACACTTCATCTTTGGATGCCCTGCTTACTACGAGATTCGAGGTCGTTTCCATTGTCTCTTCTGGTCTTCTCAGTCTTTGACCAACTTCCTCAGATATGTTGATCTGAGATGCCTTGCACTTTATCTCCAGGAGGCCTTCAAATTTCGGGCCCGTTTTCTTCAGCCCCCCACCAGATCGGACACCACGCAGAAGATCACGGACTTCTTTAGGGCGCTACCATCAGTGCGGGGCACCAAAAGAAACATTGACCAACCCACAGACACTGAGACTAGATCAGTGTGGTCCCAGGGGGGGGGGGGGGGGGCGACCCACCAAATTGTACCAGTGCTCCAGGATTGGATCCACCCCTGGGAGGCGCCCTAGAACCTCCAGGCGACAACATCGACAGCCCAGTATGCCCACAAGACAGCAGATTTTGATAAAATTCTCTCAGTTTTCTTCTCTCGACCTCGGATGTTGGGAGTAGGAACTGGACAAGAGACTTCTTCTTCTTCTCCTTCTTCTTCTCCTTCTTCTCCTTCTTCTTCTCCTTCTCTGCTTCATCGCAGTGCTTTGTTTCAAAGCCGAGAGCTTCTAGCTTCTACATTTACATTTACTTAGATTGTAGATGTATTTTCTGCTTTTTAAAAGAAATGTTAAAGGGGACCGTTTGGTCCACCAGCTTGGCATGATGTAATCATTGTAACCGACAGTCCCATTGACCTATTATGGTCATTTGTTGGACATTAATAAAATTATCTTATCTTATCTTATCTAGCAGCCAATTATGCTCACCCCTCAGGACATTTATAGACCATTACAACAGCAGCATCTGACTCAATACACAGCATATAAGCATAGGGTAAATATTGACAGCAAGATAGGCAATCTCGGAACATTCACAAAAATTTGTGTTATGGGTCATTGATGCATTTTAGCAAACAATTTGTGTACAAAATGTTGTAGGTTCCCTTCTGAATTTATTCCATTACACAGTGAACTTAAGTCTTAAATACCAAGTAAATTTCAATATGAATGTGGATGCTCATCAGATAGCAAGACTCGTACCTTTCAGCAAAGACAAAAGTGATGTACTTAAACAATAAATGTTGCACAGGTTCAGTACACACCTTTCCAGCATTAATGACTTCAACCTCACAGCCTCCAAGCATATACATAGTCAACAATTCAAAGCATGGCCCTTCCTCAGCCAATGAAATGAGGACGTAATCACAGGTTTAGCTTCAAAATAAAAGTAACAAGCACAACAGGTGTTTCAGCCCACTCACACTAGATCTCAGCCCTATACAAGGTAGAATGCAGCCCTGAACAAGCACAGACAATTTGAATTGGAGATGCCTTGAAAAACAACTCAGGCTCTCTAAACTGTTACAGGTGTGTCTTCCAGCAAGATCACAAGGTTGGAGTATGTACATACACAGGTCCTCCTTACTCAGAATTCTATGCGATTCTTGTGATTAAGAACCTGGGGCTGGTGCAAGATAGTATTTCCACATACAATGAGATGCTGAGACTTTTTTCTATACACTGTTATGTGTTCAGACACTTGGGAATCAGGTGAAATCATGTCCCTTATAGTTTGTATCAGACCTTGAGAAGATGCCAGGACTTCTCGAAATGAAACCCCAACCCCTTTCTGGCTTACGAACTCAAACATCAGCAAGTGGTTTGTTTGTAACTGTAAACCACGACCTGTGCGATGCTAGGGACTCGTGCTAATCAGCAAATGAAAACAGAACACCACAGAAGCTCATCCAGCAGTTTATACAGGGGGCAAACACATCCATTTACTCAACAGACTCAGCTCCAGTTCAAATGGCTTCTACACAACGTTTAATTTGGCTTCCACAGATAATCTGGTCACATTGCTCTGTTAATTGTACAGGCCTTCATTACACCAAATGGAATTTGCTTACTCTGATGCACTCACTTGCCAGATCAATTACCATAGCAGATTACGAGCAACCAAATCGATTCTTAGAAAATTGTGAGATTCGGACGTGATGGTAACCTCCACCAAGATTACAAAATTCATCAGTTAGTTCGTCCCCGATCTAATTACAATCGTCGAGATCATAAACTCGACCCAGCATAAGGATAGAGGTTCAACTCTTTTGAATTGACAGTGTGGTTTGATAATGAATCTCGACCCAAGACATTGGATCAACGTACTCGGCCCAATGAATTTGGCAGCTCAAGTGTTATGAATAAATATATAGAAAATAATGTAAATGACAATAATCATAAATAATTATTAGTTAATTAGTAATTAGGTTGAAGAGGCATGTCTAAATGAGACATGACTCTCCATGAAAAGACACCTGCTAAGTATATAAGCAAGCTTCTCACTCTCATTGTATATTCATTATTATTCATATAATATTTGTATCCTCATGGATATCTTTGTATTCCAAATATTCTGGAGTAATTAATCTGAAGAAGGAACTTTGTTCGCTTCATCCAGTGATCCAATAGGTGATACAACAAGCGCCTTCACCCAAAACAGTGAGGAATTGACAGGCTTGGATCCCATGGAAAATATATAGAAGAAAATTGCAGCCTCAGATGCCCATAACTTGGCCAACAAAAAAAAATTGATAGCTCCTTCTGCAATTAATTGTAACCTGGCCATGTATCATCCCTCTTTGAACCGGTGAGTTTTCAGCACCTGCGGAAATACTGGACAGCATTCTTAAAAGTTTGGCCTTTGTCCTCAATTAATTAACCTCACCTCCTTCGAAAATGATAATAACTCGCCCCCCTTTATTCGACTCCATGGCCTTTAAAATAATAATTGGGTTTTCAAAATAATAACTTGGGCCACATTAATAATGCAATTTTATGGCCCTTCATAACTTTTGGCCAAATAATTCACCAATTTGGAGTAGAAATTGTTGAATACTTAATCAATTAGTGACGAATTCTCATGGTTTGCAAGGAAAAAACTTCAGTAATTCGATCACAATCTTCCCTCGAAATTGATCTGCAACAAACCCTCGAGCTGGCAAGAACACCCACTTTGATACCACTGTAATATCCCAAATGCAAATTTTCGCCAGATATTACTTACAAAAATTACTCCACAAATTTTCCCAGTGAAAGCAATAGAAAAACAAATAAAATTTGCAAGAAACCCATAAATGTGACAATTGCAAAAGACAAAAGAAATGAGAATAATAAAGCGTTATTTATTTACTCAGAAATTTACATATAAATGCTCTATAGAAGATAGTTGCCATGATGGCCATCAAAAGATCTACCACATTGCTACATTGGCCCTCCACCAAAATTGAACTGCCACTGCCACTGCTAAGAGCCCATGTGAAATTTGGATGAATTGACCAAGAGGAGATGGGTACTCGCCCAATCTCACTGAATCACCTGAGGGTTTCCGTCCTGGGGCTACAAATGAAGTAGAGAACCAGGTTCTCAAACCTCTCATACAAGAAGAAAGATCAAATCCAAGATGTCCTCTAATGGCATCATCTTCCTCTTTTTATAGATCTAATGGACCCCTCTGGAAACTCCTATTTTATTATTATTTTAATCATTGAGCACATTTCCCTTAATTAAAATATCTTTTTAATGTGAGAAAACGGTAAATTTTCCACCATGCCTCTTCATGTCATTGAAAATTCCCACTAACCATCCCATCCTGTAGACCTTCTCGTTCTAGTTCCAAGGAGTTGTTACACTAAGGTGTTCCGTCAAGTATTCCTCTTGGAATGCCACCTTAAGCGTAATTAATTGAGTTAGGCACAATAATAACCCATTTTACGGGAATTATCATAATGCAATGGAAGGAGAAGCAAGTTGTGCAGAATCAATCCTAATAAATGGAAGATGGCAAGTTCTCCTCCAGGCCCCATAAAACATCTCCAAAAGCCCATGGGCCCGCTAATGACGTAAACCTACTACACCTGTGACTTGTCTACCTCCAACCCTGAAAGTCCATCCTAACCATGTCATAAGGAACACCAGAAAAAGGAACATCACATGTAATCAGAGGATAGGAGGATTCTTTCATCACCAAAACCAATCAAGGAAAAGGGGTCTTAAAACCCTCCAAGAGCCTAAACCCAAAATCAGAAAGAATAACAATCCATGATGATCATAATGAATCTCATTTCTCCTTTTTATAGATTCTCTTTGGAGTTTTTCCCTCCTAATTTCAATTTTGAGTGACTAACATGTTTCCCTCCATTTGCCCCAAATTGAATATTATTATCTAATGTTACTTAAGTAACATTAAAGAATGATTTCCCCCTTTTCAAATGACTATAGCCTAGAGGGTTAAATAGGCTACTACAACACATGCAACATCATAAGGCATTGCACTAAAGTTCACCCAGACTGCTATCTGTTTGTAATCAATAGTTACAGGTAATAAAAAAGGGAGCAACTAGGTCAACTAAGCTTAAATCTAACAAAATAAAGAAAAACAACTCTAGATTTTATTGAAGATATAGGAAACATTAAGAAAGGTTGTCAAGTCATGATAGAATTGTTTCCAATATTGCACTTGGTTCTCGGGGCTGGGGAACGGCAGAGACGAAGGGATGCGACCCTGGAACGCCTAGAGCATACCCCCATTTTTTTCTAGGACAGCAACTATATATAATGCTAAAAATGTAGAATTCACAATAAATATTGGTAGCTGCTTCAAGCTTGTAAACATAACAAACTATACTATATAGTATTGTGTACAGCCCTTACAATTGCCAATCCTGAAAAAGCTCAAGCAATTCAAAAAGGGTTGATTCAGATTCTATTATTGGCTGCTAGACATGAGAAAAATGCAGTTTAGCTTTAGGAAACTTAAGTGTTACTATTTTCATTTTGCAATAAGGTCCATAAAGGGTCTATGAGACAGAATTGTCTCTATAGCAGCTCCCCTTCCTGATATTCTTTTGTTAATGATGATTCTTTTAAAACATAAAAGCCATTCCTTTCTGCCCCTAAGAAATTACAAATCCGATCTGCACCACAGAAGAATTGTACGACCCAACTGAAGCCCTTCCTCCACATGCATGGCCTGCCGAATCAACCCTCATGTAGCACATGCTGCCTAGCTGCTCTACCCATGGAGCACGTGTGAGTTGCGGCCCTCCTTGCGTGGCACTCCTGCAATTTTGATGCTCAAAAATTGGTACAGCATCCTTTCTAAGAAACCCTCCACTCAATCTCAGAATTTTTCCTTTCACTGCTACACATTTATTTTTCTCTTCAACCCTTGAAAAAATCATTCTTTCAAATACCTATCAATTGTTGTGTCTTTTTCCTCTCCTTAGGCTTGCTTTTATAATTTCTCATTGAGCTAAATTCCCAACCCTAATCTCCAAAGTGATGGATGGTTAGGATTAAATCTAACCCATTCAAGATCAATGGTTGAGATTAAAACAAATTCATTAATGTAATTAAATTATGTTTCCTTAGTTGTCCTACCTCAATAACTAACATTAATTATTGACTTAATTAATGCGTTTTTTCTAAGTTAGACTTAGTCTAAACCATAAAACAACTTAATAAATTGAGCAAGTTTCCTAAGAAGGCTTCAGTCGAGAGGATCTGGTTTGCAGCTGTGACGCTGTCTAGTGGAGTTGGCATCTTTGGGAGGAGGCTTTAGCAGCTAGTTTTCATTCCCAGGTATGATTTCTCTCTGAATTTTCAGATTTGATTGTTGTCCTATTCTTTAATTTTTTCTCCTATTTCAAGTAAAAAAAAAAAGCCCCTGTATTTAGGTTAAATATGTCTCTTTTTGGTTTTGAAATTTATCATAGGTTTTGCTATAGTTAGATATATGTTCTTTTCTGTTTGCAAATTTCTTTCCATTCACATCTGAAATTTCATCATCCACCATGGCCACAAAAGCCAAAGATGCTGCATGGGTTCATTGTGATGTTGTTGATGCTTCAACCAGAATAGATAAGGCTTTGAGCCCCGTACTTAGGGACTTATCCATAAATTGTCCTAACTAGTTGTTTTTACTGGACAAGAAGGGTTGGTTGTTCCACTGCGGGACGGGATAAGAAAGGGTTGGTTGTTCTGTCCTTACTTCCAAAGACAGACAGAAGGTAAGACATACTCTTCTACCTGTCCTAGAGAGGTAGGGGAAGTAAGGATAAGCTTGACCCGTACTCATACTCATTAGGAAGCTAGGTCAGAATGCGATCAGTGTAAGCGTAGGTGTGAGTATTTGCTATAAAGATTAGTGGATAGTTGGCTAATGGGGGACGGTTAGAATGGTCTTGGCTGTACCTGACTGTGTAATGAATGCATGGATTGTCTATGTCTGATGGGTTATTGGCTGCGGCTCATAAGGCTTTGAGGTTATAAAATGAAGCACTTATCTCCCCCATTTAGTCCTGTGGTGTCTTTCCATAATGTGGTAGGTTGTTTGAGTAATTGACCGTAATAAGTCCGTAAAAATCATCCCATCTTTTGTTGCCCCCTCGCTAAGCTGTTCCTGTCGACGCTTTTGTGTGTGTAGAGGGAGTGCTTCGTTGGATGGCATAACTCAACTACTGGTAAAGTATGAAAGGCAAAATGTTGTGCAAACAGTGCAAGCGCCCAATGGCAGGGGGGCATCTATAGGTTGAAGCAACACTTGGCTAGTATAAGAGGCCATGTAATCCCATGTGATGCACCAGATGAAGTGATAGGGCTTATTAAAGCAGAATACCTTGAAAAGTGTGACAAGTTTGAGGAGGCGAAGGCTAGGGAAAAAACTATACAAGCAGAAGTTTGATGAATGGTTGGTTCATGTTGACCAATGATTTGAGTTTTGCAGTAGGCCAGTGGCCTAGAATCTTGAGTTGTAGCATTGTTTTTGGACTCTAGAGGCCATTTATAAGTTAGAAGTTCATTGATATGTATTTTGATGATGATACATATTGCACTCTGTGCCTTTTTGATATATGCACCCTTACATGGTATATAGATGAGCAAACTTTGCATATTTTCTCTAACGGATTGGAATCATGGTTTGAAATCATAAAAATGATTTTTTTCCATTATAAAGTAATTATTTTATGTATTTTTTTTTAATTCTAGTTCATTGAATTTGGTTCAATCTGGTTTGATCCTGTTCCAATTCAAACCCCTGTTTGATAGGTGGTCGGTTCAAAACCTGGTTCCAGTTTTTAAAACTATATTCAGAAGTATTGCAAAGAGATTGACTCAGCAAAGAGAGCCAAACATGAAGACCACAGACTGTTTACAAATAATGTGGAAGTTGCAGGCAGGGCCAGACGTTCAACAATCAGCTCCAGGTTCATTGTACTGGTTTCAGGGCAGCTTCAGGACGTATCTTTCAAGCACATCTACAGGGAGCTAATTTGTTCAGGCTGATATTTCTAAGGATGCTTTACAGTTGATGGAAAATCAGATCACTGAAGATGAATATCAGGAGGGGCTTTTAGTCTCCTCCAAGTCTACCAATGCTTTTGAGTTTTAATTTTTTTCTGTGCGTGGTTTCCAATGTAAATTTTCCACAGAATTTGATCTGGTTACTCGGTAAGTGTTTTGACGAAACGTAATGTAAGTCCTTTGAACATGCAAATTTCAGGATTGTCTTTCTGATAAATAATGGGTAGAAATATAGGCAGTTGAGTGATATGTACAGACAGTATTGACAACTGTGCATCATGCACCATGTCGAATCTATTTTTAACTGTCCTTGAATGAAAATACATTTTTTCTTGGAAACTAGAAACATTCATACTTGGGCATTTCAGTATGTGGTTGGGTTAATAGAAACATCAATAACTGAACATTTCTTATCAGAAACAAAAAAACATTATATTAATGTTCACTACTAACCAAAAGAAAATTACAACATACCAAAATAGCAAACCGAAAGGGCAAAAATTAACTCCCAAAAGTGCATAGAAAACCTAGAGCTAACACAAACAAAAAGAAAAAGAAATGTGTAATTGGCATAAAAACAACTAAATAATATTGATGAGTTCCATAAGTAGTACATTTGGCTGTATTTCCATCCTTCCCCCAACAATTACTAGCCCCACATCTCCATGCTTCAATGTATAGTTACTGATAGAAATTGCTATCTCTCTGTGAAGAGCACCATGTGGAAAGTCCTCCTGCAGAAAGGCATTCACTGTTAGAGTGAAATAATGTCTTAAACTGATGATTTTGCAATGTGGAAAGACAGCCAATTTAAAATCACTAAAGATACTGCTATAAAGCTAAAAACATGTTTTCGGCAAGAGAGATATTATGTCTTGACCTGAACATCAGCCTCCCATAGTTTCTTGAGGTTGTGGTCAAAGCACATTATCGACCAACCTGCTGTGACTACAACCAGGATCTGTTTTCTTATTTCTCCTTGTTTATGCACCCGATCAACAAAACCAGTTGCCATTGATACAGCCCGTCTTCCTGCTGAAATACGAACTCTTTCTGGAAGCAAAGATACCTCTGAAATTAGGCGTGCTTCAGTGAATCCTTCATTCATTCCCTTTACGTGAGGCTCCAATACCTGATAAATATAGTTACAAGGTGTAAAAGTTATGTAAGGAATGGCAAGTGAATAATACAACTAATTATGGCCCAAAATATATGACACAAAACATTATGAAAAAATATGCCAGCACGTGAACTAAAAAATAATGCAGTTTATGAAATAAAGCTATAATCACAATAAATTAAATTTCAGTTATAAATATATTTCAACCTCATTAAACATCTAAACAAATGATAATTAGATCTCAAGACATGATTTGAGAAATCAATCCTTGGGAAATATACCGGTACAAAACCTTAGTATTTAATCCCCTAAGGCAAATAATTTATACGGTTTTTAACACCCAAAGTCGATGTACCATTTCTGTGGAGAATAATGTCTTGGCATGCCAAATATGCCAAGTAAACCAGGATGTGAATATTCACATGCTTCCAGGAACTTCAATTCTACCTTGTAATTATGGATATAAACATTACAATGTACATACATAGTAAAAATGGATGATAACACAAACAAAAAAATACAGCTGTCATTTTGGCTACGATGTAGCGAACAAAATTCGTATACACAGCAAACTACTTCAAAAGATCTGAAATATATAAACATCCATGATAGGACAACAATATATTATAGAAGAATATTTGAATACAAGTGAGATGGTTGAGTTACAAATGAGAGTCTGCTTTATATACCTAGGCAGGTACCCTTTCATGAATGGTCATGTCCTTAGGGACATGCCCCTTGATTAACTAATTACTATTTAATTAACTATTCCTTATTATTATTATATTTATATTTTATTCATAACATTGCCTTCCTCTTCAAAAAGCTTTGTCCTCAAAGCTTATTGTTGACAAGGTGTATCATTTATTTCTTTTAATTTTAATTTTTCGCATCTTTCAGAACTCTTCGAATTCTTGGAGTTGTCATCTTCGTTGATACAAGATGATAGGATCTTTTAAGAGATAAACAAAATTGTCACACTGAGAAGGGATCTGACCATCCTAAATCAATCTTCTGTGGAATCTTGCAGTTACTGAAAACTTGAGATGGATTTTTATCACAAGATTGAATTATGGTGACATCAACGTTCTTAGGAACATAAGTCACTTGTTTTTGGTTGAGATATCTGCTTTTATAATTTGGATGGCAATAAGGAGTTCTTGTGATGTGATCTCTCAATTTGTTTGTGGTAATTTCATGGTTTATTGAAGGAATCTGATTTCTTTCAGTCGCTTGAATAATTGTGAAATCTTCACTTGAAATTTCCATTTCTTGAACTGCATCTTCTAAGTACATCTTCGCTCCAACTAGTATATCCTCTTCTTGAATTGTGATATTGACAGGATCAGTATTCGTTCCCTTATCTTCAACTTGGATTGTTACGACTGGGAATTTCGATACTTCTTCTTAAGTAAGTTGTTCTAACTTGTCTTTTAGCGACTTTTTGTCTCTTTTAAGCTTCTTTATTTGTGTAAGAAGGTTTTGATTATGATTCCTTAGACGTGAAGGTTCTTTGTTTTATGAATTGATGACTTTAGCCTTAATAATTGTTCTATTACTTCTTTGTAATGCATATCCGCGAGATCTTCATATTCTTGTTGTAATGCTTTCTTGTTTTGCCGAAGTGTAATGTTCCAATTTAGGAAAATAGTGCTATCCAAAGCAAATGATAAAAACAACACCATAAAATTGAAACATCCAGTGCACACCCATAAAAAGTCCAGCAATAACCAACAACTAAGCCATTTTATTATAATTTGGGAGGAAAGTACAATAATGTGGACGTGGTGCACTTGGGCTAGCCTCAATGACAAGCGTGATCAAACCTAGGTCATAATATGCCAAGCCCAAATGGAACAAATAACTACTGCAATGATGCCCTGCGCTGCCCTTGTGAAACTGTGATGTCAGCTACAAAGATGTTGCTGGAAACCCCACCTCTGGTGCTCGGAAAATTACGGGAAATTAACCCTCGCCTCTCCACCAAATACCCAGAATAACCCACGAATGAATTAGCAAAATGTTGACCTCGGAATTTTGGCCCAAATTTCGCCTTAGCTCCTCTAGTTGTTGGCTGAGTTGGGATCCCTGTTTGACACCTTAGATCTGCCCAGAAAATTCTATAAAATTAGAATTGTCATCCTTGCCCAAAACCGAGAAAAACCCAAGAAGTGTTCCCCTTGGTTCCAACCTTCAAAAATTGACCCTTCACAGCTTGGCCCTCCTCCAATTTCGAATTTTGTTGCTGCGACTAATCTTGTCAATCTCTGCTCTCCCAATTCCAACAATCCTCCTCAAATGGCCCTCCAAATGATCTCCTACTTCTCCTGGCCAGCTCCAACTCTACAATTCCTTCCTCCAACTCCCACGTGAGCCCAGTGATGGCTCTCTGCGCAGGCCCAAGTGACTGTAAATCGAACTGCTCCAATGCAGCAACCTACTGCTCCAAAACTCTCTCAAAAGGTTGATCCTCCATTGTAGCTACAATGCCCAAACTCCCATGGCAATTGTTGCCCGGATGAACCCAAAAGCAACACCTACGTGTTCCCCTTCTACGTCCTCCAAAAACACGCACTGGCTGAGACAAATGTTGAATGATATGACTGTGAAACTCCACCGGTTCTCCTCCAAGGTAGTATGAATTGCCTTCCTAGGGTGGCACTCGAAGTCCATCGAAGCAAGGGTTGAGATCTCCGCTCGGAGACACTCATGTGCTAAACAACACAGTAACACAGCTAAGCAACTCAAGCAACTAAGGTTGAGTTCAATATGTCAAAAGATAAGATGTTGAAATGAGGAGAGTTACCTTCCTTATATAGATTTCATGGAGCACTTTTCCCTCCATTTTCCCTCCATCGTGGGTCCCTCACTTAACCATCGATTTCCACTCCATGCAAATCGAACTAGGGAATGTGTATTCTCCTTGTGTGGGTGGCCCCCACATACAAATTAACCACGTTGAAATAACTTCTACTAAGTCTAGCCTCCTAATAAAATCGAATGGGCCCCATCACCTCCACAATCAGCCCCAAAATGTAGAAATTAATCCTGTTCCAAAATAATTTAGGAAGGGACATTACAATCCTCCCCTCCCAAATGTTGCTTGTCCCCAAGCAACTTCAGTGTTGGATGTTGAAGTATGTGCTCGTCCTCCCATGTAGCATCCTCACCAGGCAAGCTCCTCCAATGCACCAAAAATCGCTTGTCCTCGAGTAATGCTTGAGCAAGAATCCTCTCTAACTGCTGCTCCCCACTATCACTACAAAATGTGCCAGGGTCCCAAATGTGCCACTGGATCATGCCTAACCTCTGCACTGTCCTGATATGAAAGAATCCTTCAATACCAAGATACCAGGCCATCCTGTCCAACATGAAGCTCCCCTTACTCCACTCATTATCCTACCCGGTGCAAGTACCAGAAGTCCCCTGCTCCATCAATGACTCGCTAAAGCCCAATGGAAGATCTGTATGATCTCCCCCTATAGTAGCCAGCGCATCCCTAAAGGTTATTGAGTTGTGAAGAGTTGTGATGCCCCAGTTCCCTGCTAATCCCAGAGTGGTGCCACCATGCTGACGCTGCACTACTTTGACTATGACATACTCCCCATCGTGCGTAGACAGTATCCTCCCCTCCTGAGGCCTAGTGGCGAAAAATCTATGAGAATCAAGCTCATCCTGCCTAGGGATCTCCATGATGCCAATATCTACCCCTCCACTGCCAATCTCAACTCTGAGCCATAACAGAACAAGCATGGCCTAACCATGCAGTGGAGGTTTCAGTGATCCCCCATGTGTCAAACCGAAAGTGAATTGGATGATCCTCTGACATGACACCGCTCATCACAAAGTGGAGTGATCTGCCCGCCAACCGGATCCCGGATTCCCCAAACATACAAGGAGCTCATAACTCCCACTCCTCAGAGGATGTCGCTGTGTAATGTCGTTACCATCTAGAACCCATCTAGCCCTCATCTCTGATCCATGTATGTATTCCCTGGGTGGACCCCAAGTATAAGGAGTAGATCTCATGCCTATGAACTTGCCCTGCTCCTACCAAACCACGCAGTGAAATCTGCTATCCCAACTCCTGATGATACACCTCGACACTGCTCGGAGTCTGGGTACCCTCCTGTAGACGAAGTCTACCATCCACCGTCCCTCAAGTGTGAGCTCAGGGGTGGAATATATGCTACCTCGGCTATCAACCATGCCATCCCTAAGCCTGTATCCGACAGCTCGTGCACCTACCAAGGGTCTCAAGAAGAGTCTCCTCCAGGTTCATCGCACGCGTTGTCTCATCCAACTGTCTAGGGTGACCCTCCCATACCCTGCTGCCTGAATGGAGAGTGTCAAGGGGAAACAACCAAACACTCTGTGACTGTAAGCAACATTGGAGGATGATGGGCGGGTATGTCCCAAACGGTATGATCAAAATTCCGCCGAAATGCCCAAGAGTGACCCTATAGAGGACACTCTGTCCACCTCGAATATGCTGATAACTCCCTCGAAGCCTTGTCTCCGCTAAGCGTGGTGTCCCCAGATGCTCAACAATGTCCTCATCAATCCTAGGTGAGCTGCATCCAACGGTACACCTGATGCCCCTATCCATATGATGCCTCCTAAGAGGCAACGCTCCAAGAGCCTGTTGCAAAACACCATGCGTCACTTCACACCACCAAGCAACACTGCATTCTTGACATGCCATTGTATGCCGCAACTTGTCCCTGTACACCACTGGATACCCCCGACTATGGCTATGCCATCCTGTACCGTCCTGTGTCCCGCCTGTGTCACTGAACAGGTCACTCCGTGCATGTAGTCAGTGCAATGTGAGGCACTCCCCCATGCGTCTCCATGCCCATCTGCAGACCAATGCTCCACGCTAGATGCTCCTACCCATCCCAAATGAGATGGCCTAAAGTTGTGTCCCTATGTGTCGGCCCAAACCCGACCAGTATCATCCCCTCCACCGCCGCATCATCATACCCTTCGGTGAATGGATCTTCACTCCAAATCCTCCCTGAGGGATCCAAGAAGTGAATCTCCCTATGTGTCAGCAATGATGCTACCCTTGCATTGCTCCTCTGCGTCCTTTGTGCCCACAAAAGTGAAGAATCCCCAACTCCATACAAGGCGCCATTTGGTGGCCTGCCAATGCCACCTCCTCCAACAAACTCCTGCCAGAGTGTGTTGATCACTCTGTAATCCTGTGTACAAACGTCGTACCAAGTCAACCCAAGAAGCCT
The DNA here is from genome assembly GCA_031772625.1 of Pinus tabuliformis. NCBI lineage: Eukaryota > Viridiplantae > Streptophyta > Pinopsida > Pinales > Pinaceae > Pinus > Pinus tabuliformis. Next base: position 157,949,869 of record CM062807.1, on the reverse strand, counting down.
GTCCATAAACTAGTTGGCCACTGGTGCTGACAGAAACTCTCCTAGCGGAGTTACACACTCGACTGCTAGGTCAACTATACCCTCTAGATCATAGTCAACCGATATACTTGGGAAATGATAGGCGGTCCCTCCCGGATTCCAATGCCAATCGGGGCTTCTAGCATCCTCTATGCCTGGAAACTCTTGTTGAGCACCACCTAGGTCCACTATCATCTCCACAATGTTTTTAAAACCGGAACCGGTGACCGGACCGGTCCACCTAATGAACCGGTTTACCGACCGGAACCGGTCTAACCGAGACTGGTTTGGTCTAAACGAACCGGTTTTAAAAAAAATACATTAAATAATTAATTTTTAATGAAACAAAACTATTTTTAAAATGTAAAACCATGATTCCAAGCCAATAGAGACAAAATATGCAAAGTTTGCTCATTTATATACCATGTAAAGGTGAATATATCAAAATGGCACCGAGTGCAATACATATCATCAACAAAATAGCAAAATACATAAGAAATGAGGCTCTAAATGGCCTATAAAGTCCAAAAACAATGCTGCAAGCTATGAGGCCATTGGCCTACTACAAGTCTACAGTGTACACATGATCAATCATCAAGTTCATCACCACTACTAGACACAAGATCATCATTAGGAGCTACATAGACATCATCTGGTTCAGAGTCTGAGGATGCCTCAGTCTGATCTGCAACCTCAATATCAATGCCACCAATGACAATAGAAGTGGACGTAATGGAAGCACGAGTTTGTCGACCTGCATGACTAGTGCCTTCCATTGGTTCTTTGCCTTTCCTTGATGCCGCTATTGATCCTGGTTCTGATGCCACCACATAATCTGCTTCATCCCCTGCCAAAGCCATCTCGATATCAAAATCAACCTCAAACACAGGTTCTTCAGTCTCCTCCACCCATTCTGATGTTGGATCAATATCGTCCAACACAATGGGATCTAGATCAGGAGTCTTTCTCATCATTTGGAGCTCTAATTGCATTTATTGTTTACCCCCAAACCATGAAATCCTGAAAACCATTAAGTCTGCTGAACTTTGAGTGAAATCTAAAATTCTAGTTTCTCCATATGAAATCCAATGAGGTCGAAACCACTCTCAAACATCCTGAGTCATTTCATGGTAATGTTAAAAATTTAAGTAAAAGGATGAAAATGAAAATTAAAGGAAATGTCACTTTTACTTTAAGAATTTAACATTACCATTAATTGTCAACATTGTTAGGGTTGAAACACCCTTAGTTCCCCCCCAAAACCCCTCAAACACAGTCAAAAATATGTTTTTTTAACTTTATGGTGGGTGTGCCTAAAACCGGCCGGTTTAGGACAGAACCGGCCGGTTTGTTACAAACCGGCCGGTTTTCACCGGTTAGGGCAAAAAAATGGAGAAATCAGCATTTAAACCGGGTTTTTTGGCCGGTTTAGACCGGCGGGCTTGCTAACCGGCCGGTTAGACCGACAACCGGTTTTTAAAAGCGGTTTTTAAAACACTGCTCCATATCCCACTCCACCGGGTACCAACTTAGAATCTCTCGCCACCCAACCCCAAGAGAGGTATCGAATGCAAGAACTCCCGCACATAGAACAACCCCAGCATGCGGGCGCCGCACCATGTGCAACTCAAGTCGTCTCATCTCGTTGTCCTGGTCAATACATAAAATCTGACTAGGTAGCTCTGTCTCTATCTGTCCAATGGGCCAAGGTAACCTAACAATGTTGCAAGCCCCATCTATGTATGCCCGAAGAGCGCTGCCCTTAGGCTCCAACGTGCACTCTAGCTGCACCAATAGGGAATCAAACCGCTCCCCAACGTGAGTCAATTTGGTCATGGACTCAGCACAAACCATTCTCATGCCCTCCAATTCCTCGTTCTGCTACAGAATAGCCTCACGCACTAATGTGATCTTCCTTTGTAATGCGAGAAGGTCAGCCTAAAACTAGTGGAACTGTTGTGGGCATCTATCACCTGTAAACTCGATCACAACTCTAGATACCTCAGCAACTGTTGGCATCTCGTCCAAGGGTGGCACCCCCTCAACCTATGGCTCTATGTGTGTAGGCTCTATCCTCTCCACCAAGGTGTCAATTCGGGCTATCAAAGAGGTCTCTAATAAAGGTAATTCCTGCGCCACATCGGGTATATCGATGTGCTCATCACCATCTTGTGGGCTCTCAGCATCATGCTCAACCTCCTCCTCGGGCTCCTGATATCTAAAGCTAGGTCTCCACCAACAAAAGTGCACCCCTGGTCTCACCCTCTAACCGTCTTTGTCCTGCCTACTCCTTTTCAGGAGATCTGGTAACCTGATCTGATTGGCTTTCCCCACATGATGTCGATGGTTGCACCCCCACGGCCTGATCACCTCTAACGTCTCTGTTGTAAAGGTGAGGATGGGTTTGGTCGGTCACCCTCCTCAACTGGTCCAACCTCTCATCATCCCAATGAATTATACCCCAGAATTTCTGCATACTGGATTTCCCTTGAGCAATGGGTTTGTCTCTGGTTTCACCCGTCACTGTGTACTCATACTCAAAGCTTCTATAATCTCCTGGCTAATTTCCCACAACTAGGCCATGATCATGCTCTGATACCACTGTAATGTTCCAATCTAGGAAAATAGTGCTATGCAAAGCAAATAATAAAAACAACACCATAAAATTGAAACATTTAGTGCACACCCATAAAAAGTCCAAGAATAACCAACAGTTGAGCCATTTTATTATAGTTTAGGAGGAAAGTACAATAATATGGAAGTGGTGCAATTGGGCTTGCCTCAATGACAAGCGTGATCAAAACCAGGTGGTAAAATGTCAAGCCCAAATGGCACAAATAACTGTTGCAATGATGCCCTGCGCTGCCCATGTGAAACTGTGATGTCTGTTGCAAGGATACTGTTGGAAACCCCACCTCCGGTGCTCAGAAAATTACAGGAAATTAACCCCCGCCTCTCCACCAAATACCCAAAATAACCCACGAAGGAATTGGCCAAATGTTGACCTTGGAATTTTGGCCCAAATTCCCCTTAGCTCCTCTAGTTGTTGGCTGAGTTGGGACCCCTGTTTGACCCCTTAGATTTGCCCAAAAAATTCTATAAAACTAGAAGTGTGATCCTTGCCCAAAACCCAAAAAAACCCAAAAAGAGTCCCCTTGCTTCCAACCTTCAAAATTGACCCTTCACAGTTTGGCCCTCCTCCATTTCTGAATTTTGTTGCTGCGAGTAATCCTGTCAATCTCTGCTCTCCCAACTCCATCACTCCTCCTCAAATGGCCCTCCAAATGATCTCCAACTTCTCCCGGCCAACTCCAGCTATACAATTCCTTCCTCCAACTCCCATGTAAGCCCAGTGATGGCTCTCTCCGCAGGCCCAGGTGACTGTAAATCGAACTACTCCAAATGCAGCAACCTCTTGCTCCAAAACTCTCCCAAAAGGTTGATCCTCCACCATAGCTCCAATGCCCAAACGCCCCTGGTAGTTGCTGCCCAGATGAACCCACAAGCAACACCTATGTGTTCCCCTTCTGCATCCCCCTGAAATGCGCACTAGTTGAGACAAATGTTGAATGATATGACTCTGAAACTCCACTGGCTCTCCTCCAAGGTAGTATGAATTGCCTTCCTAGGGTGGCTCCCAAAGTCCACCAAAGCAAGGGTTGAGATCTCGGCTCGGAGACACTAGTGTGCTAAAACAACACAGTATCCCGGCTAAGCAGCTCGAGCAACTAAGGTTGAGTTCAATATGTCAAAAGATAAGATGCTAAAATGAGGAGAGTTGCCTTCCTTATATAAATTTCATGGAGCACTTTTCCCTCCATTTTCCCTCCATCGTGGGTCCCTCACTTAACCATCAATTTCCCCTTCGTGCAAATCGAACTAGGGAATGCGTATTCTCCTAGTGTGGGTGGCCCCCACATACAAATTAACCACATCGAAATAACTTTTGCTAAGTCTAGCCTCCTAATAAAATCAAATGGGCCCCATCACCTCCACAATCGGCCCCAAAATGTGTAGAAATTAATCCTATTCCAAAATAATTTAGGAAGGGACATTACACGAAGTTTGGTTATTTTGTCTTTCTCTTGATCTTCCAACTGCACTTTCTTGGTACACTAGATTACATCATTTTGTAGGAGTGATGATGGGAGTTCCATCTGCAATTTGGATTTCATTTTCTTTCTGCAATTTGGATTCCACTTGCATGTTGTCGCTTAAATATTGCCATTAATTATTCTCTATCTCTTGCGAATGGTTGTTTTTGTGCTTCACTTAGAGATTCGACTAAGTTAAAACTTTTGTAACATTTTCTGCAAACCACATTTTTATTTCTAAATGACTCTTCACAATTAGAATATCCTTCTGAACAAAAAGGACATTTCAAAAAGAAGCCGATGTTCTTTGTGGAAATCATTTTTTTACCTTTTTACCAAAATCTTTTTATATTCTCCTTTGTAATATTGTAATATTTGTACTTTGTATGACCTAGATATTGGCACAATATTCACTTCTAGAAGGTTCCTTAGAATATATATATAATATTTTTTTTGATTTCTTTATTAATTATTTCTTATGCTCTTTATGTCAAAAATATCCCAAAGGGTCGTGAATCTTTCTCACACCCTCTCACCTTTAACTTAATTTGAGTAAGCATGTGGTGGAGAAAAGTAAGTCGATTAGGCGAGATTATGTCAAGGAAGCGAGATCAACTCCGATAGGAAGGCGGAAACGGCTCAAACAGGAGTGCGGATTGGATGCGCGACAACATTTTTCTTATTCGTTGTTTGAATTTATCATACGCCTATAATTTAAATTGGAATTAATTATACAGTTTGATTGGGACAACACGAGGTTGTACAAACACGATGATGCAAAGGTGGATAGATATAGACACACACTATTAGAGATGCTGCCACTGTCAACACTTGCAAATAGCAACTATCGTAGGAGGGTATTAGCTAGTGTTTTGAATGCAATGAAGGATAGACCTGTAATCATATGCCTATAATTTAAATTGGAATTAATTGTAGAGTTTGATTGGGACAACACGAGGTTGAAAGAACACAATGACGCAGAGGTGGATAGATATAGACGCACACTGTTAAAGATGTTGCGACTATCTACACTTGTAAATGGCAATTGTCGTAGGAGGGTATTAGTTGGTATTTTGAATGCAATGAAGGACAGACCTGTAGCGGCAACGAATGATAGAAAAGTGCAGTGGCTGGACAACGATGTGTCGCAACGAAAGAGCGAAGGCGCAATGGCTATGATTGTTGTGTTGTGTGGTATGCGGAAGTGTTGGGCACAGTGACAGGGCCATAGAGGGTGCGATAGTTGGTCGAAACACTCGAGGGTGAAAGGCGACTGTCAGAGGTAAGTCGGTTTGTAGATGTGGTAAGTCAGCATGCGTCGTTTTTGTTTTTCCTTTTTTATTTGTTTTTATTTTTTATGTTTATTTTTTATTATTATTTTTTTAATAATACTTTTTTCATTTTTTTTCTTTTATGCCTTTTTTTTATTTTTTTTCTTTGAATTAATTTTTTTATATAGTTTATTTTACATTTTTTTTTATTTTTATTGTCAACACTTTTGATTTTTTAAATATCTTTTTTTATAATTTTTTCTAATTATATATATATATATATATATAATCTTTTTTCCCTGTATTTTGATTTTTCTTTTCTTTTATATAATCTTCTTCTTCTTTCTTTCTTTTTTTTTAATATTGATTTTTTTCCTTTTTAATTTTATATGGCCATAAGCCTAGTAGCGAAACTGACAGAATGGAGAACCTCCCACTATGTAGTGAAACACTTGAATCTTGATGGCAACAATGTTGACGAAGTTTGATGGCGAAAGGCCGAATCAGACATGGCTTTGTGCAGTGGTTGAGCGGCCAAAGGACTGAATAGCTCTGATACCAATGTAACGAACAAAGTTTGTATACATAGTAGACTACTTCAAAAGATTTGAAATATATAAACATCCATGATAGGACAACAATAAATTGTAGAAAAATATTTGAATACAAGTGAGATGGTTGAGTTACAAATGAGGGTCTGCTTTATATACCTATGCAGGTACCCTTTAATGAATGGTCACATCCTTAGGGACATGCCTCTTGACTAACTAATTACTTTTTAATTAACTATTCATTATTATTATTTTTATTATATTTATATTTTATTCATAACATACGACATCTACACAAAACCCTATAGATATATATAGAATATTTAAGCACTCCACATATTCTAAGATTGAATTGAAATGGCAAGCAACAACTTGCAAGCATTGTAATATTTTGAAAAGTTAAAAAAACACAGCTAAATCACAATCCTAGGCTCTGGTGGAAAAAGCACCCCACAGCTCAAGGGCTTCTGAATGAGTGACACTTTTGTTTTTAATATCTACCGAGTAACCTATGCATTATATATATATATATATATATATATATATATATACATATAATCTTTTTCCCCTATATTTTGATTTTTCTTTTCTTTTATATAATCTTCTTCTTCTTCTTCTTCTTTTGATATTGATTTTTTTCCTTTTTCTTTTATATGGCCAAAAGCCTAGTAGCGAAACTAACAGAATGGAGAACCTCCCACTATGTAGTGAAACACTTGAATCTTGACGGTAACAATGTTGACGAAGTTAGATGGCGAAAGGCCAGATCAAACATGGCACTGTGCAGTGGTTGAGCAGCCAGAGGACCGAACAACTCTAGTTCCAATGTAACGAACAAAGTTCGTATACACAGTAGACTACTTCAAAAGATCTGAAATACATAAACATCTAAGTCACATGACACGAGACACAGAGGACACGTGAATACGAGTATTCAATACGAAACACAGCGACCTGGAAACAGGACACGGGGGACACCTTATCTATATATATATATATATATATATATATATATATATATACCGAAATATAGTTTTTTATCCATATTAATTTGTGAAGTGAAATAATATTTGTTGTTTTCTAATGCAAATTAATATTTCATATCAACCCCAAGGCTGAAAGTTCATAGGAATCAGATCTGGGAAACATCTAGTAAGAGATGAAATTTTGGTTTTGCATTAATTGCCATAGACTGAAATTTCAACAGGATAGAGGTGAATTAACTTTCCCAAGGCCATTTTGTTTCTTCCTGAGAACATTGTTGATGTAATGGGTAATAAGAAAAACCCAGGATAGAGCTAAATCAGCCCAACGCTTGGGTGTCATTTCTGTTACAAGTTAGAATGAAGGTTTTTTTTTGTTTGTAAATCAGGGTATAGCTATGCTGCACTTTTAAAATAAAAGCTCCCAACCATTGCTGTTGCATTTATTGTGTTGATTTGCATCATGGGTGTTCAATGAGATTCGTTGGATCTGGTTTAAATGGCCAATAAATCTACTTCCTGGAGTTTGCAGTTATGGGAAAAGGCTTATAAACAACGCTCCCTTAGTGGAAAATCCATTTTCCCTGAGTTGTTTATCATGCAGAATTAAATAATGGTGCTTGTGGTTTAAAATATCACTTCTATGGCTAAAATCTATTGAATCCCCATGTTGTTTTGGCCTATTGGTCACTCCCAAGCCTTTTTTAGTTTTTTGAAGCTATCACGATACATCTTCTTGAACCTGCCTTTGCATTCCAAAACGATATCCGATTCGTTGAGTGTGTAGCCCCCAAGACCTGAGAGCTGGCCTGAATGTCTAAAGCAGTGTCGGAGGATTTCCTAAATCCTGACATCTGTCCTTGTTAGATTTGGTACATCTCAGGGGACAATAGTTGGCATGTGACTTGTTAGTACCCTGAGGCATTCACTGGTGGTGGTTGAGGTATTAGGTTTTCTGTGGAAGTTAGGCCTTATTTACCTATGATTCGAGTAGCTAGGCTTTAAATTACATTTTCTTGCGGGGTACGTATTCAAGCTGTCGAAAAACGTTAGGGCCACGTTTTCTACCAACGAAATACGCATTTTCCAAATGCAGGACACGACGAAAACAGGCGAATACGTTTTCCATTTTCCAGAACACGATAAAAACCGTATTCGACACGTATTAGGGCTGTTTTCGTGGCCAGTACGTAAAATACGGGACACGAGACCCTGGAGGACGTGTCCTGTGACTTAGATAAACATCCATGATAGGACAACAATAAATTATAGAAGAATATTTGAATACAAGTGAGATGGTTGAATTACAAATGAGGGTCTGCTTTATATACCTATGCATATACCCTTGCATGAATGGTCATGTCCTACGACATACGACATCTACACAAAACCAAAGAAAATTTGAAGGATGGAAAATTATCTTGAGGTTTAAAAACATTGGCGAATCTTTCAAGTCCCTAATATGCAAATTGTAAAATGTTTATTGATTTGTTTCTAAAATTATTGAAAATTATAATGATTTTATATGTACTCTCTATATAATGTTGGCGATTTTTAAGGTAAAATAATTTTATATTGTAAAATTTGGGCAAATCATTTTTTTAGAAAGTGGAAATTGGCAAATCTTTTTTTGGAAAAATCATGGAAAATTAGCCCACCTGCGAATATTAGCCCCTAAAATTTTCCATGCACAAAACCCTATAGATATATATAGAATACTGAAGCACTCCACATATTCTAAGATTGAATTGAAATGGCAAGTAGCAGCTTGCAAGCATTGTAATATTTAGAAAATTAAAAACCACAACTAAATCACATTCCTAGGCTCTGGTGGAAAAAGCACCCCACAGCGCAGGGGCTTTTGAATGAGTGACACTTTTGTTTTTAATATCTACCAAGTAACCTATGCATTCACATCCAATAAAAAACATATGATCACATACACTCCTGCAGTGGACCAACCATTGGAAACTTCTAAACCAGGAATAGAATATTTGCATTTATAATGGGAGACGGCACACAGCAATGTGACCTACAATCCAGTTTTGTTGTTGGCTAGTTAAAAGGTCAAGTTTTCAGTTTGCTTCATAGTTGATGCAAAACAACTTTTCAATTTGACCAGGAACTCTTGCATTTCAATTTCCAGCAAATAAGTGCCCCAAGATGGATCTTTTCACTAAGAGATAAGATGAAACAACTATACAAGTTTCATTGGCATAGCATTGTCCATCTTGGTGTTATGCTTGACAATAGCATGCATATCACATGAATCTAATAAACCAAATGCATAACAACCATATGCGGCATATTCCACAATAATTCAACAGCAAAGAAAATAACCATGAGGTAGAACACAGTCACAAAAATGTGGAACCACTGGCAAGACATTTACCAAATTTTATCATCAACCACATGTTATACACATCAAAATAGATTTGAACAAACCTTTTTCAGAAACAATATTAAGAATGAAAAAATTATTTTCTAGAAAAGTTTCTGCTAAGAAGATAAACAAAAACCAAAATTGGAAAATAATCCTCCTAATTACACTCATTAATGTCCCCAAAATTGTCCACACATACAAAAAAAAACATACAAACAATTGGAGCATAACAGGAATGCCTCGAACCCACTCTGTTGTTATTTATAACAACGATAGACGAACAAACTTTTAGTTTTTGGTAGCATCGGAAGTGCTCTAACCTTGAAAATTGGTGGAGAGGCTAAGGCACATGAGTTTAAAGAGAACCCAGAAACCGTTTGGTGAAATTCCACCCGGATTGTATTTTACTAAAATAATTAATATTTTTAATGGAGTTCCTAAGTCTAAACTTAAGGAAATTAAAATATTAATGGAGTTGTTGATTAGAGACTTAATCTCGACCGTTAAAATCTCAACAGGAAAAGTATAAGAAGGAGGCTTGGGGTTCATTTAGACACACATAGAGAGATCGAAGAAATCGATTTTCTGAGGTGAGAAGTTCTAAGGAGGAAAATCAATTTGGGAGATCTTGCAGCAGAGGTGCAGTGAGATTCTAGGAGGACTTTCTGGAGAATACAAGGCAGAGAAAGGACAGAAGATGTCCAAAGGAGGGTTGACGTTGGCCTACGTAGTGCTGACGCAAAGGCAGCACAGTCAATGAGGGGAAGTCAAGTTTCTGCAGAGGGAATTTGAAGTTCAGATGCCAAAAGCAAGGGTGTGAGACTGCAGGCAAGAAAGTCAAATTCTCAGCCAGCAAAAGATCCAGAGCAGAGAGGCAGCGTAATACCTAGGAGGGGTGACATAGAAGTTTCCCAGGGTGACACAGTTTAATGCGGAGGCCATCAAAAGGTTACATAGAGCCTCCCAAAACTAAGGATCAGTCACTGATTCTCCAGTGACAGGGTGAGATTATTTCACCAGTGTTTTGTCCTGCATAATAATAAACCCTCATAGTTGTAGCACTAGTTTTCCGGCATTGCTTGGGCTTTGTCTTCACCTCACCTCTGATACCATGTTAAATTTGGTATGTACTATGCTTAAGAGAAATTTACTTCAAATTTTCTTATTAGCCCAATATCAATTTCCAGAATAGCAATCACATCAACATAATAGTAACGTGCAGATATAACATAAATATAAGCAGTAGAAGACAAGCCATGACAAGAGGACACAAGATGTGGCACCAGCCACGGACAAACCCAATGTGGGGAAACCCTTGATCAAATCTTCTTATATTCTTCAATAATTCAGCAAAGAGAGAGAGATAGTACAAATATACAATTTTGTAATTTTATGACAGCGACTGCAAAACCCTAACCAGCGAAGTCAAAGCTAGTCAAACAGGTCAGATTTGACCTCTAGTCAACCCCAGTCAACGCTCAATCAACTAGGCCTCCAACAACAAGAAGAGGCAGCACAAAACAATACGAAAATCTAGTCAAACTTCAGTCAACATCAGGTCAAACATGGGGTCAACTCTTTGACAGTCAATGCTAGTCTGTGTGGTCAAAGAGTGGTCAAAATAGTTGTTCAAAAATGTGGCCTGTGAAGGAGAGGCACCCTAACCCAATCCGCAATCAAGGACTAAACGCTGGTCAAAATGACACCCTGTCGTTTCGTTCAACCTAGGTCAACGTTGCCCTAATCAGAAAACCCTTCTTCCAGCCACACGTGTGAGAGAGATGTTGCCCATTTTGTGCATACCCAATCAAGAGAGGAGAGAGAGAAGAATGTGAGATGAGATGAGTGAAATTATGCCACAAGGTCTCCTCCTTTTATATGCAATGTTGAGGATAAGCTGGGGGTGAAAATCATTGTTTTGCTTGTTGGCTGACCTTGACAAATTATCAAGAATACAAATAAATTCACCTCTCTATGAATACATGTAGAAATCGGATGATCGTTAGATCAATCCTACACCTCTCGGAGAGAGGAATCCAAGGAAAATATCAATGGCCATGAATGAGGTGACCCATATGGAGTTTGGCCCTAGTTGCCAATTTTAACAAGTACTCAGAAGAATAACTTGATGAATGTAATTAAAATCAAGTAGGTGAAGTAGATTCAAATTTGTTGTAGGAGGGGTTCCTTGAGGATTAGAAATTTTCACACAAATTCTAGAGTTTAATTATGTTTCCAATATCTATTGATCAAGAGAACCACCTTCAATTATTTGAGAATAACATTCACTTCAAACAACTACTATCTACATCAACCAGAGATCTCTCATCCAAGCTTACCCTTCTCCAAAACGCTTTCTTCTATGTCTTCACCTTTTCAGTTTGCTTCGTAGTCGATGCAGAACAACTTTCCAATCTGACAAAGAACCTTTGCATTTTAGTTTCCAGCAGATAAGTGCCCCAAGATGGATCTTTGCACTAAGAGATACGGTGAAACAACTATACAAGTTTTGTGGGCATAGCATTGTCCATCTCAGTGTTGTGCTTGACAATAGCATGCATATCACATGAATCTAATAAACCATATGCATAACAACCCCGTGAGGCATATCCCATAATAATGCAGCAACAAGGAAAAAAAACATGAGGTAGAACACAGTCACAATAATGTGGAACCACTGGCAAGGCATTTACCAATTTGATCAGCAACCACACATTTTACACATCAAAATAGATTTGAACAAACATTTTTTAGAAACAATATTCAAAATGAAAAATATATATATTTTCTAGCAAAGTTTTACCTAAGAAGATAAACAAAAACCAAAATTGGAAAATAATTCTCTCCTAATTACACACATAGCTGTCTCCATAATTGTCCGCACATAACAAAAAAACATACAAACAATTGGACCATAATAGGAATGCTCCGAACCCACTCTGTTGTTATTTAAAACAAAGATAGACAAGCAAACTTTAGAGTTTAATCATGTTTCCAATATCTATTAATCAAGAGATACACCTTCAACTACTTGAGAATAACACTCATTTCAAGCAATTGTTATTTACATCAATCAGAGATCTCTCATTCAAGTTGCCCCTTCTCCAAAACACTTTCTTCTATGTCTTCACCTTTTCAACATCCACTCAATTTTCCACCATTGTTTCTCCAAACCTATGTTGCATGAAACATCTACGAACCAAACATTTAGACCGTACCAGTACTTGAAACGTTGAAACGCAGTCGAAACACGGGCATCATCTAATCATCTATAAGAGTTTATATAGACTTGGTTTTCCTTCTAAATTGTCATCTATGGGCCTTATTCCTTTTTTCTTGCAAGATAATGTGTTATTCACTTATTTATGTTTTTTTATATAAATATACATATGATGTTTCAGCCAACGTCTCCATTTTTGAAAACTCCGAAATGTTTTGGCATTTTCTGCAACATAGCTCCAAACGTCATTGTCAAAATTTCAGTCTTACTCTAAAGTTTAATCTGCATCACTATATGATTCTTCCTTACTTCTCCAATAGTTTAGATTCACCACACCTCTTGCTTGAGAGAGCCCGAATCTGGAGGTCATTAGTAGTCATGTGAGTAGTTCCCTATTAAAGGCCTGTTAGATATATTGGGATTAAGCCTATGTTGTTGGAAACTTCAAAGCACCCCCACGTTTAATGTTTGTGCATTGCACATATCATAAATTCATGTGTTCAAACTACAAACAAACCTTTTCAGGTGCATATACCAAAACATATCATGTTGTTTTCACCATGTTTTCATTCTGTAAGAGCAAGGGTTTTACTAATTTTTTGAGCACTGGTTTCCACCCAGAACATTGTTGTAGACTACAAGAAATTGTTGGAAATACTAAGAAGGGGGTGAATCAGTGTTTCTCTTCAATTAGTATGGTTTTAATTTTACAAAGCATTAATTATTATTAGCATCAGATCAAACATAATGCGGTCATGAACATAATTCAACAATGCACAACAATAAAGACAGTACACCAGAGACTTTTAGGGGGGAACCCATACGAGAGAAAAACCATTCAACGTTTCTTATTGTCTTCAATAATTTACATCAATTAGGAAGCTCCAACTTCCAAGATTTTCAGCTCCAACTGAAGGAGGCTCCAACCCCTTGGTTTACAGGCTCCAACCTGAAGGACGCTCCAACACCCTCGTTTACTAGCTCCAACTGGAAGGATGCTCCAACACCCTGCGCAGTCTCTAACTTGCCCTAGCACCACCCTGCCAACCTAAAGTGTTCTCAAGCTCCAACCTAAAGGAGACTCCACTCTCTCTCCTTACACCATTATGCCACCCTAATTAGCAAGCTGCCACTTGCCTTGAAGGCTCCAACCTTCAACTCGCCACGGCAAACCACGTTTCACAATTTTCAAACTGGATCCACCTGTGCTCAATATTTGTAGCGAACAAAGTCCTTACTTAAGTTAAATACTCTAGAAGACTTGGAATATGTAGATCTCCATTGGGGATACAAGAATATATATTGAGATGTATAAATCAGAATGATTGAATTACAAATGATTGTCTGCTTTATATACCCAAGCAGGTACTCTTTCGTGAATGGTCATGTCCATAGTTACATGCCTCTTGATTAACTAATTACTATTTAATTAACTATTCCTTATTATTATTATATTTATATTTCATTCATAACATTGCCTTCCTCTTCAAAATTCTTTGTCCTCAAAGCTTATTGTTGACAAGGCGTATCATCTGTTTCTTTTTCTTTTAATATTTTCGCATCTTTCATATCTCCACGAATTCTTGGAATTGTCATCTTCTTTGATACAAGATGATATGATCTTTTAAGAGATTAAGAAAAAAGCATCGCACTGAGAAGGGATCCAGCCATCATAAATCAATCTTATGTGGAATCTTGTAGTAACTGAAAACTTGAGATGGACTTTTATCACAAGTTGAATTATCGTGACATCAACGTTCTTAGAAACATAAGTCACTTGTTTCTGGTTGACATATCTTCTTTTATAATTTGGATGGCAATAAGGAGTTCTTTTGATGTGATCTCTCAATTTGTTTTAGTAATTTCATGGTTTATTGAAGGAATCTAATTTATTTCAGGTAGAAAAGTCTCTTGATTAATTGTGAAATCTTCACTTGAAATTTCCATTGCTTGATCTACAACTTCTGAGTACATCTTCGCTTCAACTGATTTACCCTCTTCTTGAATTGTGATATTGAATGGATCAATATCTGTTCCCTTATCTTCAACTTGCACTGTTATGACTAGGAATTTCGACACTTCTTCTTGAGTAAGTTGTTCTAACTTGTATTTAGCGACTTTTTGTCACATTTAAGCTTATTTATTTGTGTAAGAAGGTTTTGATTATGATTCCTTAGACATGAAAGTTCTTTGTTTTCTGAATTGATGACTCTAACCTTAATATCCTTCTCTTCATCATTTAAACTTTTGATTTGTTCTAATAAATTTTTATTAATGTTCTTTAAACGTAAATTTTCCTCTTCTTGTTCGGATAGGTGTTTCTTGAGTTCCTTCTCTGTGACCATAGTCTTCCTGACTTGTGCAATTAATTTTTCAACGTGGTCCTTAGGCGAAAAATTTCTTTGTTCTTTTCCATTACTTCTTTGTAATGCATACCCACAAGATCTTCGTATTCCTGTTGTAACGCTTTTTTGTTTTGCCAAAGTTTGGTTATTTTGTCTTTTTCTTGATATTCCAAGTGCACTTTCTCAATACAATAGATTACGTTGTTTTGTAAGAGTGATGATGGGTGTTGCACTTGCAATTTGGATTCCATTTTCTTTGTTTCCTTATTAAAATTTGTATGTTGTCGCTTAAATATTGTCATCAATTGTTCTATATCTCTTGCAATTGATTGTTTTTGTGCATCACTTAGAGATTCGACTAAGGTAAAAGTTTTGTAACATTTTCTGCAAACCACATTTTTATTTTTGAATGACTCTTGACAATTAGAATATCCTTCTGAACAAAAATGACATTTTGAAAAGAAACCATTGTTCTTTGTGGAAATCATCTTTTTACCATTGTTCATGCGTAGTGGGGCATGAGGCAGAAGAATTTCCAAAGGTGAGCAAAGTTGCGGTCGGTGCAGTCATTGGCAACTGATTGTCATCAAGACTTGGATGGAAAAGAAAGATCGCGTGGGGCAGATTATGAGTGCACATTGGCGACTGTGGTGGTCTGTCAGCGGGGTGCCACAGCCTGCGGCAGTGGCTGACAGGCCATGTATTTTTCGTGTTTTTATTTTTTATTTTATCTTTTTAATTAATTTTGTTTTAATCTTTTAATTTTTATTTTTATTTTTAGCTCTTTTTTTCAATGTTTGATTTTTTTTAATAAATTTTTTATTTATTTTTTAATAATATATATAGATATATATATATTAATTTTTTTTTGACAACGTTTTTTTATATATTTTTTATAAAAAAATTTCCCTTTTTTATATTGATTTTTTTTAATGGCCAAGGGCTTGATAGCGAAAATGGAGAACCTCCAAAAACTTGTAGCAAAGCGCTTAACCGACAACAAATTTGACGAATTGTTGATGGCCAAGAGTCCGATCAGACTGGTTCTCTATGCAGCAGCAGAGCGGCCGGATAATCAAATGGCTCTGATAACAAATGTAGCGAACAAAGATCGTACTTAAGTTAAATACTCTAGAAGACTTGGAATACGTAGATCTCCATTGGGGATATAAGAATATATATTGAAATGTATAAATGAGAACGATTGAGTTACAAATGAGGGTCTGCTTTATATACACAGGCAGGTACCCTTTCATGAATGGTCATGTCCTTAGGGACATGCCTCTTGATTACCTAATTACTATTTAATTAACTATTCCTTATTATTATTATATTTATATTTTATTCATAACAATATCAATACATAAACAAACTGTAATACAACATCTCAATAATTAGATTTGCTCCTGCTCAAGATATCAAACCCTTGTTTCATAAACCTCTGCTCAAATTAAATCAACCTGTCATCAATCATTCTGTCATATAACCCTGGTTCAACAATACATCAACCATTTGGTCATAATCCTGTTTCAATAAGCAAATTAGAAGCACTGCAAATACAGGCACATATCATCTGCCAATAATATTAATCTCAGGTCCAAGCTCAGCACATTGATGCTGCTCAACAATACATTGACTGTTACAGTCACAAATCTCAATCAGCACCCAACAACTTAGCAACACATGCTAATTACAAAACCCCAGCAGTATGCATTCACTGACAATCTCTTTCACATGTTCTGCCCATTATACACATTCAACAACAACATTGACAAGCAATACATCCAACTGACAAACTTCAGCAGCAGTATCATACATACACCAATAGTATTTCAATAAACTCACCAAAGAGATCAGACCTTAGCTGCATACAACTCTGACTCAACCCTAGCAGCTCATTGTACTCTATCCCATAATCTATAGCTCTGTCAACATCATACTTTGAATGACACGCTGCCTAAGACCCTAGCAGTAACATGAATCAATCAATCAGCATAAGTTCTCTGTATCTCAATCAGCATACAAGGCAACATTCATCATATGATCATTATCATTATCTTAGCCTTCATATAACAGCTTAGCAGTCTCAATCAGAACAAAGAAAAAATGCACCATGTCTGCAATGTGTCACTGTTGTATCTGGATTCTGAGCTACTGATTGAATATATCACTGGTGTATCTAAGACGCCTTCAAAGTGCTGATGCAACATGTACCTTAGATGCCTTTGAAATGCTGATGTGTATCTGATGCAACAATGCCTGAAGTGATCTAACTTCTGACAGTCTTCCCTTATTTTGTTATCAATACTTGTGACTGATGTTGCTCCTTTAAGATAGGGTTTCTACTGTAGGTGAAGCATTTTTAATAACCCAAAACAGACCCATAGTTTTGATGCTCAGAAATGTGACACCTTAAAGCAAACCACTAGTAGCAGACTTGATGAATAAGTATGTCCATGCAACAGTCTTCTAATTATACTTGAGATTTCAATCCTTGAAGCATGCCTTATTCAATGAGTGACTTCTTCAGATTTAGATCTACTGATTTTATCACAATGAAATTTCAGTGACAGAGTTTTATTACCACCAAAAGGTCTGCCCCATATTACTCTAAGGCAGTTTGGATGAACTTTAGTCCTAATGCAAGTTAATCCTTAGATATGTCCTTAGGACAGCTAGTGTTTCCACACAACCAGCTCAGAAAATTTCAATGAGTGTTTCACAAAATGGTCCAACAGTTTGTGATAAATCTTGGCCAACAAAACTTTCAAGCTCTCAACAAAGGTGCTCAGATTTACCTAAGCACCAAATTGTCCCAACAAATAATGCCCAGAACTGATTTAGAGACCCAAACTTTGTGCCATTGAATTGATTAAAAGGCCAACAGTATTGAGCTACAGGACTGCTTCAAGGGTTCAAATTTCCTCAGATGCAAGTCTTTTGGAGGGGTAAAGTACCACAGACTTTATTGAAATTGGGAGAGCTGATACATACCTCAAACACTCAGACAGTCGAGCCACAGAATGTGTATAAAGGTTGACACATAAGTATAGCTTCAAATAATACTCCAAATTATTCCTTAGTTAAGGCACGGATGTTTCCTTAGTGAGAATCATCAACGAGAATGTCTCAGTGAAAAGAAAAAGAGTCAACAACCAACCAATTCCATGTATCCTTCTCTAGGGCCGAATATGTAATGCAGAGAGCAGATCCCTTGCACAGAAATGCCACTAGATCATTCTGCAACAAGTTCTGAAATGGTTCGCCAGAAGCTTCAAATCCAAGCCTTTGGAGAGCAGGAGGACCGAACTAGTGCACAGAATCTCCACAGTAAGTCCTCAGTGAATACACAAATCTGTCTTCAGAAACTGGGCCAAAAGGCCTCAGGAGGTACTCCATAATTTTCAGCGAAAAGACCAGAAACCAAATATAAAATTTAAACTCAAAACCCAAAATAAACACCAAACTTTTGACTGCCTGTTCAGATTTTCATGACTGTTTGAGGGCGGCATATCATCTCAGAGATATGCGTGAGAATTGCTTTTGCATGGAGGAGCAAACGAGCCATAATTTATAGTGGAGGATGGGCTTCTTAGAGGGCCAACTTCACCAACAAGGATGAAACAAATTTTAATTTTAATTTTAATATTGGAGCCAAATTTTCCCTCTCATTTTGGACCACATTAAATTTGAATTTGACTTTAACTCCAAGATTTAGACCAAGGTAAATTTAAATAAATAAAATTTCTTTTGTCCTCAAAATTTAAATTTTAATTTCAACGAAGCATCCTTATGCCATATTCTGGCCAATAGCATGTTGCCACATCATCTCCTTTTGGGGATTTGGCCACAAGATGGGGGCATTGACCTTCCTAAGGGCATATCTTGCAACCCATGAGGGATCTCATGATGTGCTATATACCGTTGGAATCGGCACGACAAGGAGCATTCAGTGATGGTAATCTTAGGAGCAACCCAACTGATCTTCATCCTCAAACTTCAACAAGTGCAGGGCTTCTAGGGATTTCCAGGGCTTCTGGAGATTTGGAGCTTCAATCACTGCAATCCAGATAAATATTATGAGCGTTCAAAAATCGGCATTGGCATCAATGACAACACCATTCAACAGAAAATTGTTCTAGGTTTTCTTATTTTCAGTTGGCAGCTTTCTTTGTTGATTTTGTAGCAACTGTGGGTTCTCAAAGTGGTATTTGACATGGTCCTGGACCAAAATCAAGCTGATAAAATAATTATTATTCTCCTTGTAAGTATGGGACATAAATTACACATGTTCCAAGGGGTGGCTCTAAGCCCTAAAAGGGCTCTTACACAATGATGGAGGCACATCTTCTGCTTAAGGAAGAAATGCTAATGAGGTTTGTGCAATAGCAGCAGACCCAAAAGAAAAGGCAATGTATGGAAAAGATTATAATGATGCACAGCAAATGGAAATTTCTTGCTCCCAAATTGGTAGCGGCACTTCAGCTGTCATCAGGGAGCCAACAATTGTTCAAGAAGCTAGGAAGAGGAAAGCAGTGCAACAAGAATACTCAATACCTCCAAGTTTGGCTCAAGAGAGCAAAGTCTTAAAAATCTTTAATGTTAAGGGTAGGGAAGAAGCTGAAACAAGAGTGCCAAGGGCTATTTATGAATGTGGAATCCCATTTAATGTGCTTCAGACACTTGGTGAGGACAATTAACAAAGCCCCTCAAAGTTTCGAGGGGCCAAACTACAGATAACAAAATCATTCAAGATGGGTGCACTCTTGAGCTATTTGCTCAAGCAGTGAGCTATTGAAACAATTCCCTAATGGGAGTGTTGTTATAGGTGCACTCCATTTCATTTAATACAGCTCTCAGCCCACTCTGTCCACTGTCATAGTCAACCCCACTTCGCTGCACCAATCACGATCTGACCCCACTCCTAACACTCCTAGACTCCCAACTCACTCCCTGTGATGTTCAAGACACATGACTTACGTTAAGCACACCCCTGCAAGTAAAAAAGTTCTACATCATTTCACTTATCTTTGAGTAACATTTTGTTTGTATAAAATGGGCAGCTTGGTATTCTTACTAGTTTCCTAGGAAGGCAAATTTGTGAGGGCTTTGATGAGGCATCAACAGCCACCATGGTCACATTTTACTATCGCTAATAATTATAAGATTGAAATGTGTTAGAATTTCATGCACCCCAGGTCTGGTCTATGTTTTGACAGTTTCACAAAACAGAAAACATAAACACACTGAAATGCCTAACTTTAAAACAACTTTAGCACAGTGGAATATGCCAGCAATTAAATCATACACAGAATGCACAATTTAATTGTCAAAACTGATTTCTTATTAGTCCTTTAATAAAAATCTTAGAGCTCCTGTACCAAGGAAAATGGCCCTTTACAATCCCTGGAAAATATGCCCAAATACAAGACAAGACCCTTGTCAATTTCCTTGGGCTGAGGGTTAGACCTTCAAGCCCTCACTACCCTGCAAAGTTCAAACAATGTTTTTGTGGTTGTCCTATACCGCAGAACCCCTACAGCAGTTCACCATCTTGTTGTTTCCACTTTATGATACTGCTGTAGCACCAAGGGGCTTAGCCGGGCCTCTCAAATCCTCGAACCACCTGCAAACTTCTATGCTGATCCGTCCTGCTGAGGCTACCTCCTATAGCCCTTGGCCCACACACAGGGATCCTACAGGCCTCAACGGACCTCCCTATGGTTGTGGATAGTACTCAACAAGCCTGCAGCCTTTCCTTCTACTGTGGCTTGATGTCCCAGCCTCAAAACAACAACCACCCAACCCTTCCTTCCGTTGAGAAATCTAGGGCAAAAGGATAAGGATGATTGATCTTCCTTGATAACTGATTGTGATGTATTTTTACTTCATTTGATTAGCTTCTTCTTGTGCTTATTATTATTATGTGTTCATCTATCATCAATCAGCTACCAAAACAATAGAACAATGAGACAATAGGACACAAGATGTAGGCGATCAGCCAAGGCCAAAACCTCTCCAAGTTGAGAGAAAAACCCAAACGAATTCTTCTTCTTATAGAATCTTCAAGTGATGAATTCCAAGACCAAGACCCTTGACCTACTAACCTCTCCAAGACCAAGTCACAAGGCTTCTTTGAGCGAATTCTTCTTCCTTGAGTCAATGCTAGTCAAACTGCTTGCTTCACCTTAGATCTCGGCTACCCTTCTGATTTCGGCCTATTGGCTCAGACCTGCAACTCTCGGCCTCTTCAGAAACCCTAGTTGCAGCACATGTGAGGAATCAACACTAATTTTATCCCTTGATTCCCTTTGCTTAGATGGAGACTCCTTCTGCAATTCGGCTTGTAAATTAACTTGGCTTTCTTCCTCAATTTGGTCTTCTAAGATGACTGTGATGATTTCGGCTTCCTCTACAGTAGATGACACTAGTCTTCTTCGCACATGTGAAAGGTAATTGCCCCAAAACAGATCAAAACTATTTCAGCTTCTTCTCCTCCTTTCTTCGCTTGATGATGAGCTTCTTCTCGTGTTTCTCGCACTTGATCTCTTGTTTTTGGATGCTTGATCGAATGGTCTTCAAGTGAGGCCGAGTCCTCTCTATATATAGTAGTTTGCCCATGATATTAAGCAGACTTGTGCTAGAGTGTAGGCCGACATCCTTTTCTAGAATTATCTCCATCTCCTTTTGAAGGCCAACTTGATGGAGTACTTGTGACAAAGCTTTGGAGGGTTTATGACTCAAATAAATTCTCTTTTACAATATGTAACATGCCCAAATGGGTTTTCAATACATGACATTGACTCAATAAACTTTATGACTTAATGACCAATCCTAATAGCTCACAATGGGAGCTTCATCTATAAAATAAAATTCATTGACCATGAAACCCGTGACTCAAGCATAACAAAAATTAATTTTATTTTTCTTCTTTGCATTAATTACATAAAATCATGATTACATGTCATTATGAAAACTGAACCTAGTTACATATTTCAAAACCTTCTAGCTCCAAGTTACTCCTACAACATGTCTTGTAATGTCCCCAACCACTTAGGAGGCATAAGACAAGGTTCCAACCCCATCTAGCCTAATAAGTTCTCGTAGGCTAAGGAGGGAAAAAATTTTAGGGAACATGACTCACCTAAGAAAAACATTATAAATGTTAAAGAGGTGAAAAACAGGATGTATCCTAGGTTAATGAAAAGTCACCTTCAATTTATAAAGTGAAAATTTTCTAAAGTGACAATATAAAATTAAAAAGGTAAAATGGCAGCAAAAGTGGTCACTAAGTTATAAAAAAGGAAAAATGAGGAGTCTCTCCTTACTCTAACATTTTGTCATTCAAGAAAAATGTATTTTTGAGAGCTTCTGGAGAAGAGTTTAGGATGAGAAACCCTAGCTGCCGTTACTAGCTTCAATATTGAAACTATACACCCTAGTTGGTTTGGAGAGCAGAATCACTCAAATTTCGCCATTGTGCTACCAAGAAGAAGAAGATTTGTAGAAGATAATGGAAGTAAAAAGTGTTATCAGTTGATTTTATCTTCTAATATTTGATATTTCATATCTATTTTATACGTTGAGTATCAAGCCAAATATGAGGTCGAGTTCCATGAGAGAAAGGACCAAGTTTCTCTTGTTTTAAGGCATCAAAATCTAAATTCTCCTGAAGTCGAGTTGGCTGCCACAATAACTAAATATCCTATAGCTGAGATGGGTCAAAGTTTTCACTGAGAGGGAGCAGAGTTCCTTTCATTCTACAAGTTGGTCGAGTTCCTTTTCCTATTTGGCAAGAGCACGAGTTTTCTTCTTCCGTTGGTGGCCATTTGTGGCTGAGATATGTTTCCTATGGGGGTCGTGGCTACACTGATTGATAACTGGAGTTTGTGGGTTGAGTAACCATTCTCCTACTGAAGGAAAGGTTTGGTCATTTCAGCGTTGTGTTTCACTTGCAAACTAGAGTTACAAATCTCGTCAATTGTCGCTGAGTGCACTCGTGTGAAGAAGGGGTCAAGTACACTTATTCATGGAGTAAGATGATTTATTGTGGGCCATACAAGTTTCTACATCCATCAGTATTTGAGGGGCGATTCCTTTGTTTGTGGCACGTGCCACTCCAGTTTACATTCATCCAAGGCAAAGTTCCTTTGTTGGAAGTACCATTGTTGGGCATTCATTTCTGTGTTGAAGGTTGAAAGGGTTGCTACCTCTATAATCATAGGAGACACCATACATCAAATAAGCTGAAGCAAACTCAAGTTCCTTACTTCTGTCATATGTACAAACTTCATATCAGCTATTAAATATGAAATAAATCATCTTGTTTTCATATAACAATGGTCTATAAAATTTATGGGTGTTACATGAATCGTGTGAAGCTGATTTAAAGTGTTTTTATCAGTGTTCCAAGGGGACGTGTCCCCCAGGGTCAGGTGCACACACCCCTCTCACCCCACGCACCCGGGTTGGGGAGTCTACTGGGGGTGCGTTTCCCCGAACACCCTTTTTGAGGAGTCGTGGGGAGACGCAAGGGGGTGTGTTTCCCCAATGTGGGGTACGAGACTCCCCAAAAGGGGTGCGTCTGGGCATCCCCCCTCAAAACTTTAGTATCGAGTATATAGTATATAGTAATATACTAGTACGTTTTGCTTTTAATTTAGATTCTAAAATGATGAATGATGGATTTAATTGTTAAACCAATGTAGATTGTAAAATGATAAATAATGAATGATATGGATCAATGTATTTGAATATTTCATTATTGAATTTTATTTATTGAATCTCATGGTATGGATGAATAATGAGTATGTCATATGAATGATGTATGTATCAAAATGAATGATGAGGATGGATCAATGTATGTCATTATTTAATTCAATTATGAATTTAGATTTTATGTTTGGATCAAATTTCAATTTTCAATGTATTGGCATCCATATTACTATTAGTCTATTTAATATTTATGCTTTCATTATTGAACAATGAATATGAACTTGAATATATAGATATATATATATATATATACCCCGATATCTCCCCGCACCCCCGAAATTTCCCTAAAATTTGAGGGTACTCCCACACGTCCCCCCTGTGCATCTCCCCGCACCCGCGTCTCCCTGCACCGAAGTCTTGGTGGAACATTGGTTTTTATGAGCTTGTTGGCACTGTGTATGTATTCTATTGAAAAAAGCATGAAAAATGCACCTACAACAGTTTTTCATTAGATTGTTTGACAAAACATCTCACTAAGAAAACTCCATAAACTCATTAAACCTAATGGTATTTTTGGGTCATTTCCAAGAGGATATTTTACAGGTCTAGCTTGTTGCTCCTTGCTCAGCAAATCAGAAGCCCAATCAAGAAGAAACATCCATTATTCTCCTCTCCACAATTGATCCCAAGGCTCTCCATTGGCCTCTAATTTACGCTTTTGAAAGGGTGCAATACCATGGGTCTTAGCCCTACACTCGTAAAATCACTTCTATGAGCATTTTGCTCTCAGATACCCAGTAGCAAGGGCATGTGAGAGTACCTCCTAATGCTACCAAATTTCAACACTCCCTCCTAGTGAGGGAGGTACTTCCATTTCCTGGAAGTCTCTCTATTTCCCATAATGGAGCACATTCATTATAAGCTTCTTCTTTCGTCATTGAAGCAAATCCTGTTGCAAGACTTCAAAACTTTTTTGAAAACATCTTGTGCTAGTTTTTGTAGCATCGAATGTGTTCTAGCCACGAAATTTGGTGGAGAGGCTAGAATACATGAGATCTCCAAAACCCATAAATCGTTTCTAGAAATTCCACCTAGAAATGACTTAATTAAATTATTAACCAATTTTTAAATGTTTCCTAGGTCTAAACTTAGGAAAATTGGTTAATTAATCAGAACTAATTAAGCCAAGGTGAAAATAGTCTAAAAACTCACACAGATCGATCCAGAAATGATCTGAGTCATCGATTAAGATTTAATCTTGGTCATTGGAGTCCCAACAGGAAGATATAAGAAGGGATCGATGTGGTGATGGAGAACACACTTCAGCAGTTCGATCTCTTTGGCAGATCGATTTCCATAAGGCAGCAACAGTCGCTGGAGAGCCAAATATCGAAGCAGAGACAATGAGGGGTTGAGACAGTGATCCACAGGAAGTTTTCTATAACCTGAGAGGCAGCAGCAAGGAGGCCGAGTTATTCCCACTGAGGCATCGCAGAGGATTGCGCAATTACTTTGGAAGAGCAATTTGATTTGGCTGGGGGAAAAATCGATTCAGCTTCCCAAGGCCCGCAAAGTCTTCCAAAGGGTCGAAGAATAAGTTTCTTCAGCAAAGACAGGCAGAACGACTTCATCAGAGGCAGTTCAAAGGCTAGACACCATAGGGCTTGCGCAAGCACTGCGCAGAGACTAACACGGGATCCAAGAGGACGAGTTTTCTAAAGGAAAGTTGTGTCGGTGTTGCTTGTGGAAGAAGGATAATTCCCTTACATAATTTTGTCAGGATTTTCTTGTTGTTTGGATTGTCAATTGGGCATCCATAGATTGTACTCAGAAGTTTTCCAGATCCGGAGAGGCAACAACAACGAGGCCGAGTTATTCCTAGTGAGGCAGCACAGAGGATTGTGTATTTACTTCAGAAGAGCAATTCGATTTGGCTGGAGGAAAAATCAATTCAACTTCCGGAGGCCGAGAAAGTCTTCCAGAGGGTCGGAGAATCAGTTTCCTTAGTAGAGACAAGCAGAATGACTTCATCAGAGGCAATTAAAAGGTTAGACGCCATAGGGCATCTATAAGCATTACGCAGAGGCTGGCACAGAGGGTCCAGGGGGACGAGTTTTCTGAAGGAAAGTTGTCATGGTTGCTTGTGGAAGAAGTGTAATTCCCTTACATAATTTTGTCCAGATTTTCTTGTTGTTTAGATTGCCAGTTGGGCATCCATAGATTGTACTCGGAAATCCATAAAAACCCTCATTTGTTGCACTGGTTTTCCCAAATTAGGTTTTTCCGGGGACACACAACAGAAAGAAAATTTCTCTCAGAGGGTTTCTAGACAAGAAATCCGTTTTTTTCCAACAGCAGATTGGCGATAGCTGAGTACATATTCTCTCACTCCAGAAGGGAATGCATATAGCAGAGCACCAACCAAGCATCCAAGCAGAGGGAAAGAGGGAGTTTTTCGACAGCTTTCGTGAAGGCCACGACAAGGCTTAGTAATCCAGATAAGTTGGAGGGAACCTCCAACTATACCATCTGGAAGGCTAGGATGTCCTTCCTTCTAAATGAATATGCCCTGAAAGCCTACATAGATAATGTTGTAGAAGTTCCCCAAGATGCAGATCAGCTCAAAGAATACAGGAAGGAGATGGCAAAGGTGAAGCGGTTGATCATGGATGGAGTTCAAGATCATATAGTCTCACATGTGACAGACAAAGGTACAGCCAAAGAGATGTGGGTAGCTCTCTCTACGCTATATCAGAGTTCTTCCAAGTAATGGAAGATGTTTCTCCAAGAGAAGTTAAGAACCATCATGATGCAGAAGTGTGAAGACATAGATCTCTTTCGCACTCGGATTAGGAGGTCAAAGATCAACTAGCAGTCGTTGGGGAGGAACCCCAACCTACAGAGCTTGTACGAATGGCACTAATAGTGTCTCAAATGGTTGGCAAGAGTTTGTCCAAAGCACACTGGGCAGACACTTTGCCTAGTTGGGACAGCATGTGGGTCGAATTGTAGCAGGAGGAGTTGAGGCGAGCTCTAGTAAAGAGCACCATCAGTGATAGCAGCAGCAAGACCAAGAAGAGCGAGAATGAAGAGGAAAATGTGGCCCTTGCATCGAAGGGTCCCAGTCAGGGGCAGGGGGAGCAGAAGAAGAAAAAGAAAGACTTGTCAAAGGTCAAGCGCTTCAGGTGTGGCGAGTTTGGCCACTACAATACTCAGTGTCCTCTCAGGAAGAAAGACAAGCAAGAGAAGTAGGACCAGCAGGCGGCATTAGTCAAGATCAACAAGTTGTCCTCCAGGTTGGAGGAAGACTTAGTGATGATGGCAGCCATACCTCCAGGAGTGAGGTGGGGTGACTTGGAGTTGTAGCCCCTGAGAGCTACAGAGATTGGGTAGGGTCCTTGAGGAGTCTACCTCATGGATCATTACCTGGCTACGGGGGCCCACAGTGTTCAGTAGCAATTGATGCAGTCAGTACCAAAATGACAGTTGCAGACTAGTAGCAGTCAAATGCTGAGGAGCGCAGTGTAGTGTTGACAGCAGAGCAGGTGGTTCAATGCAAAGTTAGCAGCAACAGAGATTCTTCAGTGACAGTGTGGATGCTAAGTAGCAGTCAAAAACTCGAGAGACAAATGCATCATACTGAACACAGATGATTCAGTGTTTTGGATGTTTCTCAGTTGCAATAGTTGTAGTTGCAGCAGCAACAGATGAGAGGTAGTGGCAGTGAAGATGCAGTGTTGGCTGCAGTTTGGCAGAGTCAGCGGCAGCACAGATGCGGCATCAAAGTTGCGCAGTAGTTGGTGGGCAGCAGCAGCCAGACATCAGAGCGTGACAGGAGGTGATACAGAGACAGGGAAAGAATCAAAGACAGATAAAGGGCTAGGGATTATAAGATGTGTCAGCTGAACCATTTTCATGTGTATCAATGTTGTGCAGCATCACAATAACTCACTCCCCATGTGGTTTACTTACATTATGTTCTAGGACAATCATTAGCAGTGGAGACCTGGCATATATATTCAACTTGGAATCTCATGCTACCCATTGAGTCCAGACTCCATTCAATCATCCAGGTATATATCAGTATGGTCAGAGTCACAGCCTCAGATTTATCTGGTACTCAAAAATGGGGGAGAGGTTGTATATGGAAGCAGCTAAAGTATTTCAAGAATCTGGAAGTAAAGTGTCCTTATTTATACTGCAAACGGACTTGCATCTACCTTTTTTATTAAGTTCTTACTCAAGTTCTAGTGTGTCCTTGTGATTTACATTTGCAAAAGGATAGATTGTTTCAACCAACCCAACTCTATCGGTGGGTATCTCGAAACCAATATTAAGCTGTAAAAACTTAAAAGTACTCGCATTGATATGTGCTAGAAACTTCTCCAAGTGACTAGGATATATTGAACATGAAGAAAGGCCTTCAGTGAAAGATAATATAGGTGCACCTTACTCTTTTAAGAGTTATAACATAAAACAGAAAATCGAAGGCCATTTGTAGTATGTACCTTACGAAAAATTAGGACAAGGTCTTTATGCTAGGAGACAGAAGATAACGATGGGTTGAAATGAAATCCATTAAATTGGCATGTAATTACTATAACATAAAACAACAGAAAAGTAGATGATCATTTGTAGCTTGCAAAGATTATAATAAGGCCTTCAAGCTAAGTGACAGAAGATTACTATTTTTAATTATAAATCCCATTAACATGGCCAGTAACTAAGCTTCAATTATATTTGTGTAATTTTGCATGCCCTTCACAAAATTGGGCACTTTATGAACAGTGCTAGAAAGCCTATATCTGCACATACAACATGAAGCCACAAAGACAAGTCTATGTCAAAAAAGACACTTGAATTACCTCTCAAAGTAGGAAGCAGCATTGAGTTTAGACTACTGTATAATGCAAAAGCACCTAAAATTGCCTTCACCCCAAATACTAGAACAGAATAGCAGACCAAGAAAGAAATGCACAACTAACTACAGCACATCAACAATAGTATATTCAACAGAGATGACAATTCTATCCCTCCCAACCTAATTGATACCAATATATGATCAAATACATAACAGAGCAGAACTCCAAATGGATAGACCACTTGCATAAATATTAAATTCACTGGGATGCTCTAAGATTAATTGAATAAAGACTGAAGCAACTTTGGATGGAATATTTTGTCAATTTCCCGCAGTAGTTGTTTATTTCAAATATCACAATTGTCATTATCAATATGTAGTTCATCATGTGCAAGGTATGATATCTGACCTGTATTTTTGCATCGTGAGTTGCAACCAGAATTTCACTCCGACCATCACCATTGAGATCTGCTATTAGTGGAGGAGGAAGCCGCTCAGCTTCATGCTTGAACGGATAATCATCAGCCAGATGAAGCCATGCTTCTCTGAAAGTAAAATCTCCTTCATGCTGTGAGAGCAACAGATAAACAATGTTATCATTCTGCATGGAATATATTTGGCTGTAGTATTGTTGTCACATGAGCATGGTTGCTCTTTCCAGTTTTTATACAGACCTGCATTCTGTGAATAGAGGTTTGGGATATTATACTAATAAAAAGAGACAAAAAAGCAACTTACGATTTAATTACGTGTTCTTTCCAAACT
Source organism: Pinus tabuliformis (assembly GCA_031772625.1). NCBI lineage: Eukaryota > Viridiplantae > Streptophyta > Pinopsida > Pinales > Pinaceae > Pinus > Pinus tabuliformis. The sequence goes on along the minus strand of CM062807.1, from coordinate 157,920,663 downwards.
AAAACACTGCCAAATGACATCAGAAATGTAACTACACTCTTCAGGACAATATATACATGGTTATCTGTAATCAAGTCGATCCTTAGCACAAATTCAAGAGTTGTATAAACCATTAGTTGAAATTTAAAGGCAGTTATTTATGTTTACTTCTTGGCATACCACTTTATTTCTTGCTAGATATTAGTGTCTCACCAATTCTGCCTAGTATTGGACAGGACTTTGAAAGTGCTTAACCAACCCATTTCTTGTTTCCAAGATAAGATGGCATTTTACATCGATCTCCCATAATTATTTATCTCATGAAAGTGTTTATTTATGTGAAACAGCTGAATTCTCTATAAGGCTCATCCCTTGTTCTATTTAACCATAGATTATTGAATCAAGATAAGGTATTGACTATACTCTAGTATTTATCTCTCATATGCCCATAAATAGAGCTAACTTATTTTCGGGGAGAAAATGCAACTTATGTTACATTTGCTAATTAAAACTTGCAAAAAATTTCATGCCAAATGATTCATAAACAATCCTATATTTTATTTTTTATATACATACTAAGTTATAACCTATATCTTCAACAAAGTTCCATGCTTTTATGGAAAACATGCTAATATATCATTTCTGTAATATTTTGGACATTTCTTCCACACTTTCTGGTACATTATTTTGAACCGGTTATTGGTGCTTTCTCTCCATTTACTCTCTTGCTTCCCCTCCCACAGACTTGAAGAAAATTCCTGCACCTTTCATGTTGAACAATGAACATGATACTTCAGGTTATGTAAGAAATAATGGACTTAGGTAAAAGAGCCCACGTAATCAGGAAGAGGAACCCACAAAAATAAACTAATGAAGCCAAAAGAAAACATAAGAAAGACAACCCCATATCATGTGAAAATGTTTGCACTAACCAAGTGCTCTCCAAATAATAATAATAATCAAATAATCATGTCAAAGTGCAATCTATATACCAAACACACCAAATTATGCAAGAGAATATATATCCTAGGACATTGTATTGTCATGCACAATCAATAGGATGCTACAAGAACAATATGGTGCCATGTAACTAGCTTACATTATCATTATCCAGCACCTTGGAGGGCTAGAGTCATGAAAAGTGATCCGGCTTTGTCTAAATGAACAAGCATACCAAGGCAATACCATAATAATGTAACAAGCTTCACACCCATCCAAGTATATGCTAAAGAGGATGATCCATCAATCAAGTTATGCACTATGAAGAATACCATATGATGAACCATGATCATGACAATCAACCAAGGAGAAATTGAATCTCCTTCACCAAGACACCACCCAATCAAGGTGAAGTACTATCTCCATGTCAAGCCCAAGAGTCCAAGAAGAACATGATGCATAATAGAAGCCACTTTTACCAAAATCCCAATGTTTGGAAGGATAGAATCATATTGCAACCTTGCAAATCTTTGAATCATGTGATGAAAATCACATGTGCAATACTAAAGCAAAAAGAGGGATTATAATAACAACCAAAAAGGGTTATCATCAAATTGTGAGCATAAGAAACCTTCTCATGCACCTCCAAACCTCTAGAAACTAAAGCAACGACCTCAACTAAGTCACCTCCCTCTTTCTGAGAGAATCCTTAAGCAAGAGTAGTCATAAAGGTTAATCCCCCAATCTAAGTAAATCCAACAACCTTGTCACTAACACTGATCATTATTCCCATCAAATGCTAGTCTGGAATCAATCATGAATTCCACCAGTGTAGCTTTGAACCTATCTCCAAGTTAGATAGTCCACAACATTCTTCCATGCCAACATGCTCCAAAACAAGAGTTCACATATAAAGACTACAACATGAAAGATCCACTCTCCACAATCGACAACATAAGATCACCTATTAGCATTCACAAACACCTTTGCGTCACACCAACTACGACATTCAGGATCACCCTCTCCACAATTAAATTATACAAGATTTACAACCAATAGTATCCCAAAGGGAAATGCTAGAAGCTCTCTCCAATTTGTGATAATCAATGAAATTGACCATTCATGTAAACCCTCAATATATCACACATAGAATGAACCAATCCCTCTCAAAAATGAATTAAACAATCAAACAATTAAACATGTTGTTGACAGTGTCGGACCCACCAACATGTCAAGGGATCTCCCCAGTAAGAAGTCCCAATTAGACCTCAGACCGTTTGGTGTAGGAGTCCCAACAGTGGGTCGTACGGTATCGCCTTGACCGCGGTTTCGCACAAAGGCAAGTAAGATGTCCCTGTTGGTAGCAAGGGTGTGACATATGCAGTAAGTCAAGGAAGGTGCATCAGAGGGTCTAACACAGGGAGGGTGAGGTGAGTGCACCCCTTGGAAACTTGTGAAAGCACGGAGTTAAGAAGGGAACACACGAGCAAAGATGCATCACAACATGGAAGGCAAGTAAGCTAGCAATCCAAAGTGATGGTTAAACCAACAACACATTTCAGTAAGATTCATACATACATATACAGAAAATAGCTACACATGTATGCGTAAGCAAACAGATACATATATCATTTAGAGTACACAAGATAGCTTAAATACAATACGACATATGCATGAAACGTGTTGGCTCTGTTATATTAAGTGTAAGTTCCAGTCATACAATACAACCATGACCAACCACTAGTTTCGACAGCAGAACGTTACAGCCACTGTTCACTGCTCCAACAAAGAGATATACTAGCTCTACGCAATGGAGAAGCCAAGGCCCGTTACAATACTATCCAAGCTCTCTCTAAGATACTCCTATCGAAATCTTGGCTGACCAAAAGCCTTCACAATGAGTTATGAGGGACTATTTATAGCAAAGGGTTGAGTGACCCGTAACATTCCCCTTTTTGATAGTTCATCTACCCTCATGACTCTTCATCTACTCTATGATTGTTACATCCAACTATCGACACTTGAACTTACACTTGACAAAACATTACATACAATCTCCACATGTACCCATGTGAGACAAAATAGGCTTGAGCAAGCCACGCAAGACATCACTATGACTCGGACAAATGAGGCAAGACCAGCTCTTCGACATCCTCATGGTGGTAGATAGTAGCGAACTGATGCCAAGCTCGGCAGTCCGTGATGGTGTTCGTGTACTCCAAGGTGACATCTCTCTGGAAACGAACTCTTGCCTCCATAGCATCCGGGTACACTACTCAGGCTCCTCTGTCTAACTCGTCTGATAACATGCGCATCATTGTCTTGAGTGCGGACCAACAACATACTGGTGCATGGTGTCTGCACTGTTCACCAAGTCTGGGCTAGTGGCTATGTGCATCGACTCGTTAAAGTACGAATCAAGCTCCAGTCAGATCTGTGCCTTTGTCTTTGCCTAGGTGAGTGTCCCAATAGATGGGATCGCATGTGCGTGCACAACAACATCCATACTCCTGAATACTCATGCATGGGAAGCCTATAGACTAGTGATGAGTTGCAAGAGATCTTCATAGTTCTGGATCTGACTCTGGATGCATACCTTCAGCTCGACCACTCTGGGCTTCATCATCTTGGGCAAGTGTAACGAGGCTCCCTTGTATCTCATTGTCCATGTTTGCAAGTAATCAACAGCAACATGCACGTTCGACAAGATACGTGCTCTCCTCGCACACCGCTACTGCCAAGCGTTGAGATGGACAATCGCCTTATGCACGGTACAAAACTTGGAATACAACGCCCACATGATTGTGTCAAGGGACAATACTTCGTCTAGTATTGCCTTCTTCAACTCTGCTCGGGCGAATGTTGTAACCAACTCTCCTCCCTGCTTAGCCGTCTCCCTGCTTGGCCGTCTGTAACTCCTTAGTCATTCTCTCATTCTCTGCTATCAAGAAGCGAACACTTGAGCTAGTGGCTTTAGCATATGCTCCGATAGCATCGGCCAATGTTGCTGGATGTTAGCGCACGTCAGACACAATCACTCGTTCCTCAAACTGCACAAGAGATGTATGATCATCCGAAGTCGACACTCTGCGAGATTGCACAACTCTATGTTGGGTGTCATCGAATGAGATGTTGTGCATCTCTCCCTCCGAATTGTCTCCAAGGATCTCAGTGTCTCTTTGGTCGCTTGGGATTTGCTCCACTTCCGAATCCGGTGAAGCTGGTGGGTCAACCTCTTGGTGGTGAGGCATGAGGTCGATGTATTTCTCTAACTCTTGTTGCTCCATGTCCATATCCATCTGCTCAAGTGCTTGTTCAATCTCTTGAGCAAAGTCCTGCTCCTGCGACTGCTCACCCTGCCTGCTTGGTGCCATCTATTCGGATGAGTCAACTACCTATACGGGTGCAGTTTCATCTATCTGTACATGTTGCACCCCCTGTTGTACCTGTTATTGTTGTGCTTCCTTCTCCTATTTTCGCAGCTCCTGTTCCTTTCGGAGTTGCTCCTTCAACTCATGCGACTCCTTCTCTGTTTCCTCCTTTCTCTTTTTTCTCTCTACCTTTTCACGTTCCTCTTGTCGCGTTGTTGCCTCTTCGCCTCTATTGCCAAAGCTGCTTTCTGCACAAGTGGGTCTGCTCAAAACTTGCAGCTTTGTTCCTCCTCCATTCTGTCGACAATCTTGCTCTTGCCCTTGTCGCGTGTTGATATGTTTACCTCTGCTGCTGCTACTGCTGGTGCTCTCCGGAATGCTGCTTTGCTAACCATTCCACAACGATGTCGACCGGTTCATTAAGCTTGGAGAATTTGTAACAATATCTCCATGGGTCGTCCTCTGCCCAATGACATGCCCCGTGGATCCACTGAAATTGTACTCTCATGCAGTGATCCTTTATAAGAAAATGCGGGTCATATGGATTGTAGCTTCGAGCATCAAACAAATATTTCTTGATCTCCTCTGCTTCGACATCCACATGCTTGACATTTCGTATCTCGTATAACCCAATCCGCAATGGAAGAGCGGGCCAAGGTGCCTTCTTCTTCGGTGCAGCCTAGTTGTCAGTGCTACCAAGATGTGGTATGATACTTCCTGCATGATGAGCTTGTCCAAGGCAAACTTTAGCAAAACATGCGGAGGCTTCTTCGCGCTGTACATCCATAGGAAGGTGTCGAACGGTGAGGCATACCAATTAGTTATGTCGATCAATGCCTCCATTGTTGCCTTCGACATGCAGTGTGGATCCTATTCAATATCATCTTGTACACCGGGGTGACAAAATGATTGGACAATTGTGTGATAACTCCTCTGAAGCTGCATTCGGACAACATCTTACAATAAGTGTTCACAGAGGTATCCGCCGATGTCCATGCCCACTTCAAGCCCAGGAACTCCTGACAAGCACAGATCGCATCCAAGATGTAAGCGGACATGTAGATTTCCGCTTCCTGACCTTTGGGCAGTTGTCGAGATCTTGTTACCTGTTCCTTCAGCCGATGAGCCAACATGTCGAATCAGTTGCATGCTTTGCCTTCGCTAGCTAGTTGGTCCAATGCGATCACCCAACTCTGTGGGAAGGTTTTTGCGCTCTCTTGGCCATACAAGCAACATGCAAAGATGACCAAGTAATAAGTATTGATACGCCTTCCGCAGTATCTTCGTCTTGTAAATCTAGTTGGGTGTCATCCTGAATTTGGTCAGCTCCTTTACCCAGTTCTTCAAGATATCTCTGGAGTTGGCATTGTTGTTGGGTATGCTGAAGGGTGTCTCCATGGTGATCACGGGCTTCGACATATGGTACATCTGTTCATAATCCTGTGCCCTGAAGGTAGCAATCTTCGTCCCGCTGACACTGCTCAATGTCATTGTCTCAGGATCAGTGTGTGAGACGATCCAATGTATCATGTCCGCGCATGGGAACATGGGATACCTGCATGCAATCCGGTACAAGCCGGACTTGTGAATGTTCACATAGACTTGGCGGTCTTTGAGGTCTTCCCCAAATGTGCCTGCAAATGCATCATTGACCTCTTGCCATTTCAACTTGATGTCCTTGTCTACAATCAGCTTGGTGTCTTCATAGATCGATAGACTTGTAGACACTCGCTCAACTGTTGCTTTAGTTGGACTTCCATCAGTGTCCTTTCATCCTACTCTCTTGGAGGCCATTGATCCTGAACCGCTGAGAGGCGGACGAACACCTGCTAGATTTGGAGATATAGCGACATGCATGGAAAGAAATTTGTCAGTTAAAACCAAAGCAAACTTGAGGAACAACATCCAACATACCTGGGGATTAACTGGCAAGGATTACACAATTTTTTCTGAGAAGCCGGGAGATTGGCTGCCGGAACTTCGCAAAAGGCAGTACGAACTGTTGGGAGGGTGGCTGGTTGCTGGAATTGTGCAATGCACAATCCAGACTGGCCTACTGGCTATTGGGATTGTGCAATGGGCAATTCCAACTGGCAAGGGTTGTAGGCCTAGTGACTGCATTAAGGAATTTTTTGGGCCAGCAATCACTACCTCTCAAAATTGCGTAATGCAAGACTGGAGGACATTCACTGCGCAGAAATGAGCATTTTTTGAGAAGGCAGAGCCTTGCCTCTCAGGATTGCACAACGTTGTCTTGGTGAGGCAGAGTCCAGGCCAAAGCTACCCAAACCCGCCAACGGGAAACTGAAAGCAAATGTGAATGTGAATGCATGGCAATACTGAGTGTAAGTAGGAGTGAATGATCGTGCATGCAAACAACGAATGCAAGATTCAGAAAATGGAACCACATGCATGTGTGTGAAGCAAGTCACCGAATCGGCAATCGTTCGTGCAACACAGTGTCATGCATGCGACAGCAGTGAGATGCTAACGAAAACTGAAACGGTGCTAGTACAAGCTAATATGCATGTAAATGACAACAAGCGTTCACAAAAATCACGCAGATAGCACTCGCACATGCCAAAACATAAAAAGAGATAGAAATGTTGCAAAAGACAAGCTAAGCCGACTTACCCAGAAATAGCTGAGCTGGAGGTGTCGAAGAATCCTGGATGTGTTGTGGGATGTCAGAGCTCCAAGATCGATGTGAATAAGTGAGCTCTGAAGCGTCAAATAAATAAGTTTGATGCTCATGACGCGCATGCCACATATCTAGGAAAAAGCGACACTTGGAGGAAGGATTCTAAAATGATCTTTACATGTAACCTCTAGCTGCTAAAAATACCTCGCTAAAATCTAGGGATGCTTTTTGCATGTTGCCTTTTGCTATTTCGGGAAAAAGTAGCCCATGCATGCAAGTCAAGTTTCCTCGGTCCCGGGTGGAGCCGGTCAACCCAGTGGCACATGCAACAGCCTGCTTGACTGAGGATAACTTTTGCGCAATTTCTGGGAGGAAGTTGGGCTGGCTGCCGAGAGGGATTGCACAATTTCTGGGCTGAGCAGCTGACTGCTGCCTAGAATTGCGCAATTTTTGGGCTGAGCAATCCTGCTAGGTCAGATTGCGTAGTTTTTCCAAGGAAGGTTGACAGGCAGAAATGTGCAATTCCTAAGGCCAGCAGGCTGCCAGACAGGATTGCGCAATTTCTGAAGGGAAGGCTGGTTCCCCTCCAGAATTACACAATTTCTTGAGGGAGCTGGTCAGCCTCTAGCTGGACCAAGTCCGGAGAAACAGCCTGTGAGGGGAGTGAAACAAGCCATCATGCACAGGCTGTCATGCTGCTAGAAAACCACTGAAGCTTGTGTACTTGGCAGTGCAAGACATGCTACTGACAATGGTTGGTAGGGAGGCTCCAAAACGAAGCTAAGGCAAAATTTTGGAGGGTGGTTGTAACCCCTACAACATTTGGCGACACACTGGTAGAACTCCAGCTCTCTGAATGGACCTTGTTCGTGAAAAGCAAGTCTAACACCTCCGGAAGTATTGTTCAGTTCTCTATTCGCCTTGGTTTCTACACTTGCTTGATTGTAAGACGTAGCATCTGCCAAGCTCTTGGTCGATCGACACACATTCCAAGCCAAGCCAACATAGTTGTTTTGATTGTATATTGGTGCACAAGCAGTATAGTCGTCAGAGTCTTAGTTTCATCTCTGGTGTTGCTCCGCTACCAGCAGGCCTGGGACAGTACACCGACGGAGTCACGCAAGGACACAAACATCACTCTGTTGCCAGCGAGCCTGGTCAATACCCCGGCGGAGTTACTTGCATCACCTCTCTACTTAGGAAGCCTTTCTCTTCTTTCGCCTTATTCATTTTGAAATTTTGAAATTTTTCACTTTTCATTTTCATAACATGTGCATAGCACTTATTCATTTTAGATGTGGAAGAGGGATCCCGACTTATTGAGAGCAGAAGAAGTTGTTCCTTCAGAGAAGTAGTTTTATATATACCTCTAACGTGCTTGTTAAGGTTTTCCCCCTCACCTTACTCTACTTGACTAAGCTGCCAAGGGTTTGCCCAAAAACAACCAACTAGAGTAGGTGACACTAGTTAGCGTGCAAGCGTTCTGTTTTCACCAAGGTTCACTTCAAACAGTACGTATTTTCCATCGATGTATCATGGACTAAAATTAACAAGTTCTTCATAGAGAGGCATGATGACAGATAACCAAGTAGTGATAGTTGCACAAGGCCTCTTGTACTTTACCCACCTTGTTTGAAGAGTCACACAGTTTCATGCGAAACTAACCTACGAGCGCAAAACAAGCAAATAAACATAAAACAAAGCAAAAGCACGACAAACTGCGAAAGCAAAGCAGAAAGCAAACAAGCAAGCAGGCAAACAAACATGCGAGGTAAGTAACCAAACAAGCATGCAAGCAAACAACCAAAAGCAAACACTACTCCTACTCCTAAGCTAACAGTGCATGGGCCTGATCACGTGAAGTGATACTTCCAATGCAGCCACCGACACATTGGTTGACCCATGTTGGTGAAGGCATGGCCCGCGAGCAACCCGGTTGTGCGAACCAGCAAACATGAAAGATATAACAATGAAGACAGACCCTCTTGGGCTTGACTGGCTCTCCTGCTATAGGTAAATCGACCCACCTGAAGATTTTGCTACTGAATGCCCCAAAAATGTCTGCAACCCCTGTTAGAAAGCTTCCCAAGCCTTCCCACCGAATTTCCTCCTCAAACTGCCCTATCTCCACAATTTCCCGGAGTGCCTCTAGCTGTGACTGCGCAGTGCATGTGCTATTATGACTCTCCCTGCTGCTGTAACTTGATTCCCTGCCAAGGTTACTTGGGAGCGAGAGCAAAAACAGGGAGCGAGAACGAAAACGAGAGCGGGGGCAACATTTTCAGAAGCTAGTTTGGGAGCGAACCCCGGAGCGTTTTTTATATAATATATATTTTTTATATTTTAATGCATATATGTCAACAAAAGCATGTAAAATGATGATTTAGATATAAAAAACATAGATTGAACCATATAACAACAATCATCTAGAAGTTATAATCTTCATCAACCACCTCCACAAGTTAGTAACATACAACATGTTGAGTCTCTTGAATCATGATTCATCAATCTTAAAGTTTCAAGCTTTCAAAATTCAATATATAACATTATCATTATTGATTACCAACGTTGTACTAGTAAGCTAAGTGTAACCATTACAACAAATAATATCTAACATGAAATGTAATGTTATAAAATGAAATGGAATGAAACAACTTTCAACTTTCACAAAGCATCATATTCATAATTCATTACCAATGAGTTATAATTGCCAACTTCAAAGTTCAAACTTAAATTGTCATATATTGTTACAAAAAATATCATAATAAATATGAAAGAGTCAACAGTTATAAAAACTACTAGGCACTAGAAAAGACAAGTAAATCTATTATCTACTGTTAATGCTTGGGTCTCTTGCCGTCGTGAGAAATGTCTAATTTTTTAGTCTTGTTGGAAAATCAAGATCTTTGTCATAAATATCACCCTCATTAACATAAGATAGAAAAAACATAGCATGTCAAGTCAAGATTTTGTTCGAGTGATGGTTATATTTTTAGTAGGGTCATGATAGAGGAGTTTGACAACCAATGTCACTAACATCAAGGTACATAGAGGGATTGGTGCTCTTCATTAAATACAAGTTCCATACCCTAATACATGACAAAATCCAATGGAAACATTGCAACCCCCCTAATCTTGAAATCTTGAAAAATTGATAAGTCTGTTGGATTTTGAATGAGAATTAAAATTCTACTTTCTCCATATGAAATCCAATGAGGTCGGAACCACTCTCAAACATCCTGAGTCATTTCATTGTAATGTTAAAAATTTAAGTAAAAGGATGAAAATGAAGATCAAGGAGAATGTCACTTTTACTTTAAGAATTTAACATTACCATGAATCGCATATCAATACCAAGGCCATAGGCTTGATAATTAGGTTGCCCCACTAAAAATTTATTTATTTCTTTGAAACAAAATTGCATTTGGAATCTTACTACAAAAAAAAATTGCAAAAAAGACTAGGGAGCGAAAATTTCGCTCCCATGTGGGAGTGATTTCGGGAGCGCGCCCCCTGGTCGCTCCCGAAGGGATGTAATTCAGGCGCACGTTCGAGGGGGGGCACACTTCCCCGCAACCTTGTTCCTTGCTATTGGTATGAATTGGGATGAAGTAGAACTCCCTCCCAGGGCTGGCACCCGAAGTCCATCGAAGCAAGGGTTGGGATTTCCACTCGGAAACACCCGGTGTGCTGAACAGCACATGTAGACTTGGCTCACTGCTCAAACGTGCTGTTGTCAAAAAGACAAATTCTGAAAATGATAGATGATGAGCAAAATGAGCCCCTCCTTCCTTTTGTCGATTTGCCTCCAAGGCTACCCATGTGGGCCCACATCGAATTTCCCTCACCTATTTCGCACCAATGAGAGCGTACTCTCCATGTGGGCCGAAAATCCCTAGTGGTGGCCCCCACACTCGACCAAAGTCGCAATCTTTCCATCGAACTCTAATGTTGAGGTGCCTCACATGCCCAGAATTAAATGTGGGTCCCCTAGGCCCACTTCTCTTAAGTGAAACAATGCAATATGCCAAAATTGAGTAGCAAAATTCAATGTTCACTTAGTGAAACACTAAGTAGGAATATCACAGAAAATCATTATTAGAAACCCTTCCTCCTTGCCTTGACCTTTGGCTGCCCCTATAGTCAACAAACTAAACAAGCCCTAGGTCTTGTGCCTCATTTAATAGGTCTCTTTCAAGAAATAAAATTGCCTCCTATTCGAGCCTTGAGCCTAAAGTGTGTTTCTTATAGAAGGCCTCATTATGTCACCTTATACCTTAACCTTAGAATATCCATTAGGTGACCTCCACATATATCGGGACTCCTCCCATCGATGAAAATTTGTAAAGAGCACAGGGTTTTGACTATGGTGGCAGTGGGCCACTACCCCATTGTTATCACTTTGGTCTAGTTATAGGCTTCTAAGGTATCCCTCTCCAAGGCTCGCTAGATTTTGCAGCAACAAAGCCCACTAAAAGAAATCCATAACAACCATCAAAGAAGTTGAACCACCTAGCAAGTGAAAACATACTCTCATCATAGGTGCAACTAGGGTTTCAACCCATCAAACCCTTGGGCCTTCATGGGTGCAAGTAATCATCTCAAGCACACTACAGTTTCATGACCCAACCACCACTCTTAGGTTCAACAACTGAAATTTGGCCTTCATATCAATAAGAAAGCAATCTCAATCCAGTCAACTCTAATACCATGTTGAAGTTTCAAAATTGCAACTTTTAATGCAAATTCAAAAATTTAACCTCAACCTTGAGGTTTCCCTAGTATATTTCCTATCAACTTTCAACCTGACTAAATCTAAATATGAATTTGTGGCAACATATTTCACTTCTCTTTAACCCAATTTCACAATGTAGCCCAAGAACATAATAACGTTGAAGTGTACTTCAATACCACAAAAGCTACAATGCTTGGGCACACTTCCCAAGCATGAAACAGATCTGAAATATTTTGTATCAGCCATAACTGTGCCCTCTTATTTTTCTAGACATGTGTTGAATCATGTAACTAATTCAGCTCTATCTTATGTCAAATCAGCATGCATAACCAGCACTAAAACTCCACCAAATTTGCAATACTTCCATCAAACTCTAATGTTGAGGTGCTTCACATTCCCAAAATTAAATGTGGGTCCCCTAGGCCCACTTCTTCTAAGTGAAACAATGCACTATGCCAAAATTGAGCAAAATTTGATGTTCACTTAGTGAAACACTAAATAGGAATATCACAGAAAATCATTATTGGAAACCCTTTCTCCTTGCCTTGACCTTTGGCTGCCCCAATAGTCAACAAACTAAACAAGTCCTAGGTCTTATGCCTCATTTAATAGGTCTCTTTCAAGAAATAAAATTGCCTCCTATTTGAGCCTTGAGCCTAAAGTGTGTTTCTTATAGAAGGCCTCATTGTGTCACCTTATACCTTAACCTTAGAGTATCCATTAGGTGACCTCCACATATATCGGGACTCCTCCCATCAATGAAAATCTGTAAAGAGCACAGGGTTTTGACTATGGTAGCAGTGGGCCACTACCCCATTATTATCACTTTGGTCTAGTTATAGGCTTGTAAGGTATCCCTCTCCAAGGCTTGCTAGATTTTGCAGCAAAAAAGCCCACTAAAAAAATCCATAACAACCATCAAAGAAGTTGAACCACCTAGCAAGTGAAAACATACTCTCACCATAGGTGCAACTAGGGTTTCAACCCATCAAACCCTTGGGCCTTCATGGGTGCAAGTGCTCATCTCAAGCACACTACGGTTTCATGACCCAACCACCACTCTTAGGTTCAACAACTAAAATTTGGCCTTCATATCAACAAGAAAGCAATCTCAATCCAATCAGCTCTAATACCATGTTGAAATTTCAAAAATGCAAATTCAGAAATTTAACCTCAACCTTGAGGTTTCCCTGGTATATTTCCTATGAACTTTCAAGCTTACTAAATCTAAATATGAATTTGTGGCAACATATTTCACTTCTATTTAACCCAATTTCACAATGTAGCCCAAAAACATATATACCATTGAAGTGTACTTCAATACCACAAAAGCTACAGTGCTTGGGCACACTTCAAAAGGCCTCTATGCTGCCCTAACTGCAGTCCTCCAAGGTGATATAATCCGTAGTCAATGAGGGTTCTTTGCAGCAAGAGGAGGATTCTTATATGCTGGAAAGAGGAGGCCTTAACTGGCCCTAGACGTAGTCAAAAGGATGTATATTCAAGCACGCCCAAGCCACAGTCATACCACAGCTATATGATGCCTAATCTGACCTCCATTTTGGACAGGGACATCATCAAGCTTCAGGCAGACAAGGAAGGTCTGAAAGTGGCTTGTATGATGTGGAGAAGAGTGCTGAAAGGTATGTGTTAAAGTCTGTCCAACAAGGCGTGCTTGAACTGCATATGTTAGGGTTGTGTTGACCTAAATGCAAGGGCATAAGTATTGTATGATGCAGACCTTGGTACAGAGTACAGTCACTTGGATGGAGCAAGGGGTGAAGGCTATGAACAGTGAATGTAGTCACTGTGTTGAAGACATTGGTTGGAAACCTTTGGAGCAACAAAAAGGGACTGTTAGAGGGCAGATTAATGAGTTGATGATGTATGTAGGTACAGACTTCCTTGTGAGGAAAATTGTGTGTTAGGCCGCACGCCATAACACCACAGTCAATATTTCATATGGGTATTTGAGGGCCCAGATCATTAGCATAATACATGGCGTTGTCATACTGTTGAAGCCATTAGAGGGCTGAATGATGTTGCTGCAATATGAGATGGGCAGTGCTATTGTCATGGGTTGGTATTATTGCATTGAGGATCAGATTGCTAGCTAGATGCAGCATGGTGATGGAATCACCTTGGAGAATCGATTGAAGAATGTTTGCCTTCCCCCGAGTTCAGAACTGCAGTGCTTGTCATCTTCATGGTGAAGATCTCTGATGCCTGATCTTGACAAGTCAAAGTGTTGACTTATGTTGTATATGTACTATCTCTCTCTGCTGAACTATTGAAGAATATAAGAAGAATTGATCAAGGGTTTCCCCACATTGGGGTTTGTCCCTGACTAGTGCCACATCTTGTGTCCTCTTGTCTTGGCTTGTTTTCTGATGTTTATGTTTATGTTCTATCTACACTTTACTATCATGCTGATGTGATTGCTAATCTGGAATTGATATTGAGCTAAAATGAAAAATTTAAGTAAATTGCTCTAATCATAGAACATACTTAAAATTAACATGGTATCAAAGTTGAGGCGAAGACAAAGCCCAAGCAAGAGTGAAAGAGAAATCACCGAAGGCAGTTGGACAAGGTCAAAGGCTAAATGGGTTCCTCATCCCTCTTCCCGACTGAAGTCAAGCTTCGTAAAAAGTCTATCACGGATGGAAGATGTCTCTGAATCTGGCATTGGAAGAGTAAGAAGTGTTGGATTACATGAAGGGTAAAATCCTTGAGCCTCCATCTAATGCACCAGCTGCTACAAAGAACAAGTACACTAAGGGTGGAAGGAAAGGCAAATGCCTTGCTTGCAATAAGTTTGGCCATTTTACGAGGAAGTGTCCAAATAGAAGGGACACATCACATGATGATGATCACAATCATTCCAGGGGCATCTTCAATGATCAGGGGAATGACAAGTACAATGGCAAAGGAATAAAAAGAATGCAGGTCATCAAGGAAATGGTCGACTCTTCAAGAAAGCAAGGAACTCCAGGTATGACGAATCAAATGTTGCTTCTAAGTATTATATTATGTCGGCCCTCTCCACCAGACTCGTTGGGAAAATTGATAGTGGTTCCTCAAGGCACTTCACTGGATTCACAAGGAAGCGCTCTCTAATATGACAAAGAAAGAAACAATCTTGGAGATTATTCTTGGAGACAATGCCACCTATACCGAAAAGGATGTAGGGGATGCTACCCTTCAATTGAATAAGGGTAGCACGATTCATTTACAAGAAATTATTTATGTACCCAATCTCAAGAAGAACCTGGTGTCCATTTCAGCAATGGAAGTCAAAGGTTTCAAGGTGGCATTCATCGATGAAAAGGTACGTATTTGAAAAAGGAAATTTCAAGATGCTTTTACTCTTGGGTTCAGGGTTGGCAATTTGTATCAAGTTGCAGGCAGTCCAATGGGGACCGTGTCGTGTGAGACATCTCTTCTATGGCATCGGAGGTGCTCTACCCGATGTGAGACAGATGTCGATAGGGATGCCTAAATTAAAGAAGAGCATGAAGGTACACGTCCAAGATGTACCAAAGGAAAACTTACAAGGGGACCATTCCCCTCATGTAATAGCAAGACCACAGATGTGGGACAACCCGAGGGGTTTGAGATTCATGATCAGAAATTTCATGCATGCAGGTTCAAAAGCTCTCTATTATTTAAAGCAAGCACCCTGGGCTTGGTATGAGAGGATTGATAGCTATTTGATGAAGCTGAGATTCACTAGGAGTGAAACCGATCCAAACCATAGCTTTAAGGTTGTGGATGACAGACCTCTCATACTGGTACTTTATGTGGACGACCTCTTTCTGATGTGTACAAACCCTCTCATTTACAAATGTCAGAGGGAGTTGGATTCCGAATTTGGAATGGTGGATTGCAAGCCTGTGACTACCCCGATGGAGTTTAACTTTAAGAAGTTATGCGGTAGTGCTAACGGACCTAATTTGGGAAATGCCTCTGAGTTTCATAAACTCATACTAGCATTGACATTCTTGGTGAACTCTCATCCGGATATATGTTTTGCAGTTAGCATGTTGAGCTCATATATGGTTGAGCCTCACTGGACTGGTGCCAAGAATCATTTGAGATATCTTCAGGGCACAATCTCTCATGGATTGAGATTAACTACCGGAAATGTGAAGCTGCATGATCATTCTGATGTCGATTAGGCAGGGAGTGTGGAGGATCGCAAGAGCACTTATGGGTGTTGGTTCTGCTTCGATATCCTGGATGAGCAAGAAGGAGAGATTGGTTGTTTTGAGCACCGATGAGTCGGATACATAGTTGTGAGTATAGCCTCTTGTGAAGTTGTTTGGCTATGGAAGCTCTTCTGTGAGCTGTTTGGACACGTGTTGGATACCGTCGTGATCTTCTGTGACAACCAGAGGGGGATTTGATTGCTGAGGAATCCCGTGTTCTATGATCGCTCCAAGTATTCAGACATCAGATACCATTTTATCTGGGATATGGTACAACATGGAGCAAGAAGGTTCCATCACTTTGGGACTGATGTGCAGGTTGCCTATATTCAGATGAAGCCCCTAGGAAAAGTCAAATTCTTGACTTTCCGAGAACGACTAGGAGTCGTGGATAGACTCTCTCTTGAAGGTCCAATATAATATGGACATTGAGCTCTGGGAACTCCAGGGGGCTTGGGGGTACTTCTTGGAGCGATGAGCAACCATAGGGTGAGTGGTTCAGCCTTCCCCTAGTGGTTTGCTATGTAGGCAGGATGAGTGGTTCATCCTTCTCCTGCTGAGACACAGTCATAGGGTGAGTGGTTCAGCCTTCCCCTAGTGATTTGTTGTGTACAGGGTGAGTGGTTCAGCCTTCCCCTCGAATACCCCTAGCGACAGGTAGGTAGGATGAGTAATTCATCCTTCTCCTGTTGAGACATCCTACCCATGTAGTCTGGGACTCATGGGAAGTACCTCTCATATGGCCAATGAGTAAGGAAATGAGGATAGGGACCACAGTGGTACCGATGGACGCATCGTGTAACTACCATACTCCCTATGCTAGGATGATATTGATCTCGGATCAATTGGAACTGACTTCAGGTCAGTAACAGTGGTATGATACACTCTTTATTTGGTACTGATTTCGAATCAGTAAGAGTGGTATGATACACTCTCTTTATTTGGAACTGATTTCGGATCAGTAAAAGTGGTATGATACACTCTCTTTATTTGGAACTGATTTCGGATCACTAAGAGTGGTATGAAACACTCTCTTTTATATGGGACTGACTTCGAGTCAGTAGCATTCTTGATCACTTCTTCTTCTTCATAGTTCAGCAGAGCAAAGAAGGGCATTGCGTTGATGGTAGAGATAGTACAGTCTAGCAGATGGATTAGCCGATGGAGTTCTCCCTAGTTGAGAGGGAGTGTTAAAATTGGCAACTAGGGCCAAAATCCATGTGGGTCTTCTTATTTATGGCAGCTGATATTTTTCTTGGATTCCTCTCATCGAGAGGTGTAGGATTGATCTAAAGTCATCTGATTCCGACATGTATTCATAGAGATATGAATATATTTGGGTTATGTAACAATTCATCAAGGTCGGCCAACAACCAAATTACCCCCATCTATCCTCAACATTGCACTATAAATAAAGGTGGCTTGCAAGTCATTTTAGACACACCTCTTGTGATCTCTTCCTCTCCACTTATCTTTGGGTTTTGGTGGGAGGAGAGATCTAAAGAGGATACGCTGCCCTAGAGGATGCCCTAGACCTTAACGCTGTCATGGAGGAGGCTTTAACGCAGTGAAGGAGGCCTCCATAACGCAGCAAGGAGAGATCTAATCGCTGGTCTAGAAGAGACCCTATCCGTTGTCCTAAAAGGCACCTATATGCAGTCTTAAGGAGAGACCTACACGTTGTTCAAAAGAGCCCTAGCCACAGCCCAGATTCACCCTAACTGCTGGCCTTATTCCACACTAGATGCTGCCCTACATCAGTATTGAAGAAGGCTATTATACGATGAAAAGAGGAGGCCTTAACTAGCCCTAGATGCAGTCCTCTAATACGCAGTTTCAAGAGGCCTCTATGCTGCACTAACCACAGTCCTCCAAGGTGATATAATCCGCAGTCAATGAGGGTTCTTTGCAGCAAGAGGAGGATTCCTATACGCTGGAAAGAGGAGGCCTTAACTGGCCCTAGACGCAGTCAAAAGGAAGTCTATTCAAGCATGCCCCAGCCGCAGTCATACCACAGCTATATGATGCCTAATCTGACCTCCGTTTTGGACAGGGACAGCGTCAAGCTTCAGGCAGACAAGGTCGGTCTGAAAATGGCTTGTACGGTGTGGAGAAGAGTGCTGAAAGGTATGTGTTAAAGTCTGTCCAGCAAAGCATGCTTGGACTGCATATGTTAGGGCTGTGTTGACATAAATGCAAGGGCATAAGTGTTGTATGTTGCAGACCTTGGTATAGAGTACAGTCACTTGGATGGAGGAAGGGGTGAAGGCTATGAACAGTGAATGTAGTCACTGTGTTGAAGATCTTGGTTGGAAACCTTTGGAGCAGCAAAAAGGGACTGTTAGAGGGCAGATTAATGAGCTGATGATGTATGTAGGTACAGACTTCCTTGTGAGCAGCAGAGGAAAAATGTGCTATAGCGCGTAGGCCGTAACACCACAGTCAATATTTCGTATGGGTATTTGAGGTCCCAGATCATTAGCATAATACATGGAGCTGTCATACTGCTGAAGCCATTAGAGGGCTGAATGATGTTGCTGCAATATGAGATGGGCAGTGCTATTGTCATGGGTTGGTATTATTGCATTGAGAATCAGACTGCTAGCTAGGTGCAGCATGGTGATGGAATCACCTTGGAGAATCGGTTGAAGAATGTTTGCCTTCACCCGAGTTCAGAACTGCAGTCCTTGTCATCTTCATGGTGAAGATCTCTGATGTCTGATCTTGACAAGTCAAAGTGTTGACTTCTGATGTATATGTACTATCTCTCTCTCTGCTGAACTATTGAAGAATATAAGAAGACTTGATCAAGGGTTTTCCCACATTGGGGTTTGTCCCTGGTTGGTGCCACATCTTGTATCCTCTTGTCTTGACTTGTTTTCTGATGTTTATGTTTATGTTCTATCTGCACTTTACTATCATACTGATGTGATTGCTAATCTGGAATTGATATTGAGCTAAAATGAAAAATTGAAGTCAATTGCTCTAAGCATAAAACATACCTAAAATTAACAATGTTTAATGCCCAACCCCATGGTTTAAACTTTATTTCACGGTTAAACATGAATATAAAACTCAACATAAACACTCTAGGCTACCAATAATTTTGCCTTTCACTTTCAGCCGATAAGAAACACAAGCATGCACACATAAATGACCTCTGATATTTTTGGTCAATCTCTGACCCTGGAAAAACCCACAAGGGGAAAACCAATCTAGGAGGTGCTTTTATTGCTTACCTCGGAGAAATCATTACAACATTAAATTACACATCAAAGGACTTATCTCTCCCTTGAAATTTGTTCCATCCGCCTATGGGAGCCATACCCAATCAAAAAAGAATATTATCCAAACGCATTTCAAGTAATTGCAATAGGACCTGACCCGTTGAGCCTTTGGCTCTTCTAGCAATATGAACATATTTCAGCAATTGTCGCTCCGTTAGTCCATATTTAAATTGCACCTCTCTGGGAACTTGTGCACAGTTCAGGAATCTCTGCCCTCAATTTCTGTGCCACTGTCAAACAACTCCAGCTCTAGAAATTTGAGCCAGAGTCAGTCCTTACAGGTCCTTGAACTGTGTGCCAGACTGATAAATCTCCTCGAGTTCCAATGTTTCTGCCAGATTTTCATGCCTGGAAAATTTGCAACAGACCGTTAAAACTCTGCCTAAAAAGCCACGCAGTCAGTTCTGCTATTTAATGCTCTTACTGCCTTGAAAAATGCACAGACCCTTGCTCGAAATCTGCGCTGGATATGTGCCTTAAAAACTCACTAAAGCTACCTCTTATCTCCTTGATTTTCGGGTTGTCTGTCCACCTTTTCTGTCTAGAAACTTGCGCTGGAGCCTCTGATCTTTTACCTCGGGCTGTGTGCTGCTCCACCAGCCTTGAAACTCAGACCAGTGATAATTTTCCCTTGCTGTAGCTTGTTCTCTCCTTTAACAAATGGCTCTCACAGCCTCCTTACCTTCTTGTCCTCCTTGCTCTTTTCTTCAACACTTGCACATGAAGAATAATAAGCCTCCTTAAATAGAAGCTATATCAGTCTCCTTGGGTAGAAGCTAACTCAGCCTCCTTGGGTAGAAGTTATCTCAGCCTCCTGTTCTCCTCTCCTATTCTCCAACTCTACATTCGAAGAATGAATGAGCTCCCTATGCCTTTTCACCCTATTTAGTTTTCATAATGAAGTGAAGCCTTAACCCTATGATCAATGGCTGAGATTAGATCTCAGCTCTCCTTGATCAAGGGTGGAGATTTAATCTCCCATTGACCACTTTTTCATGTCTCTCCCTTTATTAATGACTACCCTAGTCACTTTAAAGTTGTTTTTGTACCTTGTACCTTTTTCTCATGAAGCCACTTTAAAAACATAAAGTCACTTTAACGTTATAAAGTAACTTTAATATAATAAAGTACTTAGTAATTTTTGAACTTTATAAAGTGACTAAAAGTCACATGTCTTTAATAATTCATAAAGTCACTTATTAAAAAGGTATTTCTTGTGGTAAGTCACTTGGGCGAAGCCTGGGAGACCGAAGTTCAAATATCATTGAGTACACTGACCTGCTGTGGTGGAAGCTAAAGGGGCGGATTCCCCAATCCCGTCTTGGCAGCACGTGAGTCTGCTCTTGCTAAAATCATAGGATCTTAGTATACCCGACTTGCAGGTGGTTGGATGTACTCCTGGTGTTATAGAGGCAGCTACGAGGATTGATCCTGGGTCTCCCATAGATTAGGACTGGCAGTTACCGATTCACCATGTGGTTAAAAAAAAAGGTCTTTCTTGTGTTTTCCTAGGCCAAAAGGCAGAAAGCACTAGGAAACATCTCCTTGGTACCCTTTTTCTCAACAGTGTGATTATCATTATCAAAAATTGTCTTACTGCGTTGTTGGAAATGCTTCAACTAAGGACCTCATGCTATAGCCACAAATTTGCCCTAACCATGGCCACAGCTCTTCATAGAATAACCAAAAACATGGAAAAGGTTTCTCTAATGCAAAGTAATAGATTGGCATTTCCCATGTAGAGGGTTATGGCCATGCTTGTAAGTATTGTGATGGGCTATTTGCCCCAATGTACTGTTCAGAGAATATTCAACATTGCTTGGGCATTGTCCAAAATTGGTGGTGGATTTCTTTATTTGTCTAAGATGGATAATTACAGAAGTTTTACCAATCATATAGTTGAAGTTGTTGAGAGATGGGTAACTTTCAATGCTTGCAAGAAAAGAATGATTTTAAAAATTTTCACACAATGGTTGGTCTATGTTGTCTATCGTTGTTCCCTGTGTTGAGAAGGGCTTCTTGCTGTTTTGATAGAGATCACTGGTAGAAGAAGTAGACAAAGAATCCCTCAAGTATGCACCACGTGGAGATTGCAGCTCTTTTTATAGTCTTTGTTATATCGATGTGCCTAGAGCAAGGGATTCATCAACTTGGAAAGATCTTGCTGAGGAGGAACGATATAAAATTGTATGAAGCCTCAGTGAAGATTAAAGAACAGAACGAAACTTTTCTTGTCAATAGAAGCAATGCATCAGCTGTGTATCTTGATATTGGAGTCGGCTATTGTCTATGTGGTATTTTCTATTATAATTTCTGACCATGCTTTCGGGAATTACAAAGATCTGTTGCACATGGATGCCTTGGGAAGAAAATGATCAAGCAAACAAATACATTCTAGAAGATGCTATGAAGAGAAAAGTCACCTATCTTGCACGTCATGTTTTTGTCAAGACCGATGTTGTAAGGACGTGGGGAAAGGCAGCTTTACTAAATCAAATAGTTTATTGTTTGAAGAAATTTTACGGCTCATTAACAAAGTCAGATTACAAGACCCTACAATTGGGTTTTATTGTGAGCCTTTTTAATTCAAACCCAGCCTTTGATTTTCACAAGTACATGATGAGAAAACTTAAAGCTGACTTCAAGAAGGCCATTGGTGTAAGTGGATAAGTTTGGACCTTTGGTCTTTTATGGAAATCTACTTGCTCCTCAATATTGATGATTGGCATATCATTTTTTTAAATAGATTTCATCCCTTTGATTCTTTTACTATCCATGGGTGAAAAATAACTTGAGCATATCATTACTTAGCTATCCCAAGAAATTTCATAGAAACACACTGCAACAGAAGGAGATATTGTTGTTAGAAATACTATACAGAAATTGCAATGGTACTTGATGATTTAGTTCAGAGGTATATCACGCTTATATTAACATAATCCCAAAAAAAGTTGGCATGTGAGCAAAAAATATCATGTGATCTAAAATTGAATTTGGATGAGTTGGCAGCAGCATTGAAGGAAATAACCAATGATTAGTTTCCTAGCCTTAACGGCTACCGAGGCGAATTCTATAAACTCAGAAGGGATTATGTGGGGCCAAATTTGCTCAAAGTCTATAGAGAAGATATTCAAATATAGCATATAAGCAACTACATCAAACGGGCTTGACAAAATTCATTTTGAAGCTCAAAGACCCCAAAGTAATCATCAATTAGTAGTTGATCATGTTACTCGATGTGCCTTACAAAATCCTAGTCAAGGCTTTTGCACTACAAATGATAAACATCTTGCTAAAAATTATTAGGCCTAAGCAAACTGGCTCATTAGAGTAAGATTCACTCTCGATAATGTAACTGAAGTTTGGGAAGGTATGAAATGGGCTATTCTTGAGGTCTTGAGGCCCTATTCATTAAAAATGACTGACATCCTTCCATCACTGCAATGCTCACCCTAGAGGATTGGACCCCTTTTGTTGTGAACACAATGGAAACTCTCTTCTCGGAAGCCATTACAAGCCTCACCATTGATCAAGCTATATCTGAACTTTGAAGAAACAGATCATTTAGTATCTATCCGATAAGGTTGCCCCTTTGGACCTACCCTCTATGTAATGGTTACAAAAGCTCTCGATTGTCTTCTTCAAAATAGAATGGCACATGATCTAATCAAAGGCATTCCACTTCACAGCCATGAAAGTGATTAGTCAACAATTGGTCACTTTGTAGGTAACACTTGTGTGACCCTTTTAGAGGAGAAAGAAGCATTGGCAACACCATAGATTGTTTTGTAATTCTTTTATGATGCCTCTAACTCTAAGCTTAAGATGGCCAACACTCGGGAGCAAAAATGGGCATGGATCCAACCTAGCCAATTTCTAGGAGCCCCTTTTTCCCTAGTATAAAGGGTACTATGATTATTATTATTATTATTATTATTATTATTATTATAATAAAGAAGAAGAAATGTGAAGGGGAAATGGAAAAACCCCAATGCTAAAATAGTACTACCTACAAGCTACACATGTCAAAGTGTCATACGCAACAATAAAAGAGAATTTCATTATGCTTTGAGGACAAAGCATCTTTGAGAAGGTGGCAATGTTATGAACAAAATAATTTATACAATATTAATTTTTTTTATTTTTTATTATTTTATAGATTATTTTGTTCATAACAATGGACCATGAGCATAGTATCTCCTAAAGAATACTCGCCAGCTCACTTGTGCATTCCAAAGCTTTAGGTGGTTGTTGGCCTCAGTGCAAGGCTAGTAAAGCAATAAGAGGGTGTCGTGAAATGTGTAGGAGTTGACCCCTGTTTAGGACTCCTAAAGTCCATCGGTTTCATGAGTTGCTAATCATCCCTTTGGCCATTTACGAAACAAAGCATCCTAAAGAACCCAAGCAGGGCAACAATCAATGATAACCCATTGTGGCCAATCCAAAGCACACAATTAATAGAACTAATGGATGGGAGCACTCACATGCAACAAGTTTTTGACAATCTAAGATATTTTGGCAAATCTTCACTTCTGACCACATTCCAATCCAATATGTGGGTGGTTGAGGCCCTTTATGGGCCAACTTGTGGGTGGTTGTGGGTTGTTATACCCATTATTAACCTTTATTGTATTTTATGGTAAGGTCAGCCTAGTATACTACTTGGGGCTAGCGCCTTAACCCTAGTGAAGTTGGCATAAATACACCACTTTCCTCATTTGTAAATCATCTCATTCAAGTGAGTTTATTCATTATTTTGCCTAAGGGAACCTATGCTATTTCACTCACGTTGCACACTCTCATGAACCTTATGTGTTCATCATTAAGGCATTGTTATATTTCAGCTTGTTTATCGTGTTGGATTAGGGTTTGTTGGAGAATGCACTGGATCCTCATGGTTTTTAGCATGGTATCAGAAATAAAATTGATTTTTCTTCATCTATCCGGTACTCTAAGGCCTTTTCCAGATCTAAAATTAAGCTTTCAGCTCGGTTTCAAGACTGTTTAAATTATCTCATTCAAGTGAGTTTCTTCATTATTTTGCCTAAGGGAACCTATGCTATTTCACTCGTGTTGGACACTCTCACGAACCTTATTTGTTCATCATTAAGGCATTGTTATATTTCAGCTTGTTTATCTTATTTGATTAGGGTTTGTTGGAGAATGCACTGGATCCTCATGATTTTTAACATGGTATCAGAACTAAAATGGATTTTTCCTCATCTATCCAGTACTCTTTAAGGCCTTTTCCAGATCTGAAATTAAGCTTTCAGCTCTGTTTCAAGACTGTTTAAATTATCTCATTCAAATGAGTTTCTTCGTTATTTTGCCTAAGGGAACCTATGCTATTTCACTTGTGTTGGACACTCACACGAACCTTATGTGTTCATCATTAAGGCATTGTTATACTTCAGCTTGTTTATCTTATTCGATTAGGGTTTGTTGGAGAATGCACTGGATCTTCATGATTTTTAACATGGTATCAGAACTAAAATGGAACTAAAATGGATTTTTCCTCATCTATCCAGCACTCTTTAAGGCCTTTTCCAGATCTGAAATTAAGCTTTCAGCTCTGTTTCAAGGCTGTTGTATATCTAAAATTAGGGATATTGGCACCATGCTTTTGGACAGCAACCAGTTTTTAGGGTTTTTAAACTTTATATTCACCAATGCATCCCTACTTGACAATTTTTTCTTGGTTTTTCTGGCAAATTTAAGCAAGTCGTTGCAGCTTTGACCCCCTTTCCTCAAGGACCGCACACTTTTTTGTCTCCTTGTTTCAGTTACAAGTTGCTGCAGATTTGCACGGTATAGTGCCATCCATAGACAGAAAATTGTTATTTGCCCTACCTCAACAGCACCAACTATCATGCACGGACTGTTGAGATGGCAGCTCTGCTTCACAATAAAGGTCTATGAATGTATTTGTCTCCTTATTTCAGTCACGAGTTGCTGCAGATTTGCACTAGTATAGTGCCATCAATGGACGGAAAATGGTTTTTTCCCTGCCTTGACAGGGCTAACTTATCACGCATGGGTTGTTCAAATGGCAGCTCAACTTCACCATAAAGGTTTATGGATGGATGTATTTGTAGAGGCCACTGCCAGTTGCAACTGATGACAGCTACAATCTTATATGTGCAAAGAAAGATGAACCTCTTGGACTGATCACTCTATATGTGGAACCCAATCTTGTCCATCGGCATCCATAAACAACAAAGATGCAAAGCAGATTTGGGATTTGAAGACCACTCAAATCAATAAACTTGAAACAAAGCTCTCCAACCTTAAAATGTAGATTTTGCTACTGCTGAGGAGTACATTTACAGGTTCAAGAATACAAAAGCAAACATTCTTACAAGTGGTTCCATAAGAAGGGATATTTGTTTAAAAACTTGGGTGAGCTATCTCCTCAGGAGCATGCCCAAAATGTAGATTTTGCTACTGCTGAGGCATACATTTACAGGTTCAAGAATAAAAAAGCAAACATTCTTACAAGTGGTTCCATAAGAAGGGATATTTGTTTAAAAACTTGGGTGAGCTATCTCCTCATAAGCATGACCACACTAAGGGTACTCCCTTCTCATGTACACGAGTCTCCGAGGTAAACTTCCATGTTTTCCAAAAAGAAGAGGCCAATGCGTTCATATGTTAAACTCTCCCAATCTCTAGTTGTAGTACTATCCAAATTGATCATGCTCAATAAAAAGATGTTCTCCAAGTTCCTAGAGTGTGAAAAATCTTCTTTCCATTTACAACATTAATCACACAAATAAGAAGGTGAAATGTTCGCAAGATAAATGGGCTGTTAAAGATATCAATGACAGCTTCAAAGTTGTTGCCTCTAGACATCGTGATGAATCCAAACATGTATACAAGATTGGGAAGTCTTCTTCACCTCCAGCTTTGTTGATAGTAAGCTATTGCACTTTCATCTCAATCAGACCAACTATGGATCCTTAAGGCACATGAATCATCTTTGCCCCACTAAAGGCCTTCCACAAATCAACCTTCCCAATGGCATTTGTGAGGAATGCGCAATGGGTAAGCATCATCCAAAGGACAACTCAATTTGGGCCTCTAGACCCCTTGAGTTAATACACAATGATATTTGTGGTTCTGTGTCCACTTCTTCTCTTAGGGAAGCTAAGTAATTCCTCACCTTTAACAATTATTTTTCCTCAATTTCTATCAATCTACACCATTATATCCAAGGAATAAAGTGTTTGCCAAATTGCATGAATTCAAAAACCCTGTTGAAGCTCAATGTAACCAAGAGATCAAGTGTCTCCGTCATTCTCCAGTGTCCAATATAATGGGGAAAGGAGATACATTGGCAATGCCTTCCATCAATTTTTTTCGCTCTCATGGAATCTCATGGCAACAAATTGTTCCTTATACTTCTCGACAGAATGGTGAAGCTAAGAAAAAGAATAGGATTATCAAGGTTTCTCTGATTTAATCTATCAGAAAGGTGATTTACTGGGAGACATCGGACCTCGAGAGTACTTTAAGAACCATATTTGGCATTGGTTTAATTTAATCTGCTCAAGACTAGAATTTAATCTCAAGAATCTGGGCATGTGAAATGCCCCCTAAAATAAGATGAATCTTGTATTTCCCTGTCCATTTTATAAATGATTCCATTAAGCAATTCTCTTGGGATAAAGGTGAACCCACAACACTAAGATAAAAGAAATTTCAGATACACAAACACACACCTTCGGTGCAACATTCGACTAAAGAAATCTGTGTAGGTTAAAGTCGAAGTAATTAGGCTACAGTGTTTTGCGATCTCCTAAAGCACCAGGGGATCTATTCCAAAGAAACTTCATTTTTATGTAGTCCAAAATATCAAGCAAATTTGATTTTATTTCAATTTGCTCTAACTTGATAACCAGTGCAAAGTACCCCGAGTTGAAGTTAAAAAAAAAACTGTTTTTTTCCGAATTCCTTTAAGTACCTAAAATTTGCTTTTATGTGTCTTTACTCTGCTAAGGTGATTTATTTGAAGACATTGTGCCTGTGGGTAAAGGTCGGATGAATCGTAAGTATCAATTTCCACCGATACAAGAATGCATGAATCAAGGCCCACAGCAAGCTTATACAAGACAGTAATGTTATTAACCAGCCATATTAAATCCAATTTCACCAGGAGCAGAATGCCTGACATATTCTGAACGGGAAAATATGCAAAATAAAACCACTAACAATTACCCATGCAAAATAAGTGTGAGCGGGGTTTGAACATCTGAGCGAAAAATACAAAAAACCAATGAAAAATGCCAAAACTCATATAGCTAAATCACTCGCAGAATTACATTAAAATAGCCGGATTCCATTAGCTAAGCTCCTCTGGATCTTCTATGGTAGGGGCAAAATTACTATGTTTACGTCCAAACAATTAATATGTATAAATTAGATGGTTAAAATGGCCGTGTTTTGTATACCTGCAAAGAGAAAAATATGGTCAACGCCGCCAAAATAAGGATGCCCAGATCTCTCTTCCTCATGCCTTGCCCCTTGTTATGCTACTGCTTGTTCTCTGCCCAAATGTTTAACAAGAATTAATTTTATCAGAAAACCCGCACCTCTGGTGAATAATATATGGTCGGGAGGATGATCCATTACTTACGTCGGCAGTCGTCGAAGTGATCTCTACATCTGAAAAAGGACTCTGAATGCCAGCTTCAGCGTTAAAGCCCCCAAAATGCTACTTCCTTCCACCCCCAAAATGCAAATTGCATTCGCTAGTTTTGTTGAATGTACAATGACATTACAACCTTCCTGAAAGTAATTTTAATTATAATCGAAAGCTAACTTAGAAGACTTCTAGAGTTTTCTTGATTTCGTTCAGGTTTAGATCCTAGTCGATTAGACAGATTTAACGGTTTAGAAGGTTGTGGGCTTTTGGTCCGGAGCTCGGGCGGTTCGCTCAGTACCTAAAGCTCAGAGCGCTAGTTAACTTCATGGCACTCTTCTCCCTTAGTTAACTTTATCTTTATGGCACTCTTCTTCCTTGGGTTTGTTGTATTTTATATTTTATGTAATTTATTTTTTTAGTTACCGATTCTTATTTCAGCTTAAAAAAAAAATACTTTGACTCATAGGCCTTCGCATCACACAAAGATTTTATTTATAATAAAAATTAAATCATAAAAAAATTGAGATTTTTCTCTATAAACATGTAAGTTTCACTAGCATTGAGACCAGCCATAGTGGAGGTTCGATTTAGCTTATTGATAAAATAAAAATAAACATATTTATTTTCTATTAAATAATTGTCTAATGAGTCATAAAATAATATTTGTAGGATTAAAACAGTACGTTATTGATGATGTAAATATTGAATAGGTTTTCAAATAGTGTTTTTAATTTAAATTTAAAAATGATTGATGTAAATATTGAATAGGTTTTCAAATAGTGTTTTTAAATTTAAGAAATAAATTATTTTAATGTTTACGAGGCTAAAGATAGGTTATAGGATAGATTGTTTCTTCATCTGTTTGATGTATTCGGCCATTTTTCTGTGAAGCTTCAAAATAAATGCTCCCAGCTTTCCGACAAACCCCTCGCTAAATAGATTATCCCAAGAGCTAGCTGTCAGCATATCTGCATAACTTTCCATGTTGTCTTTGAAGGCCTCACATTCTAAAATGAAATGTTTTTTTGTTTTCACTTTTCTGGAAGAACAAAAAAGATATCAAAGAGATATGCTCGCAACTAACTTTTGGGATAATCTATTTAGCGAAAGGTTTGTCGAGAAGTTGGGAACATTTATTTTGAAGCTTCACAGAAATAGGGTTGAATACATCAAGCAGATGAAGAAGCAATTTGTCTCATATGCTATCTTTAACCTCGTGGACGTTGAAACAATTTCTTTCTATTTTACGATAGATTTTTCGGTGTAAATCACACGGTATTTCATTTGTCGACGCATTTCGAACCAACCAGTGTGGTTCATCATCAGGACAAGTTGAGGAGCAAATCAAGCTATGCATGTTAAATAGACAGAGCAGACCTCCAACGACTATAATTCAAGATCAGGGAACGACTATAATGGGAAATACCATGTGATTTACGCCGAAAAATCTATTGTAAACTTGATATGGATCACAGAAGCCTTAATTCAACAATTTCTTTCTATGTTTAAAGATTAGGTTAATATTGAATCTAGTTCTTCAAAGGAGTTTGATTTATGTTTTATAAATTAAAATTATTATAAAAAAAATAATAATAATAATAATAATTAATTAATTAATAGACTATTTTATCATTTTTTAAGCGAAATATAAGGTGTTGTAAGTTTCATAGGTGGTTGATGGTTCTTGTGTGTTTTTTAGATAGAGATGTGAGAGAAGAGATAATAGTTGGGCTGAATTTTATGTTTTGAATATTTCAGTAAAGTTAATTTTTGATAAAAATATTGATAAGATGCAAGTGTATTAAGAATTTGAACTAATGATACCCCAATAGTGTGGATGACCAAAGCATTAGTGGGGTTGGGGGGCGGTAGTCACCCCATCGAATCCCAAGGCCCATAAAGGAGGGAGTGGTGTGTCATGCTCCCCATGCATTAAATGTGTGATAATACCTCTTAACTCATGAAGGAACTCGCTCGATGGTCTTTCGTTTTTTCTTTGTGGTTGCTCAGCGATGTTAGCGGTTTTGTGCCATGAGAAGTGGAAGGGTCAGTCGCAGGGAGGCCTTGTAAGCCTAGTCTTGAAGTTATTGTATAGACGTTTCCTATCGCATTTCCCTTCTTCCATGTGAATCAATGGATGGCGAGGGCTTACTCGTGAAGTTTGGGATCTTGGTGTTGGAAAAACTTCAACGTCTGAGGATTTGTTGAGTGTAGAGGGAGAGGCACACAAGATTATCCAACTAGTGGCGGGTTTGTAGTAGACCTCTTCCCTTTGAATTTGGCTGGTTCATGAGAGAGTTCAAGCTTCTTGGTTAGCCCGACTTTTAATATTTGTTATTTTGGTATGTTGGTTCAACTCTAGGGCAGGTCCCCTCTTGTGTTTTACCTTGGATGTTGGTCTTTGTGGTTTGTTTGGCTTTTTGCAATTCATTTTGGGGGTTAGTCTATGGTTCAAGCTCAAAGGTTACAGCCAAGATCTCAATGCAACAGCCCCTGGCATGTTATGTTCTTGGTATCTACAACAATAGTCAAGTACATGCTTGAGAGGAGGGGGGTTGTTGTTCTCGTTGATCCAGACTTATGCAAAAATGAAACAAAATACAAATATAAACATAAACATAGAGATGCAACACAAATAAATCTTAATTTCATTAGTACCAGCATAGATCCATCTTAAGTACAGATCTAACATGAGCCGAGAGGGATCTGCAAACTTTTTTAGAGTGCAAAATACAATGTGTTATTTTTCATTGTTTAAATTATATTTTTTAATGATAAATAGAGTATATATAGGACCAAATAAAAAATTTAACCATAAAAACTTGTTTTCTATATATAGATATATATGAAGTTGATATCGACATAAATTAGTTAATATAGATCATCAAATAGTTTATTTAAATCTCTTGTTGAAATATTTTTTAAAAGTTTAAGATTTAAACATCCAATTCACACTTTTTTTTTAATTTACTTTATAACATATTCATTTTTTTAATTATAGTTGACATTACTTTTCTATATAGAACATAATTTTTATTTTATATTTTTATTTTAAAGGGGCACTAACAAACGGACAAACTTACACATCCCCTCATATTGGGTTGTAGAATGAGCCTCTCGACTCAATCAAAGAACTAAAAAATGCTTATATACAAAATGGAAATAAACTAGCTTGGGCGATGGTAGCTTATCTTTGAGAAGGGATGTGGCAGCTACATGCCTCTAAATTGTGTTGCAATGAGGCTCAAAAGCCTATTTATTATTGAGAAATAATGGAAAAACCTAAACATCCAAAAAACTAACCATAGGAGATGAAGCAACAAAATTATGGGCCCCGTTGGGATAAACATGATCTCTATTTGACGTGCACGACACCTCGTTAGAAAGATCTATTTGAGGACTACAACTTTCAACTGCAAACAAACTTGTGTTTGCCCGTTTTCCAAAAAAGTCATTCACAGCCTCAAAACGACTCTAGAAGTTGAGGACCTGAAAACACTGCCAAAAATAGTAAATTGTGCTACAATTAAGGAAACTGAAAGAAATAATGTTGGGGGTCCAAGTGGAATAGGTGGGTGGCCAACAATATCAACCTGAATCAGTCCTCCCCCTTAGGAACCAATGGTCCCCATTGCATTTATTGCCTCCATGAGATGGGGAAACTTCTGCTGAACTTGGTCCCTAGTGAGCCACTTGCCTTGGTGTAAGGGTTGGCCAGCTTTGACAACCCGATACAGTTGGATCTTCTGTTGGCGAACGTTCTTAATCTGTGTGTCCATGATCCAATCAGTCGTGTCTTGTTCAATGCAGTCTGGGTTCAGCTTTGTCGATGTGAATTGGTCTGCAATGTCTAATGTGTCCATTAATGGTGGAAAGTAAGGTTGAAGGCGGTCCACATTGAACATTGGGTGCAAGCCAAGGAATGGGGGAACATTGAGCTCAAAAGTGTTGTATCCTACAACCGTAGTGATGGTGTAAGACCCATATCAGAGCAGATGAAGCTTGCGGTGGGCCCTAGTGAGGCGCTCCTTCTACAAATGTAACCAAACTTTGTCGCCCACCTGGAACTGGTGTGGCACCTGATGTTGATCATGACATTCTTTGTAATATTGATAAGATGCAAGTGTATTAAGAATTTAAACTAGTGATACCCCAACAGTATGGATGACCAAAATATTAGTGGGGTTGGGGGGCAGTAGTCACCCCACCGAATCCCAAGGCCCATAAAGGAGGGTGTGGTGTGTCATGCTCCCCATGCATTTTACGTGTGATAATACCTCTTAACTCATGAAGGAACTCACTTGATGGTCTTACGATTTTTCTTTGTGGTTGCTCAGCGATGCTAGTGGTTTTGTGCAATGAGAAGTGGAAGGGTCAGTCATATGGAGGCCTTGTAAGCCTAGTCTTGAAGTTATTGTATAGAAGTTTCTTGCCGCATTGCCCTTCTTTCATGTGAATCAATGAATGGCGAGGGCCTACTGGTAAAGTTTGGGATCTTGTGTTGGACAAACCTCAACATCTGAGGATTTGCTGAGTGTAGAGGGAAAGGGACACAAGATTATCCAACTAGTGGCGGGTCTATAGTAAACCTCTTCCCTTTGAATTTGGCTGGTTCAGGAGGTAATTCAAGCTTCTTGGTTAGCCTGACTTTTAATATTTGTTATTGTGGTATGTTGGTTCAGCTCTGGGGCAGGTCCCCTCTTGTGTTTTACCTTGGATGTTGGTCTTTGTGGCTTGTTTGGCTTTTGGCAATTCATTTTGGGGGGTAGTCTATGGTTCACGCTCAGAGGTTACAACCAAGATATCAGTCCAATGGCCCCTGGCATGTTATGTTCTTGGTATCCACAACAATAGTCAAGTACATGCTTGAGAGGAGGGGGGTTGTCATTCTCGTTGATCTAGACTTATGCAAAAACGAAACAAAATACATATGTAAACATAAACACAGAGATGCAGCACAAATAAATCTTCATTTCATTAGTACCACCATAGATCCATCTTAAGTACGGATCTAACATGAGCCGAGAGGGATCTGCAAACTTTTTTAGAGTGCAAAATACAATGTGTTATTTTTCATTGTTTAAATTATTTTATGAATGATAAATAGAGTATATATAGGACCAAATAAAAAATTTAACCATAAAAACTTATTTTCTATATATACAGATATATATGAAGTTGATATCAACATAAATTAGATAATATAGATCTTCAAATAGTTTATTTAAATCTCTTGTTGAAATATTTTTGAAAAGTTTAAGATTTAAACATCTGATTCACACTTTTTTTACTTACTTTACAACATATTCATTTTTTTTAATTATAGTCGACATTACTTTTCTATATAGAACACAATTTTATTTTATTTTTATTTTTATTTTAAAGGGGCACTGACAGATGGACAGACTTACACATCCCCTCGTACTGGGTTGTAGAATGAGCCTCTCGACTCAATCAAAGAACTGAAAAATGCTTATATACAGAATGGAAATAAACTAGCTCAGACAATGGTAGCTTACCTCTGAGAAGAGATGTGGTGGCTACATGCCTTTAAACTATGTTACAATGAAGCTCAAAGGCCTATTTATTATTGAGAAGTAATGGGAAACCCTAAACATCCAAAAACCTAACCATAGGAGATGAAGCACCAAAATTGTGGGCTCCGTTGGGATACAGACGATCTTTGTTTAACATGCACGACACCTCATTATAAAGATCTATCTGAGGACTACAACTTTCAACTACAAACAAACTTGTGTTTGCCCGTTTTCCAACAAAATGTCATTTAGTGCCTCAAAACGACTCCAGAAGTGTAACAGTACAAAGTAAAAATAAGTTAATTTCTTAATTAAAAACATAAGCAGACAAATAAGTTCATACCTATATTACCTGTAATCGAAGTGTGCCGGATGGTAACGAGGTTTTGGGGACGACTCTCCACCCAACCGTAGGCTCAATTGTGCAAGGATCTGCAACAACTGGCCACCCCCGAGCCCTCAATCAACGTACTACTGCCAGTGACTCCTAAGTCTTCAGAACATCATTCTCCCAAGAAAATGCAAGATAGAAATTCGGAAAGATGGGATGCCGGAATGCCTCTCATCTCCCTCCCATCTATTAAATAGAACAATATTGAAAAGGAAACCACATGCACACACTCAATGTGTCTACATGCAACTTTCTATGATTTTTTTTTTAGTTTTCTTGTTTTATTTCCTTTTTTTTTATAGTTTCATTTTCTTGTTTTATTTCCTTCTTTTTGATAGTTTCCTTGTTTTATTTATTCTTATCTAGAGCTTTAGTATGGTTATTATTATTTTTATTTTTATTTATTTTATTTGTATATATTTTTAATCTTATTTATTATTTAACATTTATGATTTATTATTTTTATTATTATTAAGTGATTTATTTATTATTATTTACTATTTATATTATTATTTATTATTTATTATAAAGGGGAGGGATATTACATACTCTCCCACTTTAAGGAACTTCGTCCCGAAGTTAAGTTGAATTATTTATTATTTTTATTATTTATTATTTAATTTACTTCATGTTGCCAACACCCTCTGCTGAACTAGTATAACCAGCAGGCATTGAAAGTCCCCAACACTCGAGAAATCTCAAGGAATCTCTGTCATTTTTCCCACTTTCGGCACTAGGCATAAGCCTGACTCGGTCTGTATCCTAGTCCAAGGCTGGCCCCAAGGCTCGCACCTGACTCAGACCTCATCTGCCCCAAGGTAGGCATCCGGTCCGGTACTCAATGACCCCAGGCATCTCGCAAGGCTGGCCCACTCCCTCCACAACTACTAAGGCGCACAGCCCCAGGCAACGAAGTCCTTTACATCCCTTCCAAACTTCGGTATCCCAATCTAATAACAGGCACTTAGCCTAGAACATCAAGCACTTGGCCTCCTCAAGATGGTCCCATATCTCTTCAAGAGCTATCCATCAAGAGCTATACACAAGACAAAGGAACCACTAGCATATGTAGTGTTGATTGAGTTATGTCCCCAGCCCATATGGTATTACTTATTCTCCCTCATGCGTATGGGCTCGCACGAGATCATCAAATAAACTGGCCCTCATGGCCCAATGTGTAGTCCTATCGATCATTACAACTCAACATGCAACAATGCATTTGCTATACCATCATAGTATCATAGAAAATAATCCACATGCCAAGTATTTTATGTCATCATGAGAATATTCATCATTGTTAATAACAAACTGCATGCTCATGCATGTCATTTGTATGCAACTATTACATGCTTCACCATTTTAAATTATGATATGCACATATTGCATCAGAGATATATCATGACTTTACATAATAGATGAACCATGTGTAAATAAACCTCATATTGTAGCATCATAAATCCTATGCAAATCATAAGGATACAGTATCACTATAAGAACTATATGTGCATCATTATATCATATTAGTCAAGTACCTGTGTTAACTAAGAAGCATTTCCACACATTTTAATCAAGTAAACAAGGAAAGTCTTGAAAAATAACAGTTGCATCTTCCCAGGTAGCTAACCCTGGGCTATATTGGTCCCATTGGTCCTTGACTTGCTCAAATTCACGGTTCCTGAGTCGATGAACCCAGCAGTCCAGTATATAGAATGGTTCGACCTTAAGGACTCCTTCCTCGGAAACCTGCAATTTTTCAAATTTCAAAACATGGGACGGGTCGGGTACATATTTTCTAAGCATAGAAACATGAAACACATTATGCATCCTTCTTAAATGGAATGGCAGCTCTATAATATTGTAGGAATTTACAGGGTAAGTTCCTCAGAAAGAATACCAAAAGGACACCGCTCACAACCAGATCACAGATCAATACACCAGTATTTTTGACGTGGTTAAAACCCTCAAAGAGGGAAACAGTCCACGGCCTGTCCCAACGTGGGTACTACAGACAATTTATTAATCAAAGAATGAAAATTTACATAAGCTTCTCTCATGCACAGATTACCCGAACAATGACCCTCCATGCGCTTTAAATAGAACTCATGGACCAATCGGGTGTCAAGCCACGGATCAAGTGTCGGTAATACCGAGGAGAGAATGAACCGTCGGATTGTAAGTTACAAAATGTACAACGGTAAAGAAACACACTTTACCTAACTCTATACCTAACTCTATACTAGACCAAGTTGAACTTAACTATTTCCTATGTGTCGGAATATCCTAACATCCCCCCTTAAGAACAACTTGGGATAGGATTGAAGGATTTACAAATATGACACAATAGGAGAAGGAAGGAGGCACTAGAGCCTATCCCCCCTTAGTGACAACTTCCTGAACTCCAAGCATATATCGAAGTTTAGTGAACTTCGCCTCTGTGGGAGCCTTTGTGAAGATGTCTGCAACCTGATCATCTATTGAACAATATTGCACTTCAAGAACATGGTCATGAATGAGCTTTCTGATGAAGTGCATGTGTAGTTCAATGTGTTTGCTGCGCTGATGCTGGACTGGATCTTTGCATAGCTGAATGGCACTTTGATTATCACACCAAAGTGTGGTTGGATGCTGCTGCTCAAAGCCAAACTCTGATAGGATCTGACGAAGCCACAAGGCTTCCTTACTAGCTTCCACGGCACCAGGATACTCTGCTTCTGCTGACGAAAGAGAAATGGCAGCCTGTTTCTTACAAGCCCATGTAATAGGTCCTGAACCAAGAGTGAAGACATAACCGGCAGTAGACTTCCGATCATCAGGGTCACCAGCCCAATCAGAATCAGTGAAACCAACTAACAGAGGAGCTGCTTTGGCACTGTAATGAATCCCAAACTGTACTGTACCTCGAACATAACGAAGTATTCTTTTAGCTGCTTTCCAATGACTTTCACGGGGGTTTTGCATAAAACGAGCAACAAGGCCAACAGCAAAGGAAAGATCAGGACGAGTATGGGTTAAATACAAGAGTTTTCCTACAAGTTGACGGTATAAGGTAGCATCAACTTTAGAAGTACAAGAGACTGAAAGTTTGACTCCAGACTGAAAGGGAGAAGGGGTTGGCTTACAGTCTTCCATGTGAAAATGACGAAGAATATCACAAGCATACTTGGACTGGGAAAGGAAAATACCCTCCTTGGATTGCAAGACTTGAAGACCGAGAAAATAGTGTAAGTGTCCTAAGTCTGTCATTTCAAATTTCTTTTTAAGGCTGGACTTCACATGGTTTATAAGGTTGGGATCACTACCAGTAAGAATAAGATCATCAACATAAAGAACAAGGATGATAAGAGAGTTGCCCACTTTCTTGGTGTAGACAGTATTGTCAGAATGACACCTAGAAAAGCCAGATTCTAAAAGAAAGCTATCCATTTTGGCATACCAAGCCCGAGGAGCTTGCTTGAGGCCATAAAGGGATTTCTTAAGTCGACAAACAAGGCTGGAGTCTGTTTGTATGAAGCCAATGGGTTGTTCCATATAGATTTCTTCCTGCAAGTCCCCATGCAAGAAGGCAGATTTAACATCCATCTGATGGACTTCCCATTTTAAAGAGGCAGCAAGGGAAAGAACAAGGCGGATAGAGTTCATTTTGGCAACAGGGGAGAAGGTTTCAGTGTAGTCAATGCCTTCAACCTGTGAAAAGCCCTTAGCAACGAGACGAGCTTTATGTTTATCAACTTTCCCATCTGGTCCATACTTGGTTCTGTAAACCCATTTACATCTAACAAGTTTGCGTCCCTTTGGTAGAGGAACAAGATCCCATGTATCATTTGTCATCAATGAATGATATTCTTCATTCATAGCTGCTTCCCAATGTGGATGGCCTGAAGCTTCTGCAAAAGTGTCAGGATCATGATTTACTGGAGCTTGAGCCAGTAAAGAAGAGGCTCTTTCAAACTGAGAACGTGTACGTCGCTGATCTGTAGGATCACCGGCAAGATCACCTGCTGCATCCCGAGTAGCACGGACCCATCTTGGAAGTTGAGGATCTTGAGAAGGTGGGGGAGGATTATCATCCTCGCTTTCATCATCTGAAGAAGAAATGTTTTCAAAAGTAGAAGAGATAGGAAGAGGTGGCACATCCGTCGGACTAGGCTCGCAGGCCGATTTATTTTCATCAAATTTTACATCTCTTCTAATGATAACATTTTTGGACTTAAATGGAATAAGTCTATAACCTTTTACATCTTCAGAATATCCAACAAAAGTACATTTCTCACTCTTAGGTTCTAAAGCTTTATGCTTTTCATCTGGAATATGGGCCCATGCTTCACTTCCAAACACACGAAAGTGACTTACATCTGGTTTAATGGAACTCCAAGCTTCTTCTGGAGTGATATTCTCTAGAACCTTAGTAGGAGTGCGATTGATTATATAATTTGCACAATTAATTGCTTCGGCCCAAAAACTAAGACTGAGTCCTTTAGATTGCAGCATACAATTAGCCATTTCCTTTAAGGTGCGATTTTTCCTTTCAGCTACACCATTTTGTTGTGGAGTGTATGGAACAGTATGTTGCATTTGAATTCCATTTTCGGTGCAAAAGTTGATGAATGTGTTTTTAACATATTCTCCACCATTATCAGTTCTTAGCTTAAGAATTTGATGTCCAGATTGTTTTTCAACAAAGGCTTTGAAGGCCACAAATGTGGTAAATACTTCGCTCTTGAGTTTTAAGAAGTATACCCAAGTGCGTCTGGAGAAATCATCAATGAAAGTTAAGAAGTACTTGCAGCCAGAGAATGAAGCAACAGGAAGAGGACCACATAAATCACTGTGCACAAGCTGTAAAGGGGCTGAGGCGTGCCAAGAGGCACGTTTGTCAAAACTGTCCCGATGATGTTTTCCGAGTACACATCCGGAACAAACACCATCTCTGCAAGATACCATAGGAAGACCTGTCACCATATTTTCTTTACATAGATGCTGAAGGGAGCGATAGTTTAAGTGACCAAATCGCTCATGCCAAAGTTTGCTCACTTCATCATTATGAGCAACAAATACTGAGGGAAGATTTGATGACCCAAAGTTGTGAAACTTATACAACCTTGTGGAATCATCAGCAAGACCAGTAGCTAGAATCTGTTTAGGATCTTTTAGATCCTTGATTACAACATCATGAGGTGAAAATTCAACAATTTTACCTTCACCTGAATGAGTTATCTGATAGACACATAGAAGGTTGCAGGATAAGGTTGGAACACATAATACATCATTAAACTGACCATTGTCTAGATGAACAGTTCCAGTCCCTACAACATTAAGAGATCTATCATCACCAACATATATATTTTTGGTGTTACAATCATTTAAAGAAGAAAACATGGCTTGGTTTTTGGCCATGTGATAAGAGGCTCCAGAATCAATGAGCCACTCATGAGAATGAGAAGAAGAAGAAGATACATTTAATGCATAACCAGACTGAGATGATTGACAACGACATGCAGAAAGTGCCATTCCGGAAGTTGAAGTTGAAGTAGGCTCCACATGGATGTTATGTTTCTTCATTGCGGCTTCCAAGGCTTCCATCTTCTTAAAGCATTTAGATTCTAAGTGGCCATCTCGATTACAAAAGTTACAATGTCTATCAGTCTTCTTCCATTTGTTTTTATTGGTCTTATCATTTTGCTGAAATGATCTTTCATTTTGAGGCTGAGTTGGTTTAGGACCATTCTTTTGAGGATATGACTTCTTAGGATTCTTTGAATTTGGTTGTTGCTAGGCGGCTAACGCTTTCGTGGAAGAGTTTCCAAGATTAAGAAGACCAAGGTGTAAGAGTTTTTCTTGTTCTCTTATTAAGGAATCACAAAAGAAGTCAAAGGAAGGGGCCTTGTAGTCTTTTCCTTGACAAATGAAAGCTTCCCTTTTAGAATGGAAAGTGGAAACAAATACAGAGTAGGCTGGTCCCAACTTAGTAAGGATGGAATAAATAAGGTTACCATCTTCTTTCTTAACTTTAACACCTTCCAAGAGATATCTAAGGGTCTTGAATTTGGACAAGAAATCTTCAATGCAAGAAAAATTATTAGGATCCAAAGTAAGCAACTCATTTTCAAGTTGATGGGCTCTAATTTCATTTTTAATCCCAAAAACTTTAGCGAGTTTTTCTAATGCTTCATGAGGAGTCTCAAGTTCTGCAATGTGGAATCTAAGATCATGAGAAATAGACATCCCTATCAAACCACGTGCTTGATCTTGTCTATTTTCCCATTTTGCAGCCTTGTCTTCATCTTTTGGTTTCTTCTCTTGGTCTGTGGCTATTCTGAAGAGACCTTTACTTCTAAGTAAATCTTCCATGTAGGCTACCCATTGGAAGTAGTTAGTGCTGTCAAGAATGACTTGGCATGGACTTTCCATTTTTAAAAAAAATTGAAGCTGAAGATGCTGAAAGTAAGTGTTCCAATGGATAGATCTCGAACAAATAGGCGGTTTTAAAAAAAACGGCTCTGAAAAAAGCTTCCGGATGAAGAAGTTATGGCTTTTTGAAAAAAATTGTTGACGTTGCCGGCAAAGTGCGCGAATGTGCGGGAATGAAAAAATCCGCCCCCACAAAATGGAGACTTGAACCTAAGACCTCTACTCTCTTAAAATAGCTTTAAACCAATTGATCTATACAAAAAATTTGAGAGAGAGAGAGAGAGAGGGGGGGGGGGGGGGCCTTGGTTTGCGTGCTTGCCGTGAGAAAGCTCTTTTTCCCTACAAAACACAAAACACAAAACACAAAACCCAACACGAATATGCAAATAAAAACGAACCTTGTGGCTCGAATTTAGCTTTAGCCAAAAAACTAGAAATTTTAAAAAAAATCTCAAAGTTAGCTTTAGCCGAAAAACTAAATATTTTTCTCAATGTTTCTGATTTTCCGAGATCACACTAAGGTGCAGGGAAAAGAGCATACACATGAGAAAAATCCTTCCTTTCTGTTTCTGATTTGCCCAGATCGCACAGAGTCGCAGGGCAAAGAGCATACGCAGAAATGAAAGGTATAGATCTGGTTAAAAAAAAGCTAAATAAACCGAAACCGAAATAAGCAGAGAGAAAATAACAGTAAACTGCAAAAAACACTGTATACCTCCCGATCTGAAAAATGACGCAGCTAGGGCTACCGGAAACCTTTTCGCGTGAAACGAAAGGGGTTCCTCACTGGAACAGATGCTCCGAATGCAACAGAGCAGTCCTCTCGGCCGAAAGCAGTCAAAAACAGCAGATCTAGGAAACGACAGCCGCATGCAGTTCTACCGGCTTCAGATTTGGATCACCAACGGACGCGGCCCTCAAATAGCTCTGATACCATGTAGGAATTTACAGGGTAAGTTCCTCAGAAAGAATACCAAAAGGACACCGCTCACAACCAGATCACAGATCAATACACCAGTATTTTTGACGTGGTTAAAACCCTCAAAGAGGGAAACAGTCCACGGCCTGTCCCAACGTGGGTACTATAGGCAATTTATTAATCAAAGAATGAAAATTTACATAAGCTTCTCTCATGCACGGATTACCCGAACAATGACCCTCCATGCGCTTTAAATAGAACTCATGGACCAATCGGGTGTCAAGCCACGGATCAAGTGTCGGTAATACCGAGGAGAGAATGAACCGTCGGATCACTACATATCGTGACCGTCAGATTGTAAGTTACAAAATGTACAACGGTAAAGAAACACACTTTACCTAACTCTATACCTAACTCTATACTAGACCAAGTTGAACTTAACTATTTCCTATGTGTCGGAATATCCTAACAAATATCCCTCCCCTTACTAATAAATAATAAATAATACAAAAATAATAATATAAATAGTAAATAATAATAAATAAATCACTTAATAATAATAAAAATAATAAATCATAAATGTTAAATAATAAAT
Source organism: Pinus tabuliformis (assembly GCA_031772625.1). NCBI lineage: Eukaryota > Viridiplantae > Streptophyta > Pinopsida > Pinales > Pinaceae > Pinus > Pinus tabuliformis. The sequence continues at coordinate 157,879,006 of CM062807.1, read as the reverse complement.
AAGATTAAAATTATATACAAAGAAAATAAATAAAAATAATAAAAATAAAAGTAGTTATAACCATACTAAAGCTCTAGATAAGAATAAATAAAACAATGAAACTATCAAAAATAAGGAAATAAAACAAGAAAAAGAAACTATAAAAAAGAAGGAAATAAAACAAGAAAACTAAAAAAAAAAACAAAAGAAAGTTGCATGTAGACACATGGAGTGTGTGCATGTGGTTTCCCTTTCAATATTGTTCTATTTAATAGATGGGAGGGAGATGAGAGGCATTCCTGCATCCCATCTTTCCGAATTTCTATCTTGCATTCTCTTGGGAGAATGATGTTCTAAAGACTTAGGAGTCACTGGCAGTAGTACGTTGATTGAGGGCTCGGGGGTGGCCAGTTGTTGCAGATCCTTGCACAATTGAGCCTACGGTTGGGTGGAGAGTCGTCCCCAAAACCTTGTTGCCATCTGGCACACTTCGATTACAAGTAATATACATATAAACTTATTTGTCTGCTTATGTTTTTAATTAAGAAATTAACTTATTTTTACTTTGTACTGTTACATATGGTATCAGAGCAGGGCTCAACCCTTAGGACCTATGGGCATCTAAAAAAAAAAATTAGGATATTTAACTTGACTTGTTTTTGAAAGTTACAGGATGCTTACTTTCCTACGAGTAATTTCCACGACAACTAAACTTTGGAATCAGGGTTTCTAGATTTCCGCAATTTTGATTTGTTTTCATTAATTTGTTAGCCATTTTTGACAATTGTTTGCAGGCTCTACCACAACATAAACCGAGTGGTGTGTGTTTTTATGATAGGCATCAGATAAAGCTCGTTTATCATAAATTTATTTATATTGTGGTTCTGAAAGATAATTTGTTTCTGCGATCATTTTTGTCCGAAATTTTTTTGGTTTGTTTATTTAATTTTGGTAATCGACATGCACTTTCCCCATCTGCTTGGCTTTGATATTCCATCAGTGAGACGATATCCATGCATAATCCAGTCTGTTTTGATGCCCTTGGGTGGCCTGCCTCTATAAAAAAAACCAGAGCTTTCTTTACTCCAATCTTTTGTCTACTAGAAGATGTTAGAATTGGCCTGTCAGTCCCAGTAGCTTTCCAATATCCAGAAGTTGCAGCTTTATTGTGCCGAGCACCATTAGGGTGCTTGCGATCTCTTGGAAAATCCCACGGATCAAACTTATAGAGATCAAGTTTTGCAATAATCGTAGCCTTCTTCTTCATTTAATGAACCACCAACTCCTCGTTCGTAGGATGAAATCTGAATTCCAAAGGCAATTCCACGACACCAATCACAAAATCCCACCCTAGAGCGTCCCCATAAAGAACCTAGAAGGCGCTCAAAACATCTAAACTTAACCGTCTTGGGTGACGATTATACTTTGTCAGTAGGTCACCTGCTTTGCCAAAGAGTCCTACTCCGAGACGCAACCTTAATTATCAACAAACCCCATTCAAATTTCATCAAACACTTTGTATGTATACTAACTTGATACATGAGGGATTCGAGTTTCAGGAAAAATATAGTAAATTGGCCGATGGGTTTAATGCCAAAAGAAGAAGCAATGCCAAATTCCGTCAATCGCCTTGACTTAAAATATGGTAGAGCACTTATCAGTCTGCCTCAGGCTGCAGGCACGCATGAGCTTGCAATTCACGATGTTCACACAACAATGCTTCTATGTTATAAAAAGTAAATTGTAAATCCCATATTTGAAAATCATTATTTATATAAAAGTTAAGTTATGTAGTGGCTGAAAAGTTTATTTAATGAAACACTGAAACCTCAATTCTTATAACATTTGATGGTTATGAATATATGGTAAAACAAGAAATATAACAAAACATGATTTGTTACGGTCTCAATTGAGATTTTTTTTTTAGATCAATAATTGGATTTATAGGGTTTAGGGTCATGAGGTTTAATTATTGTTTAGGTTTATATGGTTTATCATTAAAATATAATGAAAATAATTAAGTATAGCATTATTATTTTTAAGGTATTTGCTAAATTATTATACTATTTTATGTATCTTTAATAAATGTATTTTTGATGAATCAAAATGCAATTTTTAAATTTATTAATAGTAAGTTAAATATTTTGATTATAATAATTGTTATATAATAGTAGTATAATAAAATGTCTTACATTGTAAATAATAAATTTCCTCTTTACAAGTGTTTTGTTATAAAAGGTTATAGTTTCTATTATTAGTTTATGTTAAAATGGAATTGTTGAAGGAACAATTACCTACCTTGGATGAGGAAAAGGTACTATTGATTGTGTAAATGGTACTATTGATTTTATAGTGTGTGCAGATTTCTCGACATTGTTATTGAAAGGAACAATGGAATTTGGAGGAACACGCATAGCCATGGCCGCAAGCTTACAATCTTATGTCTTATGCAGGCAATTTATGTCTTATCCGAGCAATTAATATCGCTAAAGGTATTGTAATTTAAGGGATTTGATATGGTGTTGTCTTCGCGGGTGCGCTTGCAGGCAGGCCATATAATTAATAAAATGATTTTATTTTGTGTTGGGGAGGAATAACCTTCCCAGTCATCCGATCCGGTTCTGGGTCGGGTGGCAGTGTCTCTTCTTTATGGTGTGGAATATTTCTTGATGGTTTGCTTTCATAAATTTTCTTAGAATAGTCATAAGAATCTCAAGATACACTTGTTTAACAATTTATTTTAAAACAGTCCATTTATTTTTCTACATAAGTAATGATTGCATAAACAAATACTTAAAGTCATGAATCTGCATAATTAATATTATTGTGACATATAATGCTTCCTTCCAAAATTCAATACCTTCTTAACACAATAATGTCACCAATATTCTTAAGCTTTACTCATTCAAATTTTGTTTTATTTTACTTTGATCCAATTCTCTAAGTTTTATGGTTTTATACTACAAAATTATGGTTTAAGTATTGTGATTATTGATAATTTATGAAACTCATAAACTCCATGTTTCTATACTACGAAATTTGTGATAATTTATGGTTTAAGTATTGTAATTCAATTTAGTAACTAAATGTATATTTTAAATTTGGACATATTCTAAATTTGTTGTAGTTTTTGGCATAAAAGTAATGTATAATTTAACTGAATATTACAGGGTAGATTATGGCTCCTAAATGTCGAAGACAAACCCAAAACAACCCTGAGGTAGAAACACCACCTCCCGCCACTTCAGAGATAGGAACCCCAGCTGAGCAAGCTATATTACATTCCCTTGGGGAAATGACCAATATATTTAAGGATTGGATCTCAAGCCAAGGATGAGATCAAGGAAATGTGCAAAAGGAATTGGAACAAAAACAGAGATAAGACCTAAATTCTCAATTCAATGCCAAAGATGGACAAGCAACACTTGATATTATGAAAGAAGTCCAAAAATCCAAATTACCAGAGTTTACGGGTCTAGAAGGGGGTTCAAAAGTAGAAGCATGGGTAATGGGTGTCAAAAGAGCACTTAGTTTTAAGGCATACACTTCTAGGGAAAAGGCCCAGATATCAATGAGTCTACTAAAAGGAGATGCCTTATTATGGTGGGTAAATGAAGAAACGAAGATGCAAGTCACCCCAATGCAAGTTACTTGGGAAATGTTTGAGGAAGCCTTCTGAACTAGGTACCTATCAGAAGAGTACAAACACCAACAAGTAGGCGCTTTCCATGAAGTACGACAGAATGGTAGATCTATCGAGGACTATGAAGCTAAATTTTATTCGTTGGTCCATCACGTGGACTATATGGCTGATGATAAACGTCAAGCTGAAAGATTCTTGCATGGACTCGACCCCTTAGTCCGAGCAGAAGTCGCCATGTGGAAACCCACCACTATGGCAACAACCACTAGTTTAGCCAAACAAGTCCTGAGGAAAATCAATATGAAGAAACAAATGGTGGTTGATGGAAATTCAGGAAAGGAGCATTCCACAATGAGGCTAAATAAACCTGGGGGGCAACCATATAGATTCCAGGGAAGACAAGACACTATTTCTCGGATCGCTAGCGCAACTTCTCGACCGCCTCCAGGAGGATGTAAGGGTCAACCTTACTTGAATAGTGGGTGGCATAGAAGATTTGGTGACCAAGGACAAGTACAACGTAAGAAGCAGGCACCAATAGAATATTGGCAATGTAAAGGTCCACATTATAGAAAAGATTGTCCAAGCTATCAAACAGGGATTAAACAACAAGAATATAAAGCAAAAGGAGGAAGATCACAAAACCCACATCGAATTCATGCAGCCACAAACCATCGCCAGGCTGAGCACCAAGCCATTGTAGTAGAGTCTGTAGGTATGATCAATAACATCCCTCTATCTGTGTTAATTGACCCAGGTGACACTGATAGTTTTATTTCACCTTCAACAATACTTAGATGTGGATTGACAGCTCATGAGCAAAGTAACTTTAGAATGGTAGAAATGGCATTAGGCTCTCAGTAATCAGTAGGGTCAATGATAAGAGATTGTAGTGTTAACATTGGGGGGTGTGATACCAAGATGAACCTATATAGTACGACTCTCGGGACGTATGACTTAATTGTGGGAATGGATTGGCTTGAATCCCATCAAGCTATACTGGATTGTTATAATAAGACAGTTCTCATAAAAAATGACCAAGGAGAAACCAAAGTAATAAAAGGGGTTAGACGTGATGTTACGTTGCGCCTCATATCAGCCAAGAAAGTTAATAAGTGTATGAGGAAAGGGTGCAAGGTTTATGCAATAGAAATGGTTCCAACCAACGAGAAGTCCTTGGATAAAGTGCACCCACTACTTTCTGAATTTGCAAATGTATTTCCCCCAGAGCTACCAGGTTTGCCTCCAGTTCGAGAAATTGATTTCTCCATAACTTTGAAACCAGAAGTGGAACCCATATCCAAAACACCTTATCGAATGACTGTTCCAGAGCTTAATGAATTGAGTATACAGCTCAAAGAACTTCTTGATCAAGGTTTTATACGACCTAGTGTGTCACCTTGGGGTGCACCAGTGATCTTTGTAAAGAAGAAGGATGGAACTCTTAGGTTATGTATTGATTACCGAGATCTAAACAAGGCCACCATTCGGAATAGGTACCCCATGCCTCGAATCGATGACCTCTTTGACCAACTAAAAGGAGCTTCAATATTCTCCAAGATAGACTTACGGTTAGGTTATCATCAACTAAGAATCAAGGAGGAAGACATACCTAAGACGACATTCAGAACACGATATGGACACTATGAGTTTATTGTTATGCCATTTGGTTTGACTAATGCCCCAACAGCCTTCATGAACTTGATGAACAGTGTCTTCCGAAAATATCTGGACCGCTTTGTTCAAGTGTTCTTGGATGACATCCTCATTTACTCTCGTAATGAGGAAGAGCATCTAGAACACTTGAGGTTGGTACTACAATTCCTTAGAGAACATAAGCTATATGGAAAACTTTCTAAATGTTCCTTCTTTGAGAAAGAAATTCAATATCTAGGCCATACCATTAGTGCAAAGGCATTGCAGTTGATTACAGTAAGATTGAAACTATAATGACTTGGCCCTCTCCTCAAAATTTCAAAGAAGTACTCAGCTTTATGGGATTGGCAGGCTACTATAGAAGGTTTGTAGAAAGGTTCTCGTAGATATCTAATCCCATCACCCACCTCCAAAGGAAGGGGGTTAAGTTTGAATGGACAAGTGAATGTGAGAAAGCATTTAATGAGCTAAAACATCGACTAACAACGGCTCCAATATTAAAAGTACCCACATGGACAAGGACTTTCTTGTATGCACGGATGCATCAGAAGAAGGATTAGGTGCAGTCTTGATGCAAGATGAAGGGATTATCACTTATGCTTCTCGAAAACTTAAGAACCATGAAATCAATTACACAACTCATGATCTGGAATTAGCAGCGGTGGTAATGGCCTTGAAATTGTGGAGACATTATCTAATGGGGCGTCAATTTGAATTAAGAACAGATCATAAAAGTCTTGAGTATATCTTCACACAAAAGGACCTTAATGCTCGACAACGACACTAGAGTGAGCTATTTAGTGATTATGATTTCAAGATATCCTATATTAAGGGAAAAGAGAACAAAGTTGCAGATGCTTTAAGCAGGAGACCTAGACTTCATTCAATATCGTCATTAAAGATAGACTTGAGGAGCCGGATTCTAAATCATCTAGTAGGGGATCATCTAGTAGGGGACCCACATTACCAGCAAATAAAATTTTCCTTATAAGAAGAGGTACCTGTGGCGACCAAGTGGGAGGAATACACCTTAGAAAATGATGGATTGCTACGATATAAGGGTAGGGTTTACGTCCCAGAAGATGATGATCTTTGGAATTTAATAATGAAGGAAGCCCATCAAGCTCCATATGCTGCACATCAAGGAGTCCAGAAAATGTATGCAGACTTAAAACAACTATTTTTTTGGATAGGAATGAAAAAAGATATAACAATGTTTGTGGCTCGATGTTTAGAATGTCAACAGGTTAAAGCTGAACATCGTCACCCGGCAGGGCTTTTACAACCCCATGATATACCGGAAACTAAGTGGGAAGTTGTTTCGATGGATTTTGTTGGAGGCTTACCTATGACATCCCAAAGACATGACTGTATTATGGTTGTGGTTGATAAATTAACTAAGAGTGCTCACTTCATCCCAGTCAAGACCACCTTTGAAGCATCAGCTATCGCTCAAATTTTCCTAAAAGAAATAATTCGCCTTCATGGAGTACCACGAAAGATAATATCTGACAGAGACACACGTTTTACTTCCAGATTTTGGAAAAGTCTATTACAATCTATGGGAACACAACTGAATTTTAGTACAACATATCACCGAGAGACAAATGGTCAAACAGAAAGAGTAAACCAAGTATTGGAGGACATGCTGAGAATGTATGTCATGGATCAACAAAACCAATGGGAGAAATACCTTCCCTTAGTGGAGTTTGCATACAACAATAGTTACCACAGTTCAATACATGCAGCTCCCTTCGAAATCTTGTACGGAAGACCATGTCGTACTCCGTTAAGTTGGGATCAATTAGAGGATCGATTCATGTTGGGACCTGAAATGCTCCAAGAAATGGAAGAACAAATGGCCACAATTAAACAGAGACTAAAAGAAGCCCAGAAAAGTTATGTTGATGCAAAGAGAATTGATAGAAACTTTGAGGAAGGAAGCCAAGTTTTTATTAGAATTAAACCCTTTAAAAGTCCCTTTAGGATGGGTAAGGGAACAAAGCTATCACCTAGATTTGTTGGGCCATTCACGGTTCTAGAGAGGATTGGACCAGTTACTTACAAGCTCGAGCTTGTAACAGTACAATGTAAAAATAAGTTAAATTCTTAATTAAAAACATAAGCAAACAAATAAGTTCATACCTATATTACCTGTAATCGAAGTGTGCCGGATGGCAACAAGGTTTGGGGACGACTCTCCACCCAACCGTAGGCTCAATTGTGCAAGGATCTGCAACAACTGGCCACCCCCGAGCCCTCAATCAATGTACTACTGCCAGTGACTCCTAAGTCTTTAGAACATCATTCTCCCAAGAGAATGCAAGATAGAAATTCGGAAAGATGGGATGTCGAAATGCCTCTCATCTCCATCCCATCTATTAAATAGAACAATATTGAGAGGGAAACCACATGCACACACTTCATGTGTCTACATGCAATTTTCATTTGATTTTATTTTTTAGTTTTCTTGTTTAATTTCCTTTTTTTTATAGTTTCCTTGTTTTATTTATTCCTATCTAGAGCTTTAATATGGTTATTACTATTTTTATTTTTATTTATTTTCTTTGTATATATTTTTAATCTTATTTATTATTTAACATTTATGATTTATTATTTTTATTATTATTAAGTGATTTATTTATTGTTATTTATTATTTATATTATTAATTATTATTTTTGTATTATTTATTATTTATTATTTATTATTAAGGGGAGGGATATTACAAGAAGTTCAAGACCTGAAAAACCTGCCAAAAATGGTAAATTATGCTACAATTAAGGAAACCGAAAGAAACAGTTAGAAAGAAATAATGCTGGGGGTCCAAGTGGAATAGGTGGGTGGCCAACAATATCAACCTGAATCAGTCCTCCCCCCTTAGGAACCAATGGTCCCCATTGCGTTGAGTGCCTCCATGAGATGGGAAACTTCTGCTAAACTTGGTCCCTAGTGAGCCACTTGCCTTGGTGCAGGAGTTGGCCAACTTTGACAACATGATACAGCTAGATCTTCTGTTGGCGAGTGTTCTTAATCTATGTGTCCATGATCCAATGAATCGTGTCTTGTTCCATGCAGTCTGGGTTTAGCTTTGTTGGTGTGAGTTGGTCTACAATGTCTAATGTGTCTAGTAATGGTCGAAAGTAATGTTGAAGGCGGTCCACATTGAACATTAGGTGAAGGGAAAGGAATAAGGGAATGTTGAGCTCAAAAGCATTGTATCCTACAACCTTAGTGATGGTGTAAGGCCCATATCGGAGCGGACAAAGCTTGCAGTGGGCCCTAGTGAGGCGCTCCTTCTGCAAATGTAACCAAACTTTGTCGCCCACCTGGAAGTTGTGTGGCACTCGATGTTGATCATGACGTTCTTTGTACTTAGAATTTTCTCTATCCAAATATGTCACCTGTTGGCATATGTGTTGAATGCTCTCAATTAATTTGTTATCCCCATCATCTTTGGATTGGACATGAGTCGAATCTGCCTGAGTAGCTACAAATGGTATGGCAACATCAATGGGACATAGTGGCTAGAATCACAATCCCACTTGTAAGGGGTTGTGGCCAGTTGAGCTGTGGAGGGATCTGTTGTAGTTGTGTTGGACATAGGGGAGGCTCTCATCCCATGTGCGTGGGTGCTTTGAGTTGTACATGCGCAATATGTGCACAATCATCATGTTGAAAACCTCTGTTTAGCCATTTTTTGGGGTGAAAGGTTGTCTACTTAGTGAGCTTGGTATCCAACGATGACCAGAGGCTTGACCATAATGCACTTAGGAACCAACTATCTTGATCTGAGATAATGGATTATGGGATCCCGAAGTGTACCCATACTCATTGAAAGAAGAGTTTAGCGGTCGCTTCTGTTATGATACTCTTCTTATAAGGTGTTAGAATGGCCATCTTAGAGAATTTGTCGACGACCATAAAAACACAGTCATTGCCATGCTTAGTAGAAGGAATACCCGACATGTAATACATGGAAATGGATTCCCGAGGACGACTAAGAGTAAATAAAGGAGTATACAAGCCTTGCTTCTTAGTTGTAGGTTTGGCAATGGCACAAACAGTGAAGGATCTGATGTACTTCCCAACATCATGTCGAAGGTTCGGCTAATAAAAATACTTTTGTAGCATTGCCATTGTCTTCTCTACCCAAAAATGTCCAGCGACCGACTGTAGTGCTTCCCAAATCATCTTGTCATGTTCGCTTGAAGGAACAAAGAGGTGTCCCAGGTGGCTTAACAGTGTGTCCTCGAGATGAAAGTCTGAAACTTACTTACCTTCCAAGAGCATCTCGTATGTAGTGTTGAGTTCTAGATCACTCTTGTAAACATGTGGCCATCCCAAAGTATTGTGTCCACAAGAGTCGAGCACAGTGGTTTGCGCCATAACTGGCGGTCGGCTGAGGCAGTATGCAACATTATTGGTTTTTCCCTTCTTGTACTTAATGTTCAAATGGAATTGTTGCAGATATGTGGACCAATTTTGATGGTGATTGTTCTGCAACTTTCCTTGTTTTTGTATGAACTGCATGGGTCGATGGTTTGTGTGGATGATTGTTTCCTTCCCTAGAACATAATGCATCCATTATCGGCAAGCCTGCACAATGGAATACATATCCTTGTCATAGGTGGGATACTTTTGGAATGTATGTGAAAGTGTCTCACTTTTATATGCTATTGGATGCCCCTTTTGGGTAAGTACTACACCAATGGCATAGTCAGAGGCACCTATCTCGATTTCAAATGGTTGTTTCAGGTATGGTAATGTGAGCACTGATACGAAGCAGAGGTGATGCTTTAACTCGACAAACACCTTTTGTTGGGATTCAGACCAAAAGAAATTTTCTTTCTCTCTGCCCTTGGTGACTTGACACAAAGGCAAAGTGATAGGAGAGAATCCCAAGACGAACCTACGATAGAAAATAGAAAGACCCAAAAAATTGCAGAGCTCTGTTAGAGTGGTTGGGGTTGACCAATCCCGAATAACTTGTATCTTGGCTGGGTCCACATGCACGCCCCATTCATCAATGATGTACCCCATATTTTGAACCTGGGTCATGCCAAAAGTTCATTTCTCCAAATTGGAAAACAATTTGTGTTGTCGCAGGGCTTGAAGGACCTATCGAATATGGTGTATGTTCTCTTCCCAACTCTGGCTGAAGATTAGGATGTCACCTAGGTACACTAGCATGAACGAGTTGGTTAAGGGCCGCAAGATGTCATCCATCATTTGCATGAAGTTTGTGGGGGAATTTATCAACCCAAAAGGAATGACCAGCCATTCGAAAAGGCCCTCATTAGATTTGAAGGTAGTCTTCCACACATCATATAGTTCAACTGGTACCTGGTGATATCTGGACTTCAACTCAATCTTGCTAAAATATTTAGCCTCCTTTAGTTGGTATAAAATGTAATCAATTCATGGGATTGGATACCTATTTCAGACAATGATCTTATTCAGAGCCCGATAATCAATACAGATCCTCCAGGTTCTGTCCTTCTTCTATACCAACATGATCGGGCTCCCACGGGGTAATGAACTTGGCTTGATGTGCCCTTTCTGTAACAACTCCTGAATCTGTCTCTTGATTTCATTGTTCTCCAAAACAGAGCATCGATAGATCGGTCCTCTGGATCTTCGAGCTCAACCTTCTAGATCTTGGTGGTGGCCACGTGGCATTGGGTTCTGCATCAATAATCTATTTCCCTTTGTCATTTACCTTGTCAAGTTCTAACTCAGAGTCGGAAAATGCATCTGACTCAGAAGCCTTCAACTCGGCCACCAACAACTACTTGGCTCAACACTCACTTGTTTTATAAGTGGGGCTCTTATGGAACTCACACCATTTTCATGTGCCATCGTTTGTCTTCGTGGTGTTGTTCTTTGCTTGCAGCTTCGATGAGTTGTCCTGGGTCACCCCGCCTTGGCTTTTTCCTTTATTTTTTGGTTTGGGGGCACATTTCCCTTGCTTCAGATTCGCAGATCCAAAGTCTCGCTTCTTTTGTTTAAGTTTTTGCTCAATCTTTTCAACATATCGATATGTTGCACCATGCGAGGAGATGTCTAAGAAATCCATTTCCTCCTTAATGTTTTTGTGCAAATAACTGTGATATTTGAGCATCAGATGTTTCTCGGAACCTTTGATACCTAACTTTGTGATTAGGGTATGGAATAGGTTTGTCAGCTCATGCACATCTTGATCCCTTTGTTGCCACAATGTAGTCCATTATATGATCTTTTACTCATAGCTGTCAACGGGGTAATATTGTTCCTTGATGGCATCTCAGAAAGAATTTCAAGTGGGTGTGGTCGAAAACAGTGAGGGTTCTCTCTCGTCCTTCTGTTCGCAATAGGTTTCCCACTAGTCCTTGACATGGGGGGTGACTTTGAGGAGTGAAAAAGTAATATTTTCCCTATTGGAAAATCATGAACCAAAAAATACCCTTCCAAAACATTTAACCTTAGATCTACGACGTCTGCATCTATCTGGCCTTCAAATATGGGAATGTCAAAGTTGACTTGTACCTTGAAGCGAGTGGCGCCTCCAAAGTGGTTGTTGAATGAAGATGCATCGTCTGTGGGCATATGCCTAAGGATCTAGGCAAATTTATCCATCATCATGTTCCTCTGTCGCTCGAGGACTTCTTCAAGCAATATTTTAAAAGGATCTCTTGCTCCCTCGTCTTTCTTTTCTTCCGCCATGGGAGTTCGTCAGGGTTTGTGAGGCTGGTATTGCAAAGGTTCAACCAGTTCAAGCCCTAACTCCTTATACCCCGACATTGTTAGGGACATGCAAAGAAAAATAGAGAAAGAGAAGACCGCTCTTATACCACTGATCCAGACTTGTGCAAGAATGCAATAGAATACAGATTTAAACATAAATACAAAGATGCATCAGAAATAAATCTTCATTTCATTAATATCAAAGCACTGAAAAATGCTTACATACAAAATGGAAATAAAATAGCTTGGGAAATGGTAGCTTATCACCGAGTAGAGATGTGGTGGCTACATGCCTCTAAATTGTGTTACAATGAGGCTCAAAGACCTATTTATTATTAAGAAACAATGGAAAACCCTTAACATCCAAACACCTAACTTTAGGAGATAAAGTGCCAACAATATGGGCCTCATTGGGGTAAATTGGTACATCAAATTCCCGGGGTTGTAACTTTGGCATACGATCTTTGTTTGACATGCACGACACCTCGTTAGAAAGATCTATCTTAGGACTACAACTTTAGACTACAAACATGTGAGCTAGTCACATTTGCTAGTTTTCCAAAAAAACATCGTTTAGGGCCTCAAAATGACTCCAAAAGTTCAAGACTCGAAAAAAAATAATGCCAAAAATAGTAAATTATGCTACAATTAAGGAAATTGAAAGAAACAAAAAGAATCAGTGTTGAGCATCCAAGTGGAATAGGTGGGTGTCCACCAATATCGTACGGATCACTTGTTTTGGTCGCATCGGTGGATTGGGGGCCTGCAATACTGGTTAATTCCATGGGTCTTGTGTTTCACTTTGAATGTTGGTCTTTGTGGTATGCTTGTTTAACTACAAGCCATTTTGAGGGTTAGTCTATGGTTTACGCCCAGGGATTATGGCCAAGATCTTAGTTCATTGGCCTTGGCACTTTCTGTTTATGGTATCCTCTCCAGTTGTTAAGTACATGTCTGAAGGGGGGGTTGTTGTTCTTGTTCGAGTCACATTGGTGGATTAGGGGCCTACAACATTGGTTCATTCCCTAAGACTGAGGTCCTTGCTTTTTCCTGAGATTGTGGAAAAAATCCTTTTGGGCACTCTCTGGTAAATTGTGTAACTTCAACTATCATTGGTCTCCAATCAGTTTCAGAATGCCTTATCAGTGTGGTCATGCCCATATGGGCGCCAGAGAAAGGGGATAGTCTAGTCGACCTCTTCTTGAGGCTCTAGCTCAAGAAGAGCCAACAACTCACCAAGCACCAATTTGACATAACATGCGCGAGGTGAATCGCTACTTGGAAGGGTTGGCACACCGAGACAAACACTTTGTATTAGATTCTGCTTAGTAAGTGAAATGCTTACCATGCATAGGCAACAAAAGACGTTAATTGGACAACTCCTAAAGGCACGACATGATGACTAAAATGCACTTATTTCCTTCATGAATGGCCTCGAAAGAAACTAATAACACATGCGGGACAACCTAACCCATCTCCAATGAAACCAATGGTGCATGCAAGAAAGCTTGGAACATCTAAATGGTTGATTGGGCCATATGGAAAAACATGTTCATTGTGAATTTTAGCCGCCACCTCCACTTGTTTCTAGGTCTAAGAATCCTACTTCGGTAACTTTATCTGACTCCTAATGGCAGTATGTTGTGTCTTGATCTTGATGTTTTTCTGGTATTGTGTTCCTCTTTGGTTCTCGACTGTAATTTTTTGTTTGGCTTAATGTAATCATTTTTGGCCAACAAATCTGGTAACAGTGAGGCTAGTATAATTTTGTTAATGAGTGGACAACGATGTAATTTTGTCATATAAATGAAAATTTTCAACTTACAAAAAAAAAGAATCTAAACTAGTGATATAATGAACTAAGAGCACCTATATATCAAACCTAGCCCCAAGATCCATTCTTGAAACATATCAAATATGTTGTTGCATAGCTACATTTTTACAAAGAACATAACAACCAAACTAATGGTGGTAGATCTTATATTTGAGGAGAATATAGGGAATGGAAATGCTATTACCTTCTCCCTTTTGAATGACTTTTAATCTTAATGCCTGTGGGCTATATTACACTCATAGAGAACCTAGGGGTTGTAACACCCTCTTGTTGATTATGGGTTTATTCTTTTTTGTGTTGTAATATCATATGGACTTGATCCCTATTGATGTGGACCCAAAACTCCTACTTTTTTTTTTATGATAAAGTTGATAGTATAAAATATATTAAACAATTAATTTACATAATGTAACTTTTATATTCTTTTGATCAAATTTTCTTTGGAAAAAATAAGTAAATAAGTGATATTGTATTTAAAAAATATAGCCAATATATCATTAAAGAATATGAGAAGTAGAGAGTGAGGGAGAAGAAGTATTTGACACCACATCAATGCTAAGAAAACATCAACACATTGCTTGACAATGTTATATTGATATTATCCAAATATGAGAAGCTCTAGTTGGTGACCCTAAGAGGAGCTTGGAAATAACCAATAAAGACATCCTGATATTTGAAATCATGTGGAAGCATCTACTAAAATGGGTTTGGGTGTCCAATTTAGGTTGTTAATTAGGTTTGCATGAGAATGGTATGCCTTTGTATCCTCATGGATATGTTGTTTGACCCCCAAATGTGAGGTTATGCATAATCTCATTGATCTGATATACAATGTGCCTAATTATAAATAATCTACATGGAACCTAGTGCATCAATGCACTAAGGTAAGATAAAGGAAAGAGGTAATCAACATGATGGGGCAAGTTTTCTAAAATAATTCCTCAATGTTTATTGTCCATGAGTTTCCAAGTCACATGTGAAGAAAGCAGGAATGTGTGTGCAAGATAGCGAGATAAAGCGAGAGAGACTTTCCAAAGTCATGGAATAGATAACGATATCTCCTATATATCTCTCGATATTTAAGGCATCTAAAATTGAAACGCTCCTCATTCTCCACCTCCTATGAATGGTTTAATTGACATATCATCTCCTCCCATGGATTACGATGGTAAAAGTCAACCTAAAGTTGATTAGAACTAACCTTAAATCAATGGAGCCAGAACTTGAGGTTATGTGGACAATGGCATTAAGTGTATTTGTGGAAAATGATAACTTTATCCTATAGTTGGAAAAAGTGCTCCAAGAATTAGGTCATGTTAGGTCCAATAACCTAAGGAGGGGAAAAACAAGTAACACGTATAAACTACCAATATATGTATTTTCTAAGAATCTTGTTGTATCCAAATTAAGGGGGGGTGATGAGGGTTATCTAAAGAATAGGTGCAAGTGGAGAGGTAGTCAACCGAGATGCTAGTGGATTGAAGAAGTGAGAAGGCTTCAAGGAACCTGCCTAATCCTCAAAGAAGCTAATAGAGGCATTCTCCATTGAGGAACAAAGGGTTGAGTAGGACTATCTCTCATGCCCTCACTCAAGTCTACCTGGGTGCATATCATATGTAAACGCGTTGAATATGTCCTAAAGATACAAGGATATGCAATAAAGATACAATACCAAGGCATAAGGATATGCACTAAGGTGTAATGGGGTTAGGATAGGTTACCAAGTATAACTTGAGTTTAGGGAAAGAAGGTAGTTAAGGGTGTCTAGAGAATGGCTATAAGTGGGGAAATAATCAATTGAGACGTTAGTGGATTGAAGAAGTGAGAACACTTCAAGGAATTTTTCTAGTATCCATCCAGAGAGGCTAGTAGAGGCAATTTACATTGAGGAATTATTGTTCCTCAAAGTTGTTCTATGAAGAAAATAGTGCCATGGCACTCTATGGAGGAAAATATCATCCTTGCTATAGACCTCAAACTAGCTCTTGGGATACAATGGGTATCCCCCAAACTATTACAATGATATATTTTCATACTGAACTCTGAACAAGCTCCTTAAAAACCCTCAAATGTCACACCCAAAGATTAGTCCATAAATGAATTGTTGAAGAAATGATGCAAGTTATAACAAAGCTAAAATAAATTTGAAACTGAGACCTACCCAGTGAGCACTTTTACTCCACATTGCAGATACATAGAGCTTATTTTCGAAAAGTTTAGCAGAATATTTCAGGCACCAAGTAATGTTATAGGACTCATTGGATCTAAGAAACAAATTGCTAGAGGTGTTGTTGAGGGTGGAAATCTTCATCACTTCTCAAAACAAAGAAAATATGTGAAGTATTCAAATGAGGTCAATAGTTTGCTGGAAACACATTGACAAACTTCAAATGCATTTATCAGTTTAATAATAGCCATTAAATTTGTATAACTTTGTTTTCTGATTAAAATTTCCATTAGGAAAGCAGGAAGTAATAAATATTACACCTGTGTGAAAGTATTTTAATAGAATATCACTGAAAATCTTCATAAATAAATAAAATATATACATAAATGCCATGTATTTACACTCAATCAATATATAATTAAATATTGAAAGGCAACAATAAGAGAAGCAATAAGAACAAGTTTGAAATGCAAATCTCTATTGTTTTTTTAATGTGGTTCACGGACACTGAGTGACCGCTACATCCACAGGAAAATCCAGGAAGATCAACCTGAAGGGATTTAACCACTAGCCAAACTAGCAAGGTCTAACCCCATGGACGTTGAGGATATTTGACCCCATGACCTCCCCATAGGTGAGGTACTTAGCAACATGAACTCGACCAACTAAGCTATCCCTTGAGGCTGCAAATCTCTATTGCTATAATAAAACCACTAAAAATTACAACCACTAAAAAGGAAAAAGATTTATGTTTTGCAAGAGAAAGGTACATAAAACCAATAGGAGATAATGAAATCTTCAATATCAATGGTCCCCTAGCCCAGTCTTCAATATGTACCATAATGTCCTTCGGTAGGATTTGGCTCCCTTGTTGTTCCAAACTCCAACCCCTTTCAATGCCTTTAGTTCTCCTTTTTATCTTCTTTCATGTTGTATAAGCATTACATAAGTACACACACACACACACATATAATTGTTTTTAAACTATTTCTATTTTCAAAAATCATTTCTCAAACAGGTAGTACCCGTAGCTTCCATTTATACAATCATAGATTTGTAGTACCTTCCCATTTCTTTTGGTGTTCAAATGGATACTAAATTAATTATAAAAGTATTTTAAAACTATTTCTATCTTCCAAAATCATTTCTCGAGCGGTCCGTATCCAAGAGCTTCCATTTCTAACATCATAGATTTGTAGTTTTGTTGTAGTGGCTACAAGCACCCTCCAAAATTTTTCCTTAGCCTAGTTGGAGCCTCCCCTACCAACCTTACATAACACTTTGTCTTGCTTCATCAAGTACCCAAGCCTCAGTGTTTTCCTAGCACAAAGGCAGCCTGTCGATCACAGTCGATCCATTCCCCTCACAGGCTACTTACCCAGATTTGGTCCAGCTGCAGGCTGAGAAGCTTCCCCTTGAAAATTGCGCATTCCTGGAAGGCAACCAGCCTTCCCTCCAGGAATTGTGCAATCCTCTCTGACAGCCTGCTGGGCTCCAGGATTACGCAATCCTGCTAGCCAACCCTCCCAGCAGGATTTGCACAATTTTTCCTAGCAGCAGGTTGTTCAGCCCAGGATTTGCGCAAATCTGGGTAGTAGTCAGCCGCTCTGCCCAGAGATTGCGGAATCCCCTTGGGTAGTCAACCCAACTTACAGTCAGGAATGCACATTTTTCCCAAGCAATTGAGAAATGGCATGCATGGATAGTCCAGTTGACTAGTTCCACCCGAGACCGAGGAAACTTAAATTGCATGCATGCATAACTTGATTTTCCCAGAATAGCAAGAGACAACATGGAAAAGGCATCCCATGATTCAAGGAGCTATTTTTAGTAGCCAGGGGTTACATGCAAATTTGTTTTAGAAGTTTCACTCCAAGTGTCGCTTTTTCCTAGATTTGTGGCATGCGCGTCATAAGGCCAAACTTATTTATTTGACACATCAGTGCTCATTCATTCACATCGATATTGGAGATTTGACATCCCACAACACATCAGGACTCTCCGACACATCTAGCTTAACTTTTCACGGTAAGTGGCCTCAACTTGTCTTTTTTAGCATTTTTGTGCTTTTTGTGTATTCGCTTGTGTGAGTGTTGTTTGCTTGATTTCTTTGAACACCTACTACCGTTTACATGTATTCTAGCTTGTCATAGCTTTGTTTCAATTTTCGTTGCTATCTCACTGTTGTCGCATGCATGAAACTATTTTGCACGGACATTCGCCCAACCGATGAACGACCTCACCCACATGCATGTTGATCAATTTGTTGAATCTTCCATTCATGTTTTGCATGCACTGTTTATCACTTTTGCTATCACTTATTTCGCCATGCATTTCATCGACTTGCTTTCAGTTGCCCGTTGGGGAGTCGGGCCAACCTTGGCCTAGTCTCTACCTTCACCAAGGCTGCATTGCGCAATCTGGAGAAGAAAGGGTCACCTTCCTCTCCAGATTTGTGCATTCTAGCCCAACACTGACCTCCTGGACTGATTTGTGCATTCCTGGAGGGAAGTGGGTGCTTGTCTCATGAATTTGCACAAATATGCCCCTAGGCCAACAGTCCTTCCCAGCTGGGGTTGCACATTGCGCAATCCCAGCAGCCAACTGCCCAACTGGATTGCGCATTACGCAGATCCAACAGCCAGTCCAGCCTCCCATTCAGTCCATACTGCCTATTGCGCAGTCTAGTAGCGAGTCACTCAGCCTCCTAGTAAAATTTGTGCAATCTTGCTCATCAGTTTCCCAGGTACGTGTTGTGCCCTTCCCCTGATTTGCTTTGTTTTCACTGACATATTTATTGCCATGCATGTTTCTTGTTTCAAGATCTTTCAGGTGTTCATCTATCTCAATGGATTCCAAGAGAACAGGATCCTAGGACACTGACGATGTTGCAGCTGGAACAACAGTTGAACAGGTGTCCTCTAGCATGTCGATCTATGAAGATACGAAGTTGGATCTAGACAAGGACATCAAACTGAAGTGGCAAGAGGTGAATGAAACATTCACAGGTACTTTTGGGGAAGACCTTGAAGGCCGTCAGGTGTACGTTAACATTCATAAGTCCAACTTGTACCAAATTGCATGCAGATACCCCGCGTTCCCATGCGTGGACATGATTCACTGGATCATCTCTCACACTGTCCCCGAGACGATGACCTTGATCAAGCTCAGTGGGAAGAAGCTTGCAACCTTCTGGGCACAATATTACGATGAGATGTATCAGATGGACGAGCCCATGACTGTCATGACCCCTTCGTTCAGCTTGCCCAACAGCAGAGGCCACTCCAGAGACATCCTGAAGGATTGGGTAAAGGAGCCAGCTCATTTCAAGATGACCCCTAATCAGATCTATAAGACGAAGATATTGAGGAAGCCATACCAATAATTGGTCATATTCGCATGTCGATTGAGTGGCCAAGCGAGCATTGAGACCTTCCCTCAAAGTTGGGTGGTCGCGCTAGACCAACTAGCTAGAGAAGGAAGACAATGCAACTACTTCAACATATTGGCTCATCAGCTGAAGGAGCAAGTCACAAAGGCTCGACAATCACCCAAAGACATGCATGTAGAGATTTACATGTCTGCTTACATTTTAGATGCAGTCTGTGCCCGACATGAGTTCTCGGGCTTAGAGTGGGCATGGTCACTAACGGAGACTATTGTGAGCACATATTTCAATCTATTCTCCAGGTGTAGCTTCAGAGGAGTGATCATACATTTGTCCGGCCATCTTGTCACCCTAGTGTACAGGTTGATATTTGAAGAAGCAATGAGGGCATTGTTAGGCATTTCAGATTAGTATCCCTCACCGGACGACACATTCATCCGAGTGTTCAGTGCGGAGAAGCCTCGGCATGTTCTGTCAAAGTTTCCTTTGGATGTGCTTGTCATGCAGGAAGTAGCGTGTCATATCTCAACAGGATTAACAGCTAGGTTGCAGCAGAAAAAGAAGGCACCCTCGCCCACTCTTCCGTTGCGGATTGGGTTATACGAGATCCGGAGCGTCAAGAAAGAGGATGTCGAAGCTAAACAAATGAAGAAGTACCTGTTCGACCTTTGAAGCTCCAACCTGTATGACCCACATTGCATTGTGAAGGATCACTACATGAAAGTTTAGTTCAATTAGATCCATGGGGCATTTCATTGGGCCGAGGAAGACTCATGGAGGTATTGTTACCATTAATCCAGACCCAATGAACGGGTCAGTTTCGCCATAGAATGATTAGCACGGTAGCATGAAGCAGCACCACGGAGAACACCGGCAGTACAAGAAACAATAGAGGCAGCAGAGCCAAGCATACCTATGTGTGACAAAGGGAAGAGAAATATTATCGACTGCATGGAGGAGGAATAAAGATTCAAGTTTCGAGCAGATCCACTTGTAGAACAACCAGCTATGGTTATTCAGAAGAAGAGGCAGCAGCGCGACAAGCGAATCGCGCAAAGTCAGAGGGATAAGAAGAGAATGGAAGAAGAAGAGAGGGAATTGCATGAGTTGAGGGAGCAAATCTGGAAAGAACAAGAGCCGCGCCAACATGAGAAGGAAGCGCAACAATAATAGATTCAGCAGGGGGCGCATCACGTGCAGACAGGCGAAGCAGTGCCCATACAAGTAGTTGATTCTTCTAAATAGTTGGCATCAGGCAAACAGGGTGAACCTTCGTAGGGGCAAGACTTTTGTCATGAGATAGAACAGGCTCTTGAACAATTGGATGTAGACATGGAGTAGCCAGAGTTGGAATAGGACACTGACCTCATGCCTCACCATAGAGAGGTCGACTCGCTTGCTTCAATGCATCTAGATGATGAGCAAGTCTCGAATGACGAAGGAGGCACTGAGATCCTTGGTGTTTAGCCGGAACCATAGATGCGCAACAACTCCTTTGATGAATCTCAACATAGAGTTGTGCAGCCTGATAGAGTACCAACTTCGGAGGATCAAACATCCCCTGCGCAAGTTGAAGAACAAGTAATCGTGACCGATGTGCACAAGGACCCAACTGCTTTGGCTGATTCAACTAGAGTGTATGCCAAAGCCACTAGCTCCAGTGTTCGCTTCCTCATAGTTGAGAATGAGCGAATGGCGAAGGAACCACAGGTAGCCAATCAAGGAGAAGACTTGGTGACAATGTCCGCCCGAGCTAAGCTGAATAAGGAAATATTGGATGAAGTATTATCCTTGGACACAATTATGTGAGCGTTGTACTCCGAGTTTGGTACCATGCATCAAGCAGTTGTTCATCTCCTCAGAAGGTAGCAGAGATGTATGAGAAGAGTATGCATCTTCAAGAACATACATACTGTTGTTTATAACATGCGATCATGGACGATGAAGTACAAGGGAGCCCTGCTTCACTTGCCAAAGATGATGAAGGCCAATGCGGTCGAGCTGCAAGCACGTATCCAGAGTTAGATCCATAACTATGAAGACCTATCGCAACTCATCCCTAACATACAGGCTTCCCATGCACGAGTGTTCAAAAGCATGGAGGTTATAGTGCACACTCATACGATCCCATCACTTGGACCCTTACTCAGGTGAAGACCAAGAAGCAGGTCCAACAGGAGCTTGACTCGTACTTCGACAAGCTGATGCGCACTGCCACCAGCACAGACTTGCCTATCAGTGCAGACATCATGCACAAGTATGTCGCTGGTCTGGCCATACTAAAGACAATGATGTGCATACTCACAGACGAGTTGGAAAGAGGAACCCGAGCAGTGTACCCATATGTTATGGAGGTAAGGTTCAGGTTTCAGACGGATGTCATAGAAGAACACACAGACACTCTCAAGGAATACCAATCTTGGAATCAATATGTCATTGTTGATCAGCATGACGATGTCGAGTAGTTGGACTTCTATGGTTGTCTAAGTCTGAATGATGTCTAGTTTGGCTTTTCCAAGCCACTGTTCACATGGGTACATGTGCATTGTAATGTTGAGTCAAGTCAAGTGTAAGTCAAGTGTCAAGAGTGGATGTAACAGTCATAGAGTAGGTGAAGAGTCATGAGGGTAGTTGAACGGTCACAAATGGGAATGTTAAGGGTCACCCCACCCTTTGCTATAAATAGTCCCTCATAACTCATTGTATGGCCTTTTGCTTAGCCAAGCTTCTACTAAGACTATCTTGAAGAAGGCTTGGACAATATTGTAATGCGCCTTGGCTTCTTCACTGCACGGAGCTAGTACATCTCTTTGGAAGAGCAGGAGGATGTGGTTGTAACATTCCATTATTGGGGCTAGCAGATTTACATGGTGTATTATATGATAGTGACTTACACTTCTTTAATAATAAGAGACAACACATTTTCATGCATATGTTGTTATTGTAGTTGGACTGTTCCAGTTGCCTTAATGATATATGCTGTTTAACTTACGTACTTGTATATGAACTGATTTGTATGCAATTATATGAATCTTGCTGTTAATGTGTTGCATATGTTGTTAATGTTATCACTGTCTGTGTCGACTGCTCTGCTGGGCACCAGACAGACCTTTCTCTTGAACCTTGCTATATCAACTGTCCCACTCGTCTCATACAGATCCGTGAGTGATGTTCGTGTTATCTTACCTTGTATGTTGTGACTGCCGCATTCGAGTGGACTGCTTCGCCGGAAGCTATACCTGTCCTTTGTGTGGTGTGTTCCTAGTCGAGTTGGGACTGATCCCTTTCAACCTGGAACTCACCTTCATGTTCTCTTCCTTCAAAGTGTTGGAACCTCTTGTAGACATTCCTTGACTCTCTGCATCAGTCACACCATTGCTATTGACAGAGTTATCTTAGTTGCCTCTATGCGACATCGCAGTCAAGGCATTACCTTACAACCCACTTCTAGGATTCCTACACCAAACGGTCTGAGGTCTAATTGGGACTTCTTACCGGGGAGATCCCCTTGACATGTTGGCAGGTCCAGCACCGTTGACATATCTGGCGCTAGGAGGGCCTAATGACAAGCAGTGTCCTCTCATCCAGTTTTGAACCTTTGCATATCTTTCATGGAGTCTTGCATTCTTCTTCCCCCGAGGTGTTTTTCGAATTGTGAAGATGTCTCCATCTCGGGGAAGCTTTTCAATCTCTTGTCCACTCACACGTATGATGGTGAAGGTGAAGTGGCCTGGCCTGAGCACTTACATAACTTTCTTTCCATGATTTATGAGGAAGATGAGTTTACTGACGAACAGGTCGGGTTGCGACTCGCATAGACACTTCACAAATCTCCATTTCGTTGGTGCTCAGCCTACCGGTTGACATCATGCAATCATGTGAGCACTTTTGTGATCTTATTGAAGACACGTTCTATCATTTTGATCCAGACCATATTAACCAAAAACTATTACAGCAATGGTGGGTCCCACATGAATCCGTTATTGGTTTTTGGCAGTGCTTCCATGTCTTGGAGTTTCTATTGAAATGTGGTAACAAGAATATTCCAATTTTAATTTGTCCTTGAATTAAAATTGTGAATTAAAATTCAAATTTAGTCTCACCAGTTGCTTGAAAAGTAATTAATTAATTCATCTTGAGTTAATTAGTTGGAGAAATTCAAGTTAGAAGTCTTTGTGAAGTCATGCAACAGTTATCCCTTAAATTAAGGAGATTATCCCTTAATTAAGGAGATAAGGATGAGTTATATTTGAGTTGTAACTAGTTAGCTCAGTTAACTGAGTTAAGTCCAGTTAAATTAGTTCCAACCTGTTTGAGGAACTAATTGTGAGTTCAGTCAATTAATGCATGTATGCATCCAACTAGTGTACTCCAGATAACTGAAGATTCTCTTATTAGTAACTCATGCATGTCTATTCAGAGAAAGACTCAATTGAGATTAAAGACAAGGACAATGTACTATCAGTGGCATGTTTTCTCCTATAAAGGAAACTCATGCATGCAGAAGGAACAAGGTTCCTTGAGGATTGCGCAGTTTTACAGGCTGTGAGATCAATGTGAGTGATCAATGTTACACTTGGTAACAGGAGGATCACCCAGGAGAAATTTCCCAAGGAAATAGGAGGCTTGGAGGGCAGAGGAGAAGGGTTGTGAGAAGCCTTGTTTGTCTGTGAGCATCCAAGAGGATTGTACTGAGAGCTGGCTAGCTGTGAGAGCTAAGGCTTTGTGTAATCTTGATATATTTCCACCTTGTATGGTAATACAGATAGTGGGGTTTTTAGCTGAGGCTTTCCCCTGAGTATTTTATGTGTTTCATGTGCATTGATTATTCTTTGGTTATATGTATTTCGCTTGATCTTACTCAAATCTTTTAAGCTTCCGCTAATTGATAGTAGAAGTAGACTATAGTATTTTGCTTTGGTACATTGCATTATCGAGTTAATCCACAATCAGATTTTCTACATAGATCTGAGAGGTAGATTTGTAGAGAATTTGCAAGAATTTATATAGGATATCAGAGCAAAGGTTATCAGAGTTGTGAACAATATATGGAGAAAATAATTTAAAGTTTGAAGTTCAGGGTTGCAGGTAAAAAATTGAATTCTTATCATACTTCAAAGTTAGCCAATGGCGTTTAATGGCTTGAGACTCGAGTATGCCTTGGATGGTAGCTCAAATTACATAGCATGGAAAGATTGCATGGAGGCTAGAAGACAACAGCTTGAAGGAATTCATTGATCAAGAAATCCAAAAGCCAGCTTCAACTAATGCACAAGAGTTGGCTGAATGGAAGAAGTGTGTGGCGAAGGCAAGACGGATCATCCTGGAGGGAGTTTGAGACCATATCGTCTCAACTCTCCATGGGAAGGATACTCCATTTTCAATGTGGAAGACATTGAAGGACCTCTACTAGAACAGTAGCAACCAAAGGAAATTGGTGCTCAAGGATAAGCTTTGAAGAATCAAGATGGAGAAGGGCGATACTATTTCCACATATCTGAACAAGCTCACCACCTACAGAGATGAGCTTAGTAGTGTGGGAATAGCTACCAGGACTCTGTGAATGGAAGGGAGAAACTGTTGGATTGGGAACGACTGTGGTCGGATCTCATGCATGAGGAGATCAGGAGGAGCACATGAGATGGTTCTTCATCCAAGAATGATGATGAAGAAAATCTGGCCTTAGCAAGTAAGGCAAGGAAAGAGAAGGGGAAGGCTTCCCATTCCAAATCAAATTCTTCTCATGGAGGGAAGAAGGTTGACAAGTCTAGAGTGAGATGCTTTAATTGTCATGAGATGGGACATTATGTGACTAATTGCCCATCAAAGAAGTCCAAGAAGGGATCCTCGAAAGGATCGGAAGGTGAGGCATTAGCCTCTCAGTCCGAAATGGACTTTACCCTCATCGCATGCATGGTGTGATCGATGGTGGGTTGTGTTTGGTATCTTGACATTGGAGCCTCATTCCACATGACTGACGATAAAATTTTATTCAGTACCTTGGAGGAGAAAGACCTCAAGATGCGCATAGAGATGGGTGACGACAGAAAGTATAGTATTTCAGGAGTGGGCACGGTTGCTTTTCAGAGGGAGCATAGAGCTCCTCTCACCTTGACAGATGTGAAGTATGTGCCTGGACTGAAGAAGAACTTGGTATCTATCGCGATGTTGGAGGACAAAGGCTACAATGTCGTCTTTAGTAAAGGAAAGGCATTCCTAAGACACATAGCCACGGGTCAGACCAAGAGGATCGAGATTCAGGTGGAGAATATCTATAAACTAGAGGTAGGTGATTGTGCAGCATTGAGTTCGAAAGCAGAATTGGTGCAAAGCCAAGACATTGGCGAGTTGTGGCACAAGCAGTTGGGCCATTTGCATCATGGGGCCTTGAATATAATGCAACAAATATCTACCAGACTTCCCAAAGGTAAAATTGAGCAAGTTGACACATGCAAAGGTTGTACCTTGGGAAAGTATGCCAAGTCTTCCTTTCATGATCAAGACGATCGAGCAGAAGTAATCTTACAGCGAGTCCATATTGATTTGTGTGGACCATTCTTGATGGCATCCACAACGAAGCAAAGGTATTATGTGATTTTCATTGATGATTATTCTCGTAAATTCTGGATTTATTTCACGCAAAAGAAGGACCAAACCTTCTTAAAGTTTTGTGAATTCAAAGCTTTGGTCGAGAACGAATCAACGAAGAAGATCAAGGCCTTGAGAAGCGACAACAGTGGAAAATATGTCTCTCAAGAGTTTAAGGACTTCTTTGCAGAAGAAGGAATTAAACGAGAGTTGACGGCACCTCATAACCCACAACAGAATGGGGTAGTCGAGAGGAAGAACAAAAATATTGTAGGGGCAGCACGGACGATGCTGCATGACCAAGGCCTACCACTTCCTTTGTGGGATGAGGCATGCAACACAATGGTCTATTTGCATAATAGAAGCCCGCATCACATACTTGGGATGAAGACACCAAAGGAAGCTTTCTCCAGTAAGAGACCAGATGTGGGTCACTTCAGGATCTTTGGCTCATCGGTATATTTCCATGTGACAAAGGATGCACGAAAGAAGCTTGAGCCAACAACAGAGTTGGGGATACTTGTGGGGTACACTGATACACCCCACAACTATTGGGTGTACTTGCCTACCAGTCGGAGGACAGTGATTCGTAGAGATCTCAAGTTTGATGAGCAGAAGGCCATGCGAGTTTCCCTTGAGAGGGAGCACCAACTACAGGCTATGGAGGAACTGTTGGTTCCTAAGGAGCAGGAGCCTCAGACTGATGTAGAGCATCCACATGCAGAGGATCCAACAGTGTAGACATCCACTCAAGCAGAGTCTTCTAGAGATGGATGGAAGCGCACAAGAGAAGCAGACAGATTGTTGTCGGATGCGAGAGAGAATATGGGAGAACCATCTTCTTAGCGCATACAGATGAGGTCACCTGAGAGGATACATGGCCCTTGTTGGGGAAGGTGTTGAGACAGAGCCATCTTCCTTTGAGAAGCAAGCAACAACTAATTTGGGTTGATGCTATGGTGGAGTATGACTCCATATTTCGTGACAGTGTTTGGGATGTGGTTCCAAGACCGGAGAACAAGTCAGTTGTGAGTTCCCATTGGCTTTGGTAGTGTGGAGAAGCATAAGGCAAGATTTTTTTCCTGTGGTTTCTCATAGGTCGAGGGGATTGACTATGATGAGACTTTTTCTCCTGTAGTAAGGTACTCATCTATCAGATCGATGTTGGCACTATCAGCACAGATGGGTTGGAAGATCCATCAGATGGATGTGAATACTGCATTCCTCAATGGCAAGATTGAGGAAGAGGTGTACATAGAGCAACCAAAAGGTTTTGAGACCTTTGATCGTGAGTCACATGTGTGCCGACTCAAGAGAGCTTTGTACGGGCTGAAGCAAGCACCTCGTGCTTGGTACACAAGGATAGACACCTACTTCACCGGGTTGGGCTTCACAAAGAGTGAAGCGGATGCAAACCTATACCACTCATGGTGAAAGGTAAGAAGTTGATCATTGTACTTTATGTTGATGATCTCGTATTAAGAGGTGATGATCAGTTTATCATGTCTTGCAAGGAGGACCTTGTAAGAGAATTCGAGATGAAAGACACGGGCCTCATGCATTACTTCCTTGGCATGGAAGTATGGCTGAAGGATGGGGAGTTGTTTGTGTCTCAGGGCAAGTATGCCAATGAGATACTCAGGAGATTCCACATGGAGAGTGCAAGCCCATGTAGAATCCTCTAGCAGGTAACTGGAGGAAGGAGGATGCTACTTCAGGAGAAGTAGTAGAGGCTACTGTGTAGAGACAACATGTGGGTTCAATGATGTACTTAGTGAACACACGACCATATTTGTGCTATGCAGTGAACCAACTGAGTCAAGCGATGGTTCAACCTACCAAGATGTTTTGGAAGGTAGCAAAGCATGTATTGAGATACCTCAGAGGCACATCTTAGTATGGATTATGGTACAGACGTACATAGGGAGTGAAGCTACAGGGCTTCACTGATGCAGATTGGGTAGGGAGTCCATCAGATCAGAAGAGCACATCAGGAGGGATTTTCAACCTTGGGTCAGCTGCAGTTTCTTGGTACAACAGGAAACAGAGGTCGGTTGCACTTAGCTCGGCAGAGGCTGAATACATGGCTGCAAGTCAGGTAGGATGTGAAGCCATATGGATGCAGAAAATTCTAGTTGGTTTGTTTGATCAGAGGATGGATCGAACTGTGATCTATTGCAATAATCACAATTGTATCAAACTCTCTGAGAATCCAGTATTTCATGATAGGTCCAAGCACATCGACATCCGATATCATCATCTCAGAGACTGTGTAGCGAAGAGGATCATGTTGTTGTAGTATATTTCGACCGAGGAGCAAGATGTTAACATTTGGATAAAGGCATTGTCAAAGTGTAAATTCGAGTTCCATAGAGACAGGATCAGGGTGGCAGATAATCCCTTTCTTGTTGAGAGGGAGTGTTGAAATGTGGCAACAAGAATATTCCAATTTTAATTTGTCCTTGAATTAAAATTCGAATTTAGTCTCACTAGCTGCTTGAAAAATAATTAATTAATTTATCTTGAGTTAATTAGTTGGAGAAATTCAAGTTAGAAGTCTTTGTGAAGTCATGCAACAGTTATCCCTTAAATTAAGGATATTATCCCTTAATTAAGGAGATAAGGATGCGTTATATTTGAGTTGTAATTAGTTAGCTCAGTTAACTGAGTTAAGTCCAGTTAAATTAGTTTCAAACTGTTTGAGGAACTAATTCTGAGTTCAGAGAGTTAATGCATGCATGCATCCAACTAGTGTACTCCAGATAACTGAAGATTCTCTCATCAGTAACTCATGCATGTCTATTCAGAGAAAGACCCAGTTGAGATTAAATACAGGGACAATGTACTATTAGTTGCATGTTTTATCCTATAAAGGAAACTCATGCATGCATAAGGAACAAGGTGCCTTGAGGATTGTGCAGTTTTATAGTATTAGTGTTACACTTGGTAACATGATGATAACCCAGGAGAAACTGCACAAGGAAATAGGAGGCTTGGAGGGCAGAGGAGAAGGTTTGTGAGAAGTCTTGTTTACCTGTGAGCATCCAAGAGGATTGTACTGATAGCTGGCTAGCTGTGAGAGTTAAGGATTTGTGTAATCTTGATATATTTCCACCTTGTATGATAATACAAATTGTGGGGTTTTTAGCTGAGGCTTTCCCCTGAGTATTTTCTGTGTTTCATGTGCATTGATTCTTCTCTGGTTATATGTGTTTCGCTTGATCTTCCTCAAATCTTTTCAGCTTCCGCTAATTGATAGTAGAATTAGATTATAGTATTTTGCTTTGGTATATTGCATTATCGAGTCAATCTACAATAAGATTTTCTAAATAGATCTTAGAGGTAGATTTATAGAGAATTTGCAGGAATTTCTACAGTTTCAGGCTCCAAGGAGCCAGATGAAGTTCGCTTATCTCTCGGACCGGTTCGAGTATTGTCTTAAGAAATCTGCCCATCCCAGAGGAAGCTTGATGTCAAGCCTCACTCAACCTTCTTCATTGATGGAACTGCACAATCCCATGAGGGAGCAGGCACTGTCTCAATGGACTGTCCACCTCCCTCTCATTCAACAGTTCCACTGTCTCCCAGTGATGCTGAGGATCATGTTCGCACATTTGTTCATCCTTCACACCTTCCCAACATCACTCCATTCAATTTTTGTGCAGAGTTGGTTGTGATTCCTTCGAGTTCCCATATGCATTCTTTTCTTCGACCTCTGCCTTCGCACTCATGTGTTCCTCCTGATGATGCTATCTTGTGTTCGTCCATTCCGGACTCTTCTTGTTGTGAATGAGGAACGACCCATTGACGGAGTTGGTGTTGCACAACCAACATGTGTTGTCATTCATGAAGAGTACGAGTGGGAGCTTGAACATCAACACCCAACGAAGGATGACTCCCTTTCATCTGAGCCCCCTCCGTTCTTTCCTAGCTTCTTTGGTGAACCTGTCATCCATGATTTTGCATGTGTGTCTTCATCCATGGATGCACCCATTGTTGGTCACTCGCATGACTCACCAGAAAAGTTATTCATTGAAGATCGACTTGATCCTTCATCTGTCTTTTCCGGAAATACAGAGGATGAGTTCGTTCGCTTTTCATCTACCCCTCTGTTTGATTCATCTGATCATGAGGATGCCGAATAATTCATTGATTTTTATGATCGTGGCGGTCGTGATCCATTTGCTTCCATTTTTTATCACGATCATGAATCTATTGCAATTGATCTTTCGAAGCCACTGGTTTATGATGATCTACCTGATGATGAAGTTGAGACACCCAAGATTGTCGAGGCACTTTAGCCCGAGCTGATGGTTATGTCATGCCCTCGCTCTCTTGGGTTCAGTCTCACTTGCGATCATGAACTGTTCAATCACCCAAGGCTCCTCATCACTCGTCTCTATGCATTGAAGATCCATCTCACACATAGGTCACACTTCCTCCACTGGAACTGCACGATCCCATTGCTCATGCTTTGGAGGAGTCTTACATTACAAGTAATCATTCGTGATGCATGTTGTCTTTGTTTCTTTCGTTTGCTTGCATGTCTCAGTCAAGAGTGTGATTTTGCTTCAAGGTTGCACGTAGTGTCACATAGAACCATGAAAAGTCCACGGACTGTCCGTCATGCACATGCACTCACTTATGTCCCATGGGCACTTTGAAACACGAAGTGTCGCTGTATTCACTGTTAAATCTTTCTTGTATGCTGGTCTGCATGATTGGGTTACTCGCGGACCAAGCCTTCACCCACATGGGTCTACCAATGCGCTGGTGGCTGCATTGGAAGTATTACTTCATGTGATCAGGCCCATGCACCGCTAGTGTAGGAGTAGGATTAGTGTTTTCTTTCATGATTTGATTGCCTGATTGTTTGCTTGATTGTTTATTTGCTTGCTTTGCTCTCATTTTTGCTTCTGCTTTTTCTTGGCTTTGTTGTTAGTTCGTTCACTTGTTTCATTCATAGATTAGTTCGCATGAAACCATGTGTGACTCATGAAATGAGCTGGGTAAAGTACAAGAGGGTTTGTACAACTATCACTACTTGGTTATCTGCCATCTTTCCTCTGTATGATGAACTTGTTACTCTTAGTCCATGATACATTGAAGTAAAATATGTACTCTTCGAAGTGAACCTTGGTGTACACACAACGCTTGCGCGCTAACTAGTGTCACCTTCTCTAGTCGATTGTTTTTG
Source organism: Pinus tabuliformis (assembly GCA_031772625.1). NCBI lineage: Eukaryota > Viridiplantae > Streptophyta > Pinopsida > Pinales > Pinaceae > Pinus > Pinus tabuliformis. Next base: position 157,847,830 of record CM062807.1, on the reverse strand, counting down.
GGTTAACCCTTGTCAACTCAGTCAAGTAGAGTAAAGTGAGGGGGGAAACCTTAATAGACACGTCAGAGATACAATAAACTACTTCTCTATTGGAACAACCTCTTCTGTTCTCAATAAATCGAGATCCCTCTTCCGCCTCTGAAATGAATAAGTGCTATGCACAGTGAAAGTGAAAATAAAAAATAAAAAATAGAAAAGTCAAAAGATTCAAAATGAAAAATGAATAAGGCGAAAAAAGAGAAAGGCTTCCTTTGTAGGGAGGTGATGCAAGTAACTCCAACAGGGTATTGACCAGGCTCGCTGGCAGTGGAACCATGCTTATGTTCCTATGTTACTCCATCAGGGTACTGTCCAAGCCTGTTGGAAGTGGAGCAACACCAGAGATGAAACTAAGACTCTAATGACTATACTGCTTGTGCACATATATACCTCTTAACCCCTATCGAAACAATTGTGTTGCCTTGACTTGGAATGTGTGTCAATCGAACAAGAGTCTACAGATGCTACATCTTACATCAAGTTAGTGTGAGGCCAAGATGAGCTAAGAACTAAACAATACTTCCAGAGGTGTTAGACTTGTTTTTCACGAACAAGGTCCATTCAAAGAGCTGGAGTTCTACCAGTGGGTCACCAAGTGTTGCAAAGGCTACAACCACCCAAGAAAAATTTTGTTTAGCCTGGTTAGAGCCTCCCCTACCAACCTTACACAACACTTTGTCTTGCAACCTTCTGGGCATGAGATTATGATGAGATGTATCAGATGGACGAGCCCATGACTATCACGACCCCTCCGTTCAGCTGTCCCAACAACAGAGGTCAATCCAGAGACATTCTTAAGGATTGGGTAAAGGAGCCAAATCGTTTCAAGATGACCCCTAATCAGATCTATAAGACGAATATATTGAGGAAGTCATACCAATACTTGGTCATATTCGCATGTCGAGTGAGTGGCCAAGCAAGCACTGAGACCTTCCCTCCGAGTTGGATGATCACACTGGACCAAATGGCTAGAGAAGGAAGATCGTGCAATTGGTCCGATACTGGCTTGTTAGCTGAAGGAGCAAGTCATGAAGGCTCGACAGTCACACGAAGGCATGCATGCAAAGATTTACATGTCCGTCTACATTCTAGATGCAGTCTGTGCCCGACATGATTTCTTGGCTTAGAGAGGGCATGGTCACCAACGAAGATTGTTGTGAGCACATATTTCAAGCTATTATCTGAGTGCAGGTTCAGAGGAGTGATCATAAGGTTGTCTAACCATCTTGTCACCCCAATGTACAAGATGATATTGGAACAGGATCCATCCTACATGCGAGAAGAAGCAACGAGGGCATTGTTAGGCATTGCAGATTGGTATCCCTCACCAGATGGCACGTTCATCCCAGTGTTTAGTGCGGAGAAGCCTCCGCATGTTCTGTCAAAGTTTCCTTTGGACGTGCATGTCATGCAGGAAGTAGCGTATCATATCTCAATAGGATTAACAGCTAGGTTGTAGCGAAAGAAGAAGGCACCCTGGTCCACTCTTTTGTTACGGATTGGGTTATACGAGATCCAGAGCGTCAAGCAAGCGGATGTCAAATCTGAACAAATGAAGAAGTACCCATTCGACCTCTAAAGCTGATCCAGGTGCATATTGGTGGCCACCCACCAATTCCACTTGGAACCCCACCATTTCTTCTTTCAGTTTTTCAGTTTCCTTAATTGTAGCACAATTTACTATTTTTAGCAGTTTTCCACTTGGACCCCCACCATTGCTTCTTTCAATTTTTCAGTTTCCTTAATTGTAGCACAATTTACCATTTTTAGCAGTTTTTCGGGTCCTAAACTTCCAGAGCCGTTTTGAGGCCCTAAATGACATTTTTTTGGAAATCTACCGCAAGCGATTTGCTATCTAAAGTTGTCTTTTTTGTCGTAGTCCTCGGAGAGATCTTTCTAACATGCTATCATGCATGTCAAACGGAGATAATATGACCAAGTCGAGACCCCGAGAAGTTGGTTGTCCAACTCACCCCAACGGGGCCCATAAACTCTTGGTGTTACATCTCCTTGGGTTAGGGTTTTGGTTGTTTAGGGTTTGCTCTTATTGTTCAATAATAAAAAGTCCCTTGAGCCTCATTGTAAGGTAGTTGAGAGGCATGTATCTGCCACATCTCTTCTCAAAGATAAGCTACCATCGCCCTAGCTGGTTGATTTCCATTTCTATTTGTAAGCATATTTCAACATTTTACATTAATGAAATGAAGTATTATTTCCGCTGCATCTCTGTGTTTATGGTTATCTCTGTAATTTGTTGCGTTCCTGTTTAAATCCTGATCAGTGGTATCAGAGCGGTCTGCCTTTTTTCTCTGTTTTTCGTTGCATGTCCCCAACGAGGTCGGGATATAAGGAGTTAGGGCTTGAACTGGTCAAACCTTTGCAAGACTAGCCTCGCAAATCCTGACGACCTCCCATAGCGGATGAAAAGAAAGATGAGGAGGGAGGAGATCCTATCAAAATCTTCCTCGAAGAAGCCCTCGAGCGACAAGGAACGTGATGATGGACAACTTTGCACAGATCCTTCAGCGGCTACCCAAGGGCGACGCGTCAGCTTCCAACAGCTACTCTGGAAATGCCACACTGTTTAAGGTACAAGTTAATTTTGACATCCCCATATTCGAGGGTTAGATAGACGCAGATGCCTTCGATAAATGGTTAAATCTGCTAGAGGGTTATTTTTATGTTCATGATTTTTCTAGTCAGGAAAAGATTATTTTCGATCTCCTCAAAGCAGCCCCCCACGTCAAGGACTGGTTGGAAACCTATTGCGAGCAGAAGGATGAAAGTACAGGCTCATTATTTTCAGCCGCACCCTCTTGGAATTAATTCCGGGATGCCATCAAGGAGCAGTACTACCTTGTCGGAAGCTATGAGGATAAATACATAAAGTGGACCACACTGCGGTAGGGAAGGGACCAAGACGTGCCGGAGTTTACCAATATTTTCCATACCCTTCGCACAAAGTTGGGTATCAAGGATACAAAGCAACATTTGGTACTCAAATACCGCAACTGCCTGCACAAGTACATCTATGAAGAAATAGAATTCCTGAACATCCCCCCGCTCGGCACGACATACCGATATGCCGTCAAGGTCGAGCAAAAGTTTAAACAGAAGAAGCGAGACTTTGGATCTACGAATTTGAAGTAAGGAAAAGGTGCCCCCAAACCGCAAAACAAAGGACAAAGCCAAGGCGGGGTGGCCCAAGACAACCTGCCAAAGCTGCAAGCAAAGAACAATGCCGTGAAGCAGAAAAAGGACACGGGAAAGTGGTTTGAGTTCCATAATAGCTTCACTCACAACACAAGTGAGTGCCAGGCCAAGCAATCACCGGTGGTCGAGCTAAAGGTTTCAGAATCATATGCATGTTCTGACTTTGAGTCAGAACCCGACAAGGGGAATGACAAAGGGAAGCAGATTATCGATGCGGAGCCCAATGCCACCATTGTCACCATGGAGATCAAGAAGGAGGAACCTGAAGATCCAGAAGGAGGAACCCGAAGATCCAGAGGAGTAGGAGTGTCTCTTCCACTCCCAGATGTGGGTAAAGGGCTCCCCGCTACAGTTCATTATCGACAGCGGGAGCCAAATGAATCTCATTTCAGCACAGGTCATGAAGTGGTTGGGCTTACCGACCACAGCACGTCTACAACGTACACCATCAGGTGGCTTCACCAAGGACGAGATCTTCGCGTGAGCCAGCATTGTTGCCTTCCATACAACATCAAGCCCTTCACAGATGAGGTATTGTGTGACATTGCTCCCATTGAAGTTTGTGATGTATTATTAGGACAACCATACTTGTGGAAGCGACATGCTGTGTATGAATCAAGGCCCTGTGCTGTTATTGTTACTTTGGGAAATAAGTTGTAAAAGATACCAGAGGTAGCACTGCCTACTGCCATCTCTTTGGTTACTGCAAAATAATGCAGTAAGCTCATTTCCAAAACCAGGAAATTTGTTTTCCTGATGATACGCCCTCAAGGAAAGAAGAAGACGGTGGCCATGACCTACAGATAGGGCCCCTCCGCACGACAACTACATATGGACAAGGTCGTGGAGGAGTATGAGGACATCTTCACCTCCTCCACAGGGGTTCCTCTACACTGTCAGGTCAAGCACTCCATTGATCTGACCCAGGTGCACCGCTGCCCAATGGACCAATCTATCGGCGCTCCATTCTGGAGAACGATGAAATCAAGAGGCAGATTCAGGAGCTGCTATAGAAAGGTCACATCCGTTCGATTTCATCGCCTTGTGGGAGCCCGATTGTGTTAGTATAGAAGAAGGATGGGACTTGGAGATTCTGTATTGAATATCGGGTGCTGAACAAGATCACTGTCTGTAATAGGTACCCGATCCCACGGATTGATGATCTCCTAAACCAACTGAAGGGGGGAAAATATTTCAGCAAGATCAGTTTAAATTCAGGATATCACCAGGTACCAATCAAACCCTCTTATGTGTGGAAGACTGCCTTCAAAGCCAAGGAGGGCCTTTTCGAATGGTTGGTTATGCTTTTCATATTGACGAATGCTCCTGCAACCTTCATGAAGCTAATGGATGATATCTTGCTCCATTCACCAACTCATTTGTAGTCGTATCTTTGGACGACATCCTAATCTTCAGCTAGAGTTGGGAAGAGCACCTCCACCACATCTGACATGTTCTCCAAACACTACGACAACACAAGTTATGTGCCAATTTGGAGAAATGCAATTTTTGGCATGACCCAGGTTCAGTATCTAGGATACATTATTGATGAATAGGGGGTGCATGTGGATCCAACCAAGATCTAAATCATTTAGGATTGGCCATCTCCAACCACTCTGACAGAGCTTCACAAATTTCTAGGTCTTTCCAACTTCTACCGCAGGTTCGTGTTGGGATTTTCTCATATCACTTAGCCCTTGAGTCAAGTCACCAAGGGAGGAGCGAAAGCAAAATTATTTTGTTCTGAATCTCAACAGAAGGCATTCACAAAGTTGAAAGATCGCCTCTGCTCAGCACCAGTGCTCGCATTACCAGACTTGCAACAACCATTTGAGGTCAAGACAGATGCGTTTGACTATGCTATTGGGGTAGTCCTTATTCAACACGGGCATCCAGTGGCATATCATAGTGAGACACTTTCAGACACAGTCTGGAAGTATCCCACTTATGACAAAGAGATGTATTCCATTGTGCAGGCTTGCCGAAAATGAAAGCATTACATTTTGGGGAAGGAAACAATCATCCACAGAGACCACTGACCCTTGCAGTTCATACGGACCCAAGGGAAATTACAGAATGATCACCATCAGAAGTGGTCCACATACCTACAACAGTTCCATTTGAATATCAAGTATAAGAAGGGAAGCACCAATAATGTTGCAGATTGCCTCAATCGACCACTGATCACGGCGGTAACCGTTGTGCTCAACTCTTGTGGGCACGAGACTTCTGATTTGCTACTTCTCTACAAAAGCGACCTAGAATTCGGCCACACATACTAGACACTCTTGGAGGGTTAGCATGTTCCAGATTTTCACCTCCAAGATGCCATATTATGCCACCTAGGTCACCTTTGTGTTCCTTCAAGCGAGCGTGCCAAGATGATTTGGGAAGCACACTACAATCGGGCTGCTGGGCATTTCGAGGTTGAGGAAACAGTGGCAGTACTACAGAAGTATTTCTATTGGCCAAATCTTCGACAAGATGTTGGGAAGTACATCAAATCATGCACTGCCTGCGCCATTGCCAAACCGACCATCAAGAAGCAAGGCCTCTATACCCCGCTGCCTACCCTTAGTCGACCTTGGGAATCCATCTCCATGTATTACATGTCAGGCCTTCCTTCCACTAAGCATGGAAATGACTGTGTTTTTGTGTTCATCGATAGGTTCTCGAAGATGGCCATTATGGCGACCTGCAAGAAGAATATCACAGCAAAAGCCACTGCTAAACTCTTCTTTGAACGAGTGTGGGTACACTATGGTATCCCACAGTCTATCATCTCATATTGGGACAACAGGTTCCACTCTCTGGTCGATGCTGGACACCAAACTCACTAAGTCCACAACCTTCCATCCTCAAATTGATGGCCGGACAGAGGTTGTCAACAGGATGATCGTACACATGCTGCGCATGTACAACTCAAAGCATCCACGCACATGGGACGAGAGCCTCCCCTATGTTTAGCAAAACTACAACCGAGCTCTCCACAGCTTGACTGGCCACAACCCTTTTTAGGTGGGCTTGGGATTCCAGCCACTATATCCCATTGATGTGGCCATGCCATTTGCAATTACTCACGCAGATTTGGCTCATGTCCAGTCCGAAAAAGATAAGGCAAACAGCTTCATTGAGCACATCCAACATATTCACTAGCAGGTCCATGATATTATGGAGAAATCAAATGCTAAGTACAATTAGCGACATGATCAACATCGAGTGCCACACAAGTTTCAGGTGGCCGACAAAGTCTGGTTGCATTTGCAAAAGGAACGCCTTATCGGAACCTATCGGAAACTCAGACCACTCCGATATGGTCCTTACACCATTACCAAGGCTATGGGAGACAATGCATTTGAGCTCAGCATTCCCCCATTCCTTGGCCTGCACCCAGTGTTCAATGTGGACCGCCTTCGGCCAACTTTCCACGATTACTAGACACATTTGACATTGCAGAACAACTCACATCTACAGAGTTAAATCCAGATTGCATGGAATAAGCTGCAACTAATTGGATAATGGACACACAGAACAAGCACAATTGCCAATAGAATATCCAACTCTATCGAGTTGTCAAAGCAGGCCAACTCCTTCACCAGGGACCAAGTTCACCAGAAGTTCCCTCATCTCATGGAGGAACTCAATGCAATGGGGACCATTGCTTCTCAAGGGGAGAGGAATAATCTAGGTGGATATTGGTGGCCACCCACCAATTCCACTTGGACCCCCACCATTTCTTCTTTTAGTTTTTCAGTTTCCTTAATTGTAGCACAATTTACTATTTTTAGCAGTTTTTTCGGGTCCTAAACTTCCAGAGCCGTTTTGAGGCCCTAAACGACGTTTTTTGGAAATCTACCGCAAACGATCTGATGTCCAAAATCATCTTTTTCGTTGCAGTCCTCGGAGAGATCTTTCCAATGGGCTATCATGCACGTCAAACGAAGATAATATGACCAAGTCGCGACCCTGGGAAGTTAGCTGTCCATCTCACCCCAACGGGGCCCATAAACTCTTGGTGTTACATCTCCTCAGGTTAGGGTTTTGGTTGTTTGGTTTGCTCTTATTGTTCAATAATAAAAAGGCCCTTGAGCCTCATTTTAAGGCAGTTGAGAGGCATGTAGCTGCCACATCTCTTCTCAGAGATAATCTACCATCGCCCTAGCTGGTTTATTTCCATTTCTGTTTGTAAGCATATTTCAATATTTTACATTAATGAAATGAAGTATTATTTCCGCTGCAGCTCTGTGTTTATGGTTATCTTTATAATTTGTTGCGTTCCTGTTTAAATCTGAATCAGAAGCTTCAACCCGTATGACCCACATTGCATTGTGAAGGATCACTACATGAGAGTTTAGTTTAATTGGACCCATGGGGCATTTCATTGGGCCGAGGAAGACTCATAGAGGTATTGTTACCATTAGTCCAGAACCAATGAACAGGTCGGTTTTTCCATAGAATGATTAGCACAGTAGCATGAGGCAGCACCACGGAGAACACCAGCAGTAGCAGCAACAACGGAGGCAACAAATCCAAGCATACATGTGCGCGACAAAGGGAAGGGAAAGATTGTTGACCGCATGGAGGAGGAACAAAGCTGCAAGTTTCAAGCAAATCCATTTGTAGAACAAACAACTATGGCTATTCAAAAAAATAGGCAGTAGCGCGACAAGCGAATCGCGCAAAGATAGAGGGATTAGAAGAGAATGGAAGAAGAAGAGAGGGAGTTGCATGAGCTAAGGGAGCAACTTCGGAAAGAACAAGAGCTGCAGAAACATGAGAAGGAAGCGCAACAACAACAAATTCAACAAGTGGAGCATCATGTGCAGACAGACAAAGCAATGCCCATACAAGTAGTTGATTCTTTTGAACAGCTGGCATCAGGCAAACAGGGTGAACCCTCGCAAGGGCAAGAATTCGCTCATGAGATAGAACAGACTCTTGAACAGTTGGATACAGACATGGAGCAGCCAGAGTTGGAATAGGACATTGACCTCATGCCTCACCACAGAGAGGTCGACTCGACCACTTCAATGCATCCCGATGATGAGCAAGTCTCGAATGACCAAGGAGGCACTGAGATCCTTGGTGGTCAGCCGGAAGCAGAGATGCGCAACATCTCCTTTGATTAATCTCAACATAGAGATGTGTAGCCTGACAAAGTACCAACTATGGAGGAGAGAACATCCCTTGCGTGAGTTGAAGAATAAGTGATCGTGACTGATGTGCACAAGGACCTAGCTGCTTTGGCCGATGAAACTAGAGTGTATGCCGAAGCCACTAGCTCTATTGTTCACTTCCTCATAGCTGAGAATGAGTGAATGACGAAGGAACTACAGGTGGCCAAGCATGGAGGAGACTTGGTGACAATGTCCACCCGAGCTGAGATGAAGAAGACAATACTGGATGAAGTATTGTCCTTGGACACAGTTATGCGAGCATTGTACTCCAAGTTTGGTACCATGCATTAAGCTATCATTCATCTCCAAGGATGGTAGCAACAATGTGCGAGAAGAGCACGCATGTTGAAGAACATACATATTATTGTTGATAACATGCGAGCATGGATGATGAAGTACAAGGGAACCCTGCTTCACTTGCCAAAAATGATGAAGGCTAATGTGGTCGAGCTACAAAAACGTATCCAAAGGCAGATCCAGAACTATGAAGACCTACCGTAACTCATCACTAGCATAGAGGCTTCCCATGCACGAGTGTTCAAAAGCATGGAGGTTATAGTGCACACTCATACAATCCCATCACTTGGGACCCTTACTCAGGCGAAGACCAAGAAGCAGGTCCAACAGGAGCTTGACTCGTACTTCGATGAGCTGATACGCATCGCCACTAGCCCAAACTTGCCTATCAGTGCAGACATCATGTGCAAGTACGTTGCTGGTCCAGCCATACTAAAGACAATGATGCGCATACTCGTAGATGAGTTAAACGGAGGAGCCTGAGTAGTGTACCTAGACGCTATGAAGGCAAGGTTCAAGTTTCAAACGGATGTCACAACAGAACACATAGACACTCTCAAGGACTACCAATCTTGGCATCAATATGCCACTATTGATCAACATGACGATGTCGAGCAGTTGGACTTCTATGGTTGTCTAAGTCCGAATGATGTCTAGTTTGGCTTGCCCAAGCCATTGTTCACATGGGTACATGTGTATTGTAATGTTGAGTCATGTCAAGTGTAAGTCAAGTGTAAAGAGTGGATGTAACAATCATAGAGTAGGTGAAGAGTCATGAGGGTAGTTGAATGGTCAAAAAGAGGAATGTCAAGGGTCACGCCACCTTTTGCTATAAATAGTCCCTCATAACTCATGGTATGGGGTTTTGGTCAGCCAAGCTTCTACTAAGACTATCTTGAAGAAGGCTTGGACAATATTTTAACGTGCCTTGGCTTCTCCACTGCACAGAGCTAGTACATCTCTTTGGAGGAGCAAGCGGATGTTGTTGTAATGTTCCACTGTTGGTTCTAGCAGGCTTACATGGTGTATTGTATGATTGCGACTTACACTTATTTAATAATAAGAGCCAACACATTTTCATGCATATGTTGTTATTGTAGTTGGACTGTTCCGGTTTCCTTAAAGATATATGTTGTTTAACTTACGTACTTGTATATGTACTGATTTGTATGCTATTTTATGAATCTTGTTGTTAATGTGTTGCATATGTTGGTAATGTTGTCACTTTTTGTGTCAAGTACTCTGCGGGCTTTAGACAGACCTTTCTCATGAGCCTTGATATATCAACCATCACACTCTTCTTGGACTGATCCATGAGTGTTGTTCGTGTTATCTTACCTTATATGTTGTGACTGCCGCATCCGAGTGGACTGCTCCGCTGGAAGCTGTGCATGTCCTTTGTGTGGTGTGTTCCTAGCCGAGTTGGCATTGATCCCTTTCAACCTGGAACTCACCTTCACCTTCCTCTCCCTTCAATGTGTTGGAGCCTCTCGTACACATTCCTTGACTCTCTGCATTAGTAACACCCTTGCTACTAATAGAGTTATCTTACTTGCCTCTGTGCGACATCGCGGTCAAGGCATTACCTTACAACCCACTGCTGGAATTGATACACCAAATAGTCTGAGGTCTAATTGGGACTTCTTACCAGGGAGATCCCCTTGACATGTTGGCAAGTCCAACAACATCAACATTTCTGGCGCTAGAAGGAGGGCGTGATGACAAGCAATGTCCTCTCATCCAGTTTTGAACCTTTGCATATCTTTCATGGAGTCTTGCATTCTTCTTCTGCCAAGGCGTTTTTCGAATCGTGAAGAGGTCTCCATCTCGGGGAAGCTTTTCAATCTCTTGCCCACTCACACGTATGATGGTGAAGGCGAAGTGGCCTGGCCTGAGCACTTACATAACTTTCTTTCCTTGATTTATGAGGAAGATGTGTTTACTGACGAAGAGGTCGGGTTGCTGCTCACATACACACTTCGCGAATGTCCATTTCTTTGGGTGCTCAACCTACTGGTTGACACCGTGCACTCATGTGAGAACTTCTGTGATCTTATTGAAGACATGTTCTATCATTTTGATCCAGACCATCTTGACCGGAAACTATTACAACAACAGTGGGCCCCGCATGAATCCGTTATTGGTTTTTCACAATGCTTCCATGACTTGGAGTTTCAGGCCCCAATGAACCATATGAAGTTTGCTTATCTCTGGGACCGGTTCGAGTACTATCTTAAGAAATCTGCCCGTCCCGAGAGGAAGCTTGATGTCAAGCCTCGCTCAACCTTCTTCATTGATGGAATTGTGCAATCCCATGAGGGAGAAGGCACTGTCTCAACAGACTGTTCGCCTCGCTCTCATTCAACAGTTCCACCATCGCCCAGTGATGCTGAGGATATTCTTCGCACATTTTTTCATCCTTCACACCCTCCCAGCATCACTCCACTCGTTTTTCGCGCAGATTTGGTTGTGAGTCCTTCGAGTTCCCATATGCACTCTTTTCTTCGACCTCCATCTTTGCACTTCGGTGTTCCTCCGGATGATGTTGTCTTGTGTTTGTCCATTCAAGAATCTTCACTTATTGTGAATGAGGAAGAACTCACTGATAGAGTTGGTGTTGCACAACCAACATGCGCTGTCATTCATGAAGAGTATGAGTGGGAGATTGAACATCAACACTCTGCGAAGGATGACTCCCTTCCATTCGAGCCCCCTCCATCCTTTCCTAACTGCTTTGGTGAACCTGTCATCCATGATTTTGCGTGTGTGTCTTCATCCACATATGCACCCATTGTTGATCACTCACAAGACTCACCAGATGCTATTCCATCATTCAACAACAGAGAGGATAAGTTATTGATTGAATATCCACTTGATCCTTCATTTGTGTTTTCCAGAAATACAGAGGATGCGTTCGTTCAATTTTCATCTACCCCTCTGTTTGATTCACTGATCATGAGGATGCTGAATAATTCATCGATTTTTCTGATCATGGCGGTCGTGACCCATTTTCTTCCATTTTTTATCACGATCATGAATCTATTGCATTTGATCTTTCGAAGCCACTCATTTATGATGATCTACCTAATGATGAAGTTGAGACACCCAAGACTGTCAAGGCACTTCAACCCGAGCTGATGGTTATGTCAGGCCCTCGCTCTCTTGGGGTTAGTCTCACTTCCGATCATGAAACTGTTCAATCACCCAAGGCTCCTCATCACTCATCTATATGCATTGAAGATCCATCTCACACATGGGTCACACTTCCTCCACTCGAACTGCACGATCCCATTGCTCATGCTTTGGAGGAGTCTTACATAGAAAGCAATCATTCGTGATGCAAGTTGTCTTTGTTTCTTTCGTTTTCTTGCATGTCTCAATCAAGAGTGTGCTTTTGCTTCAAGGTTGCACATAGTGTCACACAGAACCATGAAAAGTCCACTGATTATCCGTCATGCACATGCACTCACTTATGTCCCGTGGGCACTTTGAAACACGAAGTGTGGCTGTCTTCATTGTTATATCTTTCTTGTATGCTAGTCCGCACGACTGGGTTACTCGTGGACCAAGCCTTCACCCACATGGGTCTACGAATGCGCTGGTGGCTGCATTGGAAGTATCACTTCACGTGATCAGGCCCATGCACTGTTAGTGTAGGAGTAGGAGTAGCGTTTTATTTTAGTTGTTTGCTTGCATGCTTGTTTGATTTCATGCTTTGATTGCTTGATTGTTTTCTTGCTTTGCTCTCATTTTTGCTTATGCTTTTTCTTTGCTTTGTTGTTAGTTCGTTCGCTTGTTTCGTTCGTAGGTTAGTCCGCATGAAACCATGTGTGACTCATGAAACAAGTTGGGTAAAGTACAAGAGGGTTTTTACAACTATCACTACTTGGTTATCTATCATATTGCCTCTATATGATGAACTTGTTACTCTTAGTCCATGATACGTCAAAGGAAAATACGTACTCTTCAAAGTGAACCTTGGTGTACACACAGCACTTGCGCACTAACTAGTGTCACTTTCTCTAGTCAATTTTTTTTGGGTTAACCCTTCTCAGCTTAGTCAAGTAGAGTAAGGTGAGGGGGAAAACCTTAATAGGCACGTCAAAGATACAATAAACTACTGCTCTACTGGAACAACCTCTTCTGCTCTCAATAAATCGGGATCCCTCTTACGCCTCTGAAATGAATAACTGTTATGCACAATGAAAATGAAAAAAAATAAAAATAAAAAATAAAATAGAAAAGTAAAAAAATTCAAAATGAAAAATGAATAAGGCGAAAGAAGAGAAAGGCTTCTTGGGCAGGGAGGTGATGCAAGTAACTCCGATGGGGTACTGACTAGGCTCGCTGGCAGCAGAGCCATGCTTGTGTTCCTATGTGACTACATCGGGGTACTATCCAGGCCTGCTGATAGTGGAGAAACGCCAGAGATGAAACTAAGACTTTAACGACTATACTGCTTGTGCACCTATATACCCCTCAACCCCTATTGAAACAGTTGTGTTGCCTTGGCTTGGAATGTGTGTCAATCGACCAAGAGTCTGGCAGATGCTACATCTTACATCAAGTTAGTGTGAGGCCAAGATGAGCTAAGAACTGAACAATACTTCCGGAGGTGTTAGACTCATTTTTCACGAACAGAGAGCTCGAGTTCTACCAGTGTGTCGCCAAGTATTATAGCAGCTACAACCACCCTCCAAAATTTTTCCTTAGCCTGGTTGGAGCCTCCCCTACCAACCTTACACATCACTTTGTCTTGCTTCATCAAGTACTCAAGCCTCAGTGGTTTCCTCGCTCAAAGGCAACCTATCAATCACAGTTGATCCATTCCCCTCACAGGCTGCTTACCCGGACTTGGTCGAGCTGTAAGTTGAACAACTTCCCTTGAAAATTGCACATTCCTGGAGGGAAACTAGCCTTCCCTCCAGTAATTGTGCAATCCTCTCTAACAACCTTCTGGGCTCCAGGATTGCGCAATCCTGCCAGCCAACCCTCCCAGCAGGATTTGCGTAATTTTTCCCAGCAGTAGTCTGTTCAGCCCAGGATTTGCGCAAATCTGGGCAATAGTCAGCTGCTCTGCCTAGAATTTGAGCAATCCCCTTGGGCAGTCAGCCGCTTATAGTCAAGAATGCACATTTTTCCCAAACAGTTGAGCACTAGCATGTATGGATAGTCCAGTTGACTAGTTCCACCCGAGACTGAGGAAACTTGACTTGCATGCATGTATGACTTGATCTTCCTGGAATAGCAAGATGCAACATACAAAAGGCATCCCATGATTCAGGGAGCTATTTTTAGCATCCGGGGGTTACATGGAAAGTTGTTTTATAAGTTTCCCTCCAAGTGTCGCTTTTTCCTAGATTTGTGGCATGCACGTCATAAGGCCAAACTTATTTATTCAACGCATCAGAGCTCATTCATTCACATCGATCTTGGATCTCTGACATCCCACAATACATCCAAGACTCTCTGACACATCCGACTCAACTATTCATGGGTAAGTGGCCTCAACTTGTCTTTTGCAACATTTTTGTTGCTTTTTATGTATTTGCTTGTGTGAGTGTTGTTTGCTTGATTTCTTTCGACGCATGCTGTCCTTTACATGTATTATAGCTTTTCCTAACTCTATTTCAATTTTCGTTGCTATCTCACTGCTGTTGCATGCATGAAACTGTTTTGAACGAACGTTCGCCCAACTGACGAATGACCTCACTGACATGCATGTTGGATCAGTTTGTTGAATCCTTCCATTCATGTTTTGCATGCACTATTTGTCACTTCTGCTATCACTTAGTGTCACCATGCATTTCATCGGCTTACTTGCTTTCAGTTGCCCATCAGTGAGTCGGGCCAACCTTGGCCCAGTCTTTGCCTTCACCAACACTGCATTGCACAATCTGGAGAAGAAAGGCTCACCTTCCTCTCCAGATTTGCGCATTCTGGCCTCCTGGACTGATTTGCAGATTCTTGGAGGGAAATGGCTGCATGGCCCAAGAATTTGCACAAATTGTCCTTGGGCCAGCAGTCCTTCCTAGCTGGGATTGCAGATTGCACAATCCCAGCAACCAATTGCCTAGCTGAATTGCGCATTTCGTTGATCCAGGAGCTATTCCAACCTCACAGTCAGTCTAGATTGCCTTTTGCGTAGTCCTGGAAGCCATTCACTCAGCCTTCCAGTGAAATTTACGCAATCTTGCTCATAAGTTTCCTAGGTATGTGTTGTGTCCTTCCCCAAATTTGCTTTGTTTTCACTGACATATTTCTTGCCATGCATGATGCTTGTTTCCAGGTATTTAGGTGTTCATTTGTCTCAATGGCTTCTAAGAGAGCAGGATCCCAGGACACTAATGGTGTTGCAGATGGAACAACAGTTGAACAAGTGTCCTCTAGCATGTCGATCTACGAAGATACGAAGTTATATCTAGACAAGGACATCAAACTAAAGTGGCAAGAGGTGAATGAAACATTCGTAGGTACTTTTGGGGAAGACATTGAAGATCGTGAGGTGTACGTGAACATTCACAAATTCGGCTTGTACCGGATTGCATGCAGATACCCTGCGTTCCCATTCGCGGACATGATTCACTGGATCGTCTCTGATACTTACCCCGAGACGATGACCTTGAGCAATGTCAGTGGGAAGAAGCTTGTAGCCTTCTGGGCATGAGATAACAATGAGATATATCAGATGGATGAGTGCATGACTGTCATGACCCCTCCGTTCAACTTGCCGAACAATAGAGGCCACTCCACAGATATTCCGAAGGATTTGGTAAAGGATCCAACTCGTTTTAAGATGACCCCTAATCAAATCTATAAGACAAAGATATTGAGGAAGGCATACCAATACTTGGTCATATTCTCATGTTGACTAAGTGGCCAAGCGAGCACTGAGACCTTCCCTCAGAGTTGGGTGGTCGCCCTGGACGAACTGGGTAGGGAAGGAAGACTATGCAACTGGTTCAACATACTGGCTCATCAGCTAAAGCAA
Source organism: Pinus tabuliformis (assembly GCA_031772625.1). Classification (NCBI taxonomy): domain Eukaryota; kingdom Viridiplantae; phylum Streptophyta; class Pinopsida; order Pinales; family Pinaceae; genus Pinus; species Pinus tabuliformis. The sequence goes on along the minus strand of CM062807.1, from coordinate 157,832,113 downwards.
CAAGTCACGAAGGCTCGACAGTCACCTGAAGGCATGCATGCAGAGATTTACATATCTACCTACATTCCAGATGCAGTCTGTGCCTAACATGATTTCCCGGGCTTAGGGTGGGCATCGTCGCCGACGGAGACTGTTGTGAGCACATATTTCAAGCTATTCTATGAGTGTAGCTTTAGAGGAGTGATCATACGGATGTCTGACCATCTTGTTACCCCAGTGTACAGGTTGATATTTGAACAGGATCCACCCTACATGTGAGAAGAAGCAATGAGGGCATTGTTAGGCATTGCACATTGGTATGCCTCATCGGACGACACATTCATCCAAGTGTTTAGTGCGGAGAAGCCTCTGCATGTTCTGCCAAAGTTTGCTTTGGACGTGCTTGTCATGTAGGAAGTAGCGTATCATATCTCAACAGGATTAATAACTAGGTTGCAGCGGAAGAAGGCACCCTGGCCCACTCTTCCGCTGCAAATTGGGTTATACGAAATCCAGAGGGTCAAACAAGATGATGTCGAAGCTAAACAAATGAAGAAGTACCCGTTCAACCTTCGAAGCTTCAACCCGTATGACCCACATTGTATTGTGAAGGATCACTGCATGACAGTTCAGTTCAATTGGGTCGACGGGGCATTTCATTGGGCTGAGGAAGAGTCATGGAGGTATTGTTACCATTACCCCAGACCCAATGAATAGGTCGGTTTCACCATAGAATGGTTAGCATGACAGCATGAAGCAGCACCACGGAGAACACCAGCAATAGAAACAAAAATAGAGGTAGCAGAGCTAAGCATACATATGCGTGACAAAGGGAAGAGAAATATTGTCAACCGCATGGAGGAGGAACAAAGCTGCAAGTTTCGAGCAGATGCACTTGTAGAAAAAACATATATGGATATTCAACAGAAGAGGCAGCAATGTGACAAGTGAATCGTGCAAAGGCAGAGGGTTAAGAAGAGAATGGAAGAAGCAGAGGGGGAGTTGCATGAGCTCAGGGAGCAACTCTGGAAAGAACAAGAGTTGCGCCAACATGAGAAGGAAGCGCAACAAAAACAGATTCAGCAAGGGTGCATCACGTGCAGATAGACGAAGTAGCATCCGTACAAGTAGTCAATTCTTCTGAACAACTGGCATGAGGCAAACAGGGTGAACCCTCGCAAGGGCAAGACTTTGTTCATGGGATAGAATAGGCTCTTGAAAAGTTGGATGCAGACATGGAGAAACCGGAGTTGGAACTAGACATTGACCTCATGCCTCACCACAGAGAGGTCGACTCACCTGCTTCAATGCATCCAGATGATGAGCAAGTCTCGAATGACCAAGGAGGCACTGAGATCCTTGGTGGTCAGCCGGAAGCAGAGATGCACAACAACTCCTTTGATGAATCTCAACATAGAGTTGTGCAACCTGACAGAGTACCAACTTCAGAGGACTGAACATCCCTTGCGCAAGTTGAAGAACAAGTGATCATGAACGATGTGCACAAGGACCCAACTGCTTTGGCCGATGCAACTAAAGTGTATGTCAAAGCCACTAGCTCTAGTGATCGCTTCCTCATAGCTGAGGATGATCGAATGGTGAAGGTACTACAGGTGGCCAAGCAGGGAGGAGACTTGGTGATAATGTCCGCCCAAGTTGAGCTGAATAAGGCAATACTGGATGAAGTATTGTCCTTGGACACAATTATGCAAGCGTTTTACTCCAATTTTGGTATCATGCATCAAGCAGTCGTTCATCTCCACGGATGGCAGCAACGATGTGCGAGAAGAGTACGCATCTTGAAGAACATACATACTGTTGTTGATAACATGCGAGCATGGACGATGAAGTACAAGGGAGTCCCACTTCACTTGCCAAAAATGATGAAGGCTAATGCGATCGAGCTGCAAGCACGTATCCAGAGTCAGATCCGGAACTATGAAGACCTACCATAAATCATCACTTTCATACAGGCTTCCCATGCATGAGTGTTCAAAAGCATGGAGGTTATAGTGCACACTCATACGATCCCATCACTTGGGACCCTTACTCAAGCGAAGACCAAGAAGCAAGTCCAATAGAAGCTTGACTCATACTTCGACGAGTTGATGTGCACTACTACCAGCCTAGACTTGCCTATCAGTGCAGACATCATGCACAATCACGTTGCTGGTTCGGCCATACTGAAGACAATGATGCGTATACTCACAGACGAGTTGGACAGAGGAGCCCGAGCAATGTACCCAGATGCTATGGAGGCAAGGTTCAGGTTTCAGACGAATGTCACAACAGAATACACAGACACTTTCAAGGACTACCAATCTTGGCATCAATATGTCACTGTTGATCAGCATGATGATGTTGCGCAGTTGGAATTCTATGGTTTTCTAGGTCTGAATGATGTCTAGTTTGGCTTGTCCAAGCCATTGTTCACATGGGTACATGTGCATTGTAATGTTGGGTCATGTCAAGTGTAAGTCAAGTGTCAAGCGTGGATGTAACAGTCATAGAGTAGGTGAAGAATCATGAGGGTAGTTCAATGGTCACAACAAGGAATGTCAAGGGTCACCCCACCCTTTGCTATAAATAGTCCCTCATAACTCATTGTATGAGCTTTTGGTCAACCAAGCTTCTACTAAGACTATCTTGAAGAAGTATTGGACAATATTGTAACCCGCCTTGGCTTCTCCAATGCACAGAGCTAGTATATCTCTTTGGAGGAGTAGGCGGATGTGGCTGTAACGTTCCACTGTTGGGGCTAGCAGGTTTACATGGTGTATTGTATGATTGTGACTTACAATTCTTTAATAATAAGAACCAACACGTTTTCATGCATATGTTGTTTTGTAGTTGGACTGTTCTGGTTGCCTTAATTATATATGTTGTTTAACTTACGTACTTGTATATGAATTAATTTGTATGCAATTATATGAATCTTGTTGTTAATGTGTTTCATATGTTGTTAATGTTGTCACCGTCCGTGTCGATTGATCTGTCGAGCATCAAACAAACCTTTCTCATGAACCTTGCTATATCAACCATCACACTCGTGTTGGATTGATTCGTGAGTGTTGTTCGTGTTATCTTACCTTGTATGTTGTGACTGCCGCATCTGAGTGGACTGCTCCGCCGAAAGCTGTGCATGTCCTTTGTGTGTTGTTTTCCTAGCCGAGTTGGGATTGGTCCCTTTCAACCTAGAACTCACCTTCACCTTCCTCTCCCTTCAAAGTGTTGGAACCTCTTGTACACATTCCTTGATTCTTTGCATCAGTCACACCCTTACTTCTGGTAGAGTTATCTTACTTGACTCTATGCGACATCGCGGTCAAGGCATTACCTTACAACCCACTGCTGGGACTCCTACACCAAACGGTCTGAGGTCTAATTGGGGCTTCTTACCGGGTATATGCCCTTGACATGTTGGTGGGTCCAGCACCGTCAACAAATTCTTTCGCATTTTATTGGTGTTCAAATGGAAGATATACCATGGGTGGCGGATGGAGACAAAAACACCAAGTTTTTTCACGCATTTGCAAATAATAAAAAACAAAGAAACTCCATTAGGGGCATCAGAGGTGAAGATGGGCAACTTCTATATGACCAAATTAGAATATAACATGAGGCACTCAGACATTTCAAGAGCCAATATGAAGCAAGGGAACACAACTATGTCACGCAACGAGAAAACATAGAACATTTGCCCCAGATGTTTAAATAGGAGGAAGATGAGATGTTGGGAAGATTGATTCAGGAAGAAGAGATTGTGGAAGTTATGCAGACTACTGCGAAAGAAAAAATCCCAAGGCCAGATAGATGGGGAGTGGAGTTATTTCTCCATTTCTAGGAACTTATGGTTCTAGACATTCTTGAAGCAACAGAAGAATCTAGAATCAATAGATACATTTATGGGGCATTGAATGCTATGTTCATTGCATTAATTCCTAAGAAGGATCACTTGAATACTCTATCAGACTATAGGCCAATTTCTCTCTACAATGCAATATATAATATTATCTCAAAATTGATTGTTATGAGGATCAAGAATACCCTATCTACATTCATCTCACCCGAACAATTTGGATTTTATGAAGGCAAACAAATACAGGATGCTATTGGCATAGCAAAACAATGCCTACACTCATTGAAGGTCAGAAAAAGGAGGTCGAGCATGATCAAGGTGGACTTGACCAAATCATATGATTGCATTAACTGGGAGTTTTTGAGAATGGTTATATATAAGGTGGGAATTTCAACAAGTAATATTGGCTAGATAATGGCATGCATACAAACAACAAATTTTTCAATTATAATAAATGGTTTCCCGGTCTATTTCTTCAGGGCTTACAAGGGACTCCATCAAATATGTGCATTATTGCCACTTCTTTTTATATTGGTTATGGACCGCCTTAGCAGCAAGCTGAGAGAGGCAAAAGATAGAGGTAGAATAAAGGGTATGAAGGTATTGAAGAACATGAATGTCACTCCTCTTATGTTTGTTGACGATCTCCTCTTTGGAGGCATGGACGATAATGATGAATGGGAGGTTATACATCAGATCATTATGTCATTTAGCGAGGCATTAGGGCTATGCATGAACACATAATGATCATGGATGATAAGGAAGATCCTCGATGCGGGGAGATTTGCAATTTATTTGGGATATCGGTGACTAATATTAAAGAGGGCATCAAATACTTGGGATTCCAACTGAAGGCAAACAAATACATGAACACATACTGGGAATGGTTGCTAGACAAATTTAATAGGAAATTCACTGGATGGGCACAAAAATGTATCTCTATAGGTGGGTGATTAACTCTAGTGAGATCCATCCATTAGAACATCTCGATGTTCTAGATGCATCTCTTTTTACTACCTTTGGAGATCTTTCACAAGATTAACAAGATAATGGCAAGATTCATATGGTCGGGAACGTAATTGAAAGGGAAGATCCACCTAGTAAGATGGATGACTATAGCAATATTGACAGAAGTAAGGGGGTGGGGCATTCTGAATACACACAACTTTAATTGTGCCTTAATCATAAAAAACTTGTGGAGAGAAATTAATGATAATGGTATTTTGGCACAGATAATAAGAGACAAATACATGAAAGTACAAACCTTCTCAAAATGGACCAGGATGGGGGCTAGAGGGACCTAGGGATCATCATATGTATGGAGCAGTATGATAAAAAACCGTCATTGGATGTTGGGGTTTATGTGATGGGAATTGGGAGATAGAAGACAGGTGAAGGTCGGATTGAATGTTATGAAGGGATTTGTTGGTAAACACTCCCTTGCGGTTCCCCTCTTCACAACGCTCCACGAAATGGGCATAACCAAATATGCTCATATCACTTGTAGGAACAACTGGTTTAACTCCAAACAGAAATGGAAGAGGGCTATAGAGATTGGGTTGATCGACAACTTGGCAATTGAGTGTGAAGCTTTTCTCACAAATTTGTATGACTTAGGTGCATGCAATAGAGTTGGTGAAGACTGTTTGAAGTGGGAAGCTCCAACCAAGAAAGGACAACCTAAAGTCAAAGACATATACAAACGTCTTCCAAAGGCAGAAAATACATTTCAAATCAATTCATGGTTCAAAAACGCATGGGGGTGGGGGATACAAAAAAAACTAATATGTTTTGGTTGGCTAGCCATTCACAAAAGAGTATTAACATGGGATAGATTACAAGGAAGAGGCTTTAAAGGCCCGAGTATATGCTTCATGTGCAGGGAACGTGTAGAGGAGACATATATTCTATTTATTAGATGTTCATTCGCTAGGGAGGTTGGGCAGGGGTGATGGATATATTAAAATTGGATGACACGAGATCAATACAATCTCTAAATAACATTTTCTTCTTTTGGTACAAGTTTCGACCTGAGCATCACACTCTCCCTTTTTATGTCATATGGACAATATGGTGCAATCATAATGCATGGATATTCGAACAGAGGAGGTTGGTGGTTAGGGATGCGATACTGAAGATTATCACATATTTTTCTGAGTGGCCCCAAGATGACGATGAAAAAAAAGAAAAAAGAAAAAAAGACAATATATAAGGATATAAAGGGGAAATTTCCTATAGGATATTTTGACGGGACTAGTCAACAAAGAAGGTGTGGTTGTGGAGTTGTCATCATCTTGGAGCCAAGTCAATACTACCATTTCTGGTGGAAGGGAGGTCGAGGTACAAACAACAGAGCTGAGATCATTAGAGACCTCAACTTTGCTAAATGGTTGGGTTTGGAGAAAATATTCGTTCATGGAGATGCCAAGAGCATCATTGAATGGGTAAAAGACTACGCTCAATTCAATCCCCATACTCTGTCCAACTGGATGAGCTGCATCAGAATCTTGGGAAACAACTTTCAAAGCATTACTTTCACTCATATATATAGAGAACCGAACCAGGTAGTCGATCTTCTCTCTACGAGGGGTATTGATTCAGAGACAGGTAAGTACCATTTTGTTGCTTATGTGTATGGCAAACTTATCAATGTTGGGTGCATCAATTCCATATAGGTACTGCAATTATCATTTTTTTGACGGTTTTATGATGTATATGCAGGTGTCATCCACTCTGTAGAAAGGAAAGAACTTAAAGATCAGGAATATATTTCCATTTTAAAACTAATAATAGATAGAATTTTTCATTTTGTAATTAAGAATGGATAGAATATGGAAGAAAACAATTAGAAAAGTTAGGGTATCTATGAAAAACATAGAAAATGTATGGAAACATAATGCATAATTTTGGCTCAGTAAGGGTAGGAAACATTGCTTCAGATAGGAAAGATCAATAGAAAATGCATGGAATCCACAACGAATGTACTCTGTTTTTATTAATGAAAAGAAAGCCCTTTTTTCGATTGAAAAAAAAATGGAAGTATACCCTTTTCCCTATTGTCATGTTATTTTTTCTCTTAATTGGAGATCAAATTGAATTATGCTTCAACCTCTTGCTTCCCATTATTCTCCTCTTTATCTAGATATAAATTTCCATTTCATGGAGAACCCGATTAACTATAATTTTGGTGAAATCTATAAAATAATTGATATAATAATATGTTATGGAAAGACTTAGATATTAATAATTATTTTTATTTATTAACGCCATCCAAGAACGCAGTGCGTTGGGTTGATAATTCAAAGTTAAATAATTAAGAAGTTGGAGTACTTCCCCACATTTCGTGGATGGTAAACTTGATAAACCGGGTTAACCATTGGCCCTCATTATGGTACCTAGCCCCAACTAGCAACAATATGAAAGAACATCACATTTGGCTCTAGACCAATTGAGCTAACCTTTGGAGGTATTTAATTACTCACATATATTAAAATAGTTAATAATAATTATCTTATAATTATATATTACTTAATATTAAAAAATTAAAAATAGCTAATTATAACTTACATGATTATATACAATTATAATTATATGTTAAAAAAAATTGTGTGTCTGTGTTTGTACACTATCTTGGATCCACATCTTAACTCAAGATCTACCAAGCATTCATAGGGATCAAATCTCTTGAAATGCAAACCTCTTTTAGAGTGAAGGAGATTTGATCCCTCTACCGGCTTCATAGATCCAGAGTTAAGATGGATTTAGGTTGGTAATAATTAAAATTGAATTATTATTATGCTAAAATATAATCAAGGGTTAAACTAAAACATTTACTTTTTCTAGTACTCTCTCATGCATTGAAATTCATTGAGCTTGTATTTCAACACTTCACTAGCCAACTTGAAAGTTCCTTTAATTGAATCCAATCAAAAAAATAATTATGAATATTGAGATATTTTACTAATGCCTAGCAACAAAGTACTTTTTTCTTATTAATATATTTTTGTTTTAAATATTATATGTAAACTAAACATACAATGAATTATACATCCTGTAATATAAATAATATTATTTTCTATCAAGTCCATATTAAGTAGTAAAGAAATTATATATCTCCCCTTTACTAAAAAGTTTATATATATATACGGGGAACGAAGGAGTGGGAGGGGTGTTGTACAACCTTGACAGAAAAATAGAGACAAGGTATGCTTGGGGATTGGGAAATGCTTCAAATAATCAAGTCGAGGCTTTATCCCTATGGCAAGGATTAAAGATTGCTATCTCAAAGGGTCTACGTCAAATAAGTATAATTGGGGATTCAATGATCATTATTCAAAGGTGCATCAAGATCAAGCAACAAAAGAAAGCAGAACTATCCTCCATTATTCAACGAATAGGGATACTTCTCAATGAAATTGAAGATTATGATTTTTACCATGTCAAAAGGGAGAACAACCAGTCGGCAGATGACCAAGCCAACAAGAGAGTCGCTATAGAACAATGGATAATGGTCTTAGACCAAGCACAAACACTAATATGTCACGTTCCATGAACGGAAAAATACGAAGCATGGACAAAGCCAAGGAATGGAATAATCAAGAATTTAATGATGGCAATCCACTACCTCCTATCGATCATATCGAGGCATGGCAGGTCCCTTTGAGGAGGCGAGACAGGCAAATGGGACGTCACATACCCAGATGGAGGTAGAACGAAATTAGTGCCATGATGTCATACAAGTGGAAGGGGAAGGGAATGTTATTAATTTTCAACTCTAGTGAATGAAGAGGCAATACATCATACAAGTTGCAACATTCATTTTCAAGTTGCATTGCGAGCAAAATGGTGGTTCCAGGGATGGAGGATCGCACTGAGATTGATTAGAGACAAGGGAATCACATTCAATGCAATAGGATGTTCACCACAATTGACAAGGAGTAGCTTAGAAATATAAGGAGATGGATGAAATAGTTAAATTTGAAGGTCATTCATATACATGGACGAATTTATCTCAAAATGGCATCCTCTAGAATAATGGAAGCAATGACATTATGGAGGAACAAGGGTCAGTGACCAAGGAGGACATTACGGCGATGGTAGCAAAAATGGGGGAGAAAATCACTTAAGAAGCCTGTGACCAATTCATAGTTGTGATGAACCAGCTCAATGGAATAAGGAAGGATTGGGAGCTTCTGTAGAAGTTTGTGGACCATATGAATGCAAAAATGATCAATCTAGACTTCAAAGTCGACAACATGGAAGTCAAGATGGAAGCAACAACAATTGGCATGCTAAAGGAAGTCATCGAGCTTGAAGAAATGACACCATCTGGTACTCAGGATGGCGAGGAAGATGAAAAGGAACACAACGGGGTGAAAATGAATATCTTTGCTGGAACTGGTGAACATATGGCCCAGGAGGACAACTCCTTGGAGGAGTTTGCGGGCATTGGGTAGTTGTTTTTTTTTAAATAGTTATGTTATGTTTTGTTGTTTTGTCAAACTTTGTGGAGGTTTTTGGAGGAAATATAGTCTAAATGTGGTAAGAATAATAGCAGTGACTAGTGAGAGTAGCTATAAGTACTCTTTTGAACAAATTTTGGAAAGGACTGAACTAAAGCAATATGTGAATGTAAAGGACCTGTCTTGTTTCCAGTTTTGATATATATAAAAAGTTACATGTTCCTTTAATATATATATATATATATATATATAGTTGATGCAACATTTGCAGAAGTTTTACATGTAAATTTAACATAGAATGAATTACACACCATGTAATATCAATAATACTATTTTGTCAAACTCCATATTGGATAGTGGAGAAATTGCATATCTCCCTTTTACTAAAAAGTAAATTAATATTCTTTTACTTTCAATTTATTTATATCTATATAAAGTTGATGCAAATTGTTTTATGAGGATAAAATTAGGCTTTTTAATATTTTCCTCATACAATTAAAAAATTAATTTTTTTACTTCTAATTACTTTCTCTTTGTATAAAGTTAATGTAAAATTACGTTGGACATTTGAAGTATTTTATCTACGGCCAACATTATTTTTTTATAATTACTATTTTTAATTTGTTAATCTAAATATTATTTTATTATTTTTAAATATAATGTTATGTACCAACATCTATCCTATATTAGATTATAAAGCATGTCTCTGCACAATAATTAAGACCAAGGTGTTACTCTATGAAGTTGGTTGACCCCAACTAATCCTGAAGTCCCAATTTCATAGTCCTCAGACAAGTTAAAAATTGACCATTGGAAAGGGTTCGTGAGCCGAGAAATTTCCTTAAGTTGTTAACAGTTGTTGGGATTTGTATCCATACTGCTGTGTTGTTTAATGCAAATAAGATTAGGGGTTGTAGTACTTGAATATACTGTCACCCAGCTAGTCTCTCCAAAATTTCCACCTTTCCCAATGGAAACGAATCCCTAGAAATTAATGCAAAAAATATTATAAGAGCAGTGGTGGAATAGAGCCTTTGAACAAAACTATCAATAACTTAGTGAGATTATGGGATATTCATCCAAAGAAGCTCTGGAGGTGAGATCGATATACAACCCGATTGAAAAGTTGATCGCCCAAGATAGAATATTAAACAATTCCATTAAGTCGTCCAAGCAAAAACGGGGGAAGAAATGGCAGGAGTGTCAAGGATGTAAGCATTGGGAAGGCATGTGGATCCCTTGGATGAGCATCAAAGACGAGAGATTGTCAAATATGGCGATTTCATCAAGGCCACCTACAATGCCATGGACTTTGATCCAGCCAGCTCCAATAAAATGCCACCTTCTAGATAATTATGCTGAGGTCCAAGGCCTCCAGGTTTCTACATCTAGTATGAAATAGAGGAAATTCTCCTGCTAGCAAATTTAAGTACAGGCTCAGGTGCTGTAGCGACTGCATATCGCCAAATTCAGTAGGGATGGATTCGATAGAATTGTTACCCAAATCGATCAAGGAGAGGTTCTGACATTTCTTCAGCTGGGAGGGTATGGAATCGTTGAAGTTAGTAATAAACAACGACCTAAATATCAATTGCGTAAGATTTACGAGCTCGAAATGTATCGTGCCAGATAAATAATTAGTCCCCAAGAGAAGTTGTTGCAAGTTTATGAGATTATCAAGAGAAAGAGGGATATTTCCTTTCAACATATTGTTCTTGAGATCGAGCCTCCCTAGAGAGCCTAAGCAGAGATATTGGGATGGATTGTGCCATCCAAGTCGAAGGAAGGCAAACCCACGATCGAGATACATTGGAATCTGTCACAACTAGTTCCAATCCATGTGCAGAGAGATTGCGCTGAAGCATTCCATGAGCTGAGCAGAGTCTGTGAATCTGGTGTGAGATTTCTCTTGAATATTAGCAATGCCTTGCCATCTTCAGACAAACACGGAGTCCATGGAAATGGATTCACCATGAATAAGAATAATAGGAATGTCATCATCTCCATTGTTGGTGTTGGTGTTGAATGGGCCTCTCTGATGTCATTCAATTTGATTTTATCCTTTTTCACCTATTCGGGAACCATTTTCTTAGCCAGATGTGTGGGTTTGGAACCTGGCGTTATCAACAAGTTTGAAAAAGGCTACTGGCCACTAGCAACTACAAGTTGAATTTTAAATTTTAATTGCACATTAGATACACAAAACGAGATGACATGTTTTGTTTTTTTCCAATGAGTACGAGAATCACTGAAGCAATGAAGAGGCACAACATTAAAAACATATAGATTTGTATGTAGAGAATCATCAACAACAACACATCGAATTAAGATTCAACGATTTTTTTAACATTTTTAAGTAGTTTAATTACAGCTTTTTAAGAATTTTTTTAAATATAGTTAAACATTTGGAAAAATATTATTTTATATAGTTGAGGTCATATAATTTGAAGCTCCCGAATAGACAATGTAAATATTTTGAATCAATTCTTATTACAATGGATTATATATGATTTTTGAAATTGAAATCAAATTAAAAATAGATTGTTCTCCCCAGTTTCTAAAACAGTGTAATCACATACTAGAAAATGAACATAATAATAAAGAAGCCTCAAAGGAAGAGACAATGATGAATGGAAGCTCCTTAAAACAAATCAACAATCAATTCTCAACAATATTACAATGGATTATATATGATTTTTGAAATTGAAATCAAATTAAAAATAGATTGTTCTCCCAGTTTCTAAAACAGTGTAATCACATACTAGAAAATGAACATAATAATAAAGAAGCCTCAAAGGAAGAGACAATGATGAATGGAAGCTCCTTAAAACAAATCAACAATCAATTCTTATTACAATGGATTATATATGATTTTTGAAATTGAAATCAAATTAAAAATAGATTGTTCTCCCAGTTTCTAAAACAGTGTAATCACATACTAGAAAATGAACATAATAATAAAGAAGCCTCAAAGGAAGAGACAATGATGAATGGAAGCTCCTTAAAACAAATCAACTTTTCTTGGAAATGACATAATCAAAATACTCAGTCAAACTTGGTGGACTGGAGAATTCCATTGCTAATATCTAATAAACCTACGTATGCAAGCTGCTATGCCAGTCCACCAAACCTTCAAGAAACCCAAGTGTTATTTCCTTGTTTGCACTCTCAATTGTGTCACTTCCATGGATAACATTCCTTCCAACCTCTACAACAAAGTCGCCTCTAATAGTTCTGGGGTTAGGTGCTGCAGGATTTGTAGCTCCGATAATTTTCCTACAGTTGCAACAAGGCCAAAAATTATGTACTCTACCAATCTAGGAAGAAAGGCCTTTGAAGACAAATCCTTGTAGTGTTTCTTCGCAAATGATCTCTCTATAACCACCATCTTCAGACTTTTCAAAATAAATCCCTTCTTCTCAAACCTAGATATAATTTCTCCCTCCAATCCACGCTACATGCTATCGGACTTGATCTCTATGAAGATTTGCTTCATAATGAATCTGCTGAGAGTTCAAACAACAAGAAAATACTAGGTTTCTTGACACATATAGGGATACAATGACACACAGTTAGAATGCTACCTACCTTGACGCACAACTAGAATCATACCTAGCAACACTCACAGGCATAATTTGATGAATTGATCCATGACTCTGACAAATGTTGTGGGAACTTAGAATGAAACGATGCTTAGAGAAGGGGAGTTGTCACATGGCGTCCTTCCCTTGCGTGTCTAACGCATGTAGTCTATAAAAAATTAAAAAAACATGTCACTTTGCAGTACAATGTGGAAAATGCATACTATGCCAAGGTTGCTTTATGGTGGGTTTTGGAATGATTAAACCAAGAGTGGAGCGCACACTAGCTTCTCTTTTCACTGATAGTTGCTTTGATAGGGAGTCATTTCACCATTGATAGCTAACTTCTCTCACTTCCCTTATGTTTTTGGCAGTTGACGTTGACCACAAATTTTCCAATTATGTGGCTTGCTTAACAAATAGATCATGGATAAGACTCTAAACTTCACCCATAGATCTAGTTAACAAGATTATAATGCCAAGATTTGCATCGATCCAATAATAAGCATTAAAAGACTAGGATACAGAGTGTTACCATAACAAATATAACATTGTCAAGCTTTAGACTAACTCAAGAAATAACAATACTTAGAACTACCAATACAATTGCGTAAGATAATGCAGCCACTTTAGCATTCAAGAACCATTATAATAGAACTATATGATCCCAAATGTAGGACAAAATTTTGTGATTCTAAGTGTATTATGTGATCATAAAAAGTAGCAATGAGAACCATCCAAATGTGATGCCAAGGGACAATGATAAAACTTTGAAATATAACATGCGTCTTGAGTTGTATTTAGGTTTAAGAACGAGTCTAAGAAATTTATCAGTTCCATAACATATTTGTAACATACGATATTATTTCAACCATCAAAACAACAATTAAACTCATGAATAACAATGGAACCCTGGATGTGGAATGTAAAGTAGTGGGTGGTGATCTTAGTATGCACATGTAAGGATATATATGAGAAACACTCTTACACCTTTGGGTTGAGAAATAACTATTTATGGTATATGTAGTAAATCCTTGAGTGGAGAAATTTATTTTATATTCATTATACTTTCGGGTTTCAAGGTTCTTTCATAATCTTGTTATTCTTTTGTAGAGTTGAGGCTTCTGTGATCCATATCAAGTTTACGAGAGATTTTTGGGTGAAAATCACATGAGATACCATTTGTCGACGCGTTTCGAACCAACTAGTGTGGTTCATTGTCAAGACAACTTGACTTGGTTCGAAACGCGTCGACAAATGGTATCTCATGTGATTTTCGCTGAAAAACCTCTCATAAACTTGTTATTCTTATTGGATTTGAAAAACTTAAATGATCACTATTTGAGCTAAATTATTTAAAAACCTTACATCACCCAAAGCAATGGACTTTATTCGTGGTGAAATAAATTTCTCACATCTTCTACTCATTCAATATACTTTACACTTTTAAATGCAATTTCTAATTTTACACAAATTCAAATTACCATTGTAATTTTTCTTTAGCATTATCAATGATATTATATGGTCGTACGACCAGACCCTCGTGCATGCTCTGAATTTTTCATGTAAAGAAAATTCCTATAAAGTAACTGCCATAACTCTAATAAGATACCATGCCCCTTGGGAGTTTTAAATATTTATTTATTTCTCCTATAAAGTAACCGCCATAGCTCTCATAAGTTACCATGCCACTTGGGAATTTTAAATATTTATTTATTTCTCTCGATAAATTTCAAAAAATAATCAAAACCTATTTGATGTATCCTTTATTTTTCAAGTTTTAAAATTATATAAAGGATGGTTCATCGCCATGGGATATTACGGAACTAACTTATTGACGGCGGGCGAATGTTAATTGGCAAAAAGCTTCCGAAAAACCACTTACAAACCACAGGTTAAAAAATTATGCTTTTGGGGTTGATTTTTTCCATTTACAAAACCACTTCCTACTTGTCCCCAAACTACTCAGCCCCCTACGATCTGTTTTATTGGATTTGTTGTATAAAAAAATACTACTAAAACGTAATGCATAAATATTTATTGAGTTTTTCCCTTTATAATTAAGGATATTAAATTTATTATAATTATATTAAAATACAAAATATTATAATTATATAATTCGATAATACATAAAATAATTAAATTTATATATTATTATAACTTACTATAGTTTAATTATAATTAATTTAACAATATAATTAATATGTTTTGCATATATATATTTTGTAAGTTTGGCATGATTATATCTTTATCATGTTCAATATATCACGGCAGTTAAGGTGGGCAATTGAACTAGTGACTGCACATCAAAGAGTGTCTTAACAAGCACCCGATCACTGTGTATCCAAAGCTCTATGGACATTTTGCATATTATACTATTAAATTAAATATTCATTGTATAATATATATGTAATATTATTGAAATATATATAATTAATTAATAGTATAATTTAGTGTTTTTTTAATAAGTAATTACGTTCGATTATTATATATTATGTAATTAAATTATTCTTTTAATTATTAATAATATATTATATATTTGAATTAGGGTTTCAACAACTATGGTCATCATCCAAGATCGAATAGGAATCCCTTTCGTTTGAATGTGGCTCCTACATGGAGGTACACAAGTTCACGAAGGGTTTTTGCTAAAATATTATGGTATAGCTAAGGACGCCTTAATCCTGTTAGTCTCAAGACTGAACAAAGGAGCCAATGGCTAGCGTGTGCCCTCTTCCTCTCAGCGATGATCCTTTAAAGATGCTCTAACGTCAGGGCTTTTGCAACCGACTCCTAAAGATCTTTCAAGGCAAACATTCAGTGTAGAACATGGGGGAGATATTCTTGAATTAGAGGTGGAAGATCACCAATATGATATTTTTAGTGTATTCTATAGGCGGAGTGCCATACTCTGTCATTTTAATGGGCTTTGGCCATCAACATCCGTGCTCCGTGAATGGGTGCATCAAACCTAGTCCCCAAATATGGATCTATATTTCTGTTCAAAGGGATTCTTTGTGGTTTTTTTCAAAATCCCAGAGGACTATCAATTTTTTTATATCAAGGACCTTGGTTTTGGGGCTGCTATGGACTCTCCTTTCAACAATGGTATCTTAAATTCAACCCTTTATCCATGACAACTCTGGCCACTCTAGTTTGGGTAAGACTTCCTAATATGCCCATTCATTTGTTAATGTAGGATATCTTAGCTTCTATAGGAAACTCTCTAGGTCATTTTATTAAGATATATACAAATATGATTGAGAGGGGTATTGTAACCTTTGCATGCATTTGTGTCGAAATAGATCTTAGCAAATGGTTTCCTGATATGATCCTTATTAAATGGAACGATGTGACCTTTTTGCAACTAGTGGATAGCAAAAATGTGATATTCCCACTTACCAATATTACTAAGGGGAAATATCGATTTTTCCAATTTTGTCATATTTTGCATTTACACTTAGGAAAAGTGGGTTATATGACCCCACTTGAGTTTTGGAGCTAAGGGAAGGCCCAACTTAGGAGAAAAAGAAGAAAATCAAAATGTTGGTGGATGGTGGGGACCACTCAAGGAGAAATACGACCCCCCTTGAATATACACACTCCTTGGAGGGAAATAATGGGGAGTTCGATGGCTAGGCCCTACATGGGAAATTGGGAGGCACAATGACAAAAGAGGAGAAGGCACTCATTTTGGGCATCTTTGATCATTTGAGTATTCACCTTGACTAGAACGCTTGAGCTGGAGGTCAAGTCTGCATGTGCTATTGAGCACAAGATATTTCAGGCGAGAATCTCACCCCTTGCTTCGGTGGAATTCGAGTGCCAGCCCTAGGAGGGAATTCCCATCATTTTCAGATTGATCCAGGAGCATTACAGTGTGTGTGTGGAGGAGGTTCAAAGTGACTGCACAGTTCCTTTTCGAACCACACGTGGACTCAAGGAGAGGAGGAATTTGGGGTTGAGATTTGTGGAGGAGTTCCAAGAGGAGTCTGCATAAGATTTCAACCATTTTGGGGACATACACCAACAACATTTATAGGTGGGTCGAAATACCCAACCGCTGGAGGAGCTAGGGGAAATTGGTGTTTAGTCAATTTAGTGTTGTCTAAATTGCTATCATAAATTGTCAACCAGGAGCTCGTAAGCTGATGAAGTGAAGGTGTACTATATGTACTTAAGCAACCTCTTAGATCTTTTTGTCGTTTGGGGGTGTTGTTTGTGGTCAATTTAACTTCCTAAGATGGAGTGATGATTTTATAAACAGATGAGTGATAGTGTGTGTAAGGTGATTTCTAAATGAGTGAGTGTGTGTAACTGGTGTTTCCTAACTACCTTCTAAACTTTGCAAAGAAAGAGATTGAAAGAAATAAATAACTTGAAATGAACTGAAAGCAAAGAACCACTTTCTAATGGCACTAGTCACTACTCATGCTGCTGCAAATAAAAAGGTAAGAAAACCACTTTAAAAACCAATGATAATGTTCATCTCTTCCTAACTCTCTGCTTCCAACATATAGTACTATGTAAAACACGATTAGGAAGTAGTTAGAGATAAGTCTAAAAAGTGATAAAGCTCTAAATGACAAATTATAACACCACTGTGCCTTTCTCCAGCATTCTGCTTCCAACATACATTGTTATGTGTAACAAGTGAAGAAAGAGTTAGTGATATAAGCCAAAAGCTACTCAAAGCAAACTGTAATTTATTAGTATTCTGATCTCTTAAAAATGAACAACTTATGATAAGGAGACCATCAATGTATTAGCATGCAGCTTGAGAAACTAAACTAGAAATTAAGCTAGA
This sequence comes from Pinus tabuliformis, assembly GCA_031772625.1. Classification (NCBI taxonomy): domain Eukaryota; kingdom Viridiplantae; phylum Streptophyta; class Pinopsida; order Pinales; family Pinaceae; genus Pinus; species Pinus tabuliformis. Next base: position 157,814,425 of record CM062807.1, on the reverse strand, counting down.
AGAACAAAGTAAAGGCAGCAACTATGAATATGACAACTGAAAATACCATCAAAGATAAAGCAAATACACAAAGACAAACAATCCCGGGTTAAAACCTGCAGAAAACAATACTGATCAGTTTAAAATAAATGCTGGAAATGAAATGACATGAAATCAAATGGTACACTATTATACATGATGAAAGAAATAAAAATTGATGAAGGCAGGAAAATGAAATCAAACACTATGTACACAGGCTGTCATAGATGGGGGCCCAGCTAAAGATCAGCTACGAAAAGGTGAACAGAAACAGTCTTCTTTTATAAAACCAGCATGTCAAAATACAGTGAAAAAAAGTGTTGTAGAAACAGCCTTCTAAAACAGAGTTTTGATAACAAAATAAGCGCAGCACTTACAATATTCAAAAAGCTAATCTATAAGCGTTGGCACACGCTTTATTTATAAGCACAGAGGCAAACTACCCTCTGCGTGAACTAAGCAACTACAGCCTAACTTATTAACTACACAGCAACACGCAGTCTTAACTAATTAACTTATGCAGCAACACGCAGGCAACTCCGTGCACGTTTGGAGGAAACGGTCATCATGGGAAGTAAATCTATGTTTGGATCCTGTCTTTTGCTGTCTTCGTGGCATGGAGGAAGTGCCAGCTATGGTTCCGTGTCTCAGCTGCTCACGGCTTCCGTGCCACCGTTTGGAACTTGACCGTTTGACCGAGGGAACACCTGCGTTGACCAAGGGCATACGTGACTGGTTTGGCTCAACCAATAGCATACGATCCATGTGTACATTTATCCCAACGTGCCCATGTGGCCCGTTCCTTGAGAAGACACGTGGAGTATATCAAACAACAAAAAGGCTGCGGAATCTCTGAATAGCTGCGGAATTGCTGAACAGCTGCGGAATTGCTGAACAGCTGCGGAATTGCTGTATATGTTCCAAAATTCTAATCAAACAGTCAAACATTAGCATAGTTAACAAACCATGATAAAAAGACATGTAATGCAATAATTTGAACAAGTTAATGGAGGAAAAGATGGAAAAAGGAAGAAGTGAATGGGAAAAGGCTGTTGGGAAGATAGCTAAGTGAGTGCAAGGTTGAGGCTCAACATACCCCCACTCTGAGGGTGTTGCATGTCCTCATGCAACCAAAACTTTGCATAATCCTTTAATTCATATGCTCGGATGCCTCTGCCAAGACATCCAACCTTCTTCTCTTCCTCTTTGTTGCCAAACTTGTTCTCGGTTTCTTTACCAAGCACCTGAATTTTAAGTTGATCAATTCCCGGCTCAACTTCTTGCATTTTCTCTTCAACTTTCTGTTCTTTCTTTGCCAAAGGCCCAAATGAAGCATGGTATTGTCGTGGATCATCTTGTCCACGTTACCTTGTTGTTTCAATTTTTCATTTTCATTTTTGATGTGGCGATTTAGGACTTCTAGTTCAAATATTTCTTGCTTCAGAGATTGAACCTGCTGTTCAAGGGGCAAGACTGTGCTAGGACCAACAACAGATTGCTCCAATGTTTCTAAATAGTCATATGCTTCTTGCTGAACAGGGTCAATATCTGGAGTTTGCCTTGGTCTGAATTCAAACCCTTGAAAGCTGCTCTCTCTTTCTTGTTGAAAAGGGCTTTCCTCTCTAGGAGGACTTGAGTCAATGTCTAGCTGAATTTGCCTCTTCTCAGGTGTGCTCAAGTCAACAAAATGGGACTGTTTTCCTTTTATTACACTTTTCCTTTCTATGAGCCTTCTACTTCTTCTTACCTGTATGCTAGTGCTTTTCTTCTTGGAGATGGCAGTTTCCTGAAGCTGAGCAAGCCTATGAGCTAATGTTTGGGTATCTTCTTCGGTTGAAGGCTCAGGTGAAGGGGATGGTGTTTGCAAAATAGCTTTTCCCTTATCCCTTTTCTGTCTTTTTGTTTTGCTGCCCTTTTCCTTCTCTTTTTGACCAGTTTCCAAGACGGTTTCTTGGGCAATTTCTTGAAGAGTTTCTGCAATGATTTCTTGGACAGTTTCTTCTACATCAGTATCTTGGGCAGCAGTTTCTTTTTCTTTTCTTCTACTTCTCCGGGGCACTTTAGGAGAGCTAATGGAGGCTGGTACTTTAGGAGAGCTAACAGAGGTTTCAGCCGCCTCCTGAAAATGGTTCCTAATAAGGAATTTCTCCCATGTGTCCTTCCTGATTTTTAACTGCTCTTCAATTAATATTTTGATGAGGCCATGGTGGTATAGGTGTGGCTCAATGTTACCCACATGTTTTTGCACAGTAGCACTCATTTTCTTTAAACTAGACAGCAGGAAATAAGGGAGATTGATGGTATGTTCACCCATAAAATGCATCATTATCTTTGTGTGATAAACATACATTGTACCAAATCTGCCTTCACATGTCAAAAATTTCTGCACTAGCAAAAGTAAGGCAGTCCATTCCTTTTTAATGTTACTTACAGGTATTCCTTTGGTGAAGATAGTAGTATCCATACCTGGATTTTTCAATATGTTCTTCCACTCTTGGCTTTCAACAGTTCGATTCTTGAACCATCGCTCTCCAGTACGAGGCAAAGCAGTTGCTTGAGCCAAGCTGCTTTCTGTGACAGTGAATTGCAGGTCCCCAATCTCCACAGTGTTTGTTTTCCCATCAAACGACCGAGCAAAGGCCTTGGTAACCTCTTTGTGGTATCCTTTGAATTTTTGAATAAATTTTAACCACTTGGCCTTCTGCAGGGCATTCCTTGTTTGTAGGTAACCGTCTAGAAATTTAGAACCTTTCGGCTCTGCTCTTAATAGCTTGCCCATTTCGGTTACCAACTTCTCTTGCTGCTCTGACAATACTGTTTGGACGCTAGAGGAAAGAGACTTCACGGAAAAACAGTGCTCCTCAGCGTAAATTACGGCTGGAACAGAGAACTACACGGCTACAGTAGAATGGCCGTAATGGAAATTGGGAAAACAGTGTTCAATAGTGGGTATTACGGCTACAGTAGAATGGCCGTGATGCAATTGCGAGCCTGTTGGTCAGGGTTTTAAGCGGAGAGATGAGGAGAATGGAGCAGCGTAGGTTTACGGTGAGATAGAGTAGTGAATGAACCGAGAGTGAAATCGATGAAATCGAGGGAGTGAACAACGATAGGAATGAAGTTATGCATGCGTAGAAAGGTATTAAAGGATAGAACGGCCGAATCCCATCGACGTCGGGTAACTGTATACACCTGGCTACGGAATGATTAGTTGAAGAGCCGTGGTGTAACAGGACACGTCATTCTGGTACGAAGAATTAATGCAAGGGAGCAGGCCGTATCAAGTTTGAATCACAGCGATTATGGGACCGTTAAAACGGAGGTGAGGTGGACTACACAGCATAATGGACGAGGAGTGAACGGAGATCTTGTTCAATCATTACACTAGGTGCTTAATACCATGATCCGAAAACCATACATAATGATATAACTGTTAGTTAGAGGTTTAGAACATACCTTCGTGTATTTTGATTCCTTTGCTAATCATGATGCTAACCTTTGATTTATTGCTGCCTTTGTATATGCTGTGTGTCTTCACCTTTTAATGATGCTGGTACTTCTGACTGCAGACTTTTTCCTTTTTGAAACAGAGTTTATTTTTGTTGCAGGGACAGAGTGTATTAGCTGCGGAATTCGGATATCAGCTGCGGAATTGGCTCCTAGCTGTAGAATTTGCAACAACATTTTCCTTCATGCACCAAGAGAATTAAAACAGCTTGACTAAATGAAATAGTCCTGATAGGGACTTTATTGATGAGAATGAGATGGAGTGAATGGACTGAAAAAAAATGGAATGGAATTAAGATGCTGAGATGGATGAAATGAATGAGATGGATGAGATGGAAGAAGAGGGATTTTTTTTTTTTTTGGAAAATATAAAGTGTCAGGTGACCCTGATTTTCACCTTACATTTTCTGCATAAGACTGCCAATCCAAGATTGGTTTTCAGGCTTATACAAGAGATTTTTTTTTTTTTTTTTAACTGAAAGAAACAGAGATTAGGCTGATGGAGGAGAAGAATTCTTCTCCACCAGCCTCATTGCAGAATCTTCTTTGAACAAATTGACAAATTCCTCTTTTGAGAGTGGCTTCTGGTAGATTTTCAGGCGATGGCCATTCACAATAAGAGGAGTATGAAATTCATCAATAGTTTTCACTCGAAATGCTCCATTACTAAAGACTTCATCAACCTCATATGGCCCAAGCCAATGAGTTTGAAATTTTCCTTTGAAGTCTTTAAACTTTGAATCAAACAATAGAGCCCAATCTCCTTTCTGAAACTTTCTTTCTTTGATATGACGATCATGCCATTTAGATCTTTGGTGCTGAACTAGATCGGTCCTTAGAATTGCATCTTGTCTTATTTCATCTAGCTCATTTAGCTGGTTCATTCTGTGTTTTTGGGCTTCTGAGAGGCTCATTCCCAATTGGACTGCCATCTTGAAGGTCTTGATTTGAAACTCAATGGGGAGCAGGACTTCCTTCCCATAAACAAGTTCATAGGGAGAATGTCCTGTTGTGTTCCTCCATGTAGTTCTATAGGCCCATAAGGCTTCAGGAAGCCTTTCCGCCCAATCTCTTCTATGAAGATGAATAGTCTTGGTGATAATGCCTTCAAGAACTTTATTGGTAGATTCCACTTGGCCATTTGATTGCGGATGGTATGGAGTAGATGTTCTGTGCTTGATCTTATATTCCTCCATCAGCTTCTCCATCAATTTAGATGTAAATTGGCTGCCCTGATCTGTCACAATTTCCCTTGGGACACCAAAACGAGTGAAAATATCCTCAAAAAGAAATTGAACAACTGAATTTTCAGTGGCAGAAGGCAATGCCTTGGCTTCTACCCACTTAGTAACATAATCAGTACAAACCAGTATATACTTCTTTTTCTTTGATGGTGGATTAATTGGTCCAACGAAATCTAGAGCCCATTTCTCAAAGGGTTCGATGCATACCTGAGGCTGTAGTGGCATTTCATTTGAAGGAGTTGGTCTCCCAACTCTTTGGCAGCTGTCACACCTTCTAACATACTGCTTTGCATCTTTAAAGAGAGAAGGCCAATAATATCCTAGAGAAAGGATTTTATAGGCCGTCCTCTTGTCAGCAAAGTGCCCGCCGCATGGTTCATCATGACATGCCTTAAGGATGTCAGGCATTTCATCTTCCCGAACACACCTTCTGATTATACAATCTGGCCCTGTTTTGAACAATTCATTAGAAATCCAAGAATAATGTGAACTCTCCTGAATGATTTTCCTTTTCTCATTAGGAAATAAGTGTAGAGGTAGCTTCCCTGTAACTAGATAATTAGCCATATTTGCATACCAAGGAGTCTTGGTAGTTACTGCAAACAAGTATTCATCTGGAAACTTATCTTCTACTGGAGAATCTTCATTAGTGTTTTGGATTCTAGACAAGAAATCAGCTACTGTGTTTTGTTTTCCAGGTCTATCTAACACAATAATGTTGAATTCTTGTAAAAGTAAAAGCCATCTTGTAACTCTGCCATTAGTAACAGGTTTGTTCATTAAATATCTTATGGCAGAGTGATCAGTATGGACAAAGGTTTCATAGCCGGTTATGTAGTGTCTAAACTTATTGATCGCATGTACCACAACTAAGAACTCTTTTTCTGTAACAGTATAATTTAACTCAGTGGGAGTCAAATTTTTACTGGTGTAATAAATGGCATAAGGGATCAAATCCTTTTGTCCCAAAACAGCTCCTAGAGCTGTATCTGAAGCATCAGTAGAAATGTGGAAAGGGAGTTTCCAATTTGGCCCCCTTAAGATGGGTGCTTCAGATATTCTAGTCTTTAAAGCTTCAAAGGCAGATTGACACTCAGGATCCCATATGAACTCACAGTCTTTGGTAAGCAATTTGAAAAGAGGAGATGCTATCTTAGTGAAGTTTTCAATAAATCTTTTGTAATATCCAGTAAACCCAAGAAAACTTCTAACATCTTTCTGGCAATTTGGAACAGGTAACTTAGAGATGACTTCAACTTTGGATCTATCAACCTTAATCCCATCTCCTGAAATATGATGTCCTAAAACAATCCCTTCAGTAAACATCATAAAACACTTTTCATGACTTAAAGAAAGATTTGTTTCCTTACATCTTATCAATACTTTTTCCAAATTTTCCAAAGCTTCTTCAAATGTATTACCATAAACTGTGAAATCATCCATGTAAACCTCTACACAATCATGAATTGGATCTGAAAAGATTCCTAATACAACCCTTTGAAAAGTAGCAGGTGCATTGCATAATCCAAAAGGGAGTACTCGGTAGGCAAAAGTTCCCCAAGGACAAGTAAATGTGGTTTTGTCTTGATCTTCAGGTGCTACCTGAATTTGATTATACCCACTAAAACCATCCAAGAATGAGAAATACTTTTTACCTGCTAAAGTGTCTAGTACCTAATCAATAAAAGGTAGAGGAAAATGATCCTTTAAGGTTGCCTTGTTCAATTCTCGATAATCAATGCAAACTCTCCATTTACCATTCTTTTTGGGCACTATAACCAAGGGAGAAACCCATTGGCTATCTGAAATAGGGTAAATGAAGTTTACCTTGAGCAATTTCTGGAGTTCTTCTTTCACGATTTCCCTAAGGTTTGGATTCATCCTTCTTTGTGGTTGCCTAATAGGTCTGCTGTTTTCTTCAATATAGATGTGATGAATACAAGTCTTAGGATCGATTCCTTTCATGTCAGTGTATTCCCATGCAAATGCAGTGGAATGTTTTTGCAAAAGTTTGGTTAATTCTCCTTGTTGTGGTCTTTCCAAGTTTCTGTTAATGTTCAATGTTTTTCCTGGACGGATTTCAACTGTAGAACTACCAAACTCTTCCATTGAGAAGAGAGACATTTGTCTAGAGGAGAGATATTCAATGTCCGCATCTAACTGAAACTGTGTAGAGTCATATTCTAAAGGTATTTCAAAATTTTCTAATGTATTTAGAATTTGACTATCTTCACTGATCTCAGAGATGGTTAGAACAGGTTGAATGGTATCCTCATCATCAACCCACTCATCTTCTCCTATTTCTATTATTGCCTTTGCTGGAGGATACAAGTTGAATTTCTTGGTGGAATTACCATCTGATATATACATGTCCCCAGACCTACAACTGATAAAAGCATCAGCTGTTGCTAGCCAAGGTCTTCCTAAGATAAGAGGATGTCCTCCTAGATTGTTCTTGGGAGTTAAAATCATAAAATCAACTGGATATTCCCAAGAGTCTAGGGAGACTGGAATGTCTTCCAATACACCATCAGGTTTAATGATTGATCTATCTGCAAGTTGCAGTAAAGTAGGTGTAAAGAGAAGGTTAGGAAGCTTTAACTGATCCATGGTCTGTCTACTCATGATGTTGATAGCGGCTCCTAAGTCAATCAAAGTATTTGGGATTTCAACCCCATTAATATGAGTCTTGACAATAGGGCTACCGGGATCCACATACTTTTGCATGGTAATCTTACCCATCATAATGTCTGCAATTTTTCCAACTAGATGTATCCTTTTGGTATCTCTGGTTCTCTTTCCTGTTTTCTTCAAACTCAACTCCTTTATTGTCTTTGCAAGAATGGGAATTTCCTTAATGGCTTGTAACAAGGGCATCTTGATACAGACATTCTTCAATTCATCTAGAAAACTATAGTCAGGCACCCATATTTGCTTTTCCACTCCTTTGTCAATTTGTAATCTTTCAGGAAAAGGAGGTGTAGCTAAAGATGTAGGTTGCTCAACTATGGGAGTTGTAGAGGTTGATTCTTTTTCTTTTTCTTTTTGGATATTTTGGTTTTGAAGTGATACTTCAGAACCCTCATTGACTTTGAGAGATTCTTCCTCAGAAATGCTTAGTTGTTGAACACTTGTAGAAGGTTGATCCAGGATTCTACCTGATCTGAGTTGTACCTCATTGAGAGGAACAACCATATAGGTAGGGAATGGTTGACTATCCATCATGTAAGCATTTTGAGGGTTCCTATTATTTGGATTTGGTAATGGCTGAGAGGGAAGTTGATTTGACTTCTGCTGGGATTGAAGCGAGAGTTGAGAGTTTTGATTTTGTGGAGGAGGTTGTTGTTGTTGAGGGTATGGCAATGATAGTTGTTGACCTTGATTTGGAAGTTGTGGAGCCTGCTGATTCTGAAATGATGGAGGATATTGATAGAATTGAGCAAGTCTCCCATAAGGATTTTGCATGCTTTGCATCCATGCTTGAAAAGCATTTTGAGGTTGAGGCCAAGGTTGTTGCCAAGGATTCCAATTTGGTTGGGATTGAAAATTCATAGAGTTGTTAAACCCTTGATTCTGTTGCCCTTGCCAAGGTCTCCTTGCAATAAAACAGAGAGATTCAAGTGTATTTGGATCCTCTTGAAAGACTGCTTTGAGGCCAGGTATTGAAGGACAATCCTTAGTCTCATGAGTTTCTGAGCAAATTACACATGTTTCTACAACGTGTGCATCCAAGGGACATTCCCTTAAAGCATGTTTCTTTCTACATTTCGGGCAAAAAATGGCTAAAGCCTCAGCTTCTGCTTTTTGTTTATTGTGAATCTTAAGGGTATCTAGTTGTTCACTAAGACTCCCTAAGATGTCAGTTTTGAATTCATCAAGCATATTGCCGATTTCAGCCCTACTTACTGATCCTGTTGCAGATTTATTTGCTCTAAGGAGAGAAGGATCTCTAGGCCCTTTTTGAGTTTTTGATTTGCCCCTTGAGAGATGGATACAGAGTTCTGCCATATCATTGAGTGAAAGTTGAGAAATATCCCCTTTCCCCATCATGTTTAAGATATCTATCCATTCATCCCTAATGGCTTTTAATAAGAGGGCTTTTAAGGTCTCTTCGTCCAAGCTACTCATTTTTGCTCTTTTCAAGTTATATTGAAATCTTTCAAGTAAATCTTCTAAGCTCTCATCTTCTCTTTGTATCATTTTAAATACCTCGTCCTTATGATTAGTAGGCATACAATAGTCCAAATACCTATCCAAAAATGTCTGTTTCATTTCATCCCAAGACCTAATGGATTGAGTGAGTAACCCCATGAACCATTTCAAGGCTTGATCTTTCAGTGTTGAAGGGAACAATTTGAGTTTCTGAGAGTCATCCAGGTAGTCATAAGTTCGACACACAACTTCAAACTCAAATAAAAATGTTTCAGGGTCCTTAGTTCTTAACCCATGGAAATTTGGGAGGACAGATGGCGATATGTTTTTCATAGTGGCTCGGGAATCCTCATTAACAATGGGAAACCCAAATGAATTATCCCCATCTCTATTTCCTCCTCCAAGGGGACCTCTACCTCCTCCATTATTGTTGTTGTTTCCTCCTCCTCCTCTACCTCTACCTCTACCTCTACCACCTCCTTCTTCCTCTGCCATGATGGTTCTCCTAGGGATTTCAAAATCTTCTGGTTCCTCTACAAAGGGTGAATGAGAAGAGATTTCTCCTTCTTCTTTAGATGATTCTACTTCCTCAATTACAATTGGTCTTTCTGTAGGAGAAAGAGAAGAGTCTCTTCCTGGTTCAAATTCAATAGAAGGTGTGGGAGAGTCAACTCTTGGCTCTTGAATTCCAGGAATTCTAGGACTAGGAGTGTCGGTTGGAGATAAGGGAGGTGTCTCTTGTCTATCCCTTGAAGCAGATGGACTTGTAAAAATTGAACTTCGAGCTCTAGCTAAAAACCTTCCCCTAGAATCTCTAGCTCTATGCATGTCATTTTTTTTTTTTATTATTTTTCTTCAAGTCAAGTTAATAGTTCTTTTTCTGATCTTCCAGGTCACTCTAGGTGCAAGAAGAGAGCATACTCAAGAAACTACTAAATCAATAACTTTCTCTTTTCTGATCCTCTAGATCACTTTGAAGTGCAAGAGGAGAGTATACTTTGATAGGTTATCAACTTCTTTCCTTGAAATTTTATGTTTTTTTTTTTTCTAAGAATATGGCTACTTAATTTCACTTCCCCGGCAACGACGCCAAAATGTTTAGTCAATTTAGTGTTGTCTAAATTGCTATCATAAATTGTCAACCAGGAGCTCGTAAGCTGATGAAGTGAAGGTGTACTATATGTACTTAAGCAACCTCTTAGATCTTTTTGTCGTTTGGGGGTGTTGTTTGTGGTCAATTTAACTTCCTAAGATGGAGTGATGATTTTATAAACAGATGAGTGATAGTGTGTGTAAGGTGATTTCTAAATGAGTGAGTGTGTGTAACTGGTGTTTCCTAACTACCTTCTAAACTTTGCAAAGAAAGAGATTGAAAGAAATAAATAACTTGAAATGAACTGAAAGCAAAGAACCACTTTCTAATGGCACTAGTCACTACTCATGCTGCTGCAAATAAAAAGGTAAGAAAACCACTTTAAAAACCAATGATAATGTTCATCTCTTCCTAACTCTCTGCTTCCAACATATAGTACTATGTAAAACACGATTAGGAAGTAGTTAGAGATAAGTCTAAAAAGTGATAAAGCTCTAAATGACAAATTATAACACCATTGTGCCTTTCTCCAGCATTCTGCTTCCAACATACATTGTTATGTGTAACAAGTGAAGAAAGAGTTAGTGATGTAAGCCAAAAGCTACTCAAAGCAAGCTGTAATTTATTAGTATTCTGATCTCTTAAAAATGAACAACTTATGATAAGGAGACCATCAATGTATTAGCATGCAGCTTGAGAAACTAAACTAGAAATTAAGCTAGAAGAACAGAGTAAAGGCAACAACTATGAATATGACAACTGAAAATACCATCAGAGATAAAGAAAATACACAAAGACAAACAATCCTGGGTTAAAACCCGCAGAAAACAATACTGATCAGTTTAAAATAAATGCTGGAAATGAAATGACATGAAATCAAATGGTACACTATTATACATGATGAAAGAAATAAAAATTGCTGAAGGCAGGAAAATGAAATCAAACACTATGTACACAGGCTGTCATAGATGGGGGCCCTCCATCCACGTAACCAGCTAAAGATCAGCTACGAAAAGGTGAACAGAAACAGTCTTCTTTTATAAAACCAGCATGTCAAAATACAGTGAAAAAAAGTGCTGTAGAAACAACCTTCTAAAACAGAGTTTTGATAACAAAATAAGCGCAGCACTTACAATATTCAAAAAGCTAATCTATAAGCGTTGGCACACGCTTTATTTATAAGCACAGAGGCAAACTACCCTCTGCGTGAACTAAGCAACTACAGCCTAACTTATTAACTACGCAGCAACACGCAGTCTTAACTAATTAACTTATGCAGCAACACGCAGGCAACTCCGTGCACGTTTGGAGGAAACGGTCATCATGGGAAGTAAATCTATGTTTGGATCCTGTCTTTTGCTGTCTTCGTGGCGTGGAGGAAGTGCCAACTATGGTTTCGTGTCTCAGCTGCTCACGGCTTCCGTGCCACCGTTTGGAACTTGACCGTTTGACCGAGGGAACACCTGCGTTGACCAAGGGCATACGTGACTGGTTTGGCTCAACCAATAGCATACGATCCATGTGTACATCCATCCCAACGTGCCCATGTGGCCCGTTCCTTGAGAAGACACGTGGAGTATATCAAACAACAAAAAGGCTGAGGAATCTCTGAATAGCTGCGGAATTGCTAAACAGCTGCGGAATTGCTGAACAGCTGCGGAATTGCTGTATATGTTCCAAAATTCTAATCAAACAGTCAAACATTAGCATAGTTAACAAACCATGATAAAAAGATATGTAATGCAATAATTTGAACAAGTTAATGGAGGAAAAGATGGAAAAAGGAAGAAGTGAATGGGAAAAGGCTGTTGGGAAGATAGCTAAGTGAGTGCAAGGTTGAGGCTCAACAATTGGGTCGAAATTCCAAGGTCAACATTTGGCCAATTCTTTTGTGGGTTATTGGAGGATAGTCCAGGTTTAATTTCTTGGATTTTTTTAAGCACTGGAGGAGGCCCTAACAATCATTTCTTGCAGCCAGCAACTAAGTTATCAGGGGAGACTAGCGCAGAGCCATAGAGAGATCAACCAACAACAATTGGGGATTTTTCTTCATCACTTGGGCTTTGCTAACTTGACTTGAGCAAGCCCAGGTGCACACTTTCCAAACATCAGATTGTAACCCCGTGATTTTATAATAAAATGGCTGAGAGAACCGCAATTTTTGGCTCAATTTATGGTGTATGATCTGTGTGTAAATTTCATGTGTGTTTTTGCTATGTTTGCTTTGTTTATCATTATATTTCCATTAGGAATATTACAATGGTATCAAAACTCATAGTCTTGGCTCAGCCTGTGGGAGCAATATTGGTTTATGACACCATAAGACCAACATAACGTGACTTACCGGAGGTAGAGGTACATGAGAAGAGAGAGGCAATTACAAATTACCCCAGATCCAGTGATAGTTGAACTAGAGGTTGAAAGGTCAAACATAGGAGATAATAAGGGAGACAAAAAGAGTAAAGAGGAGGAGTTTTCCTAACACCTTCTTAAGTCCATTTAGGATTTGTTTAAGGGTATTGAGGAGCTGAGGCAACAAACTTGCAACAACTACAAGGGCAAAGGGATTCAAGGGGAATTCCAATTTAGCGAGGGCTCTGTCACTTCGCACTACCATGGGGTTCATGGCCCCAACACACCACTCATTCCTAGTACACCAAGTATGTCCACTATCCCCACGTTTCTAAAATACTGTGTTGGAGGGCCACAAGGGCAAGAGGAGATGCCCATGGGGACTATTTTGTGGAGTGTCAATCCTATGGGCCTGACTTTAGAGAGGCCATTACGTTAAGGGACTTTTGTCAATTAAAGGGTAACAAAAAGGAAAAGGGAAAGGTGGAGGAAGCTACACACATGGTACCGAATTGCAGCGCACTGCGGGGAGATTGTTCCTCCTAACTTTTGATGGTTCGTCCAAGAGCTCAGCGAAAGAATGGGTTGAGAAGTTAGATGTCTACTTCCAACTCAGCCAGATGACAAAGATTGCCACGTTACATTTAGAGGGAGAAGCCCATGATTGGTGGTTCCATGGGCAAACCATGATGGGGCATGTAGGGGTTACAACCTATGAGGATTTCACTTGGAGGGTGTTGGAGCGTTTTGAGAGGAGAGACCCAGAGGAGCACTTTGGGGAGTTCATAAGGCTCAAGCATACGGGGAGTGATGAGGCTTACAACTCCGTGTTTATGAGATTTTTAATGATGATGCCTGATTTATAAGAGGCCAGGAGGGTTTTCATGTTCATATAGGGGCTAGTAGAGCCACTGAGGGGATTGATGAAGTCCAACATGCCCACCACCTTGCAGGACGTAGTTAAGAGAGCACGAGACTTACAAGATGCTCTGCCCAGGACCAGAGCACTGGTACCACCCAGACAAGGGTTCCAATAAAGGGGAAGAGACACTAGTGCTCTACCACCGAGATCCAACCAAGGGCGAGGACAATTGGATGAGGAGACCTGAAGAGATCTTTGAAGGAGGAAGCTATGCTTCACTTGTCAATAACTGTGAGCACCAGGCCATAGATGCATAGTGGGCAAGGACCACTACATTAAGGTATACTCTGAAAATGACCAGGAGGACGATGTAGAGTTGGAGGCAGGTAGAGATGACAACGTGGCACACGTGGAGAGGGGACCACCACCACCGCCACCACCTGAGGGGTCCCCTTTCGCGCTAGCAGGAGGGGTCCTTGCATCCTACGTGGGGTACCTCAGTGTTTGACATTGAGGACTAGAGGCACAATGTAGGGACAACATGTCTCAGTTTTGGTGGGGCCACCCAGAACTTCATCGATGCATAAATGGTGCAGAGGAGAGGGATCACGACCGAGGAGTCTGAGGGGTTCTTAGTCCTTGTGCTGGGGGACAAGACCACGCAATGTGCACACTATGTTCCCACTCTAACGATGAATATGGGGAACTATTCAGTCACAAACCATTTCTTTGTGGTGGTTGTACCAAACACCAATGTGGTGATGGGTATCTAGTGGCTCTATTCTCTTGTTCGAGTCACTACTGATTAGAGTAAGTTGGAGATGGAGTTTATAGGGCCAGATGGAAACTTGGTTTTCCTTAGGGGCATGCACTCTTACCCTCCACAAACTGTTTCAACACACATCATGGAGGTTGGCCTAAGGCATGGTGACATTGAGTGGGCAGTGGAGTTAAGGATTTTTTAGGCTGGGGGTCAAGCCATGCCACTGCACCTTGACGTACAAGCCATCTTAGACAGGTACCCGGTGGTGTTTGGAGACATACCACCAGGGAAACCACCTGACCGGGGATTTGAGCACACGATTGAGTTAGAGCTGGGGGTACAAGCCATGATTACCACCCCATACAAAAATCCCAAGGCTTACATGGACGAGATTGAGCGGGCCATTCATGATGTGTTGGCACTTGGGGATGTTAGGCATAGCTCTAGCCATTTTGCATCATCAGTTGCCCTGGTGAAGAAGAAAGACATGACATTACACATGTGCATAGATTATAGGGCCCTCAACAAGAAGACCCTGAAGAACCGCTACCCCATCCCACACATAAATGAGTTGATGGATGAGCTGCGAGCGGCCAAGTTCTTCTCCAATATAGACTTGCATTCGGGGTACCACCAAATCAGAGTGAGGGATCATGACGTCCCTAAGATGACTTTCAAGAGTCATTATGGGTAGTTCGATTTCTTGGTTATGCCCTTCGGGTTAACCAACGCCCCTGCCACTTTCTAGTCCTGCATGAACCACGTATTTCGTGGGTAGTTGTGGAAATTCGTGTTGGTGTTTTTCGATGATATCTTGATTTATAGAAGTACCTGGGAGGAGTACTTGCAACACTTGGAGATGGTGTTGCGTATTTTGGAGGAGAAACAATTTTACGCCAAGTTGTTCAAGTGTGAGTTCGGATTGATGAAGATGCTCTATTTGGGGCATATTGTTAGGGAGGATGGCGTGAGAGCGCATGAGGAGAATATCAGGGCCATTTGGGACTAGCCAGTGCCCCGAAATATGACAAAGTTGAGGGGTTTAGTGGGTATTTGTACCTACTATAGGAAGTTCATGAAGGACTTCTCTCAGTTAGCAACTCCCCTCACCAATTTGACAAAGAAGGGGGAGTTTGAGTGGATAGATGGGGCACAAGAGGCTTTTGAGTGCCTCAAACAAGTTATGAGCAGTTTCCTGGTGTTGGAACTTCTAGATTTCGTACAACCCTTTGTACTTGAGTGATGCGTCAGGGGAGGGTGTAGGAGCGGTCTTGATGTAGGGGGGACACCTGATAGCTTTCGAGAGTCAAAAGCTACTTCCCCACGAGAGGTTATACACCATATATGAAAAAAATATGCTAGCCATCACGCATGCGCTAGCCAAGTGCATATAGTACTTTGTGGAAAACAGGTTCCAGGTGAAGACAGACCACAATAGCCTCAGATTCTTCTTGGAGAAGACACAACTGCAAGAGAGGCAATAGAAGTGGGTGAGCAAGCTTCAGGCATATGACTTTGACATTGAGTATGTCAAGGGTGAACACAATGTGGTAGTTGATGCGTTATCTAGGAGGCCGACCACCATCTCATTGATGAGCATTCCACTAGATTGGAGGGCACAATTGTTATTGGAGTATTCCAAGGACCGATTTGCATGTGAGGTCCTTGATGATGCAATGATGGACGACTGGTATAGGGTGATGAATGAGGTGATTTACTTTCAGTACTGGATTTATTTAGTGTCCAGCTACTAGTTGAGGGAGAAGATCATGCAGGCTGCCCATGACTCACTGTTAGCAGGGCATCAGGGGTTTACCAATACATATAGAGCTATTAAGGAGCACTTTGAATGGAAGGGCATTAAGGATGATGTTTTGAGGCACGTCCAAGAGTGTGATACGTGCCAAAGGAACAAGGGTGAGCAGACACACCCTGCTGGGTTGCTACTACCTCTTCCTATCCCTGAGGGGAAATGGGAGAGCATCTCGATGGATCTTCCCACTTCTTCACTATTTATGCCCAGTCTTAGGCCTCATAGGTGGTTGAACTATTTTTCATGGAGGTGTTTTAGATTCATGGTCATTCGAAACATGAGTTATTTTGACTGGTGGACACGAAAGTCACTCCAAGTACTAGTTACCACCCCCACATTGATGGGCAAACGAATATAGTAAACAAATGGCTAGAGAGCTACATGCGCAACTATGCAACATGCCATCAACATGCATGGATACGGTGGTTGCATTTGGGCAAGTACTGCTACAACACCATGTACCACATGTCCATAGGTATGTCCCCATTCAAAGCTTTGTATGGTTATGATGCATTATCTTTCGTTGATGTGATGTTTGGAGACAACAAGGCCCCTAGGTCCAAGGATTAGATCCAGAAGAGCCAAGATATTTTGCGGGCTCTCAAAGATTACCTACAGACTGCACAAAACCAACAAAAACTCTATGCTGATAGGGGCCGAGTAGAAAGGAAGTTTGAGGTTGGGGATTTGGTCTTCCTAAGACTTCAATTATACATACAATCAAAACTCAAACAGAAGGGGGCTGAGAAGCTCAAAGCCTCACTTTTATGGGCTGTACAAAGTCACTAGGAGAGTTGGGGAGGTGGCGTATGAGCTGGAGCTACCCCTGGGGAGTCGAGTTCATAACATTTTCCAGTTGCTTGAGGACAAGCAACATTTTGGCGGGGAGGATTGTGATATTCCCACTTAGCAATATTGCTAAGGGGAAATATCAATTTTTCCAATTTTGTCATATTTTGCATTTACACTTAGGAAAAGTGGGTTATAGGACCCCACTTGAGTTTTAGAGCTAAGGGAAGGCCCAACTTAGGAGAAAAGGAAGAAAATCGAAATGTTGGTGGATGGTGGGGACCACTCAAGGAGAAATACGACCACCATTGGAAATACACATTCCTTGGAGGGAAACAATGGGGAGTTCGTTGGATGAGCCTCACATGGGAAATTGGGAGGCACAATGATAAAAGAGGTTGAGGCACTCATTTTGGGCATCTTTGATCATTTGAGCATTCACCTTGACTAGCACACTTGAGCTGGAGGCCAAGTCTTCATGTGATGTTGAGCACATGAGATTTTCAAACAAGATTCTCACCCCTTGATTTGGTGGAGTTCTAGTGCCAGTCCTAGGAGGGAATTCCCATTATTTTTGGATCGATCTAGGAGCATTGCAGTGTGTGTGTGGAGGAGGTTCAAAAGTGATTGCGCAAGGCCTGCCCAATTCTTTTTCATGCCACATGTGTTAGGAGAGGAGGAATTTGGCGCTGAGATTTGTGGAGGAGTTTGCAGGAGATTTCAACCATTTTTGGGACATTCAACAACAACATTTATAGGTGGTTCGAAATGCCCAACAACTAGAGGAGTTAGGGGAAATTGGGCCGAAATTCTGAGGTCAACATTTGGCCAATTCCTTCGTGGGTTTTTATGGGTTATTGGAGGATAGCTCGGGGTTAATTTCCCGGAATTTTCTGAGAACCGAAGGAGGCCCTAGTAGTCATTTCTTGCAGCCAACAACTCAATTATCAAGGGAGACCAACATAGAGCCATAGAGAGATCAACCCACAACAACTGGGGATTTGTCTTCATCACTTGGGCTTTGCCTTGAGCAAGCATAGGTGCACACTTTCCAAACATCAGATTGTAACCCCATGATTTTATAGTAAAATGGCTTAGAGTAGCACAATTTTTGGCTATATTTATGGTGTCTGATCTGTGTGTAAATTCCATGTGTGTTTTTCATATGTTTTCTTTATTTATCATTGTATATTTCCATTAGGAATCTTACAAAAAACACAACTTTCTATTGTAGGTCCTGTCAACAACCAAGTCATCTCTAAAATGCTTTCCCTCCCTCCCAAGGGCATTCTCATCCCCTTAATGCCAAGAAAAAAAATCGAGGATGGAAAGACCCTTGAGGATATAAGAATTTCTCACCTCACAAGTAAGATAATGGGCAACAACAAAAAGCAACTATGGACAACAGTAGTCCTTCAACCTCAACTTAGCCCCCCACAACACCAACTCATTGGACTCTGCAATCCCTCCTCCTCCTTCACCATCTTCCCATTCTCATCTAGATCCATGAGATGGAGAAGAAAGGGATACAACCATGATCCTGGTTTCCTTAGCAATGGTTCCCTGAATTCAACCCTTTATCCATGATAGTTTTGGCCACTCTAGTTTAGGTAAGTCATCCTAATATACCCATGCATTCGTTAACTTTGGACTTCTTACCTCCTGTAGGAAATTATCTAGGTTGTTTTTTATTAAGATAAATACAAAAATAATGAGAGGTTATTGTAACCATTGCATGCATCTACATCGAAATAGATCTTAGCAAAGGGTTCCCTAATATCATCTTTATTAATTGGAATAACATAACCCTTTTTGCAACCAGTGGACTACGAAAACAATTTTTTTTGCTATAGGTATTGACAATAGGAAATCTCTAGAATGCTTGCCCTTGTTCTCAAGGGAATTCTCATCCCCTTTATTCCAAGAAAAATAATAGAGGATGGAAAGCCCCAAAATGATATAAGAATCCCTCAACTCACAAGTAAGATAACATGCAAATAAATAAATAAATGTAGCCAAATCTAGTCCTTCAACCTCAACTTAGCCCCCCACAACACCAAATCATCCCACAGACTCTACAATCATTCCTCCTCCTTCGCCATCTCCCCACTCTCATCTAGATCCATTAGATCGAGAAGAAAGGGATACAACCATGCTATCTAGCTTCCTCCACAAGTGAACATAAACATTTTCATGAATTAGATCACTCAAATGGTGATAAGGAAGCAACCACTATTGCCGATGCTCTGAAAATGGAAATGTCTCAAGGAAACGTAGCCATTATCTCCATGTAATATGCTCTCGACAACTTGGATGGATTTATGTTCGCCAGAAAAAAAGAATAAAAGAATTTCAAACAACTCAATGATCAATTTTTTCTTTTGTTGACGGTCTCCCCGTGAGTGGGGAAACAAATGGTTGCGGTATTTGTTTTTCATGGATTCTCCTTGAATTTGGCAATTTCTTGACTCTCTACTTCATTGGCTCTAGTGTGGATTCCAAGATGACAGGCCTAAGATAGTAATTTTTCTAAATTGATGTAAAATTTTCTATTGCAATATAGAGACAACTTATATTTTTTTTATAAATGATATATTTGTAATTTTTCCCAAAGTGGTTAGATCTAATGGTGGAAAGAGAATAATTTTTCATTGTTGGGCAAGGTTCAATTCACATGAGGGTCTAACCTTAAAGCCATGGGGCAGCTTGAGGTAATGGTCTAACGTGTGGTTGCACCAAAATAAACTGTATTAAAAATGGTCTTGTGACTCGTGCACATATAAGTGGATCAAAGCCTACCCCCATGTCCTTCAAATTTAAAGAAAAGCCCCTTGGGCAACTCAATTGGCAATTGTTGTGATAATGAAGTGTTATGTACCAAGATATTTGAGGTTCAACTACCCCCGATTTACCCATGTATACATAAGGGGGCGTACATAGGCACCTAGACGTTATAGTGGTGGTGATTGAATTTGACATTGTGTCACATGAGTGTGAAACCGACCTAGATGCAGATTCCTCTAGTCATTAAAAAAGAAGAAGAGGAAAATAAGATAAATTTATAACTTTTTGAAGTGATCTTAACATAAGAAGTAATCATAATTTAAGTGTTATTTTTTTATGAAATAAGCTTTAAAATAAATTGATAAAGTGGTCAAAAGGTTTTTGAGAAAAAATAGGTATACATGCTATGAAAATATACGTAGAAAATGTAATACCAAAGTTTTAGGAGGTAGGTCTTATCATGTTGGTGAACATAATGTATATCAAGGTAGAACCTTGTAGCTTAGTAATAATAGGGCAAGGGCTTTATGATCACATAAATAAAGTGATAAATTGAGTGGAATTTTGGGAAGAGCTAAAATAATTTTAAAAGGTCATTTTTAACTACAATAAAAGCAAAGAACTGAGTAGGACTATCTTTCATGCCCTAACACAAGTCTACCTTGGTGCATATCTTGTGGAAATATAAAACTTTGAATATGATAAGGCACAAGGGTAATGCAAAACTTTGAATGTAATGCCAAGGCATAAGAATGAATATAAAACTCATCCTAAAAAATGGTTTACGAAATCATTCAATGGAAACAAATTTTATTCTAAAACCATGTAGAGGTACAATCAGCCAATATCAAGCTAATAATCCAAATCTCAACCCCATATTTAATAATTATTTTAATAACAATGTTAAAGATATGTATCTTGTATCATTGGATTTGTAAGAAAGAGCTACATTTAAAATCTATGCATAAATATTTATCTAGCTTGTCCCTTATACATCAACTATATTAATATTACTATCATTACATTAAAAATGCAAAAAAAATTAATTATACAATTTGATAATACACCAACATAGATCCATTTTAACTCTGAATATATCATGCCTCGAGAGGGATCAAATCTTTCAAGGTGTAAACTTCTTTTCGTGTGCAAAACTTGAGGAAAGGTTTGCAACTCAAGAGAATTGATTTCTCTCATCACTTGGCAGATCCTTAGATAAGATTGATCTATGCTTGATTAATCTCTATGGAATATTTTTAGTACTGGTGACGTTAGAGGGTTTAGATATATCTCAAAAGTAAGTATATCATTTTTCTTTTAAATTTAATTAAAAATGTTATAAAATTAAATTAAATTAAAATATCTATAAAGTATTTTGATTGTGAAATGAGTTATGATTTTTGGGCATGTGGTATTGATAAGGCATGGTGTTGTAACAAAGCTTATTTACAAATTAATAATATCCATGATAAAATGGAGTTGAATATCCGTGGTTAAGAATCTTGTTATATTGTAAGTATTTTTTTTTAAAGAAAAATCCTAATTTTCATTAGTTTGCAAGAAATAACATTTTGAATGTGCATGAATTGCACTAAGAAAATTCCAACTGAAACTGGTTATGTCCTATCAAAAGATATGGACTATTCTATCCTCATATATACATTAGACAAAAAACATAGTTGAAACTCCTCCTTTGAGAGGACATATAAAAACCGTAACTATAAACATTATACACTGTCTGTAAGAGAAGATGGTTTTGTGCATTTAACGAAGATTAAATAGAATCCATGAAACCGACATACAAAGATGAAATCAAGGATCGATATGTATGCCCTCTATAAAGGATCGGTGGAAGAGAACATGCACCTATCCATCTTTTTGCTCTATGATTTGCCATGTTCCCATATTCTGAGTTGTGCCTTCCTTAGATAAGGTGTAAGTGTCCGAGTTCGTTTCCTGTAAATGTGGCAGCATGTAATGTAGTCGAAATATTGTTTTAAAATATTTCTCCTCAATAATGGGACACAATGTGTGCATGTGACACTTAGAGGTGTCATTGAACCAATTGATTACATTCTTTAGATCCCAAAAGATATGATTTCTAGTATAACATCCCTTTCAATAGGAACAACAAAAGTAGTTTTCAACTCATGAGTTCAAAAAAATTATTTGTGCCTTGCCCCATCCCACTTTTGAACTTGAAGAAATGGTTTTGTGATAAGTATATAACAACTCCTCCCCCATAAGCAACATAGGCAAGATAAGATCCATCAAAATATGCTTAAGGAAAAGATCTATCATGGATTCAACAATAATGTTACCAGTGTTATATTGTAAGTATTAAGATTTTATGTGTTTGTTAATTAAATTTAAATATGGTTATTGAATTATTATTTTAATTTATATAGTAAAATAGATCGATAATATTTATATGTTATATATTTTAATGTGATATGTATATTATAATTTTCTTTTATCTAAAAAATGTTCATAATTCTAATAATAAAAATATAATTTATTTTATTACTTTTAACTTTTTATTAATAATTGAGCCAACATTTAAATATTCACTCATTGTGATGAGCTCTCCAGTCCACTATGGTAGAGATGTAATGTCTTATAAGCATTTTGACTCCGTCAAAATAAAATAAACATAAAAATAAAAATAACCCAAGTCAAGTTACCGATGGTTTTTGAGTTCCACATTTATTAGAACCCATGGTATTCATTTGGAATATAGGCTCTTTAAAGGGGGAAATTAAACCAACCTAAATTTATTTAGCTCTAGATCTACCAAGCATCGAGAAGGATCAAATTTTTTGAGATGCAAACCTCTTTTAGATTAAAAAAATATCTGATCGCTCTTGACGCTTGGTATATCCAGAGTTAAGATAGATCGAGGTTGTTTTATAGACACTGCAACATCTCCCCCATACTAGGCTTTATACCAACATAAATCCATCTTAACTCAAGATCTACCAACCGCTAAAAGAGACCAAATTTTAAGATAGATTTAGGCTAGTTTACAAACACTACAACATCTCCCCCATACTAGGCTCTATACCAACAAATCCATCTTAACTCGAGATCTACCAAGCACCCTTTCAATATACAAGCTTATTTTTTAGTGCAAAACTTGATGAAACGTTTGCACCTCGAGAGGTTTGATTCCTCTCATTGCTTGGTAGATCCTTAGTTAAGATGAATCTATGATGTTTCTTAATAATATTATTTATATTATATAAATTTCACATATGTATATATACAAGTATTCTCATTTTTAATATTATTAAAACCTTGATATAATATCCATGGAATATTTTTACTAGTAGCGAGGATAGAAGGTTTAGATATATCTCAATAGTAATTATAACTTTTTTTCTTTTATATTTAATAAAAATATTATAAAATTGAATTAAAATAAAATATTTATAAAATATTTTGATTGTGAATTGAGTTATGGTTTTTAGACATGTGGTATTGATAAGCCATGGTATTGTAACAAAGCCTATTTACAAGTTAATGATATCCATGGTTAAGAATCTTGTTATATTGTATGTTTATTGTAAGTATTAAGTTTTATGTGCTTGTTAATTAAACTTTAATATGGTTATGAAATCATTATTTTAATTTATATAGTAAAATGAAAGGGTTGGCAGGAGTGGAAGGGGTAACAGAATGCTCCGATGACCAAAAAAATTTACAATTTGCATGGGGATTGGGTATATCTACCAATAAGTAGACTGAATATTTCGCCTTGTGGCAAGGGATAGAACTTGTTATAGCCCAAAGGATAAGACAATTGCTGGTCTTCAGGAACTCAATGCTAGTTATCAAACAAGCAAAGAAGTCCAGAGAATATAACAACCCCTCTTGTCCCTTCATTCTTCAAAGGATAGAAATTCAATCGAGTCATTTTGAGACAATAGAGTTTTATCATGTAAGAGACATTTGAACATAGAGGTGGACACTCTCAGCAAGAAAGGTACTACCATGGAACAAGGGAAGCTGGAACGGGAACAAGGCATCATAATCTACAAGCCTCTTCCATGAAAAGTGGCACTAATTATCTGAATAAACAAATAGAGCAGAATGCTGGATATGGTTGTGGGATATTAGGCCAAACAATTAGATTTCTTCAACCCTGCATTAAGGCAAAACCATCTAGTCTCATTAAGAATTAAGTGGATCCAAGGCTCCACTTCACAACCTAGAAGGTATTGGAGTACAAATCTATTAACAACATATGCCTCAAGGAGTTACAACACAATCTTAGACAAGACACCTAGAAGAAGGATAATCCCTCACAAAGAGCAGAGCGATGTAAGCAAAGCAACATTATAATTATGTCAAGAAGGATCGCACACAACCTCTGCAATGAATTAACAAGGCAAATCTTGTGCGATCCCAAGGAATCAATGGAGAAGGATAACAACAACGACACTATGAGGAGGATAGGAAAGTAGTTAATTGCCACTAAGTGGTGACCTTGGAAGAGGAGAGCTGGAGGACACTATTGGGAAAATTATGAAAAGCCTATAGTTTCAATCCCACTACATCTCACACGAAGAGTCATCGATAAATGAAACATTTAGGAATAAAACTAAAAATGAACAATAATATTAACATGGAGGGTATTGCTCCAACTCCTCTTGCTTCGAAGCAAGAGATAATCAACAAGATTTTGGATCAATTAAGAAAGTTTGGAAAAGATTTTGATTCTCCTTAACTGTCAAAGCGAAGTGGAGAAATAGAAAATAAAGGTGAAGTTGATGCTCCTAGAAAAAAAATGTGATCTGTTTTAGTTGAAAAATCAGGAAATTTAGCCAATAGTGGAAGCAAAAATGGTAGTTATGGGGATTACATTAAAAAGACTAGAAGTTGAATCCATCAAAGAACAACGAGACTTAAAGAAGTTTTGGCACGCGACGAGAATCTAATAAATATGGAGCAACAAGGTATAGATGATTAAGAAAGGAAGGTGTAAGGCGAAGCAACAAAACCAAGTAAGGGAATGCTAGACGCTGGTCCATTAATCTCCTGTTAAATCTTATTTTTTGATAATGTATTGAAAATATATTTTGATATTAGGAGTATTTTGTAAGGTATGCAACAAGAACCATTTAGGTATAATAGTTAGAAGAATGAATAGGTGTAAAAAAGACATTTTGTGGTTTTGAATGTTTTTCCCTATAGAAAAATCATAATTTTTATTATATAAAATATTGAAAATTACATGTTGTAGATGCTGCAAAAGGAGCATATCTCAAAACTGGTGGCCATATTTTCCACATACTCCATAGAGTTCAAAATAACTAGTGACTATATGCATATAAGTAGTTGTAAACAAAACTAGATAAATATGTACAAAAACATGAGATCTGATATTCAACAAAAATAAGCAAAAAGTGGTCCAACTATGAGCTGAGAAGGATCATATTGGATCTGCATCCTGTATCTATAGATCAATGAAGGGCTTGTGAAAGTACTGATAGTAGTCCTGTCCCAATTGTTCTTGTATCATCCAAGTGCCAAAATGTTGTTGTGCAACTTCTTTGGATAAGTTGTCGGAAATTTGATTCCTTTCCCTGTAGATATGACGACAGATCATAGAGTCAAATTGTGATTTTAAAATAATTACTTCTTCCAGCATATTTCTGAGTGTGTGCACGTGACAATTTGACTGTTGATTGAACCAATTTATGACAATTTTTGAATCACCAAAAATATGTAGTTGTCGACATCCTTTCTCTAGGGAAAAAATGAGCAGAAGTCTAAGGCTGTTTAGTTCTGCATAATTGTTTGTACCTCTCCCTAACCCCATTTTCAGTTTGAAATAATGATCTTCATTTAAATACAACACTGCTCCTCCACCACATCCTTCTGGTTGTGCAGAACCATCAAAATAAGCCCATGGAAAGGACTTGTCGATGACTTCTGTACTTATGATCCGGTGCCTTTGGTTTTGTTCATCTTCAGGGATCAAGTTATAAGTTGCCATTGTATAGGAACAGGTGAAATTCCAATTTTTATCTTTATCTTGAAATTTTTTTGGTTCCTACCTAACCAAATACCCCAACATACCAGAGGGGGCAGATTCCAGAGCTTTGTGGGATGAGCCCTATTCCACCATAATTCCCAAGCTTCTTGAATTGTCTCTCCTTGCCACCTAATATTGATTGCTAACATCTGATATATTTGATTCCATAATTGTACTGTTATGGGGCATTCAAGGAACAAATGATTTATTGATTCTACATTTTCCTTGCATAAGATGCACCATGTTGGGCCCTGAAAAGATCTACGTTGAAGATTGTCTCCAGTAGGTGCTTTGTTACGCAACAGGCACCACATGAACAACTTTGTTTTTTTTGGTCCTTTAAGCTTCCAAAGTGACTGCCACCACCATACACTATTATCAGGTTCGTGCTCTGTGAAAATGAAGGAGTATCCATCTTTTGGAGTGTATCTGCCATGAGGAGCCAGAGTCCAGATAAGTTCATCCTCCCTATCTTGTAATCTCACATGAGCTTCTGAGAGGGCATTTGTGAAGGTAACCCAATCCTGTTTCCATTGATCTGGGATCTGAAGTTCCTATGTAGACTTCCATTTTTGACCAAAAAGCATGGAATTTTCTGCATCATCAATTTGATTCAATGTCTGAATACCGACCTCCTCAAGGAAATGGTTCAGGTTAGGGGGGATAATGTGCACATTACCACTTCCTGACCAATCATCCAAACCAATGTGAACTCGCCCCACTGTGTGCACTCTCCATGCTAATCCTACTCTGATATATTCAAAGGAGTTTAATACAACACACCATATTGAAGAGACATTTGTTCTATTCCAACAGGGAAATTTGATCTAGTCCTCAACCTGAAGTGGGTTAATATATTTCCTTGTAACCACCTGTGACCATACGATGTATGTGGTGATTAATTGCCATCCCATTTTGGCAGCTAATGCTTTTGAAAAACATGAAAGGTGTTTCATCCCCGATCCTCCCCATTTTTTGGGCATGGAAATTTGATCCCAACTAACCCAAGCAAAAAGTCAACCTTCCTTTTTTCCTTGCCAGAGAAATCTACAACAAATCTGTTGAATTTTGTGAAGAATGCGCTTTGGGATCCATGATAAAGACATCTAATACACATGGATGGACTCCAAAACAAACTTTATAATAACCACTCTACCTGCCCTCGATAGCCATTGATGATGCCAAACATTTATTCTACTTTCAATCTTAGCTACCAACCACGTCCAATTTGCAATTTTATAATTGTTTGGTTTTAGGTGAAAGCCCATACACTTCAACCCATCTTCAAAATCCATATGTCTGTAGGGAAATCTTTGTCTAGCACAGTTTAGTTCAAATTGAGAACATCCCAATGCAGATAAAGTGGATTTTTCCTGGCTAGTCTCCATCCTTGTAGCCTTACAAAATGTTTTGAGGATATTGTTGAGCACAGTGGTATCACTAATAGCCCCGCTCAAAAAGATGAGGAAATAATCAACGAAAAGTAAACGTGATAAGATTATATTTGCCATAATTTTCACACTGGAATCTCCCTTGATTCCTTTCATCAGAAAACAATCTACTCAGACCCTCCATGACCAAGAGAAATAATATGGGACATAACGAGCATCCTTGCCTTAGACCACGTTAGGCATGGAAACAATTTGTTGCCAATTTGTTGATAATTATGCTATAAGAAACAAAGGTTATACATCACATTATCCAATTAATAAAATCATTATGAAAGCCATTGTGAGTTAGTGGCATCCGAATGAACAACCAACGAGTCCTATCATATGCTTTAGATAGATCAATTTTCAAAATCATGCCTTTCAAATTCGTTACTTTTATGGACTGTAAGTCTTTGTAATACCAATAGCTTCGTGGATCTGTCGATTTTCCAAAAAATGCAAACTGTTCCATGGATATATGCTGAGATAAGATAGGCTTAATTCTGTCGGCAATGATCTTTTCTATGATTTTATATATGCAATTACACACTGATATAGGCCTAAAATCATTGAATATTTTGGGCTTATAATATTTGGGGATTAAGGCAATGAATGTAGCATTGAAGGCATCATACATTCTCCCATTCAATCTGCAGTCTTCAATCACCCTTAACAAGTCTTGTCCAATCAGATCAAATAAAGTAAGATAAAATTCCACCGACCATCCATTAGGACCGAGACTCGTCTTTTTTGAGCCACTTCAGAATGACCTCCAGTTCCCCCATCGATACAGGCGAATTCAGGTCTTCATTGACTTCTTCATTCACAAAACGAGGGAATAAACTAGCCACCTTGATAACTTCAACTAGTCTGATAGGCTTTTGATAAAAACTTATTACATAAACAATTCACTAAAAAAAAAAAAACTTATTACGTAATAAAATGTCTCTCAACGATAAGCTTTTGATACCTATTAGTAGTCTTCGTTACGTGGTTGCTCAAAGCTTTGCCATGTTTTTGGTATTGTGTGTTGTTGCATAAATGTGCATAAGTTGATCTCTTCAATTTTTGAAAATATCTTTATAAATAAAATTATTATTTTAATTTATATGGTAAAATGGATCTTAATTTATGGTAACTATTTATATATCATATATTTTAGTGTGATATGTATATTATAATTTTCTTTTATCTAAAAATTTGTTGGTGATTTTAATATAAAAACAAAATATTGTTTTTATTATTTTAACTTTTTATTATTAATTGAGCCAATTTGTAAATGTTTACACTCATTTACGTACACTATAATATCTCTTCCATATAGAACACTATATTACTTTTAACTTTTTGAGTGGACAATATCATTCTCCCATATTGGATTTTATATTACTTTGAACTTTTTATTATTTTTTAATACTTTTAACTTTTTTATTATTTTTTAATACTTTTAACTTTTTATTATTTTTTAATTGAGCCTCTCAGTGTCATACCAGGTTAACTCCAAATATTACTGAGCGCAAGAGACAACTGGTGATATTTCTCATTAGACAACTATTATTTATATATACACAAAAACAGATCAGTTCATCTTCTAGATGACTGTCCAGCTTCACCTCATCCGTTTCGGATTAGGTGTCAACATTCCCCCCCTTAATCTGAAGGGATGTTGGTGAGTCCAAGCATCGTTCTGAATCTTTCAAGCTTTTCTCTTCCAAGCGCTTTGGTGAAGATGTCTGCAATTTGCTCGTTTGTGGAACAATGACGGAGATGGATTGTTTTGGCCTCAACATGATGTCGGATCAGATGATATTTAGTATTGATGTGCTTAGTACGATCATGGAACTTTGGGTTCTTGGCCAACTTTATTGCAGAGGTGTTATCAATCATGAGTGGAGTTGATTGTATTTGTTTTACCTGCAAATCTTCAAGAATTTTCCTGAGCCACACAATTTCTTTCGTTGCTTCAGCTGCTGCCACATATTCTGCTTCTGTTGTGGAATCTGCTGGTACTGATTGTTTGCGTGATCTCCAGGAGACAGCTCCCGATCCAAGACTCATAGCATATCCTGAAGTAGATACCCCAGTTTCTTTGTCTCCATCGAAGTCTGAATCAGAGTATCCAATCAAGTTGAAGTCGTCCACCTGTGTATACTTGATTCCAAGGTCTTGAGTTCCCTTCAAGTACCTTAGAACTCTTTTTGTAGCAGACCAATGTCCCTCACAAGGCTTTTGCATAAACCTGGAGAGGATTCCAACAGCAAATGAAATGTCTGGTCTGGTAGTAGTGAGGTAGATGAGACTTCCTACAAGCTGTCTATACTTTGTTGCATCCTCAAATTCCTTTCCTTCAGTAGATGTGAGCTTCAAGTTTTGTTCCATTGGAGTAGAAAGGGGATTCCACTCTGTCATGCCAAATCTGTATAACAAATCTCCAATGTATTTCTTTTGAGAAAGAAATATGGACTTTGGATGTTGGGTTACTTCAATGCCAAGATAGTAATGAACATAGCCCAAATCAGTCATTTCAAAAAATTTTCCTAATTCTTTCTTTATGGATGCAATATAGCTTTCATTGTTCCCTGTCATTAAAAGATCATCTACATATACCACAAGATATACAACTGTTTTGCCAACTTTCTTGACAAATAAAGTTGCATCATCAAGATCAAAATGATTGAAGTTGAGTTTCAGAAGATGCTCAGTTAGTTTTTCATACCAGGCTCGTGGTGCTTGTTTGAGGCCATACAAGGACTTCACAAGTTTGCATACTTTGTGTTCATGTCCTTTCACAGCAAATCCTTCAGGCTGGGACATAAAAACATTCTCTTTTAGATCTCCATTCAAGAATGCAGTTTTTACATCCATTTGATGGACTTTCCAACTGTTATGAGCAGCTAGTGCAAAGAGTGTCCGGATGGTGGCCCATTTTGCTGTGGGAGCAAAAGTTTCCTCATAATCGACCCCTTCCTTCTGTGCAAAACCTTTTGCCACAAGCCTAGCTTTGTGCTTGTCAAGTGAGCCATCAGCTTTGTACTTGTTCTTGTAGACCCACTTGCATCCAATTGGTTTGGTTCCAAATGGAGGATAAACCAGCTTCCAAGTGCCATTCTTTATGAGGGCATCATACTCCTTCTACATCGCTTCTTTCCATTCATCATGGGAAGCAGCGTCTTTGAAGGAAGTTGGTTCAAAATCTGTAGACAAGTTCAATTCACAATCATAAGTAACATCCATATCAACATGTGAATTAGAGTTATCTACATCACCTCCATCTTGTCGGTTTGTATTTCTGGTTCTTGTTTTTCCAATTTCATCAGGATGAACACTTTCAAGTGTCTTTGTCAGCCACTTTGGGGGACCTTTCTGAGATGGTCCAGGCTGTTCTGTTGATTGAGTTGGGTCTGAATCAAGATTGAGTCTCCCAATTCTATCAATTACATCACTTAAAGCATCATCCGTTGTTGGAGTGTCATGCAGGGGAGATTGTTCTTCAGAAGGAGATTCCACATGTTGATCTAGTATAGGAATCCCCCCTTCAAGATGTGGAATCTGATTATCAAACTCTTGGAATGATTTCGGTTTTGTGAATCTATCCAAGCGATCAAGTTGCCGCTCAACAACACTGTCAGATTTGGATGATTCAAGAAAAATGACATCTCTAGATAAAACAAACTTCTTATTTACTTCATCATAAAGGCGGTATGCTTTAGATGTGTTTGAATACCCCAGGAAGATGCACTTACGACTTCTAGCACCAAGTTTGTTTCTATGTACCTTTGGTATTAAAGCATAACAGGTGGAACCAAAAATCCTGAGATGTTTTACCGAAGGAACATGTCCATACCACAATTCATAAGGAGTCTTGTTTCTTATAGCACTAGATGGACATCTATTCTTTATATATGCAGCACATAGAACAGCATCAGCCCAAAACATTGTCTTTACATTTTTGAAGAAAATCATGGATCGTACCATATTCAAAATTGTTCTGTTCATTCTTTCAGCTACACCATTCTGTTGAGGATTATAAGGCACAGTTGTTTGATGTTTAATCCCATGTTGGCGAAGATAGTGTTCAAATTCATTTGATGTATATTCTTTTCCATTATCAGTGCGAATAGACCCAATATGAGATTGTGCATCATTTTCAATCCACTTATGAAAATTCTTGAATGTTTGAAAAACATCAGATTTGTTCTTCAATAAGTAAACCCAACACATTCTGGTGTAATCATCAATAAATGTCATGATATATTTATTTCCATTTGCAGAAGAAACAGGCATTGGACCACATAAATCTGAATGAATAAGTTCAAGCTTCCTATGTGCTCTTGAATGTGAATCATGAAAAGACTGTTTGCTGTGCTTTCCTAGAATGCAAGCATCACATTGTTTATGTTTTCTAGGAATTGTAGGCAAACCAGCAACACCATTTTTCTTCAACAAGCGGAGACTATCATAGTTTAAATGTCCAAATCTAGCATGCCATAATAATCTTGATGAAAGTGCACCTTCTTCACGATGAGAAATATATGAGAAATGTTGTGCATGAGCAGAGGTTCCTTGCAGTTTAAGGAGTCTTTCTTCTTCTATACCCCTCATGACAAGTGAGTGGTTAGATGCCTTTCTTACCTCAAGCTTGCCATCAAACATGTGAATGGAGTGACCTTGCTGGTGGATGTGGACCAGGGACAACAAGTTTCTCTTCAGCTGTGGGAGATATAGAACATGATCCAGAAGAAAGTCTGGAAGACCAGGCAGTTTAAGCTTGATTGTGCCAAGCCCTGATGGCTTGATTTTTGAATGATCTGCAAAGTATACTGCTCCATCAACATTGTTAGTGAAATCTTCAAAGAAATATCTCCTATGAGTCATATGACAGGTTGCTCCTGAATCAAGCAACCAATCATTTTTCGAAGAAGCAAGTGAAGCATTAAACAAATCTTCATTTACTCCAATGTTACATTATGCCTCAATATAGTGAGCGGATTCAGGTGCTTTACCTTTGTCTGAGTCATCAGTTTTACCTTTCTGCTGATTTCTTCTCTGCTCAATCTTGTCCCATGGTAGCTTGCATGTAGAAGCATCATGTGATCCATTTCGTTTGCAGCGAATGCAATGCAGATCTGCCTTTTCTGCTTGAGGATGTCTGCCCCCCCTGCCTCTGAAGTATCTTCCTCTTCCTCTTCGTCCACCTCTTCCTCTTGTAGAATCTTGAGCAGGCTGCTTTTCTTTATGAGCAAGGCAAACAGTCTCTTCAGAAGATTCAAGGACTGTTTTCTTTCCAAAGACTTTCTCTCTTTCAGCAAACTTTTTCACAAGAGTGTCAAAGGTTATATCTTTAAGATTTCCATTTGCTTGTAAAGACTCAAGATAGTTAGAGTAGGTAGGATAGAGTGCTTTGAGAAAGGAAATAAGAGAGATATCCAGCTCAACCTTAGTGGATTTAATATCATGCACTATAGACTTTATTTCAGATGCAAGAGTAAGAGGATCATTATTTTTCAGTTCAAGAGTGAAGATTTTAATCATGAGCTGAACAACTTCAAGTGCAGAATGTGTATCATAGAGTTCTTTCAGCTTTTGTAAAGCTTCAAAGGCAGTGGAATAGGATGAAATATGACGACTTACTTCCTCATTGACAGATGCTGCGATCAATGCAAAGGCTTTGCTGTTCTTGTTTTCCCAAATGGCGAGTTCTTTGTCTGATGTGGGCTGCACAGGGTCTCTGTCTTCTTCTCCGACACACACACCTTTCCACAGCTCATTGTAGATGAGGGTGTGTTTTACCATCCGAGACCATTCAGAATAGTTCTCCTTGCCAGTGAGAACTATTCCGACCATTGAAATGATTGAATGCATTCTGTAAAAAAAATTATCTCTGCCAAAAAACTTCTGTTGATAGAAAAAAAATTTCTGCTGAGAAAAAAAATCCTTATGTCACAGCAAGTCTTCTGCTGGAAAAAAAAGCTTATGCCACAACATTATGTTTTGAAAAAGAAGGCGCTCAAGGGATCTCATATATCATTTCAATATATATATTAATGCAAAAGACTGTTTAAGAAAACAGCGTAATAAAACTCCGCTCCAAGTATACTATCAGATGGCATTTGTAATAAAACTCCGCTCCAAGTTTACATCACTGTCAGATGGCATTTGTATTTGTTTAACAAGATTAAAATTCCGCTCCAAGTATAGCATTTGTATTTTAAACTCCGCTGCTTGGTTACCTTAAGAATTCTTATGCATCACTTTACAAGCTTTCCTTCCTTGCATGGCATCTTGGTTTCTGGCAAAAAATGTCAGTCTTCAATAAAAAAAAAAAACGCAGTCGCATTTTTATAAAAAAGCAGTAACCATTACAATACGCAGTCTTCAATTAATACAACGCAGTCTTATCAACGCAGTCTTCAATAGATATTTCAAGAACGATGAGGTTCAACACGCTTCCCTCTGAAATAAACGATGAGGTTTAACTACGGAGATTTCTTCCCTCTGAATTTGGGATGGACCCAGACCGCATGGAGCACGCTTTGGAACCGGGTAACTCCGTGTTTATTGATAAGAGGAAGGTTCGGCGGGCCATTGAAGCAGCAGGCATTCCTGGACCTTTGAGGACGTAGAGGTTAATGATCTATCACAGCAGATTACATAGCTGTCTCATCACAAAAACATGCAACATTTGTTCCACACACAGCTGGCCGTTACTCAGTCAAACGGTTTCGGAAGGCGCAATGCCCTATTGTTGAACGATGACCAACTCTTTGATGATGCACGGGCGTAACAATGGAAAGAAGTTGATGGCTGTACGAATAGTCAAACATGCTATGGAAATAATTCATCTCCTTACTGATCAGAACCCAATACAGGTTATAGTGGATGCCATCATAAACAGTGGTCCAAGAGATGAGAAGATGCTACTCGAATGGGAACAAATCTCAGGAAAACATACGTTTCAGCAGAGGATTTTCTTGTGGGCATGGAAGATCAACCTTATGAACATCAGGTCGGTATATTTTGAAACCCAGAATAAAAGGAAATAACCGATACATTCATGGAGGGACAGCGTTGCCAGTGTATGCGCAGAGAGGGGCAGGGTTGACAGTGTATTCAGGCAAACGTTATATAAAAAATCCGCAGTCTCCAGGACAGAGGCACGCAGAGAAAACGGATGGGCAGTCTCTCAGGACAGAGGTTTCATGAGGCAGCAGAAACCTGGCAGAGGCAGGAGTTATTTCTGGGACCTGTGCTCTGATACCATGTCAGACCAGGTTAACTCCAGATATTACTGAGCGCAAGAGACAACTGGTGATATTTCTCATTAGACAACTATTATTTATATATACACAAAAACGGATCAGTTCATCTTCTAGATGACTGTCCAGCTTCACCTCATCCGTTTCGGATTAGGTGTCAACACTCAGCGCAACCAACATACCAACATAGATTCATCTTAACTCAAGATTAAATAAGGGCCCAAAATGACCAAGTCTCTCAATATGCAAACTTCTTTTTGAGTACTTGAGGAAATGTTTGCACTTGTAGAGGTTTGATTCCTCTTCATAGTTTGGTATAACTTTGGTTATGTTGGATTTATGTTGGTTCTTCATAATATTATTTATATTATACCATCGTAGATCCATCTAACTTGGGATCTATCATGCGTCAAGAGGGATCAATTCCCTTGAGATGCAAACATTTCCTCTAATTAGTAATCGAAAGTTATTAAACCTAATAATATTAATATGATAATATATTAACATTATTATTACATTTAATAATAATATTAATATTTTAATATTAATATTAGATTTAATGAAGTATTTTACATGGCATTATAACCAAATTTATAATAAAACTACATCAAATAAATATTTTCAAATATTACAACTTTGACATGGAAACATTCATGTCTTTAAATATTTTAATATATCCATAGATATTTAATTAAAAGAAATATTAAAAGATTTTAGAGCAGGATTTTGGATTTTTTTGTGTTAAATTGTAATGTAGTTGGTTTATTTTGTTTTGTTTTTTTTATATGGTTATTTTGAGTTTTGTTTTGGGGAGACATTAATTTAATTATTATTTTATTACAAACTTGACATACTTATACATCCCCTCATACTGGGTTGTAGAATACCCCTCTCAGTGCAACAAATTTCACATCTCTCTATATAAAAGTATTCTCATTTTTACTTTTATTAGAACCTTGACTTAATTTGTATGGGATATCCACACAAAAAAAATAATAGTGGTGAGGATAGAGGGTTTACATATATCTTCAAAGTAATTATAACATTTTTGCTTTTAAATTTGATTAAAAAATGTTATAAAAACAAATTAAAATAAAATATTTATAAAATATTTTGAGTGTAAAATGAGTTATGGTTTTTGAATATGTGGTATTGATAAGCCATGGTATTGTAACAAACTTCTTTACAAGTTAATAATATCCATAGTAAGGTGAGAGTGAATATCCATGATTAGGAATCTTGTTATATTGTAATTTAATTGTAAGTATTAAGTTTTTATGTGTTTATTAATTAAATTTAAATATGGTTACCATCATTATTTTAATTTATATGGTAAAACGAATTTTAATTATTTTAATTTATATGGTAAAATGAATTTTAATTTATATTTACTATATATAATAATTTTCTTTTATCTAAAATAATGTTCATAAATGATTTTCTTTTATCTAAAATAATGTTCTCAATTTTAATAATAAATAACTCAGACAATATTTCTGGTTGGGCCTATTGGTATCCCTTGTGCAAAAATGACTAAGAATGAACAAAGCATATTTTTATGGTTTGCCCTTTTTTCAACAGGTTTGGAAAGTACGCAAACATGCAACAAGTCATAGGTTTGGGGAGAACTTGGACGAAATTGGCTCTCCAATCTGTCTATCCATGCTTTTGAGGCTCTACCTCTGATTATATGTTGGGGAGTATGGCTAGCTCATAATAAAGCCATATTCCAAGACAAACCCTTCTATGCCTTACACTCTTTAACTGAAGCAATGACAATTTCAACAATGGTGCATCTTGCAACATAGGAC
Organism: Pinus tabuliformis; assembly: GCA_031772625.1. NCBI lineage: Eukaryota > Viridiplantae > Streptophyta > Pinopsida > Pinales > Pinaceae > Pinus > Pinus tabuliformis. The sequence continues at coordinate 157,778,511 of CM062807.1, read as the reverse complement.
AAAATAATGGGTGGAGGAGTTTCATCATGTTCCTCTCATACTCACATTTTTTCAATGAGAAAATGGGGTTTGGTACAGGGACTGACAAAACCCTTGGCCTACAAAAAATTGCTCCTCTTTGCCTTAGGCCCTTAGCTAAGTGCTGCACTCAAATCCAAGCATACAAGGACTCCATGGTAATAGTAAACTAGATAAATAACATTCAAGATTGCAGGAATATTACTCTCAATCATATTCTAGAAGAAGCATCGTGGGCAAAAATTTCTTTTGATTTTTTCTCATGTTCTCACATCTATAGGGAGAAAAATTAGGAAGTAAACCACCTTTCCAAAGAAGGATTATTAATGGCAGAAGGGTCTTGGGAGGTTTTGGAACAACATGATGATATTATCACTACAATTTTCTGCTAGAGGCCCTACTGGGATTCACTTACAAGGGCGGAAATGATCAACATTGAACAATAGTTTTAATCTATTTTGATCAGTTTCTTTATGATGTTCACAACTCTTAGAGAGTCTATACTTGCAAGAAGATTTTTTGGTTTTTCTACATCATAGAGTACATCATTAACAAATAAAATACTTTTGTCTCCATGTTTTGAGAGGGTTGTAGGCCTCTAATGAACTATATTTATTTTGAATGCATCTGGAGAGTGCACATTCATAATGCAATTTTATCATTACTATAATGAATTAAATTAAGATTTTTTCCTTCGGAAAGAATACAAACAAAATATTATCTTCATTAATTGAGCCAACATTTAATGTTTACACTCACTTACCAACACTGCACCATCTATTGAACTATATTTATTTTGAATGTATCTAGGGCATGCATATTTAGAATGTAATTTTATCATTACTATAATGAATGAAATTAAGATCCCCCATATCAACATAGATACATCTTAACTTATAATCTACTAAGCCCCGAGAGGGATCAAATCTCTTAATATACAAGCTTCTTGTTTAGTAAAAAACTTGAGGATATGTTTGTACCTGGAGAGATTTGATTCTTCTCAAGACTTGGTAATCCTTAGTTAAGATGGATATATGATAATTCTTAATAATATTATTTATATGATATATTTCTATCTATCTATCTATCTATCTATCTATATATATATATATATATATATATATATATATATATATATTATCATTTTTAATCGAGATGAGCTCTACAACCTAGTATGAGAGAGATGTTTTCACCTAATGTTACATTTAAAATTAATTAAAATAATACTTACAATAACAAAATAAAAAATATTAACAACAAAAAAATAATGTCGAACATAAATAAAATACTTAAATTTCCACCTTAATTATAAGCGATTGTAAGTAAAAAAATAGTTTACTTTTTGTGAGGGAGATATGTAATTTCGTCACTACTTAATATGGAACTGAGAAATGACATGTAAAAATAATATTATTGATATTATATGTTGTTTAATTCATTCTATGTTCATTTGACATGTGATATTTAAAACAAAAATATATTAATAAATAAAATAAGTTAAATGTGGGTCATAAATCAAATATTTAAATATGCATTTTTAAGTAAAATATTTTAACATCAAATACATAGAGAAAGTGTGTTTTTCTTCCATTAATGAGTTCTTTCTAATTAAGGTATGAGGATTCAAGATTTGTAGTTCATTCAATGTTTAATATGGATTTGCATGTAAACTTTTAAAAGATATTAATAACAAACACACATACACACATATCTAGAGAGAGAGAGAGATGTTTTCTACCTCTTAATATGAAGGGGCATGTATTAACATGGAGAATGTGAATCATAAAGACAATATTTCAATGTCAACTATGTATATACTATAAAATGAGTGAAAATAAAAAAGAAATTGTTATAGTTAATACATTTTATTGGTGTTTTGCTCAAAACCAACGTAGGTCAATTTTAACTTTATATCTACCAAGTGTAAAAGGAATCAAACCTCTAGAAATGCATTTTTTTCCGCAATTTTTGCACTCGGAAAGAGGTTTGCATCTAGAGAGATTTGAGCCCTCTCGGTGCTTGGTCGATCCAAAGTTAAGATGGATGTATGTTGGTATTATATTATAAATCATATTTCAAAATTAAAACTTATTTATGTAATTAAAAATACTGCATACCTAAATATAATTAATTATTATAATATTTTATATACGTTTTATTTTAATACTATATTTTTTTTCTTAATATAACTCTATTTTTTTAATAAATGAAAATCTAACTCTCATTTATATAATTTGGTTTATAATATAATATGATATTATAATACCATATTATATTATAAACTATATTCCAAATAAACACTTACATATAGAACCAACTTACTTCCATTAACTCTCATTTATCATTAGTCGAGAGGGACTAAATATCTCAAAGTGCAAACATTTTTTTTGAGTGTAGAACTTAAAGATTTGATCCCTCTCAAAACTTGATAGATTCAGAGTTAAGATTGAAGAGTGAGGCATTGTCACATAATATTACATTTAAAAATAACAAAATAATGTTTACATTAACAAAATAAATAATACTAAGAGCAAAACAAATAATGTCTGCCATAAATAAAATACTTCAATTCATACTTTAATTATACATCAACTTTATATATAGACATAAAATAATTGTAAGCAAAAAAAATTAATTTATTGTCTGCCATAAATAAAATACTTCAATTTCTACTTTAATTATACATCAACTTTATATATAGACATAAAATAATTGTAAGTAAAAAAAAATAATTTACATCTATTGAGATTATATGTTGTTTAATTTATTCTATGTTAAATTGACATGTAATATTTAAAACAAAAATATATTAATAAAACAAGTTCATTATGAGCCATAAATCCAATATTTCAGTATACATATTTAGTAAAATATTTTAACATCAAATATATAAATATAATATATTTTTTCTTTCATTAATAAGTTCTTTCTAATTAATGTATGAAGAAAATTGATAATTCTTTGAATGTTTACTATGGATTTGACATGTAACATTTTAAAAGATATTAATAACACACACACACACACACACACACACACACACACACACACATATAGAGATGTTTTTCTTAATATGAAAGGGTATGCATTAACATTTTAATGTGAAAAATGTGAATCATAAATAAAATATTTCAATGTCAACTGTGTATATTTTTTCTTGCAAAAAAAACCACAATTTTTATTCATTTGAGCCAAAAATTACATTCTACTTATGCACTTCAAAAGTGCATTCTTGAGGATTTGCAGAAAATCCTCTAAAAAACTGTCAATATGTGCTACAAAATATGTCTCTGATATGTGCCAACATACATAAGCATGATTATACATCAAAATGAGATTTTGATCTCAAGACCAAGCAAAGTACTAGAAGAAGTCCCAAAAAAGGATGATCAAGAATATATGATATTCCTCTCTGTTAAAATATATAGTGGTGTACATATCATAAAGTGTGACACGCTAGTGAGAAAATAAAAAGGAAAGACAAAAAATGGATTTTGAAAAGTGTTTTTAATCTTCTGTTACTATATCGGGTGTTACCTTGTCCATGAATGGCCTGTGAAAAAACTCGAAATGGTTAGGCTGTATATATTTTGTAATGTGCCATGACCCCCTATCCATGTCCAGACCTAGTTTAGAAAGGTTGTATGTTGTGAGGTTCCTCTCCCTGTAGATATGAGCACAATAAAAAAATGTAAATGATCTTTTCATCCTTAAGATATCTTGTAAAACTGACATAAGAATAAAATTTTGGCATTGATGACATTAATTGACCCAGTTAACAACAATCAATGAAGCACGATAAACTTGCAACCTGTAGCATCCCTTATCTTTGGTAAAGACTAAAATGGTTTTGAGGACTAGCAACTCAACTAGATTGTTTGTACCCCTCCCAAAACTCATTTTGGCATGAAAAACATGTTCTTTTGTGAGACAAAGAACAACCTCACCCCCCCTCGCTTATGAGGTTGGCATCCTGTGAGGCACCATCGAAGAAACCCTAGGGAAATGATCTATCAAGATTTTCCATTATTATTTATCGTGGCCGAGATTTAATAGAGGGCCGAGGAAAGTGTGAGAGGATTGCCAGTCGCTTGGCTACAATCTTCTCTAGGGGGGTGTGTCTGTCTTGTAAAATGCACTTGTTCTGAGCTAACTAGATGCCCCAGTTGACAATCAAGGGTAGATATTTTATGTGTTTAGTGGCCTAGTTTTGATACCAATACCTCCAACATTTTTCCACGATCAGGCCCTCCCAATTAATTGATGGGCTAAGAGAGGAATTACATGTGGCCCAAACCAATTTGGAGTAAGGGCATTCAATGAATAAGTGTGTTATCGATTCTCTTCATGATTTGCGTAAGTTACACCATTGAGGCCCTATTTTTGATCATTTTTTCATCACATCCCATGTTGGTGCCTTCCCTGACAATAAACACCACATAAATACCCTAGACTTCATTGAGAATTTAAAATGCCATATGATTTTCCACTTTGATGCCTCCTACACTGATATGAAGGTATCCCACCTTAGGAGTATATAGACCCACGAGGGAAAAGGTCTAGATAAGCTTATATTTGGTATATGTTAATATTATATTTGTTTCTTACAAAGATGTCAGAAACTCCAAACATTCTAATTGATGTTGTCCAACTAGACCCAATGCTCTTACTGCCCTCTAGCTTTGTTACCATAAGATGGAGTTATGAGGATCTAATATTTGAGAAAGTCTCCAAAGTCCTCTTTCCTTGAGCCAAAATACTAGTTGTTATGATAATCGAAATTTGTCGACATTGCCCACCCATGTATCTATGCCTACTTAAATAAAACGCTCATCCCCAACTCTCCACACTAGAATGCTGGTAATGGTGTCAAAATAATTCAGTACCGCTCTCCAAACTATTGTATTATTCACCCTTGACTTAATTGAAGTGCAGATCTAATCTTCTAAGGATGGAAGAGATATATATTTACCTATAACCACTTGAGTCCACAAATTTTCCTTGGTGATTAATCTCCATCCACATTTTGCAGCTAAGGTCGACGAGAAAGAAAATATATTTTTAAATCCTCATCCTCTAAGAACTTTCGATGTAGCCATTTTCACCCATATTACCCAAGGAGCCACAGAATGGTCTTTCTGGCTGCCCATAGAAAATAAAATCATATTCTTCTAGATTTCTCAAGCACCCCCTTGGGAATCCAGGAGAGGGACATCTATTAGACTAGTAAGGCCTCCCAAATGGACTTGACCAGAGCTAACTGTCTTGCCTGTGAAAACCATCTAAAGATCTGACTTTTGAGTCTCCTTTCAAGTTTTGCTAGCAACCAGGCCCAGTTAGCTTTGGAGTAGTTGCTTGGTTTTAGTTGGAACTCTAAGAATTTTAGACTATCTTTGAAGCCCCACAATTGAAAGGAAAACTTATAAGGGAAATGCCTTCTTTCTTCATTATCCATATTTATGCAGAATATGGATGATTTCTTGGAATTGATTTGCATGCTAGTTTCTTTATCAAATAAAAATAAGACCTCAAAAATATTGTTTTCATCATGAATAGATCCATTACAGAAAATTATAATGTCAACTACAAAAAGTAGATGTGAGATAATCATAACTGGAACAATATTCAAACCTTGAAAATTGCCCTCCTATTTTCTTCAGTAAGCAAAAGACTAAGTCCTTAGGCAGCCAAAATAAAGAGGAGGGGGGCTATAGGATATCCCTTCCTTATGCCTCTAGATGCATGAAATAAATGTGAAGTTGATCCATTAATAAGGGCTAAAAAGGAAACATATTGAATGCAACCCATGATCTAATTGATAAAATAAGGCGAGAAACCTATCTGAGTGAGGATGATCCTGAGATAGAGCCAACACACTCTATCTTAGGATTTTGATATGTCGATTTTGAATACTATCCATTTTAAATGATGAATCTTCAAACTATGAAAACCTTCTTGGGCTACCCCAATTGATTCATGGATTTGTCTCCCCTCGATAAATCCAAAATGTTTTTTAGATGTATCTTGATAGAATTAGCTTTATTCTTTGAGTTATGGTTTTTGCAATGATTTTGTAGATGCTGTTGCACAAAGATATTTGGCAAAATTCTTCAAAAGGCTAAGTTTCCCCCCTTCAGTATAAGATCTATGCATGTGGAATTTAAGTTGGCCAAGACATTACCTTGCTCTTTTGACTCATTTACCACTTTTAGCAGATCTTGACATATCATATCAAACAAGGCTGAAAATTCTTCAACCGTCCACCCATCGGGCCCTGCACTTTTTCCTTTATAGAAGTTGGCCAATAAATCCTTCAAATTGTCTAGAGTGACTTCTGGTTGTAGGTCATAATATCCTCCTCCCTTACATAACTCAGAAACAAGCGAGCGAACTATAAAATATCCATTATGGAGATTGTGGATCTTCCTTGAAGAGTGTTTGGAAATGTGACTTACCCATATCTGCTAACCCCTCAAAAGAATACACTTCCTTATCTTCATGGTCCCTGATACTCCAGATTGTGTTCTGTGTCTTTCACCATTTTTCATTCACCTAAAAGAACTTTGTATTTTTGTCTCCACAGTCTGTCCATATCGCTCTACTCTTAAGGCACCAGGTTGCTTCTGTTGAGGAAAGAATGTCCCATGTTCGTTTTTTATAGAGATTGAAGAGCTTCCTTTGAATCTACACTGGAAAATCCTTCCTCACTAGTCTTTGATAGCGCCCATAACTCTTGCTCCACCTTCAACAGGTTTATCTCCTATTTTTCACGTTTTTTTCTCCCATGTGTTAATATTATACTTGAGGTTTTGAAGATTCGATTCAAACTATTTTGCTATTGATCTTCCAACCCTAGAATCCCAACGAGTCTTCACCAGGTTTATGAAATCCTCCTCTTGTAGCCAAAAGGAGTTAATCTTGAAGGGAGTTCTTGGTTTCCTCTTGCCTCCTTGATTTTCAAGAGAATGGCGGAGTGATATAATTCACCTCCTAGGTCTATCCATTGTGTAAATAGATTCAATTCATCCATCAGACACTTAGATAACATGAATCAATCAAGTATTTTGGTCATTCTATATAGCCCAACCCAATGATTCCTCCATGTCAGCTTTATCTTCATAGGTTCAATGTTGATTAGCTTCTTTTTAACCAGATGATGAAGGAAATAACCCGATAAAGGGTCTAGAACAACTTTTGGTCCCCATGACTCTGAGTTTCCTAGAGAAAAGTTTAAGCCCCCCTATAATTTGGTTGTCCTTATGCAAGAAATATTTCGAGAATAGAGTCCCAGAAAGGTCTTCGGTCCTCATTAGATCCATACAAATTTAGTTGGGTGAGAGAGAGATCCAATTTTGATGAGTGAAACTCCGACCCCTAGTCCAAATTGGATGCTCCAAAAATTCAAAGGCTTGATGCGTTGAGAGTGCCAACCGAAAGCGAAGCCTCTCGAACACCCCTGAGCATCAATTGCTATGAATTTCCAACAACCAAATAAGGACACAAGAATTCAAATTACATCCTGACCAACCACCAAGGTTTACTAAAGTAGAATGATATCAGGATCACACTTTGAAATAAATCATTTCAAGGGAAGTTTCTTGGAGGCTTTCCAGTCCTTTACAATTAAATGAGAGGGATTTCATTATTTCGCCACACCTCGAGTGACAAATGATCTAAGCACATCATATATAGATTTTTGTCTATCAACTACTTGGTCAAAATGTGCTCGTTCTTTTGCTTTTGACATGTTATATTTTCTTCCCCTACCCATTTTCCCACTAGTAATGAGATCTATATTCCCCAATCCTCTTGATATATCTATGAGATGAGAGAAAATCTGTCGGTTTCTCAGATTATGTAGAACCAAACTATTAGCTGACTCAATGTTAGAATATGCTCGAGAGACATGCATCAATGGAGAGGAGAATCTAGGAGATCTCACAAGTAAGGCACAAGAAACAAAGGGCAAGGATATGGATTTGGCCAGTGAACAAGAAAGCACACAGAATCTATTCTCAGGAGTCGATACCCATTCATTGCCCAACTCATAAAATGTTTCATTGAGAGAGGTAACAAGGGGCTCAGAGACCAACATACTAGTAGAATAGGCCGCAAGAACTCTGGTAGAATCTGAATGTGCTTGATGATCACCTACTAATATCCAAGTCAAATCCTTTGTGGGGTCTGTTGCTAATTGAGGAAGGGTCATTGTGTCTTCCATCAGAATATTTGTAGGTGCCTATGGAGTCTCATGTAGAGGAGAATTTTGGCTAGCATTAGATGTGGATATCTTGATTGGCCCCTTTAGTTGACGATCCTTCAATTTTATATTCAACCCATAAAATTCATTCATATTTTGATATTCAATTTTAGTTCAATTTTGATTTCAATTTTCACATTCCATCCATAGAAGGTAGACACATAATTCCTAAGGTGCATATATCTGAAATCCAACCTAGAGGTTCACCAACTTCTTTCACTAAAGCTATAGTTGAAGAACCTACATCCCTAACAAAAGGAGTAATATTTCTCTCTTCAACAGGAGAACAAATCTTAGGACAAGAAGTAGAGGTACCTAGTGAAGAAGATGATGCTTATTCTGAAATACCATTAGTAGAGGAACCAAAAGAAGAGCTAGAAAATCCTATCATTGAACCTTATATCAGTTATGAAGAATCTACAATGGCAGAAGGGGAAGGATAAGTACACATTGTAGATGGTAAACTTAGGATTGGAGGTGGAAGAGGCAAAGGAGGAAATAAAGGAGGAGGTGGAGGACGATGTGGCAGAGGAGGTAGGGGAGAAATAGATCCTTATGTTTTTTCTATATTTGATGAAGATACCACAACGACAATGAAAAAGATCTCACCTTCTATACTTCCTAATTTTCATGGCCTAAGAACTGAGGATCCAAAAACATTTATTTTCGAGTTTGAAGTATTATGTATATCCTATGACTACTTACTTGATACTTAAAAATTGAAATTATTCCCAGCTACTCTAAAATATGAAGCACTTAAATGGTTTATGGGACTAGGGAGACATACTATTAAAACATGGGAAGCTATGAAAAGAGCGTTCCTAGAAAAACATAAAGATTACTGTATGTCCCATAACCTTAAGAATGAAGTCTTTAAGTGATGTAAAAGGAGGATGAAAGCCTTGAACACTTAGTTGAAAGATTTGCCTATAATGTTAAAAGGGATAGGATGCATGAATTGGATGAAGAAACATTAAAATATCTTTTGTTAAAATCTATAAGAGATGAGTGGATTGACCTTCTCAACTTAATGGGAAAAGGAGATGTTTCTCAACTTTCATTTGGTGAAATATGTGATTGTGTAAACACATCTCAAGGGGTAAGGCTAGATCTGGTAAGAATCCAAGAGATCTTGCCATGCCAAGAGTTAGTAAATATGCAAATGGAACAATAAGTAGAGAAGAATTAGGTAATTTGCTTGACAACTTCAAAACAAATATCCTTGGGAATATTAGTGAACAATCAGATAATCTCAAGATACAAAACAAGCAAAAAGCTGAAAATGCTGCATTATTTATTTTTTGTCCTAGGTGTAGAAAGAAACATACTTTAAGAGTATATCCTCTTGTTAGTATATAAATTTGTGTCATATGTGCTGAAAACCATGATACAAGGGAATGTCCCTCAATAACAGTCGTAAAGTTGTCTTTCAAGATGAAGTTGGAACAAGCCAAGATGAATCACTTTGCTATGTTGCTAAAAGATCATGACAAAATCAATGGCCAAATATGACTCAAGATTTCAATACTCAATATCAACCATATGCACAACCAAAAAATAATTGGACTACACCTATGCCTTGGCAACCTTGCCCCCCTCAACCCAAAAATCCATCTTAGGTAGGTTGACGAAATTATTATGGCAGAAATCCTAAATATCCTCAATTCCAACAATCTTATCCCCCTTTTCCACCGCAATATTATCCTCGACAACCAAACTAACCCCCTCAGTCCAATCCCAACCACCAAATCAACAACTTTCCTTACCATCCACTCCATTTCCTACAAAAATCCAATCAACTACCTGCTCAACTACGCGCAAATCCAAAAAATAAAAATTGACAAGCTGTCTACAATATAGAAGGTCAAAATTTTCAAGATTGTATGATAGCCCCATTAGGTCTAAATGATGTTCAACTTATATTTGGCAGGGTTTTGCAAAATAAGTCACCAACAATTGTCATCCAAAAATATAAAGAAGATGAGGTTCTTGAAAAAGAAACACATTTTGATCAAGAAAAGACTCCTCCAAAGGAAGATGTTCCTATACATTTGAAGGATGAACAAATAAATCCAGCTCCTACAATTTCTCTAGTAGAACAACCTTCTATTTCCTTACAGGATCCACCTTTTCCTAAAAGGCTCAAAATTGATAAAGGAATAGAAAGGAAAATTGTTTTACTAGATTATGACATTTTAGATAAACTAAAGAATATTTGCATCAAAATTCCTTTGCTTCAAGCTATAAAGGAAATACTATATTTGCAAAAACTATTAAGGATCTATGCATTAGAAAACCAGGAAAGAAAAAAAAATATGTGAAGAAAATCCAATTGGTAGGAAAAATTGCTGATATTATGATGGGGAAACCAATAGCTCAAAAATATCTTGATCCAGGTAACCCTATTGTAAAATTTCACATGAATGGTATCAAGATTCCAAACACTTTGATTGATTTAGGAGCAACCATCAATATCATGAGCAAACAAACTATGTATCAATTAAAGCTTCCTAATCTTCGATATACACCTACATTATTACAATTAGCAAATAAATCTGTTATCAAACCTGATGTTATATTGGAAGATGTATCCGCTTCTTTAGATTCTTAGGAATATCCCATTGATTTTATGATTTTAACTCCCAAGAATAATTTAGGAGGCCATCCATTGATCCTTGGTAGACCTTGTCTAGCTACAAATGATGCATTTATACATTGTAGATCTGGTGATCTGTATATTAACTCTACTAATAAATTCAAATTGTATCCACTTGCAAAAGCAATAACTGAAGTAGAAATTGAAGTCTGGATAGATGATGATAATGAAGACTTTGATGACATTCAACCAATATTTACTCTTTCACAAATAGATGAAGAAGATCAATTAATAAATTTAATGAATGGTAATGATTCTTCTTCATACCATGTACAAGATCAATTTTTTAAAGAACAACGTAGTATTGAATATATATCATCTCATCAAATGGCTTTGAACTATATGAAAAAGTTTGGCAATTATTTAGTAGAAATCTTTATGGGAAAAACATTAAACATTAATAATAACTTGGAATAATTTCAAAAGAAAAAATTGATAAAGATGCTACAAAAACATTCATCTACTTATGCATGGGAGTATATTGATATGAAAGAGATTGTGTAGTATACCTGGGGGGGTTCATATGGGGTACAAAGGAGGTACCCAAGGTAATAATGTGTTGTAAGGATAATAAATAAATGGGCCATAATTAGCAAATAAAGTGGTTAACCCACATTATGCAAGGGACCACAAGTAGTTAGAGAATAATGTGATAAGTCCATTGTATTAGGTGTATGGTATTGAGAGACCCATGGTAATTACCCATGGTATTGTATGTATGAAGCCTATATAGAGGCTAGACACTCTCCATTGAGGGATGTCAAGTATTGTTGTATTGACAAGCATATGGCTTGTGGAGTGATCACCTTCCTTAAGGAATAATTATATGGTGTTACCCTACCTCAAGGGTTTTTCTATTAATAAAATATTTCAGTTTTGTAAAAATCATCTATTGTGTTATTCTTTTGGCATATTCGTACCTTTTATATAATTGCAGGTTAGCTATATTACATATTGACCTGAAAACTTGTATGCATCATATTTATGTCTAGGAAAATGTCAAACCAGTTAGACAACCTCAGAGAATGATGAATCCTAATATGAGAGAAATTTTTAAGGAGGAATTGCAAAAGTTACTTAATGTGAATTTCATCTATTCCATATTAGATAGTCAATGGGTGTCACCTTTGGTGATTGTTCCAAAGAAGAATGGAAAACGGAGAGTGTGTATTAATTATAGGGAATTGAACAAAGCTACTTTGAAAGATAATTTTCCACTACTTTTTATAGATCACATATTAGATACCTTAGTAGAGAAAAAATATTTTTCATTTCTTGATGGTTTTAGTGGGTATAACCAAATCCAACTAGCACTGAAAGATCAAGACGAAACTACCTTTACATGTCCATGGGGAACATATGCCTATAGGGTACTTCCTATTCGATTATGTAATGCACCTATAACATTTCAAAGAGCAGTGTTGGGTATCTTTTATGATCTAATTCATGATTGAGTGGAAGTTTACATGGAATGGAAACTCTTTTGAAGAATCACTTAAAAAATTAGAAAATATTCTCATTGGATGTAAAGAAGGAAATCTTTCATTAAGTCTTGAAAAGTGTTTTATGATGATTGATGAGGGAATTGTTTTAGGCCACCATATTTCAAGTGATGGAATTAAAGCAGATACATCTGAGGTAGAAGTAATTTCTAAAATTTCAATTCCTGTTTGTCAAAAATATGTTAGAAGTTTTCTTGGTTTCACTGGTTATTATAGAATATTCATAGAAAAATTCACAAAAATAGCCTCTTCACTTTTCAAACTTCTTACAAAATATTGTGAATTTGTTTGGAATTCTGATTGCTAGAAAGCATTTGGGACATTGAAGCAGAAAATCACTAAAGCACCAATTTTAAGAGGACCTAATTGGTCTCTCCCTTTTCACTTTTCTAATGATGCTTCAGATACAACTTTAGGAGCTGTGTGGGAGAAAAATATCAAAATCCTTATGCTATTTATTACACAAACAAAAATTTGACTCTTGCAGAGTTAAATTGTACTGTAACAGAAAATGAGTTTTTAGCTGTTGTGCATGCCATTAGCAAGTTTCATCATTATATCACTAGTTATGAAAATTTCATTCATACAACTCATTATGCTATTAGATATCTAATGAAAAAACCAATTACTAATGGTAGAATTACAAGATGGTTGTTATTATTGCAGGAATTCAACATTACTATCCTTGATAGACTGGGAAAAGAAAACACAATTGTCGATTTTCTTTTTAGAATTCTGAATAATGATGATGAAATTCTTGTAAAGGATAATGTTCTTAATGAATATCTTTTTGCAGTATCTACTAAAACTCCCTGGTTTACAGATATTACTAATTACTTGGCTACATGAAACTTGCCCCCACAACTATCAGCTAGAGAAAAGCATAAAGTTATCAAATCCAGTGCACCTTATTCTCAGATAGATGGAGAATTATACAGAACTGGACCTTATTTGATCATTCAAAGGTGTGTTCGAGAAGATGAAGTACTAGAAATCTTGAAAGCTTGTCATGATGAGCCATGTGGAAAACACTTTGCCAATCGAAGAACCACTTACAATATCCTTCTTTTGGGATATTATTGGCCTTCTCTTTTCAAGGATGCTAAGGAATATGTCAAAATATGTGATAGTTGTCAAAGAATGGGAAATCCTATTCCATTATATGAAATGCCTCTACAACCACAGGTACTTGTGGAGCCTTTTGAAAAATGGGCTCTAGTTTTTGTCGGACCAATCAAGACTCCATCTAAATAGAAAATATATATACTTGTTTATATATATTATGTTACAAAATGGGTAGAAGCTAAACCTCTTCCATATCCAAGTGAAAGTTCTGTAGTCACATATGTTTTTGAGGATATTTTTATTTGTTTGGTGTTCCAAGAGAAATTGTAACAGATCAAGGTACTCAATTCACATCCAAGTTGGTGCAAAAGATAATGGATCAATATAAGATCAAGCATTTAAAGTCTACTCCATATCATCCAAAATCCAGTGGACAAGTGGAATCCACCAATAACGTACTTGAAGCAAGTCTAACCAAGACTGTATATTTGCATTGAAGAGATTGGGCAGAAAAGCTTCCAGAGGAATTATGGGCGTATTGAACCACATGGAGAAACACAATTGGACATACTCCTTATGAACTTGTCTATGGGAAGCAATTTTTGCTTCCAATTGAGTTCCAAGTGGAGACTTTCAGGACAACAACCAAATTAGGCCTTGATTTATGAGAAGCTTAGAAACAAAGACTAGCACAATTGAATGAGCTAGATGAGATTCAACAAGATGCTATCCAAAGAACCAACATAGTTCAACAAAAAAGATCAAGATGGCATGAAAAATTCATCAAGGCTAAAAGGTTCAAGCCAAGTGATTGGAATCTTATTTTTAGTTCCAAATTCAAATATTTTCAAGGGAAATTTCAAACTCACTGGCTTGGTCCTTATAAGATAGATATTATATTTAATAATGATGCAGTCAAAATCAAAAATATTGATGATGGCCATGTTACTTTTATTGTTAATGATCATAGATTAATATTATATCATAAACCACTAACAACAGAAGAGTTTTCAGGTATTTGCAAGATAATTCTAAATTCAAGTTGGTTAAGAAAGGAGATCTTTCTCCTCATTCTCCAACTCCATTGTAATTTTCTTATCATCATAAAAACATATATATATATATATATATATATATGAGAAAATAAAAGTATAAACATGAAAACCAACATTGTTGGCATGCTTATACAAAAAATCTTATCTGAAAACCAATAATTCTTGGTGGTTTAGATTTTCATAATTCCCTTATCTTTTTCCCAATTATTATTATTATTATTTATTTGTTTTTGTTTTGTTTTGTTTTGTTTTTTGTTTTGTTTTGTTTTTTGTTTTGTTTTTTTGTTTTGTTTTGTTTTGTTTTTTTGTTTTGTTTTGTTTTTTTTTTTTTCTAATAATATTACAGAATGCAAAGCAACACTTATGAGGACCAAATTTCTTCTTTTTTCACCAAGAAGCAACAATAATAATATTATCTTATGATGAATAATAAATCTCGGAAAAAAATGAAAAACTACGGAATCAGTGAGATTCTGCAGCCCATCTCCAATTTCGCAACTGATTTCAAATTATATAGCCAGAACAATCTACATTCAGAAAAGCATAAAGAACGCGCAACAAAGGACATTACAAACATAATGAGGTATGTAGGGCATTGAATTATTTTTCATTTAAGGGACATTATATTTTAATTCATTGGATGATTATATTACGAGGCTTGAGCAATTAAAATACCTCATGACACTGCTTAGCATTATACCTCTACATCATAACTGTTATAGCTCTATCCTACTATAATACCCTAATCCGCCACATCAAATATCTTCAAAATCGCTTAAATTTTAACGATCCTATGGAATCGACTCTTAAAATCATGACAATCATGTGAAATAAACTAGTCATTTTATGAATTGAATATTTTGCGAGCACCTTATTTCACCACCACTCAACGTTCGCTCCATACCCTTTGCCATCCAACTTTGCTAACCATTCCTCTTACTAGCCTCCATCATCTTTGTCGAATAGAGACAGTCCAAGACTAAGGATTCTCCCCACCATGGGTGTAATTGTTCAATTAAAGCCCAATAGAGCCAATTTTCTTCAGGCATATCCATAAGTTGGAGAAAAATTGCAGCAGGTGGGCTGGCTAAAAGTATTTGAAAATTTTTATGGGCACGAGACAAAGGTTAAAAATTCTTTTGCATGGGCTTTTAATGGGGTAGACGCAAAAATTGATGACATCAAACTTATACTTACAGAGTCCATAGTGGCAGAAGCTACAAAATTGCCCAAAAACAGAGAAATTTGGTTCAAAAACAGGAAAATCAAGGAGAAAGAGTGGACAACCTTCCTCAGAAACCCAAGTATGGACATTTCTATTTTCAAAAAGGGAATTCTAGTAACAACATTGAAAGGTAAATGGAGGAATTTATTGCTAGTCATTCAGAAATTCTTAACTTGTGAAGGGAGGTTTGGAACCATGTTCTTTTATCATGTCTGACTTCTGATGCATTTCATTGATGGGAATGAGATAAATTTTCCATATTTCCTACTCTGTAGCCTTAAGAAGATGGCCTCTAGTGTGCAGCGAGAATAAAAAACCCTCAACATTTCTCTCTATCATCATGGACTCATTAAAATTCTCATAGAAGCACACTTATAAGCAAAATGAGATAATTGGAAGAGTTTTCTAGTTCGAAACCAATTTGTAGAAGCTCAAGAAGAAGAAACAAACATAAAAGTCAAAAGAAACCGATGCAAAGTTCTCTCAAACCCTAACCCTGAAGATGAAAGTGAAAGAGAGGGTTCAAATCTTAATGAAACAAAGGTATCAGAAGACCCACTTGAATATGACACTCCTCTTTCTTAGTTTTTGGAAAATATTATACACAAAAATGAAAAAGAAAATGTTAGAGAAAATAAATCCAACTCAAGTGTCAAGCCACCTAAAGAAAAAGATGGATGAGAAAAGGATAAGAAACAGGGAAGAACCAACAAAAGGAAAAGCACCCAAAACACTGAAGAATCGGGGATAAAATTAAGAAGAAGCAGGTAAATTTCTAAACTTTCAAGTGTGCAATCTCTTTAAGTAGTTGATCTTGAAGAAGAAAATTGAAAAACACCACATCAGACTATGAGTATGACAAGGAGGACACCAAATATTTATCCAGTGCAACAATAAATTTATGATTATGTGGAATCTTTGGAGCAGAGAGCACAACAAAAGGTAAGCTCTCCTTCTAAAAATAAAGAAGATACATTCAACTGATAAATTCCTTTGTCAGATAATATTCCTGAAAAAGAATACAGGATCGAGGATGCTTCAAAGCAAGACATATATGAGTTGGAAGTACTGAACAAACATCTCAAACAAGAACATGAGGCAATAAAGGTACAAAATGAAATTTTGAGGGTTCAAAATGACAAGATACTTTAGCACTTATGCCACTAGTACAAAAAGAAGAAGAAACTCAAAGCAAACAATAGATTCCTTTGAAACAAAATCAGAGGGTTACAAAGCAAAATCTTAATGAAGAAGACAAGGGCAGTATTCAATATCAAGAAAAGGAAGAGGAGCACTGGTATGGATGTCGTAGCTCAGGCCTCAAAGTTAGTACATTGAATAAAAGAAGGGGCAAATTTTGAAATTTTTATGCATGAGCACATGCAAAACCTTCTGTGTGGGGGAATGTTGAAGTATGAAATTGTCCTCTTTTTGACAACCCTTTTTCCTTCCTTTTTACCCTTTCCATAATCATTTTGTTGGAGTTTTAATCTAAAAGGTCATCATAGATATGTTCAAGCATCTAAAAAAGTATTGATCATCCATGATTTATAATATGTTGTTTCTTTGTGAAATGTAATTTAAAAATTCCTACAACTACCAAATCTCATTCATTCTGCAGCTAACCAATAATTTTGCAGCTATCTCCATGGTTAGACAAGTTCTAGTGCATCAGAGAAAGGATAAAAGGTATTAACAAATGGAAAGTGGCCAGCATATGGATATCCCACTGTCTTGGTGATCTGGAAAATCACATGGATCGAGAGATCTAGAAGTCAAACCAGAAGTCAACTAAGGTTATGACATTTCAACAATAAACAAATTTTGAAGGCGGTTCGTGGCAAGATCAAGCGAGCGCGGAAATGATTGAGTAACCTTTGAAGCTGATGTGTTCGATCAAATCCCTCATGATTTTCTCTTTCAGTAGAAAATCAAGAGGAGAACAACTTTCATCTTAATTTCACTTCTTAGTTGTTAGATTAGTCAAGTTGCCTCTCGACTTAGGACTCTTGAAACAATTATTTAATTAGGGTGTATAAAAATCCTTGGGATGAGTTTGGATATAGTAAGGCATATTGTTAATTGTTGCAATCTTTGTGAAGACTTCTACAATAAATATAAAATACTTCTGAACAAATGTGTGGCTAAGTGATTTAACTGAATTGGTTGCGAACTTGCATTCAATAGGAGGGTCCCCTGGAGAGCTATAAGAGTAGATTAGTTTTTGTTTATGTTCATTACAATTTTCTTGATAAATAATCTTCTTTCATTATAGTTTGTCGATGCCTTCTATTTATCAATTCCTAGGGTAATTTCTCGTTGTTTATAGCAAACAGAGCGCTCACAAAAACACAAAAATTTGCTTTCCATAATTTGTTTCATTCAATACTTTTATTTAGTAACTCAATTAATTTTTCCAAGCAGTTCGTGAATGATGAATACATGGATTTTGAAGTATAATTGCGCACATTAGTAATCCTTTGAAGCTGCAAATTCAATTTGATATTTTGTTGAAGAAGTCTAGTGTTGATTTATTTCCTTTTCTCGAGAATAGAGATAGCTAGAATGCTTTAATATCTTTGCAATTAGAATTAGAATTTATTTTCTGCAATATAATTAGAATTTCTTTCTGCAAGTAGAATTAAAATTTATTTTCTGCAAGTAGAATTAGACTTTTCCTTCTTCAGGTAAAATTAACATTTCCTTTGTGCATTCAGAGTTAGAATTTGCATTTTGTAATTAGAAGAAGTTGTGATTCATAGATTAAAAGTTTAGTTCAATTTTGATTTCAATTTACCATGAAATAGTTTTAATGAAAAGAACATGTGTGTGGGAACACTTTGATTCAATCTAACATTCATTCATATTTAGATTAGTTTCATCTGTTAAAAACAAAAAATAGAACTCCTAACATATATTGTGAACATGCACTTCATAAATACATGAACCTTGGTTTACAATTTATGAGTAATTCAACATCAATTAAATTACCCAACATAATCTCTTCAAAACACAAACCCTTTCCCCAGCCTCTAGGGGAAGCTAAGTCCATGGGTGATTGTGATTGGGGAGAAGATCCCTCTACAACTGTCTCCTTGCATGCTAAGAGGCTACGAGTTCCTCAACATTTTAAAAAATAGGGCTTACATCCCCACTTGCCTTTTCGTAGTCCACAATTTCCTCCATTACCATGCAAGAAATATTTGAGAAATGTTAGATAAATAGCTGTTAGACCCACCTACTTCGATTTCTCACTAGCCGTAACTGCTTGAGTTTACTTCCACGCTTAGCATCTGACTTGCTTACAAAACACCCCGTTGACTGCTCTCCTTGGCTGAACAAGAACGTGACACTGTCAAGTGAAAATGCTAAAGGGTTTCTCATTGCGAAGGGATGGATATTTCCCTCTATTTAATCCTTCAAACCCTAATCGTACTCCATTTCATAAAGTCACTCTCATTCCCCTTGGTTAGTTGAGGAATTCATATCTATATGGAGTTAACTTAAGGAAAGTTTCATGTCAACTATTTTTTTCAGCACGAAAAAAGCCAAATTGCTATAAATTCATTATGAGAAAAAACAGTACATCATAAAACTATTATGATAATGACATAGTTATGCCAAACTTTGACTAACCAAAACTTAATAGAGGTAGGCAAAATCATAGCTCAAGACTACAAATCCCCATCAAAATGTTCAGAATCAAAAGAAGGCAATATATGAGTCATCAACAGATAAACAGGGCCAGAAAATTTGGAGTACCAAGCAGAATAGAGAAATCATAGAACAGGGGGCATGATACATACCAGATAGGAGGAGAGGAGTGAGAGAGTTATGTACCCGGCATAGTGAATTCCTGAATATGGTGAATTTTGTCCCCTACAGTTATATTCATCATCCATACTTCGAATTGAGAAGCAAGGCCTTTTTTTGATAGCGAATCAACAACTTTGTTTTTTCCTCTATCAATATGGACGATAGAATAGTCCTTTCTGTAATTCCTTATTGATTCTATTATGTTCAACCATCCCAAAAGGTTGAGGTTTTTTATGACGTGTATAGACCGAACATGATCGATTATAACCTTTGAATCCCTGAATATTTGCAGATCTTGAATGTTGAGAAAGTCACAGATGGTGAGAAGACCTGCCAGTGCCATAACCTCAGCTTTGTTATTCGACCCTTTACCACCGTTCCAAAAAATTTCAATATGCTGACCCTCCATAGGGATAATATAGACTCCACATGCACAACAACCATTTTGGGCCGCCCCATCAAAATAGGCCCGAGGGATGCCAGAGGGATCCAAAGAGATTGCCTTCTTTCCACCCATTCTCAGAATATTTTTGGAGAAAAGACGAGCATTGAACTGAGAGAGAATGGATTCATAGACGAAACATAATTTTCCATCTTTGAATGAAAGAGGGCCCTATTCCACCATTTCCATATGGCCCATAAGGACAACAAGGGAATAGGTCTCTAGTCAATTTTCATATTACCCCACCATTCAAAAGCTTCCATGATGGAGGGGAAAGAGATCTTGCTGAAGCCGAAATGAACAACCAAATTTTGCCATATCTTTTGTGATTGAGGACAGAGTAGGAAGATATGAAGGTTGCTTTCTACGTTTGACTTGCACAAGGGACAAATGGCAGGCCCACTCCAGTTCCTTTTTTGGAGATTATCCCATGTTAGGTTCTTGTTGTGGAAAACAAGCCAAGCAAAAATGATGATCTTGAGGGAGCAACCTGTTTTCCAGAAGGAGGTTGGGAAGATGTTATTTAGTTGATCGTGGTCCGCGAGATGGAGCTGGAGATAGACATGCTTTACATATATAGTCGATCTTCCTCCAAACCCTTTCCAAATTAGCTTGTCCTCAACTTCTGATCGGAAAATACCTCTGTTCCTCATAGCCAAAATGATTTGGTTCCATTGGACAACCATCTCATCATTGAGGCCCAACTCCAACACCGACTTCCATATTGGTGTTTTTCTCAAAGCTAGCATAATTCCATCTTGAATCCAAATCTACCACGAGCGAAGATGAATCAAATTTTAGAAGTCCAAACCTTTCCTCAAAATTTTCACTCAAAAAGAGGTCCGCATCTAGAGAGATTTGATCCCTGTCATTGCTTGGTAGATGCACATTTAAGATGGATCTATCTTCATTTTATCAAAACCCTGATTTAATATTTATGAATATCCATGAAATATTTTTAGTATTTGTAAGGATATAGGGTTTAGAAATATCTTAAAAGTAATTATAACTTTTTTTCTTTTACATTTAATTAAAAAAATGTTCTAAAATTAAAGTAAAATAAAATATTTTAATAGTGAAATGAGTTATAGTTTTGGACAATGTGGTATTGATAAACCATGGTATTGTAACAAAACCTATTTACAAGTTATTAATATCCATAGGAAAGTGGGGGTGAATATACATGGTTAAAAATCTTGTTATATTGTAAGTTCATTACTGAGTTTTTATGTTTTTATTAATAAAATTTAAATATAGCTATATAATCATTATTTTAATTTATATGGTAAAATGGATCTTAACTTATAATTAATATTTATATGTTATATATTTTAATATGATATGTATATTATAATTTTCTTTTATTTTGTAATTTTAATAATAAAAACAAAATATTATTGTGCCCAAAGAATCGCTCTATACTCAGTATGGGAGAGATGTTGTCACTAAAATTACATTAGAACATATAAAATAATACCCACCTTAAAAACAAATAAAAAAAATATATATATTTTAAAATGGAACATACATATTAATAATAAAAACCTTTCAGTGTGCCATAAATAAACACTTCAATGTTCCCTCCAAATAGTACAATTTTACATCAACTTTATATATTGAGAGATAAAATAAGTGATAGTTAAGAGACAAAGTATTTGATAGTAAACAAATTCTAATTTGCCCTCTATTTTTTCATATGAGGGAGAAGTGTAATTCCTTCAGTGTTCAATATAGAATTTACATGTGACATCTAAAATAATATTGATCTTACAACCTACTATGAAGGAGATGTGATACTCCCTCGATGTTTAAGAGAGACTTGACACATGGTATTTAAAAAAGAAATACTAATAAAACAAGTATTTCATGTAAGCCACAAATAAAATATTTCAATTTCCATATTAAGTAACATAATTTTATATCAACAAATAAATAAATTGAAAGTAAAAATGCCCTTTATATTTTTACTTTATAGTATGAGTTGGATATGCAATTCTTTCATATTGTAATGGGCACTTTGAGCAAATATGAATAAAATATTTGAGGGAGATGTTGACATGTAACATTACATTTAAAAATATTAAATAATATCTACATTAACAAATTAAAACTTATCCATATTAGATATCTTAGTATCTCAGGAATCAAATCTCTTGAGGTGTAAACATTTCCTCAAGTTTTGTACTTAAAAGAGGTTTGTATCTTGATAAATTTGGTCCCTATAGGCACTCGGTAGATCCTGAATTAAGATGGATCTATGCTGGTTTCTACAACTAGGAAGATGTTGTCACGCAAAGTTACATTTAAAAATAATACTTATATTAACAAATTAAAAAATAGTAATAACAAAAAAAAGTCAATGTTAGCCATTGATACAACCTTTTTTTCTTCATATTTTCAATTTAAAATGATAAATTTTAAAGAGGAAAAAATAATTAATTTTTTTTTTCCAATATTATTATTATTATTTTTTAACTTTTTAATTTGACTTATACTCTTTTTTTTGGTCCATTTTCAATTTCAATTCCATTAATCATAGTTGTTCTTTTTATTTTTATTTTTAATTTGGCTTAATTTTTTCTTTTCACCTTTCTTTAAGTTTCTTTCACTCAAGCAACAATTGTAACATAAAATTCCATTTCAATGAATATAATTAAAGTAGTAAAAAACAATCGGTTTTAGAAATCTTGTGAGCATTTCTTTCCTAACTCTGTTGAATTTGTTTTATTTAGGCATGCTTTTTATAATTCCTGCCTGCAAGGTATATCAAGAATTCAAGAAATTGATCTTATTACACGAAATTGAATTAAAAATTCAAGAAATCAAGAATTCTATCAAGAATTCAAGAAATTGATCATATTACACGGAATTGAATTAAGAATTCAAGAAATTCCGCTTCAAGTCGTAGTAGGACGTATTACTAGGATCCCACCTTGAAGTTGAAGTTTCACAGATCCCACTTTGAAGTTGAAGTTCGAGATTTCGCAGATTGCTCGATGTTTATTGGAAGGTTAGTCTTCAATTTCTCATCCATTTCAATTGGCTTGTTAAAGCCATTTTACCTTCTTTCCTCAAAACCAACACAAAAAAATTGGTTTACCATGCAAAAAGTTAATGTGTAATTTTTTTTAAGGAGGTTTAATCTACTGCAACTTTATTCTTGGTTTTATTCAAAGTGAATATGTCAAATTCAACCAATTTACTACTAAATCACAAAGTGAATGTGTCAAATTCAACCAATTTACTACTAAATCACAAATCATAGACAAACATATAATATTTGGAAAGTGCTAATGACATATTTTATTTATTTTATTATTTAAATTATTTTAATGGTTTTTGTTTTTATTTTGACGATACTAAATGTTTTAAACTAATTATTTTGATTAGAAACTAAGTGTTTTGATATCTATCTCTAGTCACTAGTAATTTAAGTTATATAACTATGCTAGTTATAATTTAGTTGTTAAATTAATGGTAAAACAATAGGATTGCGTATTATTCATAAATACTAATAATTTGTCTTTACAATTCAATTTAATACTAAATCACAAATTATAGATCATCCCAATTCCATTTTTATTTTGATTAGAAACCAAGCGTTTTGAGATCTATCTCTAGTCACTAGTAATTTAAGTTATATAACTATGCTAGTTATAATTTAGTTGTTAAATTAATGGTAAAACAATAGTATTGCGTATTATTCATAAATATTAATAACTTGTCTTTACAATTTAATATAATACTAAATAAAAAATTATAAATCATCCCAATTCCATTTTTATTTTGCCAAATAAAACAGTATTGTTTAAAACATGACGCCATTTGAGAGATAACAATACAAGTTTTGTTCCATATTCTCTACCTTCACTGCCACAAACATAATCGCATTCGACTCTATATCAATCATGTACAATGGCCATGAACTTCCATGAACTTTGTAGGAGACAAATGGTTGTGAAAAACAAATTTCCTGGAATTAACATCTCATTTAGTTGAAACCAAGTTTCTTCATATTAATTTGAATAAAACACTGCCAAACAAATAAATTTATAAAGCTTCATTACAACCAGCGAAGTAGGGTGCTCCCCAAAAAACACCATTTTAGCACAACATTTTTACTTCCATTTCTATTTTCTTATGAAGGCTTTAATTGATTAGAGTTCAAACTCCAATTAACTATATTTAAACTAAGTAGCAAGTATTAGCTACTAAGTAGCACTTGTTGATAATACATAATGTATAATTCATTCTATATTTAGTTGATTTATAATATTTAAAACAAAAATATATTAATAATATAAAAATATTTTAGTAAAACATAAATAAAAGATATCAATATACACATTAAATAACATAATGTTATATTTCAAATATATCTATCATTTATGTTTTCATAAATCAAAATATAACTCTAAATTATTTTATATAATATAATATAATACAATTATAATTTAAATCAAATTAAAAAATATCAAATATATATATATATATATATATAAATAAAAATATTTCAAATATTATATATATATATATATATATATATATATATATATATATATATATATATATATATATATATAACTCTCATTTATATAATATAGTTGTCTCGAGAGGCCCTCTAGAACTTCATATGAGGAGATGTTACCACATAATGTTACATTTAAATAAAATAAAATAATATTTACATTGACAAAATAAAAAATAGTAACGACATTTTTTTAACGTTGGCCATAAATAAAATACTTCAATTTCTACTTTAATTATACATCAACTTTATGTATATATTCATAAAGTAATTGGAAGTGAAAGAATTAATTTGCCTTTTAGTGAGGGAGATATATAATTTCTTCACTATGTAATATGGGGTTGAAAAATGACATGTAAAAATAATATTATTGATATTGTATATTGTTTAATTCATTCTATGGTCTGTTGAGATGTAATGTTTATAACAAGAATATATTAATTTAAAAAAAGTTCAATGTGCCTAATAAATCAAATATTTCAATATGCATTTTTATACCTCCAGATATATTGTAATCACTTTTTAGTCAAAATACATTGGCTTTTAATTAGTTGTTTCAAATATAGCAATTTTACTACGATTTTAAAATAGTTTGAAATATTTAAATATTAAATGTGTAGGCTAGGTTTGGGTAACTCTAGGTGATTTGCATTAAGAGAAAATTATGAATATTTACAAGGAAAGGGAGACTATTGGAATTCATATTCCATTGTCTCTTCGTTTTCTTTATTTTCTTATTTACATTATTTACAATTTTCCTAATCCCTAATGATTAGGTGCCAACATTCCCCCCTTAATTTGAAGGGATGTTGGTGAGTCCAAGCATCATTATGAATTTTTCAAAATTGTCTCTTCCAAACGCTTTGGTGGAGATGTCTACAATCTGCTCATTTATGAAACAATGGCATAGGTGAATAGTCTTGGCCTCAACTTGATGTCAAATCAAATGATACTTTGTATTGATATGCTTGGTTTGATCATGAAACTTTGGGTTCTTGGCCAATTTTATTGCAGAAGTATTGTTAATCAAAAGAGGAGTAGAATGCATTTGTTTCTCCTGCAAATATTCAAGAAATTTTCTCAGCCACATAATTTTCTTCGTTGCTTTTGCAGTTTCCATATATTCCACTTCTGTTGTGTAATCTGTTGGAACTGATCGTTTGCGTGATCTCCAGGAGACAACTCCTGTTTTGAGACTCATAACATAACTTGAAGTAGATTCTAAATTTTCTTTGTCACCATCAAAATCTGAATCAGGGTATCCAATCATGCTGAAGTCATTTACTTGTGTATACTTGAGTCCAAAGTCTTGAGTTCTCTTCAAGTACCTTAGAACTCTTTTTGTAGCAGAACAAGACTTTTTCATAAACTTGGAGAGGATTCCAACAACAAATGATATATCTGATTTGGTAGTAGTCAAGTAGTTAAGACTTCCTACGAGTTGTCTATACTTTGTTGCATCCTGAAATTCATTTCCTTCTGTAGATGTGAGCTTTAAATTTTGTTCCATTGGAGTGGTCAAAGGATTGCACTCAGCTATGCCAAACTTGTTCAACAAATATCCAACGTACTTCTTTTGATAGAAGAATATAAACTTTAGATATTGGGTTCTTTCAATACCTAGATAATAGTGAACATATCCCAAATCTGTCATTTCAAAACCTTTCCTCAATTCTTTCTTTATGGATGCAATGAGATTTTCATTTCCCCCCATCATTAAAATATCATCTACATACATGGCAAGATATACAATTTTTTTTTCCAACTTTCTTGTCAAACAAAGTCGCATCATCAAGATCATAGTGTTTGAAATTTAGTTTCAGAAGATGCTGAATCAATTTCTTGTACCAAGCTCGTGGTACTTGTTTGAGGCCATACAAGGATTTGACAAGCTTACATACTTTGTGCTCCTATCCCTTCACAACAAATCCTTCTGGTTGGGACATAAAAACATTCTCTTTCAAATCTTCATTCAAGAAAGTAGTTTTTGCATCCATTTGATAACCATTCTAAGATACCAAGGTAAAGAGAGTCCAGATGGTAGCCCATTTTGTTGTGGGATCCCTTCCTTCTATGTAAATCCTTTTTGCATGATCCTAGCTTTATGCTTGTCAAGTGAGCCATCTACTTTATTCTTATTCTTGAAGACCCACTTGCATCCAATTGGTTTGATTCCCAATGGAGGGTCCATTAGCTTCGAGGATTCCTGTCTTTCCAACTTCATCAGGATGAACGCTTTCAAGTGTTTTTGTGATCCATTTTGGAGGACCTTTCTAAGATGGCCCAGGTTATTTAATTGACTAAGATGGGGTTGAATCAATATTCATCCTTCCAATTCTCTCAATCACATCACTCAAAGTGCCTTCTTGATCGATGGTTGGAGCTTCATGAAGGGGAGAGAGTGATTCAGAAGGAGATTCCACAGATTGATACAAAAGATGGATCTCCTCTTCAAGATGTGGAATCTCATTATCTAATTCTTGAAAGTATTTTGCATGTTCTAATTTGTCTAAGAAACCAAGTTGTTGCTCAATAACATTGTCAGTCTTGGAAGATTCAAGAAAGATTACATCTCTAGGTAATATAAATTTCTTATTTGCTTCATCATAGAGATGATATACTTTGGAGGTATTTGAATACCCCAAGAAGACACATTTTCAACTCCTTGCACAAATTTTGTTTCTCTGTTCCTTAGGTATCAAGGCATAACAGGTGGAACCAAAAAAACTGAGATGCCTTACTAAAGGAATGTGGCCATACCACTTTTGATAGGGAGTCTTGTTTTTGAGAGCATGAGATGGACACTTGTTCTTAATATATATTGCACGTAGAAATGCATCAATGCAAAGCATAAACTTAACATTTTTGAAAAACATCATTGAATGCACCATATTTAAGATTGTTCTATTCATTCCTTTAGTTACACCGTTCTGTTGAGGTTACAAGGCATTGATGTTTAATGTTTGATCCACTGCTGGCGAAGATAGTTTTAAAATTCATTTGAAGTATATTCTTTTCCATTACCGGTATGAATAGAGCCAATATGAGATTGTGTGTCGTTTTCAATCCATGCATTAAAGTTTTTGAACATTTCAAAAGCTTCAAATTTTTTCTTTAATAGATATACCCAACACATTATGGTGTAGTCATCAATAAAAGTCATCATGTATTTCTTACCATTTGTAGAAGGAACAAACATAGGGCCAAACAAGTCAGAATGTATCAGTTCAATCTTTCTATGTGCTCTAGAATGAGAATCATGAAAAGCTTGTTTGCTATGCTTTCCTAAGATACAAGCATCACATTGCTTAAGTTTCCTATGAATGTTTGGCAAACTAGTAACACAATTTCTCTTCAATAAGAAAAGACTCACATAGTTCAAATGTCCAAATCTAACATGCCATAAGAGACTAGATGGATTGTACCTTCATAGAATTGATAATTGTATGCAAAGTTTTGTGCACGGACAAAGGTTCCTTGCAAATTCAATAGTCTTTATTCTTCTACCCTAGTCATGACAAGTGATTTGTCTGATGCTTTTCTGAGCTCAACCTTGCCATCAAACATGTGAATGGAGTGTCCTTACTGGTAGACGTGAACCAAGGAAAACAAGTTTCTCCACAACTATAAGAGGTGGAGAACATCATGTAGAAGAAAGTTAGGGAGACCAGGCAATTTGATCTTGAATCTTATGCCAATCCCAAATACCTTGATTTTTGACTTATCTGTAAAGTAGATTGCTCCATCAACATTTTTCTAAATTCTTCTAAAAAATTTCTTTGAAAAGTCATGTAGCAAGTTCCTCCTGAATCAAACAACCATGCCTCTTTCCATGAAGCAAGTGAAGCATTAAACAAGTCTTCAGTTACTCCAATATTACAGTGTACCATAATATGGTGAGCAGGATTCATGTGCTTTACCTTTCCCTTGATCTGGTGATTTGCCTTTCTCTTCATTCCTTTCCTATTTGATTCTTTCCCAATAGATCTTACATTTGGAAGCATCATGTTCATTTCTATTGCACTATACATAATGAATATCAGGTCTTCCTCCTTGATAATGTTTGCACTCCCTTGCCTCTATTATTCTTCTTTCCATGTCCTCTTCTACCATCTCTTCCTCTAGAATAATCTCGTGGCCGATTATTTTTTTTTTGTGCAAGACACACAACTTCTTCAGAAGACTAAGCAATTGTATTCTTTTTCCCAAAATATTTCTCTCTTTTAATAAACTTCTCCACAAGAGAGTGAAAAAAAATCTCCTTAAGTTTGTCACTAGCTTGTAATGACTAAAGCTAATGAGAATAAGTGGGATACAATGCCTTGATGAAAGTTGTGAGAGGAACGCCTATTTTAACTGCAATATATATTATATTGTGCATAATTTCTCTTATTTCAAAGGCTAGGGCAAGGGAATCATCGTCTTTCAATTCAAGATTGAACAATTTGATCATTAAATGGTTTAGTTCAAGCTTAGAGTGTGAGTCACATAAGTCTTTCATCTTATTTAAGGCTTCAAAGGCATTTGTAAATGGTGTAATGTGATGACTCATCTCTTCATTTACTGATGCTGCAATCAAGGCATAGGCCTTGCTGTTCTTGTTTCTTTGTCTGCTATAGTTTTTTTAAAGTGGATTCCTAGCTTTTCCTTCACAAACTCCTTTCCACAATTCATTGAAAATGAAAGCATGCTTTATCTTTCTAGACAATTCATGGTAATTCTCTTTTCCAGAGAGAACTACTCCAACTATGGAAATAAGAGAATGCATTTTAACAATAATTACACTTCGCAGTACCTCTGCCTTCCTTGAGATCACACTTCAAATTGTATACTTATCCCACACAACGCATATATAAGAGTTTATATATATATAAACCAATTATCAAATTGAAATGTAAAAAACTCAATACACATAACTTGATGTGAATTCACGACCTTCCAATACAACACATAGGAGACATGTGTGTGTGTTTCAAACAACTTTCGAACTAATGCAACACACATATCAATGCACATGTAATTCATGTGCATACATCACTAGCATATAATATACCACCATATAATGTGACAACACCAACATACAAGAGTCAGCGCAGGACATCAATGCAAACAATGTAACAACACCAACATATAATTCCATTCAACACAGAGGCATTAATAAATGCATGCCACGATTAATCACGCATTCCATAATAGATCTTCAATAAGAGATCAACACAACATGTAATAGATTTGAATGCACATTCCAACGCTCTGACTTCAAGGTTTCGACCTGCGCACATTTCAATGCTCTGACTTCAAGGTTTCGACCAACGTACATACAAGATGTAGCCACACCAAACGCTCCATACACTACTAGTTGTTGGTTAAACACATATATATTAGTTTTTTATTAACAATTGTTTTAACAAAATTCTAACGCTCAACCATATGCAACGTTCACCAACATAGCATAGGATTAACGCTCCAATTTTTTTGCACAAAGAATTAAGATTCAAGAGGAATCTGAAATGAAATTTAAGCTAACTGAGGACTGTATGCATTCAACGATAAAGGGAAGTATGCATTCAACGATAAAGGGACATATGCATTCAACAAGCAGAGGATAGAGCAGGGAAAATAACTAGCAAAAAAAACCAAAATAGACTTGTAGCTTTGATACCATGTTAGAGCAGGGAAAATAACTAAACTTATATAGCAAAAAAAAACCAAAATGAGACTTGTACCTCTGATACCATGTTAGAGCAGGTTTGGATAATCCATGAATAAGTGATTTGCATTAAGAAAAAATCATGAATATATAAAGAGAAAGACTATTAGAAATCATATTCTAATGTCTCTTTGCCTTTTTTATCTTTTTATTTACATTATTTACAATTTTCTTAATCCCTAAACATTAGATACCAAAGAAATCAAATATTTGATAATTATAAAAATATTTTTCTTTTCTGAATTTTTTTTTTCCAGGACATTGACTAATTTCATCTACTTTAAAATGCATTTTATAAAAAAAGTTAAAAAAATAAAATCTAAGAATTATTTTATAACTCAAGTGACACTTAAGTATACTATGTACATATATATTAAATATCATATTTAACTTTTACCATAATTTAATTAAGTCATCGCTTATATTATATCATTTTATATTCCATCTCCGGATTTAATTTTTATCATATACGTAGCCTTCAGAGCCAAGCAAATACATGATCTTCCCGAAAAAGAAAATAAATTACCAACGTTGCACCGTGGTCTGCAGTTGCGAGAGATCTAATGACCATCAAAAGCATATCTAAGCTATCAACATATTCAAAAAGTCTCTTTGTGTCGACTTGGCTTCTACAATATCTCTTGCTAGTCAAAATAAATGCCCTCATTAGTCGCGTGAGACCGCCAAATTAGAGGCACTACTCTCAAACTATTTGGTTTTGTTGAATTCACCACCAAAACTTTCAAAGGGTTGCGGTCAAAATGACGACTCGACAAAAAAAAATAGAGCTCAAGTTTTAAGATTAAATTAAAGTGGGTAACCATCACAAAAGTCTTTGATTTTGAGATGGGGAGGGAAAGCCTAAAATTTGATTTTGAGGTTGGAAAGTAGAAGCTTAAAATTCAATGCTATGTTTTGGAAAATGATCAATGGGTTGAATTTATGACTTCAACACATTTTTATGATCCGGATTTATAATAGGTTTGATGAATTTTATTATTCCAATTAAAACTTATGAATTTTTTATCATTTAATTATAAGTTTATATTTAGAGAGTAATTTATTATCACTTAAAGATTATTTTTATCATTCAATATATAATTGTTTTTAGTTTATTTGATTTATTTTTTATAAAATGGTTTTTATTTTATATATATGGGAAAACTATATTTTTTATTAATGAAATAAAAATTACATTTTATAAATGCATATTGTGTATATACAATTCTGAGTTGTTAATGGTCAATACAAAATCAATATACATGGCAAGGCAGATTCACTGAAAATCCCATGAAAATATCACCACAAGAAGCCCAACAATAAGCAACAATTACATTAAAAAATATTGACAACATACCCAACCAACAGAGGGTTGATAATCATTCAGATGGAAGCCCCAAAAGAGTCATTATAGCAGAAGAAAATAGGAGTGGCAATACCCATGTAAGAACAATGAACCCCATCTCATTCTTCAAAGGGAGAATCCCTGTAGAAATAAAAGCTGCAAAGTCTGAAAAGTGCCTGCGATAGCCAAAAAACGAGACCCGCTAGGGTCAGAGATGAAGTGCTGAGATGTGGAATGACCCTTGACGGCAGAAATAAAGAGGCCTCATGGCCCAAGGGAACCTCGATCACAGAGGATCAAGTCATGAGGCCCAAAAAATAAGCCGGTTCCAAATCTGCCAGACGAATGAAGCTGCGCAGATCGATGGAAGAACATTAAAATGGTCAGCGATGAAGACCCCTTATTTGATCATAAATTGGATTGCCCACAAAAAAGACCTGCAAAAAAATGAAGCCACCCACTAGAGAAAGACACAACACCAACTCCATTATAATATGGGAGGCATGGACTAGGGGAAAAAAGAGTAAGGGCTCCAGTTGCCCCGACCCCCACTCCATACCGAAAAAGACCACCTGAAAAGAGGGAAAACGATGCAAATGGCTAAGATCAGAAAAAAGGAAAGGAAATAGAGAAATAAAACAATAGGGGAAACCTCTGCACTGTGAAGACGCCGCTAGGGTGTCACAGTTCGCTTGTCACCTCTTCTATCTTTTTATTAAATCTCTCTCTCTATATATTTATATATAATTTATTTTATTATAAAATATATAAAATGAATTAATCACAAATTTGTGAAAATGTATTTATTTGGAGTATAGTTTTCATTATATATATATATATATATATAAAGTTTGATAGCGATCAAATCTCTCAACATGCAAATATCTTTTTAAGTGCAAAGTTTGAGAAAATGTTTATATCTAGATAGATTTGATTCTTATATGCCCTTGGTAGATCTAGATTAAAGATGGATCTATGTTGGTTTTGAGCAAAACACTAATAAAATGTTTTAACTATATCATCTTTTTTTTTTTTTTCACCGGTTTTCTATATATATATATATATATATATATAGTTGACTTTGAAATATTTTATTTATATAATGTATACATAGTTGATATTGAGATATTTTATTTATCATTCTCATCAATGTTAGAAAATATATAAAAACAAGTGAAAGTAGCAACAAAATTGCTTAAACTTGTCTATTAGAAATATTTTAATGTAATAGTTGCAAATAATTCAAAGTAAAGATAATTATAAAACATTTAAAACTTGTGATATTGTTCACTGAATTTTTTTATATTTTCTTCAATTCTACTCTAACTTTTAGCTATATCATTTTATTTTTATTAAATAATAAATTATCACAAGTTTTAAATGTTTTATAATTATTTTTACTTTGAATTACTCGCAACTATTACATTAAAATATTTATAATAAGTAGGTATAACCAACTTTGTTGCTAATTTCACTTGTTAGTAAAATATTTTAACATCAAATACATAGAGGGAGTATGCTTTTCTTCCATTAATAAATTCTTTCTAATTAAGCTATAAAGAAGATTTGTAATTCCTTGAATGATTAATATGGATTTGACTTGTTAAAATATAAAAGACAGTAATAATATATATATATATATATATATAGAGAGAGAGAGAGAGAGAGAGAGAGAGAGAGAGAGATATATATATATATATATATATATATATAGAGAGAGAGAGAGAGAGAGAGAGAGAGAGAGAGAGAGAGAGAGAGATTTCCACTTCCTAATATGAAGGGTCATCTATTAACATTTTAATGTGGAAGATGTGAATCATAATTAAAATATTTCAATGTCAACTATGTATATATTATAAAATGAGTGAAAAAATATATATTTTAATTATATTTAAAACATTTTATTAGTGTTTTGTTAAAAAATTCCATAGGTCCATCTTAACTCCAAATCTACCAAGAGTTAGGAGGAATCACATCTCTGGAGGTGTAAACCTTTCCTCAAGTTGCACACAAAAAAATAAGTTTGAGAGATTGGTAGATATAGAGTTAAGATGGATCTATGTTGATATTATATTATAAATCATATTTCAAGATAAACACTTATTTATGTAATTAAAAATATTACCCACCTAAATATGATTAAATCATAATTAATTATTATAATATATTATATATTTTTATTTTAATAATTATAATTTTTTACCTAATATAACTCTCATTTATTTTTTCATAAATAAAAATATAACTCATTCATTAATATGGTTTATAATATAATATAATATTATTATATTATAAACTATATTAAAAAATAAACACCTATATAACAAACCTATATCCATTAACTTCGATTTATCATGAGTATAGAGGGACCAAATCTATCAAAGTGCAAACTGCTCTTTCTGGTGCAGAACTTAGAGATTTTGTGATAGCTTATGAGTAATGTTACATTTAAAAATAAAAAATTAATACTTATATTAGCAAAAAATATAAAAAATAGGTTTAGCATTGTGGAGATATGTAATTTTTTCACTACTTAATATGGAGTTAAGAATGACATGTAAAAATATGTTTTCTACTTCCTAATATGAAGGGGCATGTATTAACATTTTAATGTGGAGAATGTGAATAATAAATAAAATATTTCAATTTCAACTATGTATATATTATAAACTAAGTAAAAATAAAAAATTTCTTATGGTTAAAATATTTTACTGGTGTTTTTCTCAAAATCAACATAGATCTACCAAGAGCCAAATGAATCAAATCTCTCTAGGTCCAAACCTTTCCTCAAGTTTTGCACTAAAAAATAGATTTGCATCTGGAGAGATTTGATCCCTATAGGTGCTTCGTAGATCTAGAATTAAGATGGATTTATGTTGGTATTATATTATAAATCATATTTCAAAATAAACATTTATTTATGTGATTAAAAATACTATCTACCTAAATATAATCAAATTATAATAATAATAATTATATTTATATTTTAATATTATAACTTTTTTTCCTAATATAATTCTCACTTATCTTTTCATAAATGAAAATATAGCTCTCACTTATATAATATGGTTTATAATATAATATAATAATATTATATTATATTATAAACTATACTCCAAAATAAACACCTATGTTATAACTAGACTAGATCCATCTAAACTCCAGAATTATCATGAGTGGAGAGGGACCAAATATCTCAAAGTGCAAACCTCTCTTTTGAGTGCAAAACTTAGAGATTCGATCCCTCTCAGAGCTTGATACATCAAGAGCGGATCTATTAAGCTCCAAGGTGCAAACCTCTTTTTTGAGTGCAAAATTTGAGAGACTTGATCTCTTTGGGTGTTTGATAAATCCCAAGTTACGATGGATCTAGGCTAGTGGTGTTGAGAGCCGTTCTACAACCTAGTATGAGAGATGTGTTGTCACGTAATGTTGCATTTAAAAATAATAAAATAATACTTACATTAACAAGTTAAAAAATAGTAATAAAAAAATCAATGCGAGCCATAAATAAAATACTTCAATTTCTACCTTACAATATATATACATAGATAAAGTAATTGAAAGAAAATAAAATAAAATTTACTTTTTCATATTAGGGAGATATGTAATTCTCTCACTACTTAAGATGGAGTTGACCAATGACATGTGAAAATAATATTATTGATATTACATGATGTGTAATTCATTGATGTTGAGTTTAGCATGCAATATTTAAAACAAAAATATATTATAACAAAATAATATTATAGAGAGATAAACATATATTAATTAAAAAATAATATAGAGAGAAAGAATCCTATGGATAAATGTTTTCTATTTCCGAATATGAAGGGGCAATAAAATTTACTTTTTCATATTAGGGAGATATGTAATTCTCTCACTACTTAAGATGGAGTTGACCAATGACATGTGAAAATAATATTATTGATATTACATGATGTGTAATTCATTGATGTTGAGTTTAGCATGCAATATTTAAAACAAAAATATATTATAACAAAAAAATATTATAGAGAGATAAACATATATTAATAAAAAAATAATATAGAGAGAAAATCCTATGGATATATGTTTTCTATTTCCGAATATGAAGGGGCATGTGTTAACGTCTTAATGTTGAGAATGTGAATTATAAATAATTTTTTTCAACATCAACTATATATATTATATAAAAAAAGTGAAAAATATTTTTTCTTATAGTTAAAATAATTTATTAATGTGTCACTCAAAACCAACATATATCCATTAGGTGAGAGGAATCAAATCTCTAGAGGTACAAACCTTTCCTCAAGTTTTGCAATAAAAAATAAGTTTGTATCCAGAGTTAAGATAGACCTATGTTGGTTATTAGTTGAGCCAACATGTAAAATGTTTACTCTAATTATCTCCTTTAGATTGGACTCTATATCAATTTTAACTTTTTATTATTTTTTACTTGAGTTGACAAGTAAATATTTACAAACATTTACACCACCACAACATTGCCCCCATACTGGACACTAGGCTCTATATTACTTTTAACTTTTTATTGTTTTTTTAATTGAGTTGACATGTAAATGTTTACAAACATTTACACCACTACAAAATTGCCCCCATATTGGGCTCTACAGCTCATCTCGACACAACCAACATAAATCCATCTTAATTTCGGATCTACCAAGCACCAAGAGGGATCAAATATCTCAATATGCGAACTTATTTTTGAATGCAAAACTTGAGGAAATGTTTGTACCTCGAGATATTTGATTCTTGTCATTGATTTGTAGATCCTCATTTTAGATGGATCTATGCTGGTTCTTAATAATATTATTTATATTATATAAATTTCACATCTACTATTCTCATTTTTAATTTTATTAGAACCTTATTTTAATCTCTATATGAACTATTCACCAAATGTTTTTAGTATTACTGAGTATTTTTAATTTGATTAAAATCTTGATTTAATCTCTATGAAATATTCGCATAAATATAGAGGATAGAGGGTTTAAAAGTAATTATAACCTTTTTGTTTTTATGTTTAATTAAAAATGTTGTAAGGTTCAAGGACCTTCCTAGTTTTGCATCATCACTAACTGCTAAATCTAGTTGGAGGCTCGATATTTAGATGAATGGATAAGAAATATTGACAAAAGAACCCCCAATTTGTCAGCAATATGGAAAGCAATAATAGAATCTTTTAAGTTGGTAGGAGTCAACCTAACATGGCATGTTGGAAATGGGGAAAGGCATAGAATTGGATTGGATCCCTGGGAGGGAGGACCTGAAAATTGTAGCTTTATGGTCACATGGATGGATGGATGCAGAGCAACTACAACTAGGCAATGAATTGGCAGAATTATGGAAGGAGTACACTCTCACATGAAGATCACATGTTAGACTCATATATTGAGAGGATATTCTAAGATGAGTACACGCACCATGAGGCCTTTATGGTCCAAAATTTGGATATTTTCTACATATTGAATATCAGATCCAAGCAGATCAGGAGTGGTGGTGGTCCAAAATATGGAAATTGAATTGCCTTGCTAAATCAAAAAATTTCCTTTAGTGTGCGCTTAGAAAAAATCTCGACCTGGGACAATTTACAAAAAAGAAGGAAGGAGGGACCAGGTTGGTGTAGCCTGTGCAAGAATGCAGAAGAATCAGTCACACACTTATTTTTAAATTGCCCCCTTTCCCTCAAGACATTAGATCACATCAAGGAGGGCATCAGATGTAACCTGGACTAGAGAGGCCAACCCTTCGAAGAAACTTGGAGGAGGTAGTGGGAAGCGACACAAGATAACACACAAATGCTTATACCTCTGCTTTATTGCTGGGGTATTTGGCTAGCCCATAACAAAGAAACATTCAAAGAGATCTCATCAACACCTAAAAGAATTGCATACAAAATTGAAGCTATTTTCTCCCTTATAAACCACAAAGGAGCAACCACCAAAACCAGGGTTGTGGGAGAGGAGGAAATCAATCGTGAGATCCCCTGGGTCTACTTCGATGGGGCCTGTGATGAACATGGAAATTGTGTAGGAGGACTGGTCTTACACTTAAATCAACATTGGTTTCTAAAATCTAGCATTAATCCGGATTAAGAAACAACAACCATGTTGAGCTCCTTTCTTTAAAACCTCTTCTCTACTAGATACTGGAGTTGGGATGTTTATCTATTCAAATGCTTGGAGACTCTTTAAATGTGATTAATTTGTTGAATGCTGTATAGAGATGCCATAACCATAGCCCGCTACCCATTTTAGAATAGGTTATTTGCTTAAAATCAACTTTTGATTTTGTTTCTTGCCATCATATTTATAGGGAGCGGAATTCAATGCCAGATAAGTTCTCTAAGGATGGTGTTAGGCAGGATCCGGGCTCTTGGTAGGTCAACGACACACTATATGGGACAATGCATAAATACCAACATCAACCATTTTTTTGAACTATAGCTACAGGACCATGGTTACTACCAGAATTTTTACACTGGTTTACAATTTCTTTTTACTAAACAAATTGTTGTCTTAATCAGTGGTTAATTTTTTCCAACTGATGAAATTATAATGGTTGTTCTGAACACTAGTTTTAACTACTAGGAACAATTTGATGGTTTGGATATGACAAAAACTCTAAAGGGACTCACGGGCTGATTTATAACAAAAGCCTGATGGTTCAGGTGATTTTTTTTTTTCTTCCTACAAACATGTTGGATATATAGTGAATGCAATGGGCATGTACAATGTAACTTTTTATTTCTCAATAAAAAGTTATGATTTTTCTATAGAATTTTTTTTACAAAACATTAAAAAATATTTTGATTGTCAAATGAGTTGTGGTTTTTGGACGTGATATTGATGTATATATATATATATATATATATATATATATATATAAATTTGTATTAACCAATATATTTAAATATATGTATATATATATATATATATTATATACATATATGTTTTACGTTAGAATACAATTATTATGATTTGGTTATTATACTTGCAGGCATTTAGTTTTGCCTTTGAGAGCGTATTAATTTGCTTAGACCAATTTTTTTTGCCACTTATCCATAGTTTAACATTGGGAATTCAATTTTTCTTATTTTATTATTATCATTTAAATATTTTTACTTGTAAGGTGATTGGTTGAGGTCTTATTATGGGCATTATTTAGTAACTTCCGTTTTTCTATTAGTTACTAACTTTTTTGTTTTTAATTTTATTTCATTTTTTTTTTTTTTTTTTTTCCCTTTTTCTTTTATTTCCATTTTCATGAATTATAGTTTTTTCTCCATATTTACACCGAAGGTGTTCCTTTGCGGACTTCGCCTAGGAATATTTATCCAATCAGATGGTTTGATTTTTGGCGTACTTTGCCAATTTTTTAATATCGCGTGGTACTCTAAATCCTGTGGGTGGGGCCCATTAATACTACCCAATCACCTCACACTTGGCGCCAATGACTTTCTCCTGGCGTTGCTCTTCCTCGTCCACTTCCATGGTTGCCGAGCCTATGGTCCTATGGAGGCTATGCTGGTATAATTCGTTGATGACCGCACCAGAAAGGCCTTGCTAT
The DNA here is from genome assembly GCA_031772625.1 of Pinus tabuliformis. NCBI lineage: Eukaryota > Viridiplantae > Streptophyta > Pinopsida > Pinales > Pinaceae > Pinus > Pinus tabuliformis. The sequence goes on along the minus strand of CM062807.1, from coordinate 157,739,320 downwards.
TGGTTGCCAAATCATCATATCACGACAAGTGGATCCGTTGCTCTGGTCATCAACTTGTTCCTGCTCTCACATGGCTGGGACAAGGCCAACTATTTTCTGGTGATCGAGAGCTACAACAATCCATGTTAGAAGCTCTTTCTAATGTTGGCACCTTAGAAGTAGGTTTCATGTCTTCCTTGAAGATATCATGGGCCAGGCGAAGCTCTGTCAAGCATTTTGGTAAGCAATGGGTTCGTTTGATTTCTCTATCAATTGTCGTTGTAATTATTTTTCCGTTTGTCAGTTTTAGTTATTTTATCTGGTTGGGACTTGAACCCTTGGTCTCTTTGATTTCAAAATCACATTGTCTATATGATTTAGAGAAAAAATATGGTTCTCTAAAGAGTGAAGAAACTAAAAATATGCATATACGTCTCACCACGTTGGTAACACCAGTGAAAATAATCAACATTGTGAAAATAACCATTTACATGCCCATTCTCATTCTAGACATGGGCATCCTCATTTGGAACGTAGTCATTCTCATTTGGGACACAAGTATTCTCATTCAAGACATGCACATTCTCATGTGGAGCATAGCCATTCTCGTTCGGGACATGGGCATTCACTCATGGAGAAGAACCTTTCCAATCTAGGGCATATTAATACACTTGAACTTGGCAAGTCTAAGAATCACCGATAAATTGATCTCAATATGGAAGGTATTTTCTTGCACGTTTTAGTAGATACTCTCGGGAGTGAGGGGGTCAATGAGATGGAAAGTATTACCCTCTTATTTAAAATATCTACACAAGGAGATATACTCTATAGATCCAAAACAATTATAACCGATATTTACCAGATGAGTAGAAAGGCCACTGAATGGGGTGAATTAGAATTTCTCATCCCTTATTACCAGAAATACTGCTGCAGTGGAGGTTATGATACTTCCAATGCTTAAAAAAGCCGCCTGATTAGTATGATGATTGTCAAACCTCAATATTTGGATGATAACAATTAAAGAACAAATAAATTCCATATCAAGACATATACATTTCCTCTAATAAAGGAAATTCATTTGGAAGGCACACAAAGCTATTCTATATGCAACATGAGAACATCAAAAAACCTGCTACTACTTCTCCCTGTGAAAGTGGAAAGAGACTCTACATGCACAAACCCAAATGTCTAATGGAAAAGAAGGACAACATGGTCCCAACCCAAGCAACACCACTCATTCAAATATGCTAGAAAAATTGTTCTAAAAAGCACAAGTTCTTGACTCTTACCGATGCAAGTAATAAAAAATGTTCCTTCTTTAAGAGCTTAATTTTTCCTTTGAATGTTGTTCACAAAATGTTGTCACTACCCTATCAAATATAGAAAAATGTCCCCTGACATCACTCACAAATGCCTTCCATTTAATATTCATAACTTCCAACATCAGGAATCCAAGCCAATGGGAAGAATATAATACCATCACATCCTTCTCAAGGGAAGTTCACAAGATCTACTTACTGTTCATTCTACCTTTGAATGTGAATGTTTTTCACCAACAACTATCACTTCCCTGGAAAATAGAGAAAGATGTCCCCTGTCATCATTCATAAACGCCTTAAATTTAATATTGTAGTGTCCATCATCAGGAATCCAAGCCAACTAGGTAGAGTAGAATCCCATCACTTCCTTCTCAAGGGAAGTGCACAATATCTATTTACTGTTCATTCTGCATGCATGATCTCCTTGTGTATCATCCCTTTTTATAATGTATTTAAGGATTTAAGCACAACCACTCCCCCCACTATGCTTGAACTTTCTCCCTCACAAGCAAATAAACCCACCATTAGATACAAATGCTGGGGGTGATTGAGTTAGGTGCAGACAAACAGAATAGGAACAACAACCATCTATACATGGGTGGAATCCCTGGCTTCATTGACCCAGACAGTCACAAAAAAATTCAAGCTCCAACATCTACAAACTGAAGGAGACAATCCCAAACAGGCTCTTAGAAAAAATGTCAATCATAGGCTCTTCATTCTGTAGGCATGAGTTCCTTGCATATCATCCCCTTTTATAATGTCTTCAAGCACCACCACTCCCTCCAATGTGCTTGAAATTTCTCACTCATAAGAAAATAAAACCACAGTTAGATACAAATGCTAGGGATGATTGAATTAGGTGCAGACAAGTAAAGTAGGAATAAAAACCATTTTTGCATGGGTGGAATCCTTGGCTTGATTCACAGACATCACAAAAAATTCAAGCTTCAATATCTGCAACCTAAAGGAGACATTCCCAAACATGCTCTAAACAAAACAATCGAGTATAAACTATTCATTTTGCAGGCATTCACTCATGGAGAAGAACCTTTCCACTCTGGGGCATAGTAATATAGTGGAAGTTAGCAAGTCTTAGAATCACCAACATATTGATCACAATATGGAAGGTATTTTCTTGCATGTCTTAACAGACACTTCAGGGAGTGAGGGGGTATTGATCCCTACCCTTCTGCTAAAATATAAAGGTTGGATGGAAGCAAACCCAGTTTGCTCAATATTCATATCATTTATGATTATTTCATTTTCCATTTCTTTGCTTATAAATTCAATGAAGATATTGTTGCAAAGAGTACCTAGATTCAATGAACATGACATAAAGCAAACATTCAAGATTATCCAAAACCTGAAGGGGGTGCATGGCTTTCAAAACATCCATGTGTGTAGATTCACAAACAAAGGAGTTATATCAACTCTTCATTTGCATATTTTGTTGAAAGTAACAAGACTTCAATTGGGAACTAGGTAGCCCAATTTCTTGATGATGTAGGAGTCAAGGATTTGATGCTTCATATGTAATCTTTGAAAGATTCCTAGGTATTGATTTTAACCATCATTTATATCAGATGCAACAAACTGATATGTTTTGTGGTGTTTGTAGGTAATAGGTTTTAGATGATGGTTTTTTTTTCGGTTCTTTGTAGTTGTGATTCATCTGATCCACAATGTCCTAACATCAAATCCTTTAAACCATTGTAACAGAAGCACCTGCAAATGTTTTAGTTGCATCTAAAAGGCACCTAAACAACTCTATGTTGCATCCAACAAAATATCAATAATATAATCCTTAGAATACAAAATTGATATCAAAAGAGCGAATTCATAACAACAAATATTGAGGAAATTGAGAATCTAGGTTTCACTTTAAAATTCCTTAATTTAAAACTCCCCAAGCAAGAGGCTTCAGTTGAAATTCCTTAGGAATGATGTTTAAGTTGTGTAGAGCTTGGTACTCTGACTATATATAACATAATTTACTTCAATGTGTTGGAATTTATATGAAGTCCTTTTCTAATCATTTAGAGATAACACTGGAACGTTAGGGATATGTGGATTATATTCCAATAGTTTATGCAGCTATCCTGGTTAGGGTGTGCACACTGTGTAGTAATCAATGCATGGATTATACTGGATATAATGATGTTTAGAGGTCATCCAATGTTGTTAGGATTTGAAAATTTTAAAAGATGTGGATCATGGTGAGTTCTAGCATCCATTAATTTCATAGTGAGGGATATTCTTGGTTTCAGTATCTTAATTTTATCTGAGTCTTGCAATTAAGATATGCTTACCATCTCAGGAATTAGAACCTTCCATTTATTTGATAACTTCTATAAATACAAAACATTCTCAAGAAATTTTTGGTTGCACGCCTTACACCAACCTCTTTCTATAGTGATTCGAAGAAGTACCTAAAATATTTTTACAAGCTAGTGCTGAATTTACCATAATATCTACAAGTACTTGAAGCATTATTTTATGTAATAAATTATTTGGACTATTGGACAAACCAATCGTTGCAAAATACACAATACTTCCCACCCACATGTAAAGCATGATCAAAATTAGCTATGACAGTCTTGATGAAGAGGAGAAAGAATGTGTAATGTTTATTGTGAACATGGGTGAAGTGTGGTGAAAGTCATGGATACTCTTGGATATCTATATTCAAACCCATGAAAGAGATGTCTAGATAATATGGATGAGAAATGTGATCTTCACCATGTTGATGTGAAAACTAATTTAAAAATAACAAAAAAAGGAGAGAAAGACATATTCTTCACTTTTTGACAACCCTCTCTTCCTCACTGGTATGGATGTTTAAGGGCTTGCTAATCTAGACTTATGTATGAACAAAACAAAATACAGATATACACATAAACATATAGATGAAACAAAAATAAAACTTCATTTCATTAATATCAAAGAACCAAAATATGCTTACATACATAAATGGAAATAAACTAGCTCGGGCAATGGTAGCTTATCTCTGAGAAGAGATGTGGTAGCTACATGCCTCTGAACTATGTTACAATGAGGCTCAAGGGCCTTTTTGTTATTGAAAAATAAGGGGAAACCTTAAATAGCCAAAAACCTCACCCCAAGAGATGAAACACCAAGAATTTGTGGGCCCAATTGGGGTTAGTTGGGTAGCCAACTTCCCGGGGTCGTAACTTAGTCATATTATCTCCGTTTGGCACGTATGATACCTCGTTGGAAAGATATCTCTAAGTACTACATGATTTTATATTGGACACTACCTATGGCTATGGGATTGCTGCAAACCTAAAAAAAACACCATATAGGGGGTCAAAACTACTCCAGATGTTCAAGACCCGAAAAAAGGCTAAAAACAATAAATGCTATTATAAACAAGGAATATGATGAAACCGAATGGAGGTATAGGTGGAATAGGCAGGTGGCCACCAATATCCACCTAGATCACTCCTCCCTCCTTAGGAAGAAATGGTACCCATTGCGTTGAAAGCCTCCATGAGGTGAGGGAATTTTTGTTGAACCTGGTCCCTAGTGAACCACTTTCTCTAGTGAAGGAGATGGCTCGCTTTGACAACTCGATATAGATGGATCCTCTGTTGGCGAGTTTTCTTGATCTGCGTGTCCATGATCCGATCAGTTGGGCATGTTCCATGCAGTCTAGGTTTAACTATGTTGGTGTGAGTTGTTCTGCAATGTCGGATGTGTCCAACAATGATGGAAAGTATGGCCGAAGGCGGTCCACATTGAATACTGGATACAAGCCAAGGAATAGTGGAATGTTGATTTTGAAGGCATGGTCCCCTAAATCCATGGTGATGGTGTATAGCCCATATCAGAGAGTGCAAAGCTTGCGGTGGGTCCTAGTGAGGCATTCCTTTTGCAGATGTAACCAAACTTTGTCGCCCACCTGGAACTTATGTGGCACTCGATGCTGATCATGTTGCTACTTGTACTTAGCATGGTTATATCCAATATGTCATGGACTTGATGGCGGATGTGATGAATGCGCTCAATGTAGCTGTTAGCCCTGTCAGCTTTAGACTAAACATGAGCCATATCTCCCTGAGTAGCTACAAATGGTAGGACCACATCAATGGGACATAGTGGTTGGAATCCCAATCCCACCTGAAAGGGGTTGTGTCCAGTTGAGCTATGGAGACCTCTGTTGTAACTGTGCTGGACATAGGGGAGGATTTCATACCATGTGCATTGATGTTTCGATTTGTACATGTGCAAAATGTGTACGATCATCCTGTTGACGACCTATGTTTGGCCATCAGTTTGGGGGTGGAAAGTTGTGGACTTAGTGAGCTTGGTATCCAACATCGACCAGAAACTTGAAAGAAATGTACTTAGGAACTTGTTGTCCCAATCTGAGATAATGGACTGTGGGATCCAAAAGTTTACTCACACTCGTTCAAAGAAGAGCTTAGCAGTGGCTTCTACTGTGATACACTTCTTGCAGGTCGCTAGAATGGTGGTCTTAGAGACTTTGTTGACCACCACGAAAATGCAGTTATTGCCATGCTTAGTAGAAGGGAGGCCCGACATGTAATCCATGGAGATGGATTTCGAAGGTTGATTAGGAGTAGGCAAAGGAGTATATAGGCCTTGCTTCTCGATGGTTAGCTTGGCAATGGAATAGGCAGTGCTGGATCTGATATACTTCCCAACATCCTGTCGAAGGTTCGACCAATAAAAATACTTATGTAACACTGCCACTCTTTTCTCTACCCCGAAATGTCTAGCGACCCGACATTAGTGTGCTTCCAAATCATCTTGTAACGCTTGCTTGAAGGATCACTAAGGTGTTCCATGTGGCATAAGAGTGCATCTTGGATGTGAGAATTTGGAACTTTATTGCCTTCTAGGAGCGTCTAGTATGTGTTGCCGCATTCTGGGTCGCTCTTGTAAAGATGCGGCCACCTTGCAGTGTCGTGCCCACAAGAGTCGAGCATAATGGTCAGTACCATGATCAGCGGTCGGTTGAGACACTCTGCAACATTGTTGGTGCTTCCCTTCTTGTACTTAATGTTCAAATGAAAGTATTGCAACTATGTGGACCATTTCAGATGGCGATCATTCTGCAAATTCCCTTGTGTCCATATGAACTGCAGGGGTTGGTGGTCTGTGTGGATGACCATTTCCTTCCCTAGAATGTAATGCTTCCATTATCAGTAGGCTCGCACAATGGAATACATCTATTTTTCATATGTGGGATACTTCCAGACTGTGATATGCCACTAGATGCCCCTGTTGAGTAAGAACTGCACCAATAACATAGTCAGAGGCATCTGTCTCAATCTCAATTGGTTGTTGTAGGTATGCTAATGTGAGCACTGGTGCAAATTAGAGGCGATGCTTCAACTTGGAAAATGCCTTCTATTGGGATTAATACCAAAATAACTTTTCTTTTGTTCCTCCCTTGGTGACTTGACTCAAAGGCCAAGTGATATGAGAAAACCCCAACACGAACCTGCAGTAGAAGTTGGCAAGACCTAGAAAGCCGCAGAGCTCTATTAGAGTGGTTGGGGTTGGCCAATCCCAAATGAATTGTATCTTGGATGGGTCCACATGCACACCCCACTCATCAATGATGTACCCCAGATATTAAACCTGGGTCATACAAAAAGTGCATTTCTCCAAATTGGCACACAACTTGTGTTGCCATAGATTTTGGAGGTGTCAAATATGGTGTACGTGATCTTCCCAACTCTGGCTAAAGATCAGAATGTCATCCAAATACACCACCACTAATGAGTTGGTGAAGGGTTGCAATATGTCTTCCATCAACCCCATGAAGGTTGTGGGGCCATTCACCAACCCGAAAGGCATGCCCAACCATTTGAAAAGGCCCTTCTTGGATTTGCAGGCAGTCTTCCACACATCGAAGGGTTCTATCGGTACCTAGTGATAACCAGAATTCAAGTAAATCTTGTTGAAATATTTATCCCCCTTGAGTTGGTCTAGAAGGTCATTAATCCATGGGATTGGATACCTATTCTAGACAATGATCTTGTTCAACGCCCGATAGTCAATATAGAGTCTCCATGTCCCGTCCTTCTTTGTAACAACATGATTGGGCTCCCATAAGGTGATGAAACTGGCCTAATGTTCCATTTTTGCAAAACTCATAAATCTGCCTCTTAATTTCATTGTTCTCTAGAACAGAGCATCAATAGATCGGTCCATTGGGTAGCAGTGCGCCTGGGGTAAGATCGATGGAGTTCTTGACCTGATAGTGTAGAGGTACCCCTGTGGGTGAGGTGAATATGTCCTTGTACTCCTATACAACCTTTTCCATCTACTACTGTTGTGCAGAGAATCACTTCCTGGAGGCCGTGCCCACAATATTCTTCTTGCCCTGAGGGAGAATCATAAGGAAAACAAAGTTCTCGGTCTGGGAAACGATCTTACTACATTTTTTCATAGCGATCAAAGAAATGGCAGTAGGTGGTACTACCTCTGGTATCCTGTACAAATTATTGACAAAGTAATAATAATAGTGTGAGGCCTAGACTCATAAACAACATGTCGCTTCCACAAGTATGGTTAGTCTAATAAGACATCACAAAATTCAAGAGGAGCAACATAATACAATACATCATCTGTGAAGGGCTTGATGCTGTAGATAAGGTGACACTATTGGTTAACATGGATATCTTGCCCTTAGTGGAGCCACCCAATGGTGTACGGCTATGTGTGTGGTGTGGTCGGTAGGCCCAAACGCTTCACGACCTTTACTGAAATGAGGTTATTTTGGCTCCCGCTGTTGACAATGAACTCCAATGAAGAACCCTTCACCCATATCTCTGAGTGGAAGAGCCACTCCACATCCTTTAGATCTTCAGACTCATCCTTCTAGATCTTGGTGGTGGAAACGATGGCACTAGGCTCCGCATCAATAATATGCTTCCCTTTGTCATTCCCCTTATCGGTTTCTTACCCAGAGTTGGAACATGCATTTGATTCAAAATCCTTCAAATTAGCCAGTGATTGCTTGGCTCGATCTTACTAGCATATCGATAGGAGGTGCTAAGCAAGGAGATGTCCAGGAACTCCATCTCATCCTGGATGTACTTGTGTAGATAGACACATTACTTGAGTACCAAATTCCGCTCAGAATCCTTGATACTTAGCTTCATGCGAAGGGTATGGAAAACATTTGTGAACTTTGACAAATCTTGGCCCCTTCCCTGTCGCAGCGTGGTCCACTTTATGTATTTATCTTCATAGCTCCTGACAAGGTAATAGTGTTCCTTGATGGTGTCTTAGAAAGAATTCCAAGTGGGTGTGGCTAAAAACAGTGAGGATTCCCTGTCATCCTTTTTTTTACAGTAGGTTTCCCACCAGTCCTTGACATGTGGGGTGACTTTGAGGAGTGCAAAAGTAATATTTTCCCAATTGGAAAAGTCATGAACAGAAAAATATGCTTCCAACATATTTAACCATCTATCTATGACATCTGCATCTATCTGGCCTTCAAATATGGGAATGTCAAAGTTAACTTGTACCTTAAAAGGAGTGGTGCCTCCAGAGTGGCTGTTGGATGAAGATGCATCGTTTGTGGGTAGCCACCGAAGGATCTGGGCAAAGTTATCCATAATCATGTTCCTTTGTCGCTTGAGGGCTTCCTCGAGCAATATGTTGAAAGGATCTCCTGCCCCTTCATATTTCTTTTATTTCGCCAAGGGAGGCCATCGAGGTTCGTGAGGCTAGTCTTGTAAAGGTTCAACCAATTTGAGCCCTAACTCCTTATACCTTGAGCTCGTTGGGGACATGCAATGAAAAGTAGAGAAATAGTAGAATGCTATGATACCACTAATCCATACTTATGCAGGAATGAAAAAAATACAGATATATATATATATATATATATATATATATAAACACAGACATAAATAAAACTTCATTTCATTAATATTAGAAAACCAAAATATGCCTACATAAATGGAAATAAATGAGCTTGGGTAATGGTAGCTTATCTCTGAGAAGAGATGTGGCAGCTACATGCATCTTAACTGTGTTACAATGAGGCTCAAGGGCCTTCTATTATTAAACAACAAGGGAAGACCCTAACCCCAAGAGATGGAATGCCAAGAGTTAGTGGGCCCCATTGGGGTTAATTGGGCAGCCAACTTCCCAGGGTCGTAACTTGGTCATATTATCTCGATTTGGTGCATATGATACCTTTTTGGAAAGATATCTCCGAGTACTACAGGATTTTCCATAAGCCCCTGCCCATGGCCACAGGTCTACTGCAGACCTCAAAAAGATGCCGTTTAGGGGGTCAAAATTGCTCCAAAAGTTGAGGACTCGAAAAACTGCTAAAAATAGTAAATGCTACTATAAACAAGGGAATTGATGAAATCGACTGGAGGTCTAGGTGTAATAGGCAGGTGGCCACCAATATCCACCTAGATCACTTGCTACTTTCGAAGCCTAGGAGTAATGAGCTTATTATATCTAGCTTGGAGAAGGGTTAATTGATATGGATCAAAATTTCAAAATGAGTCTATGTGACAATGGCTTTTTCTCTCTGTCATTTTGGTAAATTTATATAGATATTTTTTTTTCATGTGTAGATATGCAAAAGACAAGCTCTTTTTATCCCTGGATGGCCATAAATAGGGGATATGATTAAATTTTCCCTTCACTCTTATTAGATGAATATGGTTGTAACTTTGTGGAAATTTGGAATTCTTTCACAACATTGAATAATGGAAATTAATCTCAATTGTTTTCTTTTTATGTTCATTAAAGATAATATAATTTCAAAGCATTTATTTTCTTAAAAAGAGAGAATTAATATATATTCTTAGATGTTGCATGTTTATGCATAGGACATGACAAGGATAATTCTGCATAAGACATGACAAGGATGAGGCCATAAAATATGTGACTAGGAAGGATCTCAAATCAAGTGCCTTGTTGAGCCTTGTTGAGGTCAACAATAAAATCTCTTAAGAATGTATGATCACATTAGAGATTAGAGAGAGGTTTAGAGTAGAAAAAAAACTTGGCGTCATATGTGCCTCCAAATTGAAAACTTTTGGATATGTATTCCACCATTCTTGTACATGTATAAAGCTCTAAATGTTATGTTGTGTTCACTTATTTATTTAGAATTGTGTCTTTCAAGTCATGTATTCTTAAACAATTTTTAAATGATATTTTAGGTGCATGGAGTTAAATAGTTAGATAGTTCATGGCTCTCCTGATTAAGTTGTTAATATTTTGCATAGAGAGTTTAAGAGCTTTTTAGGTTGTCGACTAGAGAAGCCTATTGGAAACAACATTTTTGAAAAGTGAGAATGTGATTAAGCTTTCAATTTTAAAGAAATTGTGTATTTTCAAAGGATTAAAATTTAGTCGTAAAATGTTTTTAAACTCAAAGGTAGGAATTTTCAATTAGTCATATATAATATTTAACATTTAGAATATATTGGAGGCACTTCTCGAATTTAGGAATTTGTAAATAGTCATAGGTAATATTTAGTATTTAAGACTGTATTGCAGTGATATCCACTATTGAGGGAGTTTGTCGGTCTTGACTTTGACTTAACAAGTTTAAATGTTAATATTGCTAAAAAAACTCTCTCTTCTATGCTCTTTGAGAAACTTTAGGCTTCAAAAAAGCATGATGTCATTTCCAGGTTCATTTGGAAACATAACAAACCAATAACATATTAACTTCTCCAAGTCCTTGACTTTGAGAAAACTACCAACTTTCTTGAATTTGTTGGAAATGTTGCCTTGTTTTTGCTCAGGGTCCTAGCTAGCCTAAAGGAATTTACACTATGTCTGCTTCAATTTGAAATGTTTACCTAAATTTGTTGCACAGTCAAAACAATGGACAACGTTTATAATACAATATACAAGAGTAGAGTATATGCCAGTGATTGTCACAAGCTCAAGCAATCTTTAAATTTATATTGTTTGGTAGAGGAAGCACCATTTTCCAGTGTAGACAATATTGAAGGAAGAAACTAGGCATTAACAGATTTGAAAGATGTGTAGATTTTGTAACACCCTCCTCCCACATCTACCCAAGTAACCGACCAACCGGGGTAAATATGTGACATGAAGTTACTATGATATGATTTGACCTCCTAAGTCACCTTAAGGAAGTGGAACCGACAGAAACATACCATAAAAACCTTCCACATCAACAACAAGACTCTCAGGAACCATCCCAACCTCTCAGGTAACCAACCCCTGAGTCCCATTGAGTTTTTAGACCAATTAACCCCCGGATGATCCCATGATATGGGCATGCCTGTGTCCATAAGGCTTTGGACACTCCCACAACATGGTATGCCAACGTTTAGGGACTAATTTTCTTAGTGCTGTGCCAAAGTCCGCGGGTTTTGAGCCACTTTTTCAAGCCCAGGGCCCAAGTCACTTCCCATAATTTAATGATACCTTCAGAACATAAATATAATAATGAAATGATGATACAAATTCAATTACTTGAACAAGGGCTTGACTAGACCCATACTATCCATGACAAGAATTTTGTCAAACATGTCACAATTATGTAATCTACAAGTTTAAACAACAGATCTGAGCATAGGGGTCTCATACTTATATGAGAATTGCTAACAAGCATTGATGCCTCAACACATTAGCTGCAGTTTCACCAATTAGGCCATAGATACATTGTTCATTCATATACAAGTAAAAATATGATGGGAGCCATGCATAGCAACTCTCGTAATACATATTCATAACCAACAAAATAACAAAAAAAATACCAAGGAAACAACAACCATATAATCCACATATAAACCAATATAATAATCATGAGATAACATGAAAAAACTCGTATTAATGATGAAAAAGACAACCCAGTATGGGACTATCACATTCCACCTGACCTTAGACATGGCTGAGCCAAATATCTATTCAGCTAGTCACTCCCGTGCCATATTCCAAGCATGAATGTGGGATCTCATAAAAAACATCAATAAAAACCATCTAGGGCTTCTCGAGGCCAAACCACCTCAACCCATCAAACAGTGATTCCACCTCACGACTGGACATCACAAAACCATCATCAGATTGGTCTCTACCCAAGCCTTCTAGGGATCCAGAGCATTTGTTCCAACATGGCTTCCAGGACTATTAACTCAACCCACGGTGACTGTCGGGCTCTAGAGTGTTTTTCCAATCAAGGCTCCAAGACTAGTAACTCAACCCACAACTTTTCCGGGTTCCAGAGTGTTTGTCCAACCATGTCTTCCAAGACTAGTAACTCAACCCACCAAGGGCTTCCAGAGTGTTTGTCCAACCAAGGCCTCTAGGAATAGTAACTCAACCCAAGATGTTACAGGGCTTCCAGAGCATTTGTCCAACCAAGGATCTAGGACTAATAACTCAACCCAAGCCATTATAGGGTTTCCAGAGCATTTGTCCAACCAAGGCTCCAGGAATTAATAACTATGGCCTAAGCTAAAGGAAACATGAGAACCAACCAGAAAAATAAAGAAAAGAACACACAACACCATGGCTATCCAGGAAATGGAAAGGCTAGACAAATCCACTATCAATACAAGAAATCCTCCATGCCAATGACATATCATAACCAAGAAACCACATGCATGTGCCATGCATGCCGAAACTAGTGAGGAAAACATACATGCAACTCGATACTTGCAAGCAAAACTCGTTGTAGCTGCTGATCCCGATGCCCTCTTGCACTTTCCTGCTCTTCCTTTTGCTTCTCTCTCCAAAAATATAAGTATTCCACACTCCTCCAAGAGCACTTCAAGAAAAATCTAAGTGTCAAAGAGTATGAGAGAGAGAGATAATAGAAGAGAGCTCCACCAAAACCTGTCAAAAGCTTGCCAACTGATCCTCAAAAGCCTTTTTATCAATGAGGCCTCCATTTTCTTCCATTTCCATTATTTTCCTTCAATTTCCTCCTCACGTGCAACCTATGACCTTTCACCTTCATTTTCTCCTAATTTCCTTTATTTTCATAAACAAATGTGCCAAAAATGCCATTTTCCTTTCAAAGCCTTTGCCAATTTCCTTAGCCATAATAAACCAAAATTAACACTCACTAGGATGTTTTTCCCACCATTCATCTTGGAATATGTGTCCCATGACTGTGGTCTTATATATTTTTACATGAATTTTTAACAAGGGTTGTTAGAGAACCCTCCCCCTTGGGGGCGCACCGTCCTTAGTGTTCAATGACACCTATAACCAACAAGTCTGCTGATAATAGAACATACTGCCTCTGGAGCTTTATATCACAACTCGTTGCAATATTTACAATGAACACCACTGAAACATGGCAAACCTACTGTTTATTGGATCTTTATAGCATAACTCATTACAATATTTACAATAATAACCACATTTACACACATGCACATTGCTTCACCCAACAAATAATCATATTGTTTATGGAGCTTTATAAGTCTAGCTTGATACAATATTTACAATAATACACACATATACACATATGCACATTTTCTCAACCAACAAATAAAAGGATATGATGCTTGCATCTGCAACAAGGGAATCCAAAGGCTCACACCTCCACCCTCAAAGTAATACCAGGATTCACCTTCTTCCCAGGAAGTCCAGAATCCACTGCAAGGTCAAATCTGAAGCTAATATCCAATGCTACAATCCATCACCACTTGTCCTCTCAGTGAAAAATTACTGACTCATTGTTCCAAGGCATACTCCCAATGTGCATCTGATTCCATCTAGAAATGATAATGACCAAAACAAATCCAACCCCGACCTTCCCTTCTCTGCTACATAGTCCCTCGGCCAATCCGGTCACCCACTTCCGTGCAGTCACACACCTTCCAAGTTCCGTTGGCACCCCCGTCCCGGACAACCCATCCCTTGGCTAGGCTTCCTCACATTGGAAGATACAAAAAGCAAGGCATATCCCTGCTTCAAAACCACCATACCAGTCATATCATGCTCATGGAGATCAATGGACACTATTGGGTACCAGTGTCCCATAATGGCCCCGCTCCTGAATACTTTACCAACATATTGTTGCCTGTTCCAATTCCGTTTGCTATTGTTGCTAATTCTTGCCGTTAGTTTCGACCACCCAACTGGGCATTTCATGCTTTCCTGTACCAAGCACATAATTTCCATTAGATTTAAAATAAATTGAAATAACTTCAAATCATACCTCATTGGTGGCCCGTCAATAAGGTATATTTGCAATTCGGTTCGCTTCCTATCACAACAAGTCAAATTAGCATCTTTGACTAAATCATCATGTATAAACATATCACATAAGGTTAGTTCAAAACACAACTATCATAGATCAAAATCATAAATCACAGGTAACCATCATAAACCAGAACCATAGATCACATGTAATCATCATAGACCATAATCATAAATCACGTGCATAACAAAACTAAAATAAAATACTGATACTTATCCTTTAATCGATCCTCCACTTCTACCATTATCTTTTCCGTACACACACGAGATCAGTTTCCACACCCAGCAAGCACCCAATGCCTTTTTCTCAACCATGTGCACATACACATGGTGTGCATCACACACATACAACCATACACGACATACAACACCATGAAATACATGCACCTACACCTGACATACCACATATACACCTACACCTAGTGTACAACACAACAAAATACATACGCCTACATACGGTGTACACCACCACACAATACACACACCTACACTCAATGTACAACACAATACATGTACGTACACGAAGTACAACAAAATGAATACACATGTCAAGATACCATGACTACACAATGCAAATACATAGTACCACATGCCCACAACACAACTTGTACGACATGCGCACCATACCACATTTACACCAGTACCATATGTACAACATGTACATAGTACCACCTGTACACAACACCACCTGCACATCATGTGCATACCATCACATGTACACGACACCACCTGCATGACGCATACAAAGCACCACATGTACACCACACCACCTATACAATGTACACTGCACAACATGTACAATTCCAGATGTACACAACACCGCATGAACAACATGTACATGACACCACATGTACACAACACCATATGAACGACATGTACACAACACCGCTTGCACACAACACCGCTTGCACACAACACCATATGTACAACATATACATGACACCACATGCTCATAACACCACTTGTACAATCATGCACACCACCATATGTACATAGCACCACATGTACAACATGCACCCAACACCATATGTACGTAGCACTACATATACAACATGTACATAGCACCCTATGTACACAACACTGCATATCAAACATGTGCACAACACCATATGCACACAACACCGCATATCCAAAATGCGCACAATACAATATGTACGCAACACTGCATATCTAACATGTACATAGCACCATATATACCGAATACAACATATGCAATATTCACACACACTATCTATACCACCCTGTACATAACATTGCATAAACAACATGTACACACATTATCTGTACCACCCTGTACATAACATTGCATACACAACATGTACACACACTATCTGTACCACCCTGTACATAACATTCCATAAACAACATGTACACACACTATATATACACAACACCACATGCGCACAACATCACATATGCAACATGTACAACATACACAACATACACAACATACACAACATACACAACATACACAACATACACACAACAATAATACTACACATCCAAAACCACACTGTCTCTACCAGGAAACCTGCTTCCAATGTCTTATCCATGCTTGTCCCAACATGCTGCATACCACACTACTTTCATTTCGCTGATGTATGCCTCGGTATAGCCTGCCCATAATAGAGACATAATATAATCACATAATATCAACTCTTAACCACATGACACTGGCTTCAAATATTTGTTAGGGCTACTCTTCCCAATTGATTCCTTGTAAGACCAGGAACCTCTTCATTCCATTCACCTACATAAGCAATCATTCTTCCATAAGAATGATCCCTGATGAACCTATCAAATAGTGACATAGATACATACACATATATTTACACATTATCATAAAACAATCATGTTCCATGATGACCCTGTCAGACATGACACACACACACACACACACACACACACACACACACACACATATATAAACATTAGCATAAACATGATCATAACATATTTACCAAATATCATAAGGTCAAGGTTAAGAGAACTCCCTTTATCTGTTCACAACATGCACAACATTGAGAACATTGATTCCCAACATAGCCAAGGCATCTGATGCCTCAAATCCATTCACCTTACCTTTCTTGATTACCTTTCCCATCATTGTCCTACCATCGTCCATATACACCAATGGACCTAACCAGTCCAACTAGTTGTCATACTCTTTCCTTAAACTGCCCTTATACATGCACCAAGATTCATCTAGGTCTTACCTTACCTGTTGAGTACCACACAGCTCTCCCCAAGCTCCATTAACTTTCCTCTTTCCCAACCAATTCCCAAGACTCAAAACATAAAAAGCAAGATAAGAAACAAAGAAGAAGAAAACCACGAAAATCAATAACAATACGACACCACAAAAAAAGTGTTAAGGCCTTGCACCAGATATAACAAAGATGCATTCAAGTGCAATCAAATCAAAAATAACGAAAGCACAAATAGAAAAAAACACCATGACTCAATCCCCATGGTTCCCAGTGCTTCCAAAGGAAAGATCAACCTAATCCTTCTTCCGAATTTCATGGCGTTCTCTTGCAATGCAATCCCTTACATCATATTGCCATCAACACATAACTGTCAGTGCATCAATAAAATAAAAATACACTGGTTACCTTACCTTGTTGTGCCAAGCACGTTGCTTTCAACTAAACACATCCATGCCATCTCTCAAGGGACTTCAATTCCCTTGACAGATCCACCTGTAACTAGAGACTAGCTAATATACTTGTCAAATACATGTTTAGGAATCTAGCACATATCCACATAATGTCAGACACGATTAAGGTTAAGAAGACTCCCTGTATGCGAATCACTCATTTGTTTGGAATTAAGGTTTCCAAACATAGCCAAAGGAATCTTTCCCAATTCCTTTCTTTTACCTTTTTACCTTGTTGCAATTGAGGCTTACTATGTACTATCACATCACCCAACTGTTAGTTATATAAACACATCAATTGTTACCTTGTCATGCTAATACCAAGCATGTTTCCTGCAACTGCTCACACATGTCAACCACATGTTCCAAATATCAATACAATCATATCTATCAATTTGAAATCAACCTTTACCAAGACTAACAATCAGGTCATAATCAACTAACAATCATAAAACATAATGCTACAACTATCACCTACTACAATCAAGTACATATTCATTATCTCAACACACATGTATTAGTACAACCATCTTAAAACAAGATCATTGCTTCATGCAATCTTATAGACACAAAATCATATCATGCAAGGAATCAAACATCCAACAATAGATAGATGACATAATATACACCAACACTCAAATGCCAAATAGACGACATAATCAAACATTCAAGCACAAAGTAGACGGTATCTGCAAGCTCATATCTTAATGTATCTGAGGGAGGTTATCTTGTCTACACAATCAACCTAGATTAGGACGATATAACTTCACAACATATCAACTCAACCATAAATAAGATCATGATATCCATAACATTAACTAGCTAACAAGTTCTCATCATAAATTTATAAACAATTTTCATTCATGCATAACAATCACATATGCACCATCATTCTAGATTACACATAATATCACAACATATTAACCCATTCTTGAATGTCATAACCCTAACCATTTGCATAGTCCAATCCAAATTAATATGATACATATAACATCAAGATCTTAATGTAATAACCCTAATCATCAAGTTACTAGCATATAACAACAAGAAGTTATATATCATGCTCATCAACAACATATAACCTAATCATCAATCGAACTATAATATAACAACAACAAGTTAACCTATAACATACTCATCAACAACATATAACATATAACATGTAACATAATCATCAAGTTAACTAACATAAAACAACAACAACAATGCATACCACCACATGTTACTATCATTCATGACTATCTGACACGTGCACATGAATACACTAATTAGCTAGCATGTATCATGTATGGAACCATATACACAAACCTAATGTATATAACCCTAATGCATATAACAATCCATTAACTAACATAACTGCATGCCAAATATACAATACTTGTATGACGATCTGCACTTACCCCAAAGTCTAATGCCGCAACCTCATTCTGATGATCTGCATCTCTTGGTCTATCTCAACCAACACATTAGCACTATAACATACCAATAGCATCACGATGGCCTAATTTCATACAATGCACAACAAACTTCACCATGACAATGCATGCATAACAACATATAAACACTGACATGCGTAACAAATGCATATACAACCATACATTCATGACAACACATTCCACAACAACACCATCAATCTTCACATGGAGACATCACTACAACCATGATCAACACCATGCAAATGCAATAAACACATGGAATGCAAGCATAAGGAATGCATATGCAACTGATATGAATGCATGACCAACACACTGCCCATCTAGTTCAAGGGGTGAACCATTCTCTGATACCAATCTGTAACACCCTCCTCCCACATATACCCCAGTAACCAGCCAACCAGGGTAAACATGTGACGAGAAGTTACTATGATATGATTCAACGTCCTAATTCACCTTAAGGAAGTGGAACCGATGGAAACACACCATACAGACCTTTCACATTGGCAACAATACTCTTAGGAACTATCCAAACCTCTTATGTAAGCAACCCCTGAGTCCCACAGAGTTCTTAGACCAATTAACCCTCGATGCTCCCATGATATGGGCATACCTGTGTACAACATGGTATGTCGGCATCCAGGGGCTATTTTGCTCAGTGTTGTGCTAACGTCCGTAGGATTTGAGCCACTTTTTCAGGCCCAGGGCCCAGGTCACTGCCCAGAATTCAATGATACCTTTAGAACTAAATATAACAATAGAATGATGATACAAATGCAATTACTTGAACAAGGGCTTAATTGGACCCCTACTAGCCATGACAAACATTTCGTCAAACATATCACAATGATGTAATCTATAGGTTTAAACAATAGATCTGAGCATAAGGGTCTAATACTTATCTGAGAATCACTAAGAAGCATTGATGCCTCAACATATTAGTTGTAGTTTCATCCATTAGGCCATAGATACATTTCATTCATATACAAGTAAAAACATGATGGGAGCCATACATAGCCACTATCATAATACATATTCATAACCAACATAAAAACAAGGGAAATACCAAGGAAACAACAACCATAATCCACATATAAACCAGTATAATACTCATGAGATAACAATGAGAAATAACCTCATATTAACGATGCAAAATCCAAACCGGTATGGTACTACAATGTTCCACCCGATCGTAGACATGGCTGAGCTAAATCTCTCTTCAGCTAGCTACTCCCATGCCATATTCCAAGCATGAAAGTGAGATCTCATAAAACAAATCAATCAAAACCATCTAGGGCTTCCAGAGGAAAATCCACCTCAACCCATTAAACAGTGATTCCACCTCACGGTTAGACATCACAAAACCATCATCAAATTGGTCTCTAGCCAAGCCTTCCAGGGCTCCAGAGCGTTTGTTCCAATTCGGCTTACAGGACTAGTAACTCAACCCAAAACTACTTATGGGCTCTAGAGCGTTTGTCCAACCAAGGCTCCAAGACTAGTAACTCAACCCACAACATTTCCGAGCTTCCAGATCATTTATCCAACTAGGGCTTCCAGGACTAGTAACTCAACCCACCAAGGGCTTCCAGAGCATTTGTCCAACCAAGGATTCTAGGACTAGTAACTCAACCCAAGCTGTTACAGGGCTTCTAGAGCATTTTTCCAACCAAGGCTCTAGGACTAATAACCCAACCCAATCCGTTACAGGGCTTCTGGAGCGTTTGTCCAACCAAGGCTCCATGAACTAATAACTCAACCCCAGCTAAAGGAAACATGAGAGGCAACCAAAAAAATAAAAAAATGAACCCACAACACCATGGACATCCAGGAAATTGCAAGGCTAGACAAATCCACTGTCAATCCAGGCAATCATCCATGCCAATGACAAATCATAACCAATAAACCACATGCATGTGCCATGCATGTCGAAACTAGTGAGGAAAACATACATGCAACTCTGTACCTACAAAAAGAACTCGTTGTAGCTACTGATCCCGATGTCCTCTTGCACTTCCCTGCTCTTCCTTTGCCTTCTTTCTCCAAAACTCCAAGTATGCTACACTCCTCCAAGAGTGCTCCAAGAAAACTCTGTGTCCAAGAGTATGAGAGAGAGAGAGAATAGAAGAGAGATCCAACAAAACATGTCAAAATATTGTCAACTGATCCTTATAAGTCTTTTTATCAATGAGGCCTCTATTTTCTTCATTTTCCATTATTTGTCTTCAATTTCCTCCTCACATGCAACCTATGACCTTTCACCTTCCTTTTTCTTAATTTCCTTTATTTTCATAAATAAATGCGCCAAAAATGCCATTTTGGCTTTCCAAAAGCCTTTTCCATTTTCCTTAGCCATAATAAACCAAAATGAACACCCACTAGGATGTTTTTCCCACCATTCAGCTTGGAATACCTGTCCCATGATCGTGGTCTTATATATTTTTACATGAATTTTTAACTAGGGCCGTTACAGATTGAATATCTCTTCCATGCTTGGACTCAAAACTCTTGAGTTGAAGAGAACACGAATAAATAAATTATCCTTTCATGATTGTGTTTGGGCCAACCTTAAAAATTTCAACATTAATGATTATGACACACTAATGGAGGTTGAAGCATTGTCAACATTTGATAATATTTGATTTTAATAAATTAATTTAAACATTATTTTTAAAAAACTAGTCGTTTAATATAGCCATTACTTAATAATATTTTGTTTTAATAAATTAATAAATTAATGTCATAATTTAAATACTATTGACTTTAATTTTATTATTATTTATTCTTGTTATATTTTATTTAATTTTTTTTTAGTAATATTTGATTTTAATAAATTAATTTAAATATTGTTTTTCAAAAACTAGCCACATTCTTCTTGATTTTCAATCTTTTTCTTTTTCTATGTTCCAGGTTCTTGTACTTGGTTGGTATAAGGGGTTGATCTGAATTTTTTTTCTCTACATTTAGTTGCCTTATGCCCAAAATTGTGACAATTATAACGTTCAACATGATCTAGTAAAGGAGCAAAATGATTTTTGCTTCTTGAAATATTCCTTTGAGGATTTGCATATTTGTTGTCCCTATTATTTAAGGAATGGTAAGGTTCATTTCCAAAATAATTATCTTTGCGATAAGATCTACAATGGAAATCATATTGAACAAAAATTGTGCATGAATAACAATACCCATAAAATGGATTTTGATACCTGGAATTAGATGGCCTTTGAGGCATAAACCTTTTGATTCTTTGTTGATTGTTGAGATGATGACTCTGTTGATTTTTGAAGTCACTTTCATGGTTGTTTGAATTGCTGTAGGTTGGCCTCCTTCATCACTACTGATTTTTACCCATGTTGTTCTTAATTACCTTGCTTCCATTTACTCTTCTTTACTACTATTGTGGTTGGTTGTTGTCATTTTCATGGTTATTACATCCTTTGAGTTATTCAATATAGCTGTTAGGTTCTTTGCCTTCAAATTTCTTGGTGCTTTCCTCTCCTCCATAACCGAAACCAATTTTAGTGAGGGAAGATCTATTAACACTCAAGATTTCATTAAATTTCTTAGTTCCCATAAAAATCTTAGATTCTCATTGAGCCAAGATTGGGTACTTTCTAATTCTTTTCTAATAGAGACAACTTCTGCCTTTAGCTTCTCACATTCCTTTCATTTATCTTTCAACTATTATAAAAGAGTGTCTTTAATCTTATTGGCTTCCTCTAGCTCCACCTTCAGAAGAATAAAGATGAGTCTCTAGTTTCATCACCTTATTTTTCATATTTCATCAATAACTCTTTTTGCTCCTTGTTTTTCTTCCTAAGCCTATGTATTTCTTCTAAGGTATCGATTAGTTCTCCTTCCAAATTTACTACAACTTCTTCTTTATCTAATTCATAATCATGTTTCCCTTCATCTTGGGTTTTTATAGCCATGAGCATGAAAACATATGTTCTCCCTTCAGCATAAGGCTACTCGTCCTCATCCTTTGAGGAGATTCTATCTTCTTGAGTGTAGAAGCTCTTTTTCTTAAAGTTTCTTTCCTTATTGACTCTCCTATACTCATCTTTTTCTTTATTTTCATATTCTTTATTTTATTTTTTATGTGGGCATTTAGATGCATTGTGGCCTAGTTTTCCACAATTGAAGCATTTGAAATGCAACTTACATTTGTATTTGTTGAACCCTCTCTTCAATCTTCTAAAAAATTTGGCTTCTTCTTCATCAAATCCATAGCTTGAGTCTTCTAGATATTCTTTGGTATACTTATTAGCTTTGAAGGCTACTTCATTTGACGTGGATCTACCTTTTGAGGTTCCCTTTTCATAGCTAGTGAATGTTCCATGCAGTTTGATCCATTGTTAATGTGCTAATTTTTTTTCATTTCCCCAATAGTATTTACTTTAACATTTAATTTGGAAGGAAGATATATTAAAACTTTTTGAAGTACAAAGGAATCATCCACAATTTCATCAATGCCACTTATGGTGTTAACTATTTCATCTACTTGAAGAAATAATTTGGATATATCCTTGTCCTCATTCGTCTTCAGTGATTCAAATTTCATTCTATAAACTTGGAGTTTAGCCTCCTTTACCTTGATATCACTTTCATAGAAATTTGAAACTTATCCCATATCTCTTTGTTTGTGTTGTAGTGCATGACTTTAACAAATTTAGATTCAAACAATCCACTCATAATTGCATTCATTTATTTAGCATTATAAGAAAAATCAAGCTTGTCTCTTTGTTAACCAATGCATCTACACCAAGGGAGATTAGGTAAGTCCTCATTCTTACCTTCGAGAATGGATAATTTTGAGATTTGTTAGTGATATTTTCATCCCTACCGACCATGTTTCAACATTGGATCTACCTTGCATTTGTTAAACTATTGCTAAAGGAACCCACTATAATACTAATTGTTGGAAATCGGGAAAATACTGGGAGGAGGGGTGAATTGGTATTTTATGAATTTTCACAATTATTTAGCCAATCAAACACATTTGAAAATACAACAATTCAATAATCACATAAAGCTTACACACATAATATTTATGTGGAAACCCATACAGGAGAAAACCACAAATATTTTCTGAATTTTAATATAAATGCAAGCACCAACTTTAGTTTACATTATATTTTGTACCCACAAACTTACTAGAGGCATCAACCCCCTTTTCTTTGCAAGCACCCACTTGCTGGAAGCACCGAATTCCATTGTTTGCAGGCATCAACCTATTGGAGGCACCAATCCCCTGATCTTTATAGGCACCAACCTGAAGGAGACTCCATCCCTTGATATGTAAGCACCTACTTGTTTTTCCTACCAAATCCCTCTTTCATTCATTTTAAAACTAAGATATAAGGCACCTTTACCATAAAACCATATTAAAAACAAATTAAATTCTCCAATATTCCCTCTAATTCAAATCTTTTCCTAATTCATTTCACAATGATTCATATTTGCAATATTTATTCACATAGCAACTTGAATTTTCAACAAGATTTCCATCTTAGTCTATGGCC
Organism: Pinus tabuliformis; assembly: GCA_031772625.1. Classification (NCBI taxonomy): domain Eukaryota; kingdom Viridiplantae; phylum Streptophyta; class Pinopsida; order Pinales; family Pinaceae; genus Pinus; species Pinus tabuliformis. The sequence continues at coordinate 157,715,175 of CM062807.1, read as the reverse complement.
TACATTTCTCTACATACACGGTCTCTGATCTCAACACTGCTCATCCTTGCCCACATTTTCTTCTTCTTTTATGTCAATTAGATATTTATTTTCATCTCAGATCAAATATTAAGATCTATTCTATGGTCTCTTTACTAAACTAGATCACACACAAGTTGTCTTCTCCTTACACTGTTTTATGCTCTCATCTTTGCTTGATGCTCACCTGCATCATATTCGAAAACCACTCAAATCTATTCTTTCTAATCATTGTACTCCATTTTTTTTCTACACTGACCACTTCTCTCAAGTTTTGTTCATGGTTTTTATATTTTTTGGTCCTCCTTTTACCAAGGGTGCAGATCCATGGTTATGACCCATCGTATTACCACCTGACTGGTTCACTTTTCTTTCTTGTTGCGCAACTTGTTCGCGTTGCTTCCATCTCACTTGTCCACAACAATTTATGTATTGCAATTGAACTCCTATGATTTTTTTTGTATGTGGAGCTCATACTCATTTATTTGCATGGGGGGACTTTTTGCTCTTACGTCATTTTGTTTCCATTTATAAACAAAAAACTTAGTTCCAACTTGATTGCTTTGCCACTCAAAACAATGGTTGCGATTGGCTTGAGCACTTAACAATGGGCCCACATGGCCCATGATGAGAATGTGGGATTTAATAGCTCTCTCGGATCTTAGAGAATTAGGGATGCAACTTCTGTCGTGCGTTGCTGGCTTGATGGGCCTAGTCACCATGCCACTTAACCCTTAGCACATTGTGATCTTAGTAGCGGCCATGCACATCGAGCATTGTAGATATCAAATATCAGAGTTTAGGCAAGTGTATATGCTGATTTGTAGAGTCCGAGACCAAAGTCCTGAGATGATGAACCTTCAACACTTGTTACTATGCCTTCTTTGATCAAGAACTATGGCCATAAGCTTGAGCTTCTTGGATCCTAGATGCCAGGAATCCTTTCAAACTCTCTTAAACTTCCAAAGTTTTAAGACCAAAGTCTGAGATGATAAGACATTGGGTGTCTCTTTCTAGGCTCTTCGTGATCAGGGGCTATGACATTGTCTTGAGCTTCTTGGATCTCAGGATCTCGGGAAAGCCTTCTATATTCCAAATGCCCAATTTTGAGACCAAATTCCTCAGATGAGATATGGTGTCTAACACATCATCTTTTGATGCCAGTAAGGACTTGCTACATGTCTGCCTGCTCACATATGCCTGCCATGTGTATTTTCCAAATGTACATCTTTCTCATTGAAAGTGATAAATTCACTTGCCACATGTCACTTGCACTTGTTTCCACATCATTTGTTTGTAACGTATGTCCCACAATGGAAACCACATCATCACCACCTATCATCCTCGTAAGACATGCCACTGACTTGCCACAAGTGTTGGTCACTGCTTTGCAAGTTGTCACTTTGTTGTGTGCAAATAGAAACATTAACTATGATTAATTTGGAACCTTATGTGTTTTGTATCACTTCAAACCTAAATTTTTCCTTAGTTTGTGGGAGTTAGGAAAAGTTTCATAAATTATTCTAAAGGTCTTTAAATAAGCTAGATGAACAAACACTTTTAGACTCAAATAAAGTATGCACCTATAGACAAAATTCTTGTAAAGATAGGCTACTTAACCTACACTACCAAAACTCAACAATGAAAATAGGCAAGCAACATTCAGAATAATAATGACATCAAAAACGTCAATGAAAACATAAAGTTAGCAACCTGGTATCACATTCAACAATCTCCCCTTGAATTTGTAATCAATTTCAACAAATACTCAACACGCTTCACTAATTTGGTGTGGAGGGATATTTTTCACAATGAGTCTAAAACTAGCCTAGATTCTACCTTTCCTTGAGAGTTTATTAGCTCACTATGAGTCTAGGGCTCAACTAGTAACATCTTCGGTGATTTCTCAAATCGGGGTTGAAGTCTCACTCTTTTGTGATGAATGGGAGAGAAGCTAGGTGAGGGATGACTAAGGGTTAGGTTGAGCTACTTGCAGGTATATCACATTAGATCACAATCTAGAACATGAAGGTTCCTTATCATAGGACAAAGGTGATTTCCTGCAATACAAAGGGACAAGGCTAGGGTTCCTATGATCTTAGCTCAAGTGATCATGCGCCTTAGAAAAAATAAACCAAGTTATGGGTTGTTTGAGGTTGAAACTCATCTCAAATTATGGGAAATAAACTAGGGGGTGTAGTGATGGTGCCTGGGAGAGAAATCCTTGGTGATTGGATGAGTTCAAGACTGAAAGATGAAGTGGGGAAGGGGTAGAGGTAGAAGGTATGAATATAGGAAGAGTTTTGGGTTTTGATGGAAGATAGAAATTGAACATGGGATGAAGATAAATTCGTGGATGCCAAGGGTCAAAATATTTGGCCCAACATGAAAAATAATGGGTTCCTAGTGAGCTAGGGGTGTGTATCTCTTCTACATGCGATAAGGGGTTGCAATGAGGTAAATTGAGGGCCAAACGAGGCTACTTGAATGTGTGTAGGAAAAGAGTAGCTATGTCTCGATGGGAAATACCAATGGTGTAGCCATTGGCTTGAAGAGAACACTTCAATTCACTTACTCGAAAAAGAGGAGGAAGCGAGTGACTTTAGAGAGTGTGAGGAAAAAAAGAAGCTTGGGCCATTGATCAATCTTTGCTTTATATGGGAGAAGGAAGTGAGGAAGCAATTTTATCCATGAAATAATAAGAATGAAAATTAAAAGCTAGGTAACCATGAATTGAATCAAACTAGAGTTGGCATGTAACTGTTGAGTTGTTTGAAACTTGACATTGACTTGGAAATCAAACAAGAGGGCAAGAGAGCTAAGAAGTATGAGGAATGGTCCCTTTATAAAAAAAATATTGATCCTGGAAATGAAAAATGAGGTCATAAATTCCCCATAAACACTTTGATTCCTCTAGCTTTTATGCCAATGAAACATTGGAAGAAGTTAGGGAAGGATGCAATAATGTAAAGAGGATGAGTTGGCAGAGTGTGTATTTCTAACCTGAGCAATGTCTTGGAATTATATCGTTGGATTAAGAGACATAATAGTGCCATATCATTGACATGAATAAATTTGCAAAGCAATTGTCCAAGTTAAGCCACTTCATGGAGGGTGATGTGACTAGCTAAGTCAAGATTTTGGCACTATAACACTGAGATAAGAAAGATAAAATCACTGTATCACTGGAGAAAGCAAGTATGATATGTAACTTTTTGATTTAAGCCACTTTATCTAGTATTATAATCTTAATAACTTGGTTTCTAGGGTGTTGTATTGCTAAACTAAGCATTTTCCCAACACTATATCATTGGGATGAGTAAGTTTTCATTGCTGTATCATTGGGTTGGAGCACTTTTGAGCCTTGCATCATTAGAGGAAGCAACTTCTAAAAGCTTGTTTGAATTTGATATTAGTGAGGACAAATATCAAGGAGGTGGGTGTACTTAGTTAAGGAAGGGATGATGGAGTGTAGTAGGGGTGTGATGAGTCTCAATATAAAATGGGATCCTTATTTTCCTCCAAGAATTAGTGATACTTAGAGGAAAATAAGGGGGTTGTTATAGCTTCTACAATAGGGGCTAGAGAAAATTACATTTGGATGGAAAGGTCCCATAATTTGGAGAGTCTTGAAATTGGTGTAAAATAGGTTTACAGTAAAATACCATCGATGCTAAAATCCTAGATTTTATTACATTATATTGAATAAGAAAGTTACCTTGCAGTAGGAATCTGTCTAGTCTAGCGGTCATGTATATAAACCCTATCCTTAAAGTTATTCAAATATATTTCCCTCACTAGTTTGATATCTATCATGTCCCATTCATTTAACAAAACTCCCGTTTTATATTGTTATGTAAAACCACATTGAAGTCTCCTACTATTATGTTATTTCTAACATGTTCTAAGTCTTGTAGATATAGAAGAGATATTTGGAAAAATTATTTTTCCATATAAGCTACAAGTATGCATAATTTGAAGACATTAATTACCTTACCTAATTTATAGTGGGAAAGTATCATTAATACCAATTTATGAGATTGAAGAGAAAATTCTAATTGCCAATCTTGCATGTGCCATAGTGTACACAATTCTTCCAGTGACTCTCTTAACCTAGAAAATAATACTCCATTTGAATGCCAATACTACTTTCTATCCCCAATACTTCCAAATCCTCCATTTTTATCTCCTAGAAAAGAAAAATGATGGGCTTTATGTTCTTATCAAATCCCTCAAAGTTTTTCTTTATTTCTACTACCTAGTTCTATGTTGTTCTAGGAGACAAATATCATTATTTAGATTACAATTTTTTTCCAACCGCCCACTTAAGGCATGCTACATACAAAAATTATAGATGTTTTTATTCCAACCCCACGGGTTTTATCTATTATAATCTAGGCTCCATCATATTGTCTATATTGACAACTTCTTTCCTTTTAAATTTTTCTCTCTTCCTTCTTGAATTTTTGGATAGATTTTCTTTAGACTTCCCTTCCTATTTTTCTTATTCCTCAATCTCCATTTAGTCTTTTCATCTGATTTGAAGTCTACAAAGGCTATACTTGGATCTATATTATTGTCACTCTCTTTAAATATTTATGGCATATAATATTCTTCTTCGAAAGGTTGAAGCTATGTTATTTGGACTTAAGGAAACTCCATTATTGGTGTGGTTGCTACTACTGAAACCAAATGAGGGTTTATTAAGGTTTCTATAGATAACATACACACTTTTAGGGACCATATTTCATATCTATTAGATAGGGTAGGATTACTACCATACTTCCAATTTCTTTGCATCTTTAGGTGATCCCAACAAGGGAATGATGGATTTCCCTCGGTGGGATTTTGAGCCTAGGGAAGCTTTGACCCATACAAAACTAATGTCCATGACATTAAGGATTGATATTTAACCTAGATATTTGAATCGCAAACTACGATGGATATTCCACTGGACAATTCATCACAACATATATCATAATAATGTATTAAAACACTGAAATTTTACACTATTATATTAAAATTCTAGATTTGTAGATTTAACTGTAATTAGTGCATGCATGCGAATGGAAATTATGAATAAAATTAGAGAAAGAAAAAATAGGCTCACAAATGCACATAAGACACAATATATGCTCTCTAAGAAACCCTTTCAGGAGAAAACCCAACTAGAAGGTGAGGCCGCTTTGCTCTCTTTCTCTATTTGGAAATATGGATGTAGGTACAAAGAAGTAATGATTGTGGCTCTTAGGTTGCTAAAATGCACATATCCTCTTGTGTGCTCTACCTCCTATCTCTCCTGTCTATATTTTCTAATCTATGGAACAAAATGCTCTCAAAAGAATGGAATGCCTCTTCCTCCTAGTGGCCCTGTTATAACACAACCCGATAGCCTATTAGTGGTTAATTTTGACTACATCAGGTTTTAACTAGAGTTACAATATATAATTGTTTAGAGTCTTTTACATCATAAACACGTGGCTAGCCCATTTTCATGAATAATGGGGACATACATGACATCCTCCTGAACTATAGGTGTGAAAATAGGAAGGTCAACTCTTGAGTGGCATAAATTTTGCATACGAATTCCGATTTACGCGTTTCTTACACCATTGGAAAGATATTTGTGTGTATAATAACATGAAATGGTGCTACGCTAAGGCAAAATTTTTTACCCCCAAAAAATGTCATTTGATGCCTCAAAATACTCTTGGAAGGTTTCAGATCCCGTTTTGCCAAACTAAGTCCCGCCGGTAAAAATGGTCTCGTGAGATGATTCCTCCACTTTGTCCACTCACTCCAAATGCATCGAGATGGATGAAAAAGAGTATAATGATCCAATTTGGGATCACACCTCCCCATTTTTGGAGGATTTTGGTCCCCAAAATATTCTACTAAATGAGGTGAGGAAAATTTTCCTCCACCTTCTCTTTGGTGTACCATTTAGCTTTGCCTAGAAGCTGTCCCTTCAACCCAAAATCCCAAAGGGCATGCTGCTCCTATCTTGTAGCTCTGAACCTCTTCTGTAAAACTGTATCTTTTGTCAAATCTTCCTGAGCATTTGGTGCCAAATCCTCCATAGAAGGTAGGACCTGTTTCTCTTCTTGATCTAGCATGGAAGGCTCATAGAGTTTCAAATTATCCACATTCACAATTGAGTAGATGTGCATATATGGTGGTAAATTGAGTCGATAGGTATTGTCACCCACCATTCCAGTATCTCAAAGGGACTGTACCTCAGAGCCTTGATTTTCTTACCAGGCCCTTGCAACCTCTTCTTGTTCAACTGTAACCATAATCTGTCTCCTTCCTTGAATGAATTCTTTGTTTTATGTTGACCATGCTTGGCCTTATACTTCTCTTGCAACTTCTGCAATGTTTCTTGTACCTATAGATGGATCTTCCTGATCTTGTCTATAATTTTTTCATCTCTCAAAGCATCTCATGTAAGATCTTCCTCACTCCTCCTTGCTTTCCATATGCAATGTCCAATGGTGTGGAAAAGATCCAAAACAAGTTTGAAATGGGGACTTTATTATAGAAGTGTGGACTGCTATATTGTAAGAATGTTGTATATATACCATAATTTCATCCCAGGTCTTCGGATGCTTATGGTTGTATCCCCTTAGAAGTTGCACTAAAGTCTTGTTGACTACTTCTGTTTGCTCATCTGTTTGTGGATGGAATGTTGTAGATCTCTTCAACTTCGTGTCCATCTTCTCCCACAATGTAGTACAGAATGCACTAAGAAATCTTGTATCCTTGTCTAAAATGATGCTCCTTGGTATCCCAAAGTGCACCCAGAGCTGTCCAAAGAACAAGTTTTTTGCTTCTTGCTTGCTGATGGTATTTTTACACGACATTAGAACACATATCTTGCTAAACCTATCAACTACCATGAACATGTAGTCATGTCCCTTCCTGGTTGTCGGTAAACCTCCCACAAAGTCCATGGAAATGCTTTCCCAAGGACGAGTAGGTACATGTAAGGGATGTTATAGACCCTATTTCCTATTGCTAGGCTTACTGGTACAACAAAGTATGCATCCCCTTAAGAACCTAGCTACCTGCTCTTGCATATTTGGGCCAATACACATACCTTTGCAAGTTAGCCGCAATCTTCCCTACACAAAAGTTCCTTGCAACCTTGGAGGTGTGAGCCTCTCTAATCAGTCACAATCACTCACCTTTAGGAACACATAACTTATCCATCCTGTAGAGTAACCTATCTTAGAGATGGTATTCAATGATACTATCGCCTTTGTACATATGACTCTAACTCTGCAACTACTGATACGCCTCCTTGAAGTCCTCATCCTCTAAATATGCCTCTCTATATGCATCATGGGTGAATGGCTCCATGTGCATAAGAGTCCCCAAAGCTGTAACCTTCGATGTGGGTGGCCATGAAAGCATGTCAGCCAACTTGTTTGCACTTCCCTTCTCATATTTGATCACCAAATGAAACTGATGTAAAAACCCCATCCACTTGTAATGCCTACTCTGTTGTAGCTTACTTTGGGCCTACAAGTACTATAGCAGTTGGTGATATGTGTGGATTATTGTCTCCTTTCCCATCATATAATGCTTCCACTTCTTCACAACTTGCACAATTTCATAGAGCTCATTGTCATAGGTAGGGTAGTTAATGATTTCCCCATGAAATACTCTAGAATGGTAGCATACAGAGCTTCCTCCCTAATCAAGCCAACTCCCATAACATACCCACTTGCATCTGTCTCCACTTCGAAGGGTTGCTACAAGTTTGGTGATGCCAAAACTAGTGCTTGATTAATCTTCTTCTTTAGCTCCTCGAAATCCTTCTACTAACCTTTTCCCCACTGGAAACTCTTGCCACTTGCTGTTATGGCATGGAGCGGTGCTACTATTGCTGAAAACGAGGTTATGAATTTCCTCAGGTACTGTCCCGCCAGAATGAAACTCATGACCTCACATTAGTAGGCACCAACCATTTCATGATGTCCTCCATCTTGGAAGGATCTATCTTCATCTCTCCTCCACTGATCACATACCCTAGATACACCAAATACTGCTACGCAAACTCACACTTCTTGAGATTTGCTAGCAGCTAGTGCTTCTTCAATGTTTCCAGCACTTGCGTCAAATGTGACATATGGTCCTCCCAGGTAGCACTATATACCAATATATCATCCAAATATACAATAACAAATGAAACTATAAAATGGTGCAGTACATCATTCATTAATCTCATAAATGTAGCTGGTGCATTACATAGACTAAATGGCATGACTAAGCACTCATACAAACCTTGCCTAGTTTTGAAGGTGGTCTTCCAAGTGTCTTCTTCTTTGACTTGAACTTGGTGATATCCATACTTCAAGTCCAACTTGGTGAATTATTTTGCTTGTTGTTGCTGATCCAACAAATAATCTATCCAGGGCAGGGGGTATCTATTCTTGAATGTGATTTTATTTAATGCCCTATAATCTATACACGTCTACCAAGTCCCTCCTTTGCACAATGATGATGGGTGGCCCACATGGCGATGTACTCGGTCAAATGACACCCTATTCCAGCAGCTGCTGCAACTGTTTCTTCACCTCACTTGTTTCTATAACATACTTCCTGTACAACCCAATATTCGGCAAGGGGGAGTCCGACAATAGCTGGATCTCATGTTCCACTTCCCTCTTAGGTGGTATTCCTTTAAGCTCTCATAACACAAACCTGTATGCTTGGAGCAACTTCTCCAGTTGTTGTTTTTGTTTCGTAGTACACCACTCTAGGGGTGCCTTGCCTCTTATTGACTCCTCTGCAAACTGACTTTATCTTAAAAACAATAAAAGATAATTCTTACTAGAACTGATCAATTTCTTGGCTTGGTTGGCACTTACCGGTGAGATTTTCGACTTGCCTTTGTGCATGTTGATGATGAACAATTTTCCATCCTTGATGAGTCGGTGCTGGTTAGATCTACTCATGAATATTGCATCACACATGTACATGTATGGACTCCCAAACACGACTCCACATACATCAAGGGGAACCATATCTAGATCTACTTCATCAATAAAATCAACACTGATAGCAAATTTGATTTTTCACTGTTTAGTTACCTTCAACTCTACATCCTTATTTACCCATCCTAGTGGATATGGGTTTGGACGATCATGAACTTCCAACCCCAATCTCTTTACCAGCACTGCTGCAATGAGATTCGCCTGTGATCCTGAGTCAAATAGAGCATCAATATTTGTCTTCTTGACCTATATATTTATATGGAAGAGTTTGGTCAATTCTTTCTCTTCTTGCTGCTAAAGGCTACTTATATTCACATCCTTCTGTACTAATGTACAAATGATCTTCTCACCCACGTCCAAGATGCTTTCAACTTGGTTGCTCAAACCCTTGGCCATGAGATTCTTCTTCTTATTATCTTTCTTCTTGTTCTTTAGGTTTAGCTCTGTATGCAACTTCCAACACTTCTCCTTTGTTTTGCCATCAATGTTGCAGTGGTTGCTGGGATATTTACAATGGTGCATTGTGGATGCTATCTTTTTATAATTTCTCCAGTTTTTCTTCTTCTCCCCCTCCTCAGAATCATCTCGTTTCTCCTTTTGCTTCGATCCACTTGATTTTGCCCTCTTCTGGCCTCTGTTCTCCAGGTATTGTGCCTGTACACAAGCCTCGTCCAACAATTTTGGCTTGAAAAACATCACTTTCTCATGTAGATGGAAATGCAAACCCCCCAAATACTTGAGGAGTACATCTAGGTTCTTTGAAGAGATACCCGACATTATAGCAATCTTCCTGAATTCCATGGTGTACTTCTGTACGCTTTGGCTTGACTTTTGCTTGAAGTAATGCTACTAAATCCACTGGTCCTCCACATACCCAATGGGATAAAACCATGACTTAATGTAGGTTTTGAAATATTTGCACTTAGTCAATGGAGGTTCTCCCTCCAAGCTTGGGGTTTCCATGTGACTCTCCCACCAAGTCAGTGCATGGCCCTCTAATTTGAACCACACGAATGAGATCTTTTGCCCTTACTCGATGTGATGGAAACTGAAATAAACTTCCAATTGCTAAAAATAGTGGTTCATCTTCAGAGTGTCAATCTCACCATGGTACAACTTGATATCGACCTTTTCTTCCATTTTAATTAGGGACTGTGATTGGATCACGATACTTGAACTGGGTTGATCTTTTTCAGGTTCTTTCTTCGACTGTTTCTTCGTTTCTCCTTGATCTTCTGATCCACAGTCTAATTTATCCTTTGCATTTGAACCCCCACCTTCTCCAAATATCGCCAGCTTTCTATTCAAGGACCCCATGAGGAGGTTTATATTGCAGTTTATATCTGCGACTTGTTGTTCCAACCGCGTAAACCTCACCTTTGCAGATCACGAGGTTCGTTTACAAATTCTTCGCCCATGATTAGGGTTTTATGATTTTTGGCCCCGCCAATCTAGATCCATGCAATCTCCACTTAATACCCAAAGAAACTTGCTCTGATACCAAATTATCCGTAAAATGATGTGGATATTCCACTGGAAATCTCGTCACAATAGATCTGATAATAATGTATTAAAATACTGAAATTTTACACTATTATAATTTTATTAAAATTCTAGATTTGTAGATTTAACTGTAATTAGTGCATGCATGTGAATGGAAATTACGCAGAAAATTAGGGAATGACAAAATAAGCTCACACATGCACATAAGACACAATATACGCTCTCTAGGAAACCCTTTTGGGAGAAAACCCAACTGGAAGGTGAGGCCGCTTCACTCCCTTTCTCTGTCTGGGAATATGGTTGTAGGTACAAAGAAGTAATGCGTGTGGCTCATGAGTTGCTACAATGCACCGATCCTCTTTGTTTTCTATACCTCCTATCTATCATGGTTATCTTTTCTTAGCTATGGAACAAAATGCTCTCGAAAGAATGGAATGTCTCTTCCTCCTAGTGGCACGTTTATAACACAACTCGATAACCTACTAGTGGTTAATTTTGAATACATCAACTCTTAACTAGAGTTACAATATAGAATCTTATAGAGTCTTTTACATCATAAACACATGGCTAGCCCCTTTTCCATGAATAATGGGGGCTGACGCGACATCCTTCCAAACTATAGGTGTGAAAACAAGAAGGCCAACTTTTGAGTGGCATAAATTTTGCATACAGACATCGATTGACGCGCTTTTTGCGCTGTTGGAAAGATCTCTGTGTGTAGAATAACATGAAATGGTGTGACGCTAAAGTGACAATTTTTTACCCCAAAAAACGTCGTTTGATGCCTCAAAATGCTCCTGTAAGGATTCAGACCCCGCTTTTCCAAACTGGGTCCCACTGATAAAAACGATCCTGTGAGCTGATTCCTCCACTTTTTCCACTCCAAATGCATCAATATAGATGACAAACAATATAATGATCCAATATAGATCAATATTTACATTCAAACCCATTTCTATTTACTTTCTATTATGGTTCCCATTTTTATTGTGTTGGTTAGGTTTCTGGTGGCCCTTCTTGTATTATTTAGTAAAATACTTATACTCTTTATAGGATTTACACTTTAAGGGGAGATATTCGTAATATACATGTTTTTCATGATGCTAGTTATCCAAGGACAAGAGTATGGCCTTTGGAGGACCTTTTCAAGCTCAACATAATTCAAAATCAACATTGAAATAAATTTGAGTATACTAAAAAAATGAATCAAACTATTATTTATCATCTTGACCTCAATATAGATTTGGGTAGTATCATACATATTCTCCTTAGTATCATCCTTTTCTATGTACCATCCCAGGGATTTCCCAGTGTTTTGAAAAATATTTTCTCTTAAACGGTGGAGTCAAAGGTGAGGGGTGCACAACCAAAATAGAATTTCCAAGGGAAGATTATGATTTGGACTAAAGTCTGGAGTCAAATGGTTTAGATACATGCCATGATATCCAAAGAAATAAGGCTTGTTTTGAAATGTTAAGTCTCTATCCTCCTTTCTTTCAAACAAGAAGGAACACAATTATTTTTTGTAGAAGGGATGATTCAATTGTTCCTTAATCCAAAGCTTCTAATTTTTGCAATAGATACTGAGGAACAACCCATGATTGTTGGTAGTTAATATCGAACTCCCATATATTTTTTCCAAAATAAATTGATCTATTCAACCTCATCATGACTACACTCATTCTTATCTCTCAATCAGGTAGGCTCATAAGGTGAAGACACAAAATCAAATACGGCTTGGAACTTATCTTCTTGGCCATTAAATCAAAATGGGAATTATACTGAAAGGATGGTAAAGGAAGTAAGACCATCTGCAACCATAACAATGTGGTACAGGAAGAGGACAATACGCCAATAAACTGACTAATGAGACCTATTTTTTATAAAGCGATATCCTTGTGTGTATATTAAACAAGCAAGAGCTTGATCTAAGTGGAGATTATTTGCCACCCACCTCTTCCATAGAATCAATGGTTCTCTATTTTTTTTTTAATTATATATATTTTTTATTATGGATTTTTGGGTCCTAAACTTATAGGGTCGTTTTCATGCCCTAAACAATGATTTTTGGCCATTCAAGGGTTATAGGTTTCCATGGCATGTTGTAGCTGCAACCAAAAGTTGTAATCCTTGGATATTTCTTTCCAACCAGCTATTGTGCATCCAAAATGGATATTGCGTGAAAAAGTTGCACCCAAGAAATTAAATATATCAACTAACCACCTTAGGTCCCATAAAAGTTTTGGTGCTTCATCTTCTAGGGTTAGGGTTTTGTACCTCTGGGGTTCATTATTTATGTTAAAAGGCCATTAGTTTGGCATATTGTAATATATTTTGAGACTAAGCATATCCACCATGACTCTCTCTTTAGAGATAAGCTACCAACATTTAACTAGTTTGTGTTTACACTATTATGTTATTTTATTCATTAATAGAAGTTGGATTTTCACTATACTATTGCACTTTCTGCTATATTTCTTTATATTGTGTTCCATTTCCTTTCCTACTTTAACTTCATTATGTGGAAAACATAGATCAATGTTATTAGAGAAATTTACTCATTGTTTCTCGATGCATGTCCCCAATGAGATTAGGGTACAAAGAGTTGGGTCTCGAGCTAGTTTCACTTAGGAAGTATTGCACTTACCTACCCAAGTGGCCTCCCATGATGGAAAAAAGGAGAGATGATGCATCAATAGACCATGCCAAGTTTTTTCTTAACAAATCACTCACACAATAGAGGAAAAATATGATGGATATTTTTTCCTAGATTCTTCAATGACTGCCAACGATATCCAAAGCACCTTCAACATGTAACATTTGTAGAGGTATGACACATTTCAATGTATATGTTAGCTTTGATATCCATTTATTTGAAGGCTAGATAAATGAGTATGATTTGGAGAAATAGCTAAATATGTTAGAGGGATAATACTCTATCCAAAAAAAATGATAATGAAAATATTACCTTCATTCTCCTAAAATCCCTTCCCCATTTCAAATATTGGTGAGATGGTTACTAGGAGAGACATATCAAAGATGAGTTTAAAATATTTAGGGGATGACTCACTTTGGATAGATTTTTTTTCAATTTCTCAAGGAATAATTCTACCTTGTAGGGAACTTTGATGATAAGTACATGAGATGGAAACCTCTATGACATGAGAGAGGTTAGACATTGCCAAAGTACATCAACATTTTCCATACATTGCACTCAAAGTTGGGTAGAAAAGGCTATAATTGGCACTCAGTTTTGAAGTACTATAGTGGCCTACTGTTAATGGCCAAAATTGACCATATCCAACATTAAGGATATCACTTGGTCAGGGCCCCAATTACACCCTAATCTATTTAGGATGGTGATTCCAACTGGTCAAATGGGTCGAGTTGCCATTTTTCTAAAACTAGCCTAAACCAAATATAGATCCAGTCCAACTAATCTAACTCTAACTTTCACCTGCGAGTGTATGGTATTGATTGTTGATACTAATAGGGAAAAGACAGAATTGCCTACTTGCAACTACTTGAAGAAGGAAATTCTTTATGTTAGCTGAAATAAGGGCTCATCCAAACCACATGGATGTTTGCTCCTACGAAAGGAGACTTTCAAAAATGATTTTGATTAAACTAAATGCAAATTGCAATCTACTTTAATATGTAGATAATAAAAAAATAAATCTAATCTATCTTAATCATGAAAAGAAATCGTCCTTGTCCTAATCAAGAGCAATATGGTATAATATGGACCTACATGAACTTAGAATAAAATAAAGTTAACAAATCAAAGGAATAATTCTAAGATCCATTACTTGTTCAAACAAATATGCAATACAATTATCTGATAAGTAGTTATCGATCTCTGTTGTACATATATCTAAATTTAAATGGGATTGTATTTAATCCAATAGATCATGTCAAGATATAGGAATAGTCAAAATAGAATGACAAGACTAACACAAGACAAATATAACATTAATATGATAGATAGCTAGCAACTTAGTACATAAAAGCCTGCCCAAATGCAACAGTTAGCCCCAATTCCATCTTTGTTCATACCTAGAAGTTAGCTTGGTAGTGTTTTAAATAAGCATGAAGTATCTTATTACTAGCGTTGAATGATATCATTTATTAATAAACAAAATAGACAATAGTATTTAATAATGAAACAAAAATAAAGAATTTTGCATTTTTCTAGTCCAACATACAATCATAACCCTGAAATGACAGAGTATTTATAATTGTGTAACTCCTCCTCCTCTAGGATTCGACCTTTCCTCTTAGCCTATAGAAAAGATATCCCCTCCATGCAATAACATCTATCTCTTCTATGACCTGCGGATCCATTTCCCAGGGCTTCAATGACCATTTTATAATTTTTCAGAGTGATTAGGGATTGAGAATCCTTCCAAAATTTCTCAAATAAATTAAGAAAATGAAATATTATTTGTTTGATGTAACTTCCAAGAGGAATATTATTGGTTGATTACAGTTGATTTGGACTTCTAGAAGTAATTTGTGACTAATTGACTCTATGATTGACAATATTTGGTAAACTAATTCAATTCAAGAATGATCTTCTGGTTGATTCAACAATTTCCAAATTATGATGAGTTTGACTCTAATAGCCCCTGGTTGATTTTCCATGTAAATAAAATAAGACCAAGGTCATGGGACACGTATTCCAAGATGAATGTTGGGCAAAACATAGTGATGGGGTATCACTTGTGATTAATTAATGGCTATGGAAATTGGAAAAGGCACAAAGACAATAATTGACATTTTAATGATGAAAATAAAGGAAAATAGGAGAAAATAAAGGTGAAGAGACACAGATTTGCATGCTAAGGAAATTAGAGGAAAAATGAAGGAAAATGAAGAAAATAGAGGCCTCAATGATAAAAAGGCTTATGAGGATCAATTCACATATTTTTTCAGTTCAGTTTTGGCCCTCACATTTCATTCTCTCCTTCACTCACACTCTTGCACACTTAGAGCATTCTTGGAGCACTTTACTATTCACTTGGATTTAGAGAAAGAAGGAAAATGAAAGAAGGGAGTGTAAGGAAACAATGAGATCAACATCTGCAACTAGATTGCTTTGCAGGTAATAGGTTGCATGTGTGATTTCCTTGTTGATTTATGGATGCATGGTTTATGCATGTGATTTTATGGTTATGTGTTGTCATTGGCATGGAGATTTTCCTGGAGTGACAGTGGTTTTAGTCTTGCCTTGCCATTTCCTGGATATCCATGGTGTTGTGGGTTTTTCCACTTGTTGTTTTTCTGATTGGTGCTTAGGTTCCTTATGGCCGTGGGTTGGAACAAACACTCTGAAAGCCTTGGAACAACTTGAGTTGAGTTACTAATCCTGGAACCTAGGTTTGGAAAAATGCTCTGTAGCCCTTACTGGGTTGAGATACTAGTCCCTAGAGCTGGGTTGGACAAACGCTCTGGAGCCCTGTAAGGCTGTGGGTTGAGTTACTAGTTCCTGGAGCCCTGGACAACTTGGGTAGAGACTGATTTGGTTGGTGTTAATGATGTCTGACTGTAGAGGTAGAATCACTGTGGTTGGGGGTTGAGGTGGTTTGACCTCTGGAAGCCCTAGTTTGGTTTATTCTTGGTTTATTCCATGACATCCCACATTCATGCTTGGAATATGGCACGAGGGTGATTAGATGAAAGAGAGATTTGGTTTAGTCCAATCTATGGTCGGGTGGTACGTGGAAGTCCCTAACTTGGTTGGCATTTTCATATATTAATAAGAGATATTTTCTAATGTGGTTCATGAATACTTATAGTGATTATGTTGGTGATATTATGGCTGAGTTGCCATGGTTTCTATGCTAGTCTATTTTATGGTTATATGCTGGTTATATGATGTGTATTATGTATGGATCTTGACATGTTTGATGAATATATGATTAGTTGATGAATGTATAGACTAACAAGTGCTATTACAGTTAGCTAGAGAGGGCTTAGATCCTTCTTAGTGATTTTCAGATGAAGACTCTTTATTTATGATCTAATATTCATTCATGACCTGTAGCTTACTTGTTTACCATATGTTTGACAAAATATTTGTTATGGAATAGGCACCTTTGGGTCAAGTTCTTGCATGTTTTTTGATTGACTAACATTGTTAGTACCTTTGATTACATCCTGGAAAGTTTCAAGCGATTCTAGCCAGTGGTCTGGAGGCTGGCCTGAAAAGGTGGCACAAATCCTAGGACCACATGCTCAAAATTGAAGAGTTTAGGTCATAACCGCATGGAGGCAATCTTGTGAGTGCAATTATAGCCTCATAACCGCATGGACGCTGTGTTAAGGGTGCAGTTGTGGGTCTAGGTAATTTAAACAAGGTTCCAACTTAGGATTGACCACCTGTGATGTTTCTTTAGGTCCTGGGTGATCTGTAGTCCCTATAGGATGTCAGTTTGTGGTGTGGTCAATTTGTAGGCCCACTTCCTTAACTAGAACTGGGGGGTTGGGTCATGTCACAGTGACACTTGTCTCATGTCATAGTGACACTTCCTTAAGTTGCTATTGAATTGTCTTTTTATACGCAAGCTTTTCTCCTTTTACCTTTCTAGGCATTTTACTAAACTCAATAAAAATTAAATTAACCCCAATTCATGTTTAATATTATCCAAGGAAGTGGCAAAACTGGGAAAGTATGAGAGTGTGGCTATATTGATGTGGCAAAGATAGAAGTGACACATATGCGAGTCATGCTGAAGCGACATGGATCCATGTAATCCCAATCCTTTATATCCCATCCTAAACATTTATACGTGTGGGTTAAAACTCGTGGGATTTATATGTCCCGAGACAGAAATAGTTTGATGTAAAAAATCACCATGAGAGAATCTTTGTCCTAGGTTCAAAGTTTGCGAAAGAGGGATGCACTAAATAACGTTCCGGGGTTACATGGACAAGTTTTATTTACTAAAGTTTTTTGTAAAGTGGTGAAAATATTGTATGATTGTTGTGCAACAACACCTCCTCGATTTTCTCCCCATGGTGTTCCGAAATTTCTATATTATAAAGTCGGCTATGAGGTAGAGGAGGGAGTCAACATGGGTGAAGACATGACCCCAAACCTTCCTTTTATTCTTCGGGAGAAATCTCAAAACCCTGGAGGGAGAATTTATTGTGGGATGATGTGGACAGAGGAGGGGCATACGAGAATCTAACTGCTTAATTGTGTAGGAGAAGGTTACATCGAAAGTGGAAAGGAAAAGGCCCAAACATAACACATCACACTCGGGCGAAAGAACCATTTCATGAAATGTTGGAGGTTCCAGGGTTTATAATATATATATAGAGGAGGGGTTAACCACGATGATTATTATATAATATGAAGGCCCCATTACAATGGTTCTACTATGTTATTATATTTAATATATTTACACTATAACATTAAATATAAAGTTTTAAAATGATTTAAATAATAATTAAAATAAATAATGAATTAAGTAATTAAGTAAAAACTATATCTAATTACATTAATAATTAAAGAAGAAATAAGGAAGTAAATTAATAAAATATATTTACATATTTTTATTAATTAATTAATTTTATTTATAATTTATAAATTTTATATATATATATAAGAGATGATAATGATCAAATTTTGACCAATCACATTTTTCAAACCGTGCAATAAATTAGGCAAAATCTCTATCTTTAGAAAGCTGTCAAATAGGTGAAAGCAATGTAGCTATCGAAAATGAAAATTAAAGAAAGTCAATATTAGTCAAGATAAGGCAAACCAAAGCAATATAAAGTGATGCTAACAAAATTTATATAGAGGGCCCATAATTCTTAAAAATAAAAAATTAAGAGGAGAAGTTGAGACCTCAACAGATACATAGGTACATCCAAACAAATATATATTTTTTGGACATGTCATTATTGGGAGCTACTTATTGATATGCTATCAAAATCCAGTAGAAATTGAAGCAAAGGAATAAGTGGAAGTTTGGGTTGGCACATCCATCACAATATGGCCTTGGAAAAGGTAGCCATAACTCATAAAATAAGGGATGGAGTGAGGAGATCCAACCTCAATACAAGAAGCCAAAATCATAGGCACCAAAGGGTAATGAGAAGCTAAATAAAGACACTAGAAAGTGATATGATATCCATAAAAGTCCTTAGCACAAAATTGATGAACGTTTCTTAAAACAATTGTCATTGGATGAGCTTAAAGAAAAGGAAATGGAATTTGGCTTGAATCTTGATTTGGAGCAAGATAAAATCAAATGGATCATCGATGTAGAATTCAATGCTACAATCACAACCATAAAGATCCGACCAAAAGAGTTGGAGGGGAATGAGTAGGGGGAGCTACTCTTCTATTCATAGATGTGGGTAAGGGGACCTCATTATATTTCATTATTAATAGTGAGAGTTAACAGAACTTGATATCATTTGATATCAGCAAGAGATTGAAGTTGTTGACAATGCCACACCCCTATTACATTTCATTATTGATAGTGGGAGCTATAAGAACTTGATATTAATCGAGGTCATCAAGAGACTGAATCTATCAATAGTACCACACCCCTAACCACACACCATTTGTACGCTGATCCAATAATGAGACATACATGTGATCGAACAATTTTACCTATCCTACGACATCAAGCAATTCAAAGATGAGGTATTGTGTGATGTTGCCCCACTTGAATTTTGTGATGTTCTTTTAGGCCAACCTTATACGTGGAAACATCATGCTTTTTATGAATGTCATTTCCATAGTTTCGTTGTTACTTTAGGAGGTCTTATTTTTAGGGTACCATTGTTTTGACTACTATAATTTCATTGATATTGACAAAAATAATATAGAAAGGTAATTTGTTAGATTGTAAGTTTTGTCCTCTTCATGGTTTGGTTAAAAAGTGAATGAAAGGTCACTACAAACACCACAACTTTGGCACAAGGCCTCTCTACACAACAAACTTAGGTGGAAAATATTGTAGAGGCACATAGAGATATCTTCATTTCATTTATAGGGGTGCCTTTTCATTGTTAGGTCAAACATTCAATTGAATTGATACCTGATGTTCCTTTACCTAATGCCACATTATATAGATTCTCTCTTCTAGAGAATGGGGAATTAAAATGTTAAATTCATAATCTTATCCAAAAGGGCCACATTCGATTGAGCTCCTCAGCTTGCGGGCACCCATTTTCTTCTAATGACTAGTGCATTTATGTATAATGGTGGAGAATGGAAACCAAACAAGTTTGAATCATTCTATAAAAAACATGGTATTAAGAGGAAGCTCACAACCTCTTTCACATTAGAACAAAATGGAGTTGTAGAGTGAAAGAACCATGTCATTTAAGAAATGGTGCATTCTATGTTGAACTATATAAATGTTGATTAGAACTTTTGGTTTGAATCCTATAATTCTTTAATATACTCGATTAATATAAGTATGACTAAATTCATCTAGAATGTTAGACTAGAAAAAAATGGATTTAGAAGCATTTTTTATTTGCACATTTGAAAGGAACAACACCATTTAAGATATTTTGATAGATGATGCAAATATTTTTCATAGATAATAATGAAGAAAATTGAAGGCATGTTGATGATAAGACTTATAGAATTAGAAATTTACACTGCAACATAGTGTTGTGTTTGATGAAACATGCACAATAAAATATAAGAAGCCTATTTATGTGCATGGCATTGTTGTTGTTGATACTCTTGAAAACACATTAATGACCTAACACTAAATTACAAATTGAAGAATATACTATGCAAAGGATGCCTAAGTTATTAGTGAAGACACTTGAAAATTATGGCACAAAGCTTAGAACATATAAAGGATTTTCGACTATAAGACAAGCAAATTTAGAGTGTACATAACAGGTAAAGTTGATCTTAGAAAAGGTGAATGACAAATGTAATTTTTAGTAATAATACATTATAACTAATGTTTTTAGTGTTGAAGAGAGACAAACTTATGAAGAGGCAACATAGAAAGCTGATTCGTTCAATGTTATGTAATGAGGGATTGATTTAATTAAGAAGAATATATCCTAAAGTTTGATTGAATCTTTCGTAGATAAAAATGTAAGTTTTGAAGATGTATTTTCATTACTAAGTATATGTTTGATGGTATGATTGATAACTACAAATATTGCATAGAATAAAGGAAATGCATATAAAGAAGTAATCCATTGTGAAAAAGCTTTTGTACCTATAGCTATGATGACAAGGATAAGAACTATGCTTGATATTGCAACATTTTATAGATGGATGCCAAGAGTATTTTTATAAATGGGTAGATAGATCAAGAAGTTCCCGTTGAACAATAATTTGGATTTGAGGAACCTTATAAAGAGAACTTTATCTACACATTGTAGAAACCATTATATGGGTTCAAGTAAGCACTTAGATCTTGGTATGCATGGATCGATGCGTATTTCATAGAAAAATTATTTTGAAGATCTGATACATATTGAATTTTTCATTTGAAAAACAAAAGTGGAGGATTATTAGTAAATATTTTATATGTTGTTTCTTTAAGTATAACATATAGTGTTGAAGGTGATATTAAAGCAATGGAGAAGGGCCCACTACAAACCTTTTAGATGACATACCTTGAAGTGATGCAATATGTCTTGGTATAGAGGTATGGTAGAAGTAAAAAATGATATTCATGTATCAATCTAAGGATACAAATAATCGAATCAAGAATTTTAGGATGGAAGATTGCAATACTTGTGATACACTTATGGATTATGAGCAAAATTGACGAAGGATGCTATGGGAAAATATAGTCCATTCAACTTCTATAAGGAACTTGTAGAAAGTATGATTTGTTTTCCAATTACTCGACTTTTATAACAATAAATCAATTACTTGACTCCATATATGTTATATAGTTGCCACAATATTAATATATATAAAGATATTAGATAAATTCACTAGAGAAAAGCTTAAAAAAGTTAAGCTATCTAATGGGAACATTGAGTTGGGGACTTGAGTAGTTACAACACAAAGAAAACTTTGAATTTGTCGATACAATGACCGCGATTGGATTAGATGCGTGGACAATAAGAAGTTTACATCTTTTTTTTTTTAATTTCATGTTGATTCAAATAATGTATGTTCGAGTAGCGAGAAATAACCTCATAGTTTCTTTATCTTCAATTAAGGTCAAGAACAAAGGCAGACTAAATGCAACATGTGATGAAGTTTGTCTTAAGTGATTATAGAAATTGGTTTGATATAAGATAAACCTATGGATGTATTCTATGCCATCGAAGATGCAACTCAACTCAGAAAGAATGTAGTTCTTCACCAAAGGAGTAATCATATTAAAGTTCACTTTCTTCATTTCAAATACCAACATGAAGAAGGCCAAATTAAAATGAAGCATTATGACACAATTAAATAAGTGGATGATATATTTACTTGGCCATTGAGAAAATATGTTAGGAATGAAAAATAATGATTTTTCATTAAGTGAGAGCTTTAGACATTTTAATGAAAATCTATGTGCATAATTATTGAGAGTGTAGAGATTGATGATGCTTTCGATGCAATATATTATTATCTAACATAGGTGCATGGTCACATCAAAATATTGGGGTTGGAGCTTGTGTTGACCTAGAATCTTCTGTTGAAGTGTAATTCCCTGTATTAATAA